>LS997566.1:650000-1250000 GCA_000469685.2 Haemonchus contortus
CCTTCTTTAGCTTGAATCACGATGCCAATTGACCATGTTCGATACATCATTTTGAATGAATGGTGTCACGGCACTGAGGCGACAAGAACCGTTCATAACATCAAGAGCGTATGGGGGAGGACACCGCTCCCAAACGCTGGTTCACTCGCTTCGATGAAGGAGACACAGGCTTCTAACACCAGCCTCGGTAGGGATGCTGACTCGATGGATACCTTATGTCTTGACAGATAGCATGCGCTACACTCGTGTATGCATTTGTTAGTGTCTCTTTCTTCGCCCACATTGCAAGAGATTCCTGAGAACCCAGTCACTGAAGATGGAAACTGGATCCTCTACGACGCTGACGAGCACCGCGCCGTCGAGTCGCAAGCCATTACGGCCTTTACCCCAAAAAGTGTCTTCTCTGCTGCTCCTGGGTTTCAAATGGAATACCGTACTACGAACTGCTCAAGCAACTGCCCGCTCCCTATTACACTGGTTAACTGTAAAAAAAAAACTAAAAACTTGCGGAAGCCGTTCCAAAAAATCACCTAGTCCAACTATTGCGCTTCTCCTCCATGACAACTGTAGGCCTCATATGTATAGGTAAAGAGGCTGTGCAAAATTGGAGGAGCTGGGCTGGGTTATGGTTCCATATCCACCCCATTCATCTGATATTGCCCCTCCAGATTATCACATGTTGGGGCCCCTCAAGGTTTTCCTAGCAAAATAACCTATTCGTCAAATATGACCACTGTAACCAAGTGGGCGGTGAATTCTTTGATCCCCAATCTCGTCAGATATGGGAGGAGAGAATCGCTGAGCTGCCATTTAAGTGCGACAATTCTATAATTAATTATGTTTATTATACTGTTGATTAGCTTGCACTGTTTGCTAAAATGTAAAATAAAACAGAAAAAAATCTCAACACTAACAAAGCTTTCTGATCAACTTAATATCTTTCCACAGGGTTCCACCAAAATGATACGTATATGTCCTAATCACTATTTGGGTGCGGGACCTGCACATGTGTCTCATACATAGCGCATTTTGAATGATTGAACCACTACTTTGTTGCAACTGAGTTCGACCCACACAATCCAATTTGCATAGAAATCTCATAAATCTGAAACATAACTTAATTTTAGCACCTAAATATAAAATACTTGCTTAATTTCAGCCAAGCACAAACTATCGTTGGATTCCTTCAACGATATGGATGGTCCGACATAGCAATGATTTACTATCTTGCTCGAAGCAGTTTGGTACCGAGATGTTCCAATATTTTCAATGACTTGGAGGTCATTACCGTTTCAACAATAATTTTCACAAATTCTTCGAAAGATCATTTGCATGTTCTACAGTATACGATAGACGATGCGCTTCATAGATTGGCGGTACTGATTATAGGTCTTACTTATCGTTGCGTACTTACTGTACAACCACAATTGCTCCCCACCATCCCCTCCCTTTTTTTAGTACAAAATCTGAGGACAATTAATACTCTGTAGAGATTATAGGTCTTACTTATCGTTGCGTACTTACTGTACAACCACAATTGCTCCCCACCATCCCCTCCCCTTTTTTTTAGTACAAAATCTGAGGACAATTAATACTCTGTAGAGCTCCTTGTTATGATAGAGAATTAATGGACAAGACAAAAGGAGCTATTCTGCTCTTCCTCTCGTTTTTAGCAAAACTTTTGTCTTGACTGCATCAAAATTCTTTTGCTAGTTAATAGCTGTACTTGAATCTCCCTTTCGGAAATAATGAGATGTGTAAAAACCTGTGCAAGGAGTATGTAAAACCCCTAACTGAACATCGGCTGGATATTGTCAGATGGTGGTATGACCGTACCCTATCTGAACCTCATGAGTGTGGTATTTTCTCCTCAAATGACGTGTCGCGATCGTCGCACTCGATCGCACGTTAGGAAGTTAGATTATTTCCATCGTAGGAATACAGCAGTCACCGCGGAACCACTGCCGCTTCTCGTGAGAATTTGAGAATTTCCGCCACCCCTAAAATCACAAACATTCAGGATGATTTTAGATTTTGAGGGAAGTCCTTTCCTTTTTGAGCCCGGTGATCTGGATATTGAAAATTTGAGAAAGGCAGCTCCCACATCACCTTAATTTTTGAATACTCGATTCTTCAAAAAGCTGCTCAGGTTTTTGAATAAACGGAAGTAAGTTGGTGACAGACCCGCAAGTTCTAGAAGACGATTGGTGGGAAATGCTGTCGCTCATTGCCCTACAAAAGCAGTAAACTATGGGATACACTAGTGCTGGCTGCGTTCGATCCAGTTTCGTGCACACTTTGTAAATTTGATTACAGTAGAGCTGTGCTGTGATAGTTTGACCACAGCGAAAGAGGGAGTAGTGGATCGATTCATGGCTAGACCACTGAACTCCAGTCATTGCCTTCTTGACGTGTAAACGTGGCTTGAGAAACGTTTTTGGACGCTCATCTACCTACTGGATGGCTTTGTGTTCTCAAACAGGATCCATTCTCATCACACGAAGTTGCAATACGGAGTGAGGATGCATTGCAATGCATTATTCCATCTTTGCGGCGAACTTGAAAGATGGAGACGCTTCACTTGCAGCTGCTGCGTGAGTTGGTGTGGCACCCTCTTGTCAAGTTTCTTCACAATCCAAGCTTCTTGAAGTGGTCAGTGACGACTGTATAGGAAAAACCCACGTGATTGGCAACCTCTCGCGGAGGTTGTCGTCGATCTTCTTCGACTGCTCTTAGCAAAACGTCGCTATCACCTAGCGATTGTCGACCAACTCGCTCTTTGTCTTCCAGTGACTCGTCTCCTTTTGTAGACCTCTTCAACCAGTGATGAGCCATTCGCTCCGATGTAATGTCTTCTCCCCATGCAACACTGATGTTTGTGGCTGCCTCCTTTGCAGTTCAACCAAGCTTAGCTTGTGAAGTGGAACCGTTCGAAAAGCAGCCTCATCCATTCTGTGAAAAAAACGCCTTAAAGATTTCAAAAACCTCACGGAATTTCGGGAAAAGCGGTTTAAAGGAGAGAGCAACTCACGACTGACCTCACGAAAACAGCGTGTGGATTGGTCTGATTCGACAACCGTTAAAACTTAAATTTATATCGCGCGTGCGGAAAAGGTAAGATTTTTGCTCACAGCATAATAAATATCATGTATTCAAAAGTAGGAAGACATTGATATCTTCACTCCGGTCTATGTTTGTGGTCTTTCATGTCGTGGTCTAGTGTTGTTCTAGATTTTACTGAATGCAAATTCGAACATGACCATAGCCTACCGTCGACTATTATTAGCATTCAACAATGAAACATTCAAAAACGCACTGCAAGCCATCAAAGACGTTTCTCGAGGTGGGCAAAGATGGCTTTTTCTTATGTCGGAAGTCCAATTACTGAAATAGTCGTTTCTTTACAGTTACCGTGAGTTGCTTTGAAGATGATGTTGCTCGTCGGAATTTCATGATTGCAATCGCCGAATCCGGAATGGACACTGATCAGTATGTTTGGATCATGGTAGAGTCACGAAAAACCGGATTCGGTGGGTGGCTTTACGAATGTACACTTTTGTTCTGAAGAAACATCTGCATCTCCTTTTCTTTCTTCACATGTAAGATTTCCTGCCGTTATTGCAACGCTAGGAAGGTGGTCTCACGTTAGGAGTAAAGACGTTCAAAAGAATCAGAAATGGAATTGTCAGCAGCAAATCTTTTTCCTTCAGGTACAATTTCCTGATTATGACCAGTTATACATTTTCGATCACTTTTTCCTATATTTATATTTGCCACAGTCAAATGCGATATTCCTTTTTCTTCGTACCAACCAAAACAAAAATTTTTTGAGCGCCGTGGTTCTCAAAACAAGAGTTGCTATGCCCGATGGATTCATATAACTACATATCCTGACTTTAGCGATGAACGTTTATTTGCTTTCTTCATTTCTCCAAAAAAATGGATTGCTGCGTCTGAGGAAATTTGTAGAAAGTTCCTATCACAGTTCGGCCTGCAATCTATGTGAGGACATCGGACAGAGAAATCAGATGTATACAGAAATTGAATCTATCAACAGTGAAAAGGTAGCCAGCAAAAATGGGACACGATATGAGTTGTTGTCATGGCTAATAGAGCTTCGAGTTTCAATAATGATGGAATAAGGGGTCAAAATGGCTCAATGTATTCTAGTATGTTATTCATGCCCGTGTATGTTTCTTAGCGACCGTCCCCGATCTCTCTTTTCTTTCAGCAATTAATTTCTATGGCCCTGCTAATTTCGGCCAATTAACCGAGTTTTTCCTTGTAGATGAATTCGTGGCCGCTTTCATTCCTGAAGTTATTAATTTATCGGGGCTGCTACTTCGAAGATTTTGAAAAAGCGGTCCCGAGTGAAGTAGTTAGGTTTGTCCAATTGTGTGGACTGAACTCTTCCGAAAAGTTTTGAATGGAATTTTCTTCTTGTTAATGAGCAAAAGCTAAATATCGTACATGTAACTCCCTATGAAATCCCGAAAATTTGCCTATATCAATGATTGAGAAATTCCTCTCAGGATAAGATCAATTACATCTCTGATATTTACTTAGAACTGCAACAGACAGAAAGCGTACTTCACATGTATCACCCTTCACATATACTTCACTTGGAAGTCAATGCTCGCAAAGAGAATACGGTTTTTTCCTTTGTGTGCGACAAAGGTATAACCGTTAGTGATCAGTTCTGTATAGAGGAAGGATAATATGTCTGGACCAGATTAATTCACCAGCGCTTAGCTGTCATTGCACATTAACTCATACAGTAATAGTTCCTTGAGCTGCTCTCGACCAGAAATAATGCGTGACTGATCAGATGCGAAATACTTCGAAACTTCCATTCATATTTTTTACTGTCAGTTGAATCGAATCCCTATCCATTCTTGCTTTTCAACTCCTTTCCGGAACAGTCATACCTCTCTCAAATAAGCAATATCGAAAATCCTAAGCAAGTGGCTGGCCTCGGTCGTTTCAGTCAAGAACATCTTAAAATTGAAGTGATATACTGTAATAGCTAATACCGCTTACAACCGCGGAATTATTTGACGGATGATTCAAATGGCTTTCTGTATCCTGCTGCTGACTGCCGAACTAAAACAGTTAATGATTTTATTTACAACACTTACTTCGTTATCCACTCATTTTTTCACCAGATGCTAACTCAAAGGCACAGTTCATATTAAAGGCCCATCTTCACGATAACTTTGGGGCATCTAGTTTTAGACGAATAATGGAAGTGATGGTCCAGAATAACGCAAAAAAATGGCAAAGAAAAGGCAAAATCGTCATATTTAGAGAAACATGAAGCTTCGAGAAAGTAGTGAAATGAGGGCTTGGAAGAGGATGTGACAAGAAAAGTTGCGTGGAGACAATGCTTGGACAGGTTATCTAAATGCGTGCACCATTGCACACAGCTACGTGCAATGTATTGATTCTGTCGCGAATTGCGCAACCTCTACAGCCCGTGCAACGCCGTTGCAACTCGTCCGTTCTAGTGTACGCTATGAACTCCTACGTTATATCTATGCCGTATTTTTACCCGACAGTGTCCCTTGTAGCCACAAGTTCGTACTAGCAATAAGGGAAGATCTTAGACGCAATTTCTATCGTGAACAGTACTTTTGAGTTGTCCGCTTCCATGTTGAGTAACGGAATTGTTGGTGCAGTTCAATACTTACAGTAGCGCTCAAAAGTCTTCGGTGAAATGCTTTGACGCTTTTTCGTTCATAACTTTTTTCTTAGTAGACCAAAACGCGCAAAATTTGGATATGTTTAGCTAGATCATATTTCACTCTACCCAACGCTATTTGATGCGAAGCTGCAATATCCACAGATAGAGCGAGGCGTTTGTTGCGGTAGCAGAATTTGCTAAAACTAAAGTTGCAACCGTCTGCATTTGTTCGCACCTTATGTGCGTTTTTCTCATCTATGGTGTTCGGCATTACCGCTCGCGCACTCTAGACATGACGAAAAGGAAAAAGATTCCAGGAGGACCATCATCTGTATTTACAGTCGGTTTTGAGTTCAGGCCTTTTGGGATATCTATATATCTTTGAGATCAGATTGCAGGTTAATAATGGTAAATATTCACAATACATCCACAATTCAAATATAGAAATTTTGCATGACTAGATCCAGTAGCATAGCAATGACGACTAAAAAGTACGGCTGATGAAACATTTCACCGAAGACTTTTGAGCGCTACTGTAGTTGGCAAAAGAAGCAAGAAAAGTGAAATTGGTGAGATACAAAGTAGTAGTAGTGCGTTATATGAGATAAAAGTGACGGATGTGGTTCAGAAGATGTTTTTAGACGAGATTTTAGTCGTACTGTTGCATAGAAAGCCAGTAACAATGAACAAGAAGTGCAGAAAATTGTTTTCCACTACGTCTATGGGTCGGGATGAACTCGAGTCGGGTTCTAATTTGTAGGATATAAAAAACTAGATTGTATGAAATGCAACTATCGCCCGCTCTGTATGTCTGTGATCTAAAAACTTTCGGCTCAAGTATTCCTCAACAGGGTTGTCTTAATCTTTAATGAAGAGTAGGATGCGGTCAAGTAGGGTTTCGAACAGAGTTCAGTAGCATCGATGACATCCACACTGTTAAAAGATTCATTGAAACATCATGAGAAAACAGGCCATTATGCCTCACCTTCATCGAGTGTGGTATTTTCGAATCTACAATGGGTATCGAAGTCCTGGGCAATTACAATGTTGTGATTTAGTATGAGCATAAGGATGCTCATAAGCTTTACGACACTTTCATGGCAAAAGTTCCGCCGTTCTACAGGCAAGTCATTGTCAGCTGAAGACGGACCATCTTGCCCGAATGCGGGCAAGGTCGTGTTTGAACACAGATCATCGAGCAGGCGAGAAGGATGCTGACTGAATTCGACAAATTTCATGAGAAGATCGACTTATGACTGAACCTAAGATAGACGCTCCTGAGAATAAATCGCTATCTGATGGATGAAGAGATATTCGCAAATGTTCTGGTACGCGAATCTACGCCGAAAGACTTAATTCGGACCAAAGTAGAATGAAGCGCGCAGCATGAGCAGTATTCAGTAGCATCGAAGGTGCAGCGAAGTTGGCCAATAGTATCCAGCTCCGAGTCGATCTTTTTGACATGGCAGTCCCGATTGCATTGACATTTATTTGGGCCCTGTGGAAAGGGCGATGCTCGAAATTTCTTGATAAAGCGAGTGCAGAGGGGAATCCGGAGTTGCTAGCTACGAAGGAATCAAGGAGTGCCCTTGCTCACACTATCTTGCTTACTCTTGGATTAGAAATTAGCGTCTCAATATCTCGGGTTGTCAAGCGAAAGGCAGGACGACTGCGTGCGCTCCCTCACAAATGGTCTGGGGGCGATGAATACGATGCTTCGGGTCCCCGAAAGAAGGGAGCAACTCACTGGACTTCTCTAGATCGTGGCAGAGCGGATGGAGACGGCGGTGCGCGCGCGAAGAAATCAAGGTAGTGAAATCATTGTATAAGCCCGGACGTGAGCTATAATATTTGAATATTCGCCATGCAATCTCATTTGTGATTGATGCAACTTCTAGGCAATCTCTAAACCGTTATCAGGCCCATCGAGCTATCTTCGAAAGTCGCAAATCCGTCCATCTGGGAAATACAACACTTTTGATCATGAACTGTGCCTTTATATCGTCAGAACCTGCTGCATTTTCTAGCAAGAGCATATCGATATTGAAATGAAATAAAACAAGCCGTTCTTGAGTTGTTCAGAGGTTCATTTTCATTCTGAATGCTCATATCTGACATCTATAGAATGTATGTAATACCGATCAAATATCCACAACGACTTTTCGCTGTAGCAGGGATTTTGGAGTCTCGATTATTAGTATCATCGTATCGGAAGAGTTAAACTAACAGCAATGGTTGCGCTTTTTTGAGGGCATCTACTGATTGGTACTTTTTGCCATAGGTCCGATGACTAGAGAAACTGTTCAAGAAACCCAAACGTGAACAGAGGCACGAGAGATAACCCTACCCTCAAACTGTACATGCAGAATGTCCATCGCTGCGTATTGTTGTGAGGCACGTAGCCTCGTGCTGTTGGAGCCACACGTCTTCCATCTCCACAAGGTTCATCTTCTTTTTGTAGTGCTAACTCATCCTGAATGTGATGGCTTATCAACATCACTTACAGGAATGTTCTGATCACTGACGCCGCCCTTCCGTTTTTTGCACGAAACAGTGACTTTGTGGATGTAGAGAACTTCATGTGCCATCTGTTGAATATCGCAAGGGTTACCACGGCCTCATGCCGTGGCTCAAATTGAGGGGTATTATGCGGCAGAATCAGTGGAAGTCGAACCATTTAAACCCGATGTAGCGAAGCGAAGCTCAATTCCGCTTGTTTTCACCGATGAGTTTGGATATGATATCGCAATGTTCATATTGAACCTACAAAACATGTTATTTATATTAACTCCAGCTGCCTCTTTTCATTTTTTCATGCTATTCATTCGTCCCTACATTCATGTGCTGTAATCACAAGATTCTGCTCGTCTGCGAGAAATAAACGCATCAGTGCCAATAAAAGTCGTCCCCGGTAAGACACCAGACACCACTTCTGGGATGTCTCCTTCCAGTTGGAGATAAAGAAGTCGAAGACAGAGTCATCAAGAGAACCACACCTTCCTGAAAGGGTTTTCAACTCAGTTGGTACCGCACAATGTACTCTCGCAAACAACTTGTCGTTGCTCAACTTCCATGCTCAGTAAGTTGGGACTTCCAACTTTTTATGGAAATATCCCAGACAATCTAGAATTTTCATCACGTTCCGCAACATCAAGGGTAGTAAAGTCCAGCTAGATGACACGACAAAGTGTGACGCAACTTGCAAGAAGGTTTAGTGTAAGGACGTAACATGGGAATCTACAACCAAAATGTTGGCCTCGGTAAGGCAATTGGGCGATGGGGTATGATTCTAAGGAGACAAAAGGAGAAGAGATTCAGGAGCGATTTTGCTCGACAAGCTGCCAGCGCGGCTATGAGACCAAATTCATGAATAGAAGGGGTCATACAACCTTATTCGAGATGGAATATCACCCGAGCTACCAACCCCAGAATCACAGCTTCTACGCCTCATCACTATCGAATTCGGAAAGTACACCTCCTTATTAGCATAAAAGAATGGGCCCTGCTCTTACTGCCAGAGAGACGACCGCGTATCCATTGCCTGTGCTGCATTTCTTACAACTCAAGAAGGGAGCCGTTTTGAAAGGCACCTACGCCCGTGCTACAACCCTGCCTTTTCGACCAGTACTCGTTGAAGAAATGAACATCAAAGTTCTTCTGTAATCGTACGCGAGATGCCACCACTCGTCTCTATGCATTATACAACACGGCCAGTCAAATTGATAAAAAAGCCTCCACAAGGTAACACCCGTCTCCATCTGATAAGTTTGTGGTCTAATTCCAGCTACAATTCTCTGCTGCTAAGATGAATGAAACCCACACTCGTAGCTGTTCGAAAGAAAACGACATAATGCATACCATCCTATTCTCACTTACCTTACCTTCAAAAGTCTCAGAATCTCATCGGTTGAACGCACGTCAGCTGTGCTGTGGTAAATTCTGTGAGCCTGTTTAACCCCTCTAATACCTTCAAAGAACCCTTTGTGACGGCATTTTTCGACACGTTCCGGCCAACCGTATATCACAAAAGTGGCCCGACTTCTCAAATTTTTGAATCTTTCGCCCTAGGTCATTTCTGTCTCCGCTTTCGGCACAACAGCTCTTCCAAGGCAGCTCTACGTAAAGTCTTGCCCTTTTTGACCCGCATACACATAACATGCTTATGTTGCCACATACATGACATTAGGAGTAACGACATCCCAATACCGTCTTCTATATCGCCAATTTCCACAGGAAATAATTACTTCTAGGACATAATACTGTCGAATGGCTTCCACTATGGAGAGCTCATAAACGGGTATCATTTACTCCACACCACGGTCGGCGTTATTGTCGGTCGTGGGTAGTGCAATCAATCTCAGAGGTAACTTAACATGCAGTTCCCTCCATGCAGAAAACTAGATAACCAGTCCAGTGCATTATGGCAAGCTCTCGAGCTCGTTCCAAGCTTCTGGAAATTGGAAGCAGGGTGAATAATGGATGATCCAGCTCAGAAGGACGATTCTGAATGCCTACAATTCTTCAACGAGACTATTGTATACAACGACCAGGGACGCTGCTGGTTGCCGAACTGCCATTCAAATTCTATCCACCACAGCTGTTCGACAACTTTCCCTTGGCTTTGTCGAGGCTAAATCACCTTGCAAAATCATTGAGAAGCAACCCATCTCACATGAAGGAATATGATGAAGTGATCAAAAATCAACTTCAAAGGAAAGCCAATAAGCAAGTGCAAGCATGGAGTTGTAAAACCATCTCATTATCTATCCCGCTACGGCATTGATTTTTCAGTTATTCTCGTACGTTGCAGAACTCCTCCCATTCTAAAAGTGAACGACGTGGAGAAGGCATTTTTGACAGTTCCACTCCATTTATCTGTAAGTATTACACACGCTTCTTGTGGGTAAACGACACAACGAATCACTGAACTCGTGTAATGTTAGCACATATCGATTCACCCTAGTGCCATTTGCTCCCCTTCCTTTTATCCGTCACCATCCACGATCACATGACGACGATGGCAAAAACTCTTCACGACACTTCTTCGGAATACCTTTGTTAATGTTCTCGTGGTCAAAAACAGTCATATTTGGATCCTACTTTACTATGCTGGAAAAGGAGCGAAGATTAACATTGAGCAAAGTACAAGTTATTTGAAATAAAGGAGGGCATCAACGGGATGTTTGGCACGTTCCTTTATCGATCGATGAGGTCAGACCCTGCCAACATATTGATTCGTCAAAGAGAGCTGAAAATGCTTGCACAAATTGGCCTGGGTGATACGTAGGATGGAGGTAGATGTGTCTATGGGATGAGAGTAAAGATAAATTGTTGAAGTTTCGACGTATTGTTTGTTTTATTGGCCAGGGAGCGTGTGCATGAAGTGTTTCAGCAGAATTGATGTTACACGAAAATCTTCATTCAGTAGTGACTAAATGAGATTTCCTCTATTATAACGGCACTTGGTTGGCAACTGTGTGCAGTAGTCGATGTATGGCTGTGTCAGTGTTTTTCCTGAAACCAAGATGTGAAAAATTCCATCAGCGAGAGAAACTATGGAAACGCCATGATCGGCAATTTTGATTCATTCATCATGGAAGCTTCAGAACGAGGTCGATAAAAAACTCTACTGTCGACATCGCTGAGATGTGCTGCCGTCAGTATTATTGAGGATGTTCTTCAACCATTTACCCGCAGAGACCTTGGACTTCTCTAGAGGCGCAGTCCACGATAATTATGGGGTACCCAGTTTAAAACGAATAAGGAGGTAATAGCCCAAAACAGTGCAAAAGTGTCAAATTAAACGATAAAATCGGCATATTAAGAGAAGTATAGGTCTCCAAAAAAGAAAGTGAATTAGGGGCCGGACGAGAATGTGACGACAGAAGTTGCATAAAAGGGTTGTTTGGAAGAGCTATTGAATGTGCATTACATTGCATACAGCCGGCTGCAGTAAGTTGCCTGCGTGCGAGAAGTGGGTTCCAGTGCCAGTAGTGCCACCTCTACAGCTTTTGCAATGCTTGAGAAGCCGAGTAAGTCACCTGAACCGGGTCGCATCTCAGCGGGTACTTCGAAGTACAGGACATCCTTTACTCCTACCAAGCAGATAAGCAAGCGCTATAATACGTATCTGGACGCGCAGAGTATCCCGAACTAGTGGGAGGTGTCAAATATGATTATTCTGTTTAATATTCTGTTCCAGAAGCGAGCGCGACTGAATGAAAAAATGCCGTCCCATAGCTCTTCTCTCGCTGTCCTATAAGCTGTTTATTAGCCAGTGTAGGATCCCAAGTCCAAGTGGTGGTTTCGTGTAGAGGTAAGCATGACGCTTCGTGTGCGAGAGACCAGAGTTCTGGTTCTGTGGGAGGTGGAATTTCTGCATTTTATAGACTTTCCTTTTTAAGGACTAGAAAACACTTTCATGACGATTTTATCACGTTCAATGACCTTTTAATGCTTTTGCTGATATTTATACACACAAAGTAATACTACAGTTTTACTCGCATGCCCATGCACTCTATATTCATAGCCACTTTATGAACAAATGCGGTACTCTAGCACGAAATGCTTGAAGCAACGAAACTTCTCATAATGGGAGCAAAGTTTGAAAAAGGACTCGTCGCAGCCCATTGCTTTACACTTACTAATCCCAAATCAGAAGAAAAACAGAATTGTGTAGGCGTCCCAAAATGACCCCGGTGAGTACTTGTAGCCGGCGGCATACCATGAATAAAAGAGAAATTTCCTGCATTTAACAGCACAGAACTGAAAGTAGACAAGCGATAGCAAGCGAAGAATAGGGTCTCGTGTGTACACACGAGAGTTGAGATCATAAATTATTACATATGAGGATTTGCGTTTAACCATATTTTCAAATGGAAATACGAAATGAGCTTCTATCGGGTGTATTATCCTTGTGGTAGTCTCGAGCAGGGTGTCGCCCCTTCACCTGCTTCTGTGGAGGTAAGACGCACTGAATGGCAATTTGTCTTTGAATGATGTTAACGAGCCCATTACCAAAGAGTCCCGGTGTTGGTGATTCTGGAGTTGCTACGAACCATCGCACTCAATCTGACATCAACACCCACTCTAGTAGCATCATCAATGCGTTTTACTCGCTCGGATCTCCAAATTTTGCCCACGGAGGATTCTCCTACTCGGCAACAGGTAGGTACGTAGGAGAAGGTATTAGTAAAGCATCAAAAGTTCATAGAACGTGATGAAATCACCATGAAAGTATTTTCTAATCCTTAAGGGACATTCTATATATGCAGAAATCCCGTCCCCCACAAAACCAGAGCCCTAGTCTCTCGCACATGAAGAGTCACGCTTACCACTACACCGAGCCGTCGTTAAGTAACCAGGCACGTCCATGTTATTTAAGCTTTCTTATGTTAAGCTCCCCGAAACCACCCTCATGACTCCATTCAGAGAAACGCTCGGCAAATTTGTAAGGCAGATTTGAACTCAGCATCCGAAAACACGTCTAGCAGTGTAGGTACCATTTCAGATGACCACTTCGATTTGGGATCCCTCCCTGGTAAGATACTTGTAAACATTCTACACTGCAGAGGCAACTGGACGGCTATCAACCAGTCGATCAAACCGGTTTTTGCACGGGATTCCGGTGTATGAATCATTACACCGTTACACACCTAATAGAGCGGATAATGGGATGCGAGCAACCTTCTTCCACTCCTTCTTTGCTTCAAGAGATCTGCGGAGGAATTCGGCAGTATAGAGCTAAACTCTTATAGAACATATTGCACTGTATTGATTGATGCTACTTCAACCTGTTGGATAAATGCAATACAGACGCATTAACCACCATCCGCGTTTTCCAACGACAGCTGCCGATTAGGGAAGGAGTCAGGCAGGGTGACACGATGTCTACTAACCTGTTCACGATTGTACTCACCACGCGAAACAACTTTCAGACTGGGACGATAGAGGCATCGACATCGACGCAAACATTATTCAACATGCGCTTCGCAGACGATATCGTTTTCGTCAGCGAAAACCGAGAGGACTGCAACAGATGGTGGAGGAGTCAGACGACATCAGCAAAGCCATTGTCTTCACAACGGAGAGAAGCAAGACAGTAGTCCTGCAAAACGAATAGGCGGAGGGTCACACATCAAACTCGAGAGCACCACACAACCGCTCACCATTTTCAATGGGTATGGCCGACTCATCTCATGGACAACAATTCACGTGCAGAGATTATGAGGCGCAGCAGATGCGGCAATTCGAAACAGCAAAAAGGCGGCTCAGCTGCATTGGACTAGAAGATACGAGCTGACCTATTCGACTCGACAGTATTGCCTGCACTCTGCTACGGGTCCGAAACGTGGGCGGAGAACAAGAAGTCAATGCTAATGTTGATTCACGCCCGAAAAATTTTGAAGCGGACCCTGCTGAACATTAACACACAGGCAGAGAAGTCTCATCCTCCGCAGCAGCACAAATATGCGTTCAATGTCAGGCATTCGTGACGCCGAAGTGTATGGTGGAACGCAAAGAAGCGATGGGTGGAACGCGCGATCAGACCCACGAACGGCCGGTGAAATACACTCTTATATCCCCGTGAGGTTCAGCGCGCACTTGGCCGTCGTCCAACGAGATAGAGTGGCCCCTAAATATGCTGGTCACGGTCAGTCCCAAACCACTCAAGATGACAAAAATGGAAGGGAGCGTGTACCCGCCGCTTGAGATTATCGCCCGTCAACGATCGTCCAATTATTCAAGTGAGTAAGCAAGTACGTAAGAACTCGTTCGCCGTGGGTGGGTACGTCATCTAATCGTCGGCTAGGTTCTAGGGCCCTTATTGCACGCTATCTTGTCCGTTTTTCGACCGGACAGCTTCTTCCAAAATGTTTTCGGATCTTGGACCGGACTGCTGGAGAAAGAGGAGAGGGAGGCGTTGGGAAAAAAATAAAGTAGGATAGGGTAACTCAACATCCCACTCTCAGCATAACTTCGAGTCCTGATAATCTTTGAGACTAATGTCATGAAGCAGGAGCTGTAATCTGTCTTCTACAGGGTGCGCCATAAATATGGTAACAACTTTTCGAACGTTCGTATTTTTCTTATTTGGAGGGTTTCTCCAAATCTGCACCTTCCCTTATATTTATGATACATCTTAGACTATATATTTATTTTGGTGCTCTCAATTCGTTGGATTCTAAAAAACGGTGGGGCTTCGTAGACATTTGGTGAGTCCCTTTCCGGAATCGCTCCTCGTTTCAATATTTCCCACACTGACAGTCCTTCGAATTGCGATGCGTAGACAGCTCACCGGCAAACCTCAAGACGGTCGTTCTGCCTCACAACAACCCTTTTTCCTAATAGAATTGCTTGGGAAGGAGTACGCCGCAAAACTGCAGAAATGCGAGAAATATGACTGCTGATTTGTTTGTATGTTCTACTCCGATGAGAACAGTCTTCCGCGAGTGAATACAATTGTATCCAGATAAGATTTGAAGGCCCTATTAGCTTTTAGACGAGAACTCAGAGAGAAAAAAACAAATTCCGTACGCTACTTGCGCGCGGCACGCGCTTCGACAAACCTTTTTTTTTTTGATTAAAGTGTGTTAAGCGTGAAAGAAATGTTGAGGTCTCAAAGTATACATATATTTCACAATTCGAGTGCTGTAGCCACTGAGATGAGTCAGGTCGCCTCTCATAGCCATTTTCCCTCTTTAATGATAGTCTTTGTTAGAATCTCTACCATCAGAGCGATATCTCAAATTTTGGTCGAAAAAAGTACAAAATTCATCCAAAACTCTTTAGAAAGGGTTTTTTTGAAAAGTTGCAGCTGGAGAGTTAAAAGTGTTTTTAAGAACACAGTTGAAAGCTATGTCGCACTTACTCACGAATGGGAAAATGGGAAGATGAGTGCTGAGGGAATGTTAGCGATTTTGCCCCTGCTTCCAATCCTTCTACGAATTTCCCGGAATACAGCGTGATGGTTACTGGATATAGTCCATACTGGAGAGGAAAGCCTGCGCTTCAAAACGCACCACTGCTGCTGTTCCTGATAAATCAACGAAAAAAGTCCGGGCTAGTGTTTCTCAAGAAACTCTGCGAGCAACCGTCGATGAGTAGCCGAAGCGTCTTCGAGCTATAATTAGTACAGGAGACGGTTATATAAGATGACCGTGTGTTGGTTTTGTAGATGTGATGCATAGTGAATAACTCACATGAATTCACCATGTATCAATATGAGGTGCGCTTTTTGGAGCCAAATTCTTTTGTTACCATATTTATGGCGCACCCTGTATATGGAATTAACCCAGATGAAATACCATGAATTACCAGTAATCAGTTTTGATGTTTTATGATTGTATCCTCATGAACTCTTGGGAAGCCTCATTTCTATTCAACCAACCTTTGTTAGTTACAAACGCATAGCATACCAGTACTTGGAAGACGGGACGGGACGGGTCTAAGTGAAAGTACATCTTAATAACCCAGGATTTTTGCCAACTAAAAGGCATATGACGAGGCTTGCTGGAAGATGCGGGCACAACATGTATAGCGATCTTTTGGCAGCTTGGAAATGCTAACGATAACTTCTTGACATTTTTTTACCTGAAGTGGAAGTCGCGCATAGCTCAGCTTGTGAGGACACTTTCCGTGATATTACCTGCATCATTTGTCGTCCGAATATCGATTTAATGGACCGAATGCTAGTAGCGTCTCCATTCTTCCTGTCGCAAGTCAGGATAACACATTGAATTTATTTTGACTGCGGCAAATAGAATAATACATTTGACTCTTCTCCCTTGAGGGACACAGAGACTTGAAATTCGTCCCATCCACAGCTTTTCGTAAAGGAATCTGACAACGCCCCGGCATCTCGTGGAATCTAGCCAGTAATCAGTTTTTTCCAGCAATCATTAAAAGGTCGTATAATGTTCTCAACCCAACTTCACGTGAGCATCAGCAACCCTGATGCTTAAGTTGACTGGTTTCGGAACTCTATGCTTCCCTCTGCACTTGCATGTATCAGTGAGTCCGAGTACTACACAGCGCATTCAATGGTGCAGACTGCATACTCATCCTATTTGCGTAGAATATGGTGAGGATGACAAGAAACTCCGAGTCCATGAGATATCGGATTGTTTGGGAAGTGTTCGCCAATTTTGCATGCCTTGGACCCCTAATTTACATAAAGTTCGTGCAACAAACCCAACATTTAAATATTTTTTGAAAAACTAAACAGTCTTCTGTATTCCTGTGTGAAATATGTTAGGTTCCTCGGATTCTGTTGCATGGAGCCGGTGTGAAATTGAAATATCATCGCGAGTATTTTTGGCACCTAGTGCTTCTTCTTGCGAAAGGTTTAGTGCAACTCAGACTGCTAAAAGATATCTACAGAGACAGTGCTCTATCGGAACGCAGTGAGTCAACGAGTGGTTTGCCCAATTTAGACAGAGTGAAATCAAACACCTCCAGAGTTGACCAGCGGTCCTCAGTTGATAACGAAAAATCAAAATGTAATAGAATTGAATAGGCGAATAACTGCTCATGAAATTCCGGATGTATCGAAATTCGATTATTCACGGCTCTTATGTGAAACATAGGAAGGTAGCGTTTCGGTGTTTCGGTTCCTAAGTGCCTATTGACCAGGGTTCTAGTGAAAGACTTCTCAAAAGGAACGGAAATCAGCACGCTTGTGACGGTAGATGAGAATCGGATTATGTTGGAGCAATTCGATGAGTCCCCACGAGCCCCTGCAAGAACAAAAAATCAAACTTTGAAGATTGTGCTCTATTGCCGGTGGGATTGGGTTAGCTGTTGAAGCTGTTATCGCGCAGCCAAGCGATCCTCCCTGAAAGATATGGTACTTACCATTAGCTTAACAGTTCGAGAACAGCAATAGAGTAGATTGCAAGCGCCTAGAAGTAGCAAACGTCAAGATGAGGTCTTTAAACAAGTCAACCGCACGTGAAAATTGCTGAAGTTTGGCCAGAGCTTCTTACCGCATACATTAGTCCTATAGTGCCGCCACACTATCATTTGCTCGAACCTCAGCAGAATTGTTTTAGAGGAAATTCTCGGTTTCACGTTTGGAACCTTCAGTTAAAGTGGGGCAATAAAATTTCCAAAAAAGTGACAATCATTACGGAGCAATTGGAGTATACAATGTGTAATACAATACAATGTGTGGATGTACGCTCCACCGTAGGAAGAGTTCGATAAAAGTATTTATGGTCGCGCTTCCCATTGAGCATTCTCATGAAATATGGAAGTTGGAAATATGAAGGAAATGGATGAAAATTCTCCGTACAAATTTTGCGAGGGGCATACCGGCATTTATTCATTTAGTGGAATACTGCATAAGACAGTCGTAATATGCAATGATATCACAACCAGATTGAAGAGCATCCGGATGCACGGAAAGGGGAGAAGCAGGAGCCTTAATTCATCAAAGGAAATATGAGAGGCGGTGGAGCAAGAAAAAACTTACAAGCCTCGAACTGCTGTGAGGCGATGCATACATTATCTTTATCTTTGATTCTGAATTTGAGGGCATTATACAACTCAGGTTCTTACAACATTTCTTGCAATTCTAAGCAGGTTTCTGAACTGCAATATGACATAGGGAAGACATCGAAAATTTTTGTGCAATAAAACAGCTGTGCAAGCTCAGGCTTCGTTTCTTGCAATGTACGAAGCTGGATGCGACAAATTAGAAGGAGAAAGTGTCCTGACTTTATCAATATTTTGGTTGGGGTTAAGGTTCTCTCAGATTATTCATTGAAGCCTTTTGTAATCTAACATAGGCTGGCTAAAAACCTGGTCTTCTTGATATCGCAATAAATCTGATGTGGTTTTTTGAGTTCTTCTTATAGTATCTCATTCTAACGGCATACCAGAGTACTCTCAAAATCTTCTTCACTTTCATTTTCCCACTCATTCGTGCGTGCTACTTCACGCGTCTTAAAGGCACAGTTCACGATAAAGATGGTTTCTGAGATTTTGCTGTAGTATGAATTCGAGGCGACATGGCGACCATGTCCCATGGTGACAGTGAAAGGCAAATTTAGTTGGACACTTTCGGCTAGATGTAGTCATCCCTTGACGCAATGGGAGCAAGTCAAATTCCGTCCAAGCATCCCTTACATACCATTCCCGTCACGGTGATCTCGTACAACCTCCACTTCCACTACTTCAAAAAGCCTTGATGTAGGCGATATTCTCGCTATGTTCGCCGCAGATGTACTCCTCTAGATAAACACTTCCGCTTTTCAACCTAAAGAGGTACATCGAAATTATCGTGAACTGCGCCTTTAACCAGTACAGATAAACGATGGCAGTCATCATGATCACCAAGAAGAGCTTAGTAGCTATTGAAGATCAAGGGAAACTGAACAGGGGTAACTGGAAAACTTGAGAGGCAATTATGTGTACCAAAGATACCCCTTCAATTTATTGTGGTCGGTTGGCTTCGAATTTCAGTACCTGCAGCAGTCGGCGATATTACACCAGAGAGACTCACCTGAGAAAGACTTGGCGCACGAGTGTACCTTCAGACTCGTGATTGGCATTACTCCGTGGCTAACTTCTTCTTCGGGGTTTCAGATCACGTGGACTTCAAAAGTAGAAGAGAGATCCGATGTAATCGCTTTCCTTGAGCTCCGAACCCCATTGACTCTCTTACCGGATGACCCTGTTGCCTTTTCAATACGTGTCCACACCTCAGGAGTTGCATCTCCGGCTGGACTACTCATTTCCAACCCCATACAGTCACGTTAATTAGCAGATAAAGCTATGTATCTCCATCTCAATGATAAGAAGTTGCTACAAATGATTCTTCCTTACGCGAAAGCATTCGCTATGATGGACTTCTCTGTTGTTCATACCTTTACTCTGAGGTTATAGAGTACGGTAGATAGCAAACAATACTATTTTTTCTCTTTTTATTCCAACTATGCCAGACCTTGACAACCCTGTGCATTCGATGTCAACGGCTCTATCATTCCTCTGCTATCTTTGATCAGTACTCACGCCGGTTCTCCCTCAAGGCCGTCTACTACTCGCTCCGACAGGAGTACTGAGCTAGGTAACGTTTGGTTCCAGCCCATTCTCCGACAACACTTTCCGCCATTACTGCAAATTGTTCGAACTCTTCTATACTCTCGTCTCCCATAGCGATAATACTTATATAAAGAATCATCAACAGCAGTTCACTAACGAGTCTTGTTGTGGCGACATGCAGTACTGAGAAGGGCATAGAACTTGAGATGTTCTGTCATCATACTACGACAATCGCTCAGACGCCATCTCTGAACGGTGGAACACGGAACTGAAGGAAAGCCCCTTGTTACATATTTTATCTTTGCGAGGTTGGAGCAATCTGCCTCGAAGGTCCCTGCACATAGAACTACTCTACTACATTAATTCAAAAGCGAGATTTCTGTAAATGTAAATGGGATTGTCGGTTATGTGGTGTAACGCACATACAACTCCATATTTGCTGACGAAGACTGCTCCTTCGTCACAAAGAAGGTTCATATGGGATTGAACGGTATTTCAGTAGCGATACTTATAATGGTACTATTGCTGAACCTATTTTCTTCATCCATTTGAACAAAGTAGGCGAAGAACAGCGTGAACCTTGCGAATTTTGGGCACGAAAACAGTTGATCAACAAATCAAGCGAAAATCAAAGGAAACCGTGTGTACGTCTTCCTTCATGATAAACAGCATATAAATGTTGTCTCACAATAACAAGAAAATTTTTCGAAGCAGACAAATCAGCTCATTGGGTTCCTGAGTAAATTATTGAAATTATTGGGTGCATAAAGTTGACGGATTTTTCTGCCTTTTTTTTCTCCTGATATAATCTGCTTTTGTATTTAGGATTTTCGTAGAGAAAATCGTTCCACTCCCTCTCTCTAAAATGCAATTGAGCAGTCATTTTCATTTTCGCCACTCTACTACATTAATTCAAAAACGAGATTTCTGTAAATGTCTTGGCTAAGACTAAAACTCATGGCGCAATGGATGACTTGGCGGCCGATGTCAAAGTGTAGATCGCCTCTGAGGGCAAAAACATCTTCGCTCACAAATGGGAAGCAATCCCTGGTTCAGATGATGATTACGTTCCTAAACAACTATTTGAACATGTCTATGCTGAATATTTTTACTGCTTTGCTGAATAAAATTTGTTGAGAGAAATCCCAAATGATTATGCATAACCTAATATTTAGGATTGGCGCAAAATGGTGTAGTGAAAAGATATCGTCAAGACGGATGTCATCTTTTAGAGGAACTCTTTAGTCAAATGGAATATAAATGGAACATGACTTATAACTAACTCTTCAATGACACTGCTTTTGATTAAAATACTCATTTCAGAACACTGTCTAATTGCACCCCTTTCACATTGCTTGACATTAACACTTTTCTCCTCAATTTTGGTACGTTGCAAGAAACGATGATAGGTATTTCGCGGAAAATAAGTAACGGAAGTGTCGCTGAAGACTAGTGTGTCGACAGTGGAGTACGCACGAAAATTGGCAGTAATGGTGAAATATAATACCCATTCAGATCGTCGAGCTCTACACAATGGTGTTCTGGCAATTCCAAATTCAAATTCCTCCATCCGTCAAAGTTCTGGGGGGTGCGTCATTGGGAAAAACGCTTGCTATAATTATAACAAAAGGACATTCGCTCCCAATGAAAGCGGTGAGCGGAAAGTGGAGTAACTAACATTACAAATAAGACGAAAATTAGACCATGGAAATTCTTAAGCTGTTCTGATCATTTCGATAGCAATTTTCTTCGGAATGGTTGAATTAAGCCATTCGCCGAATTTAGAGGACAGTGGCTATTCAAAAGAAAGAATAACCAGAACAACTATATGAGTTGATACTTGTTTTCAGGGAGTGATAAAATCTATTCTCCGGAAAAATGCCTTTCTATAGCGTGCAATTTGTTTCCTTCAGCTTAAGAGAAAACGTAATATAATCATATGGAACCAGGTACGCGCTATTTTACAGGGAGCATACGTTTTCTTGCTTAGTCGAGTGGAATGGCTGATATTCAGGGAGACGCTACGCACTGCTCCTAATGCTGTTCTCTCGATGAACATTCGCAAGCTGCAAAAAACTGTAACAGATATGGGCTCCCCATATCGCTCCAAAGCACAGAAGAGTAAATCATATTCTTCTCACATGAAGTGAATCTCTGGAAACTTACACAGTTTGAATGCATTTTCAAAAGCTGCTCAGTGATATAAAAAACGATTCACCGTTCTAACTTCTTGGCTCTCCAGCTCAGCTGGCCAGGGCAGAGTATTGATTGAATAACACATGCTATGTGCGCCTTCAATCAAACATCCTTAAAAGTTAGTTATTCGAATGACTGCGGCCCCCATATACGACTCCTTTCGATTTTGCAGCACAAGGTGGTTTTCAGAAAAGTATAAGTATTCATTGGCAAGTCTCAGTACATGCCAGGTTTCCTGGAATGATTGTGAATATTTCATGCTATTTAACGAATTCATGTACTGTTGAATACATAGTTGCATTAATCTCTAATTGATGCTGAATTCTAAGTATGTTTGGTTGAAGGAGCACATTGCAGCGTGTTTGATCAATACTCCGCCTTGGCCAGCTGAGCTGGACAGCAATTTGGGTGATCGAGAGACGGGAAGGGAAACAAAGCGTGTTGAAGGGGTGAATCCGAAATGAAATTGGTGGATAAAGCCGAAAGGATAAAGTTTCTCGCGTTAATCAACCCCTTCCGAGGGTTGCGCCCCCGCACCCGACTTCCATCCAGCATGTAGTGGCGTCATGAGTGCGTATGTACCTACAAAATGACTTGCGGTTTCCAGCCTATGTACAAGAAAGTGCTTTCCCTTCTCAGGCGAGCCTGGTACCAATTGACCGACCCCGTAGGGATGGAAGGCTTGGTCGACCTAATCGGTTATCGATCCGAGATTCGAACCCCTGACCGTGCGTGTGAGATAGTGCGTCACTTGCCACTACACCACCTCCGCCAAATTTGTGAATAGATTTTCATTTTACTGAACAGGGATGCACACTAAGTCGATGTGGGGATTTGGAATGAAACTACACCACTAGTATTTTTTGACGCTGATTTCAAATCTGCATTCGAAAACTGCCAAGCGATCTCTGAATGAGGTCTCTGGAGAACGCTCAACGTGACAAGTACAAAAGATATGGTTGTCCGGGTTCCAGCAGTGGCGGCTTGGAGTAGAGGTAAGGTAAGGGTGACGCTTCATAGGCATCAGACCAAGTATCGGATTCGATGGGCGACGGGTTTCTTGCATTCTAAAGAATTTTTTTTTTCCAGGATGTAAAAATCTTTTCATGTCAATTTTACCGCCTCCAGCGACTTTTTAGTTGCTGGAGGTGAGTCAGTTTCCACTTAAACCGTCTGGCATCTATTCTAACAACCAGCATGACAAAAGTTCTATTCTTAAACATTTCAAATTCTCTGTAGGATAATTTCCGTCGCGTTACGACTCCTTGCGCTCATTGTGAGAAACCTTTTTATTCTAAGCATACGTGCTAGATCGTCTCTTCAACTTATGATAGGGTAAAGTTATCCTACAGAGAATTTGAAATGTATAAGAATAGAACTCGTTCATCGAAATCGATCCTTTGTCTGCCTATGAAGCGTCACGCTTACCTCTACTCCAAGCCGCCACTTGTGGACAGCCAGCGACCATGCCTTTTGTGCTCGCCCCTATTGAGCGCTCTCCGAAGACCACCTCCATAAATTCGTCAGAGAATCGTTTGGGAGATTCGAATACAGATTCGAAATCAGCATCAAAAAATACGTCCAGCAGTGTAGGTCTCTCTCATCCCGAATATCCACTTCGACTTAAGATTCTTCCCTTGCGAGTAGCTTTTCTTCAGAATGGGCCGATATCGGGAGCCTACAAATGTTAAGTCCGAGGTTCTAGAAAACTTATCTTACAGCTAGTGACTGTTCAGTTCAGAAGAGTACAGCATGAATACATCTGAAGCAGCGCGTAGCCTCTTCTCGAATGTCGGAAATGTTACTTGAAAGTGAAAAAAGAACTAATTTCACTTGCTGTGAGAAAAATAACACGTGCCAGGTGTTGAACGATTATATGACTTTTCCTCTTAAACCGAGCCAATAATTGGCAAGCTGTGAAAAGTATAAAAGCACTTTCATCATTTGGGGTAGCTGCCGGCATCTGAATTTGGCGCATGCCAAATTCATCCATCCTGATGATATTGGTATCGAAGTGATCAGAAAATCCGGGTCGAATTTTCGAGATACGATTCCAAGCTTCAGAAATACACTGCGAGTCGTGCAGCTGTACAAGACCGTCAACAGACTACTCCTGAATTTCTTATACGATGGAGACAGTTCTTGACGACAGAAACGTAATATCTAGGACTTTTCTGGCTCTGACAACAGCTCATATGCTATTCTTTGAGGCTAGAGATTCCATGCAGTAGGAAATCTCAGAGAGTCTTTTTTCTTGTGAACTGATCCTTTAAGAAAATCAAATGAACAGCTAATTCAGTTATTTACGGTTCCAGTGAATTGGAGACGTGCCAAAGTTTTTTTTTTGGAGATTATATCGACAATTGAACAATTACTTGAGAAGCAAGCTGCATAAGACAGCCGTAGGTTTGAAAGACGCAACAATATCACAACCCACACGAGTTCATACTGGATGGTAACTAAATTTTTTTTTACGTTCAGTGAACAGACAGCAGAGTAGTCGATTTCATAGGAACGAATGTGGAATCCGAGAAATAAGGGATATTTTTTATTTAGCAATGGAGCAGCGCAGGAATTTCAAAGCTCATTTCATGGGGACTCCAATGGAAGAGCGCATGAAAAAATGATAACTGTACTGAAGAAAACGAAGAGCTGCTACTGACGACTTCTTACCTTAGGCTCATATTTTTCTTTTACTTCCTCCTGTGGCAGGAAACATCGCCATCTGGAATCGCCGTCGGCCATGTCTACTTTTGCTACGTCGTTTCTGGCTACCCCCTGTTTGAACGGCTCTCTGTCTACCTCTCGATGGACTTCTTCCTCGTGGAACTACCCACTGTCCTCCACGTCGCTCACCTCCTTGTGGGAAACCCCACCGCCCTTGTCCCCATTGTCCTCCTCCCCACTGATCACCGCCCCATTTACTGCCTCCCTGTGGAAAACCCCATTGTCCTCCTCCCCACTGCCCACTTTGCCACTGATCACTTCCTGGAGGAATTCCAAGTCGGCTTCCTTCCAGTAGGCCTTCGATTTGACCAGCGATCGAAGAACCTGGAAAAGAGGACATTATCCTGGCCTCACATCGGAAGTGTGTCTCAATGATAAAACGAATTCAGCATAAGGTGTGTGCCGTGGATTGTGAGGGATATAAGCTTGCGATGCTTTGAAAGATCTTGAAGTTATGCCTGGCATATTTGTGGAACATGAAATCTTCTATCCACTAGGCACGCTCGCTGCGAAGGGTAGGCCTAGTCGCGTTCCAAACGACTGCACGTATCATGAAGCCTGGTTATCCTTTCTGTATACGATCCAAGCCAAACGTCTTATTTCGGCTTTGAAAACGTCCGAACATTGGAAAAAATAGACAAATGCGTGGATAGGGTCAACAAACTATACGAATGAGACCTACCTGTTGTGGGCGGAGCATTCTCAAATGGGCGGTACTTTTCAGATGAATACTTAGCTCGATACAACGAAAGCGTGGAGGCCAGAAAAAATGAAGGAAGTGACAAAGACTCAATACGTGCTGAGCATGCGTAACCTTAGCGGAGCTCCGCCTACTATGAGCTCCGCATTCGAGAAAAAGATACCTTTAAGGCTAGATATAACTTTGTTGAAATACGTTCCAGGAGACGGAAGAAAGGTGTTCGCAGTTTGAAGAAGATATGTGGTCAAAGCTTCTAAGTAGGCAGAGTTTGCATTGAGGTGGGTCGGCAAAGATCAAAAATACATAATTCTGTTCAAGAATCTTCTAGAGCGCGGGGAAAGTGGTTGGAGGTTGTAGGAGGTACTGGTCAAAACTTAGAAGTGGGCGGGGTGGGCGGGGTTTGTACAAGATAACAAATCCATAACTCTGTTCCAAAACGTCTTACAGCACGGGAAAAAAGTGTTTCGAGTTCAAAGAGGACATTTGTCCAAAACTCTAAAGTGGGCGGGGTTTGCACTGAGGTGAGCGGGGCTAGAAACAAAAATTTATGTCTCTGCTGCTGACTCTTATTTCGGCTTCAAAAAAGCACCGACACAGAAAAAATAGATTAAGGTAAGGAATGGGTCAACAAATCAAATTAGGGAGCCCCTTGCTGTGGGCCGAGTGAGCTCAAAGTGGGAGGTACCTCCTATGTGGATTCATCACTGTTAATCCATAACCAGAGGCTAGTGAACAAATGTGGTCAAATCTTCAAAGTGTTTGCACCATGATGGGCGGTGCTAGGATCAATTATTCAACAAAGTACTGAATTGTTTTGAACGCGATCAAAAAGGGTTGGAGTTTGTAGGAAAAGTCCTTGAACGGTACCCAAAGGCTATCCTACTTACTATAAAGCGCTTCGTCTGTCTGTCTGTCTGTCTGTCTGTCTGTCTGTCTGTCTGTCTGTCTGTCTGTCTGTCTGTCTGTCTGTCTGTCTGTCTGTCTGTCTGTCTGTCTGTCTGTCTGTCTGTCTGTCTGTCTGTCTGTCTGTCTGTCTGTCTGTCTGTCTGTCTGTCTGTCTGTCTGTCTGTCTGTCTGTCTGTCTGTCTGTCTGTCTGTCTGTCTGTCTGTCTGTCTGTCTGTCTGTCTGTCTGTCTGTCTGTCTGTCTGTCTGTCTGTCTGGTCTGTCTGTCTGTCTGTCTGTCTGTCTGTCTGTCTGTCTGTCTGTCTGTCTGTCTGTCTGTCTGTCTGTCTGTCTGTCTGTCTGTCTGTCTGTCTGTCTGTCTGTCTGTCTGTCTGTCTGTCTGTCTGTCTGTCTGTCTGTCGTCTGTCTGTCTGTCTGTCTGTCTGTCTGTCTGTCTGTCTGTCTGTCTGTCTGTCTGTCTGTCTGTCTGTCTGGTCTGTCTGTCTGTCTGTCTGTCTGTCTGTCTGTCTGTCTGTCTGTCTGTCTGTCTGTCTGTCTGTCTGTCTGTCTGTCTGTCTGTCTGTCTGTCTGTCTGTCTGTCTGTCTGGTCTGTCTGTCTGTCTGTCTGTCTGTCTGTCTGTCTGTCTGTTCTGTCTGGTCTGTCTGTCTGTCTGTCTGTTCTGTCTGTCTGTCTGTCTGTCTGTCTGTCTGTCTGTCTGTCTGTCTGTCTGTCTGTCTGTCTGTCTGTCTGTCTGTCTGTCTGTCTGTCTGTCCTGTCTGTCTGTCTGTCTGTCTGTCTGTCTGTCTGTCTGTCTGTCTGTCTGTCTGTCTGTCTGTCCTGTCTGTCTGTCTGTCTGTCTGTCTGTCTGTCTGTCTGTCTGTCTGTCTGTCGTTCTGTCTGTATGTCTGTCACGAAATTCCTTAACTCCTTTAGATCTGCCTGGAGAGCCCGGGTCAAGCGTGGGATGGGTGGGCCATGTCCTCAGAAGTATAAAGCACACATCAGCTTGGCGAAGCCCCGCCCACAGTGGGCGTGGCGTGCGTCGAAATGAGCTGGACTGAGGACCATGATTTCAAATTCGGTCACAAGACGGCTTCAAAATTGGGGTTTAAAGGTGGCTTGAGGTGTGCATTGGTAAGTTAGATCGAACTGGGGAGACCCACCCCCAATGGGCGGGGCGTTCTCCAAAAATGCAATGCTTTACGAAAACATTTATAACTCGGTTTGGAGAAAGCCAACAGAGCAGGAAAAAGTTGATGTGGGAGGAGCATTGTCGGAGGTGTCTCCAGCAGAAATGACGTCAGCGGAGGCCCGCCCACAATGGGCGGAGAGTGCCTCGAAGCTCACATTCCTTCTTACATTTATATACGAAAATCCATAATTCCGGTTCCCATGGACGTAGAGAGCTCAAATTTGGTAGGAGTACAGGAGTCATGGAGGCAAAACTCATGGTGGGTGGCAGAACCAGACTCCGCCCACAAGGGGCGGGGTTTGTGCGGAAATTCATAACTCATGTCCTCATGGACCTAGAAAGTTCAAACTTGGTAGGGGTCCAGGCGCCATGGTGGCAAAACGTATGGTGGGTGGCAGAACCAGACTCCGCCCACAAGGGGCGGGGTTTGTGCGGAAATTCATAACTCCAGTCCCCATGGACCTAGAAAGTTCAAACTTGGTAGGGGTACAGGCGACAGGATGGGAATACCTATGGTGGGTGGCAAGACCGGACTCCGCCCACAATGGGTGGGGTTTGGGCGAAAATTCATAACTTCCGTCCCCATGGACCTAGAAAGTTCAAACTTGGTAGGAGTACAGGCGACAGGATGGGAATACCTATGGTGGGTGGCAAGACCGGACTCTGCCCACAATGGGCGGGGTTTGGGCGAAAATTCATAACTCATGTCTTCATGGAATTAGAAAGTTCAAATTTGGTAGGAATACGGGCGACAGGATGGGAACACCTATGGTGGGTGGCAGCACCGGACTCCGCCCACAAGGGGCGGGGTTTGGGTGAAAATTCATAATTCTGTCCCAATGGACCTAGAAAGTTCAAACTTGGTAGGAGTACAGGCGACAGGATGGGAACACTTATGGTGGGTGGCAGGACTAGACTCCGTCCACAGGAGGCGAGGTTTGAGCGGAAACTCATAAATCCGATAAAGGTCTATAATGAAAATCAGCTCATGCGGCTCCGTCTCACATGGCTAGAGCCCCTAGCGCGCGAGAGCGTGCTTAGCTGCCTGGTTTATATATAAACCACAAATGTCCGTGCGTCTGTCGGTCTGTTTGTCTCTTGATTTGTTTATCACCACTTATATCGTACCCACGCTTTTGTTGAAGTGAAACAGACTATCCATCTCAAACAAGTTGAGAATGAGTGGGACTACTTAGGAGCACATGATTTGAGCTAGACTCCACCCACGGAATGTGTGGGGTACGATAAGAGTGGTTTCAACGGTAATACATAGTTTTTGTTCTCGTGTACCTTAACCGTTCAAGTTTGGTGGGAGTAAAGACGGCAGGATGGGAACTCTGAGAGTAGGTGGCAAACTAGACTCCACGAAAGGGGAGAGGCATGCACGAAAATTGTCAAATTGGACCTAGATTACACAGATTCGATAGGTGTACAGGTGTACACAAATCGCTTTAGAGTTTGAATTTTGGAGGGATGCAGACGGCATGATGCGATTACTCATGGCGTAAGCCGGGTGTAGATTCCACCTACTGTGGGCTCCGCATGCGGGAAAACTGTTCCTTTGGAGTTGGGGCGTTCAAATTCAGACAAGGAAGAGACGACAGGACTGGACTACGTGGAGAATTTAGAGCCCGGACCTGTAAACCTGCTCGGAAATTCTCCACATTATGCCGTCCACACACTGTCAACCCACAGCTTGACTCGTTTAAGGGTATTCGTGTGGGAGGATTCATGATTTGGGGATGTCGGCCGATACGCCGATTTGCTATACCTGTTGTGGTAATAACCGATCAGTGACCAGTTTGTTTCCTCGTTCCAACTCCGAGGACGTTGATGAAACATTGAAAACATACATAGCTGTAAACACAGCGATCGATAATGGCAACCGATGTTGATCACTCTGGATTTGTACTAATCGATATGGAGCAACTACTCACTACTTATTTTTTACGAAAGAAAAGCTAAGAAGTGATCATAGTCCTGTGTATGTGCAACGGTGTATAGGTCGGGTACCCTTGACTGGAAACTCATAACACGTCTTCCCGTGTACCCTGAGCGTACAAATTCTGTAGGAGTACAGACAGCGGAATGGAACACTGATGACAGGTGACAACTAGACTCTCCCTGTAGGGGAGTCAAAGTGGACCTAGATCGCGCAGTTTCGATAGGTGTGCAGACGGTAGTACGGGGGTGCTGATGGCAGGTGACACGAATGGAAATTAAAGAAGAGAGAAAAACAAAGCTACTTAAAGTTAGTCAGGCGTGTGTGTTTGGCAGGGGACTTATATTTTCTGTCTCCTGCACCGGAGATTTCGAATTCTTGAAGGGTTGGCATCAGGCCAACTTCACGCGGAAAGGAGGGGCGATCCGACCGGTTGTGATAAATTGGCATATTTCAGGTATATCAGCTACGAACGAAAGGGTCAGTTGCTAGCTTTGGTAAAATCTCCTGATCTTTTCCAGATTCATGTGACCTATCCATTTCTAAGAATATTATTATGTGAAAAAAAAATTAGTCACCTGCTCTTTCAAGACCATTAAGACCACCCCATTGAGATAATACTGTGCTGATCACATTAGCAAAAATAAGTAAGGCTGCGGCTCTCATAAGGAGAAAGCCTAGGCAAATGATAGTATGGCGTGCCTGTCGGGACTGACTCTATCACACCTTTCTTTTCACTCTTATACATCGCCGTGAATCACCAGCTGTAATGTTTCATTTGTTCTTTGCTCGCATCTTTGTTCCTGAACAACTTCCATAAGCACCACCTTATGATTTTCCACAGCGCTACGAGCCGAATCGACTCTACTAGGTGAATTATTCGCGTAAAAGGGATTCGTCGCCACGTAATTGCGTCTGGCTTTCATGTAGAATTGAAACGGCTCTTTGAACGCGTAGGTGCGTAGCATACATGCCCGATACACGAGTCAGTGCTTTAATCGTCCCAGATCTGAAGAAACAGAAACGAGTCTGGTGCCAATTTATCGACCCTGGAGAGAAGAAAGATGAAAAGTACGGTTCATAGTTTGCCCATAAGGGATACTAATATCAGTGCAAATTTGTTTATGATCAAACAACAAGAGCGATTTGGAACAATTACATTCTAGGTATTCGCCGAACAGGACGACAGTGCGAACTGTGAAACACAATTTATCACCCAAATAGAGAAAAAATTTCGGTGGCTTTGTCGAAGAGTAAGTCTTGGAAAGAGAGAACAGGAAGAATGATTCTATAAGAGTACATTCAAGCAACATACGTTTCTTATGAGGTTATGGGCGTGCTTAAACCGAAAACCTCATGCAATTCAGTATACAGGGTGGGCCAAAATTATGATTACACAGAAATCACATCGCAGAAAACGAACAGATAGCCAATAGAGCAAACCAATTTCATTAAAGTGTTTATCACAAATTTCTTATCAAAACTGTACATTGGAACTGGGATCTGTTGCTTTCTGCTTTCACCCAACCCCAAAGACGACGATGGACGGCATTGACGGTGGCACGCAGCTAGGGTCATCGAAATGGTCCCGGCTTTTTGCTAAGCATTTTCGAGATTATTTCTTCTCTTGTTTGGGCTGAAGGATGCTTTCATCTCAGAGGCTGCCCACATTGAGACATTCATGGGATTTGGGTCAGGGCTCCAGAGTGGTCACTGATCGAAGGTTATGAAGTCAAAGAACCCCTTTCACGAAATTTCTAGACAATTTTTGTCCTGCGGTCAGGAGCTTTATCTTGACAATATGTCCGGTTTGAATCGCCAAAGTGTCCTTTCGCGCACGAAGAGATCGAGCAGGTCTCCAAATCAACTTTCACCCCTTATTTTACAAAAATAATCGATGCTTTTGCCTCGGCGGCGCCGCTCGCAAAGGATATCGCAGAAAGTGAGCAAGCCTATCGCTGCATCACTTCCATTTCTTCGAGCTTTGCACAAATCTTGTGGCCCTGCTTAATGGGCACCTTTTTCGGTGCGGATATCTTTCCGCCGGTGAACAGGAATCCCGTACGACAATTTTTTGTATGCGGCGGGGCAGCTTTGGTGAGCCAACCTTTCTCTTCTCTTTACCCTGCTCTCTGGAGGAATCGCTTTTTGACCGTATAAGGGTCTCGTTGTGCAGGTGATGCTTCACGATTTCACGCAGAAAATTTCGTGACATATCCATTCATTTAGCCTTTTTGGACTCAGAATGAATTTTGCTGCTACGTAGACGTTTGCCCTGCTTCCTTAACACTTTTCCTAAATATAACCACAGATCTCCTTGGTTTACCACTCCTATCTGCAATTGTTCCCAACTCTCGAGAGCGTCTTATGGTTGAATGCACCACCTGCCTTGTTACGCTAGATCGTCTGTAGATGCACCGTGCCAAAAGTGCTTGTAAATGCAAAGCGACGTTTGATTCACGGATTAGTTACGCTTATATTACGTTCAAAATCTACCAGAGGTTTAGTATCGATAGAAAGGTAATAACGTAAGCTACGTTGTAGAATGGAAGAAATTCAATTAATTGTTATGAACTCAGAAAAAATTTGCAATGAACGTCAGCGCGCGCTGTAATCATAATTTTGGCCCACCCTGTAAAGTAACAGCCCAACAGAACATACAGGAACGAAAATTCAGTCCGGCACTCGGTTCTTACAGTAATCCGGCACGTGCTAATACGTAAATTTTCACCCGTCACATATACGACGCGTCGAAAAGGGGCTTTGGGCAAGGACACGGGGGTGAGTGGTGGGGTAAGCCAGGGGGTTACTGTAAGAGCCGAGTGCCGGACTGAATTTTCATTTTAGTACAGAACATTCCAAGAAGAGATAAATGGATATTAGATAAACTCTGCAGCGTTAATCGACCTGGGTCTTGAGATGAGAGTCTTCCAATTCTCTGAATCGTATTGGAGATTTGCATGCATGTTTGGACCATCCAATGAATTGTAGTGGCCAGCCGATGTGTTTACAAGTCAGCGATTTGATCCCTAAACGAATGTGGTACCAAATGGTCAATGGTAATGGTGTCCGTCTTTCCCGGTAGCAGCTATCCTACTTATATAATCGGCTAAGTGTGTCTGTTGGTGTGTTTGTGTGTTTGTGTGTCAGTATGTGTGTGTGTGTCAGTATGTGTGTGTTTGTCTGGCCGGAAATTCATAACTCCTGGCCCATTGAACATAGAACAGTCAAATTTGATAGAGAGATAGGCGGCGGGATGGGAACACTGATGGTATGTGACTGGAAGTGACAACTATCGATAGAAACTGATAAGGAGTCTTAAAAGGCAAAAGCCCTAGTATCCGTAACTCCCTTCGTATTAGCGGTGAAGCTTTGGCACTTGGGCACGTGGTGTAGGATGTAAAGGGACCGTTAGTGATTGGTGACAGAGGATTATAACAAGTGATAGGGACTGATAAGAAGCCACAGGAAGTGAGAGTCACATGGAATCTTGGAATTTTAATAGGTTATGTGAGATGTGACAGGATCGTAGGTACTCGGTAACGGGATCAAGAGCGGTTGGTGCCAGGCCAGGAGCTGATAAAACTGATAAGGTAAGGGATAATGAAAATCCTCGAAAACGCAGAGCCACTTTAATAATGGCATTAATAGTGTATAATAATGGCATTAATAGTGGAGCCTTGACAGTTTGGCATGTGATGTGGAGTATGGCGGGATCGTAAACGACCGATGATAGGAACTGATAACGGCTGATAACGGCTGATAAGAGTACTTATCAGCTGAATTCAACTCCTGTGGTATTTACGATGTATTTATGATGTAGATTACGACCGCTACCCAGCAGAGTTTGTAACTCGGTAGGTTCAGTGTTAACGATGTCTGATAATGGTGTTATTATCACATGAGAACATTTGTGAGTACTACTCAGTCCTTTGTTTGTCTATCAGTTAAACCCTTGATGGTTCATAATTTCCAAGATGAAGAGCAACTGATTGGCACTTTCAATCGTAGGCGTAAGCATCGGCACACCCTAAATACCACTGGCGCTGCTCTGCTTATGCAAGCTCCCCTTTTTTGGGTTCTGTGTTGAAGTTGTGTGGAGTGTGCCGACTTTCGTGTTCAGAAGAGCATCATTCGTTCAAAAAATTGGTGGGGGGGGGGGGGTTGCCGATTACTAGAACTTGAAAGAGGAGGGAAGCCCGGCGTCAGCCAGGCGATCCGACTGTCTCTATATGTGAAGCGGTAATTTTGTGTGCCTTTTCGTATGCCCGCTCGTGCGTCCTTCCGAAAGTCATGTAGACACCACGAAGACTGTGAATTTCACGTGAGCAATGTGAGGAAACAGTTATGAAATGGGAAGTCAACCGATACTGTTCATTTTGGTCTTCTAACAAGTCATGTAAGCGAGTAAGCGGTAGTGGGCATGTGGTGCACGCATTAGCGTTCGAAGCCTAACAAACCTAACAGGTATATTATATAACAGGGAGCAACAGGTAGTGATCTGAAATGCCGTCGGGGAGAGGATCGATGTTATGCGAGTATCTCCTCGTTACTTCTACTCGATAGAGTCACGGAACTCACAGCACTAGTAGCTTCATTAGTTCCGATGACAATTCCAATTGAAGAAATTTCGCCATCGTAGTTGGTGCTTGCCGCAACGCTTTATGTACACTTGCGGTTGCACAAATGATTGGGTTGGATTTGAAAACTTGGAGTATTTTGAGAAGAAGGCCGTTAACAAGAACATAAAACATCCTACTTTATATAATTCGCTAAGTGTGTCTGTTGGTGTGTCGGTGTATTTGTGTGTGTGTGTTTGTGTGTGTGTGTGTGTGTGTGTCTGTGTGTGTGTGTCGGTGTGTGTGTTTGACCGGAAATTCACACCTCCTGTCTCCGTGGACCTAGAGCGTTCATATTTGGTAGAAGTAATGGGGACAGGATGGGAACACCTTTGGTAAGTGGCAGGAGCGGACTCCGTTCACAGGGAGCGCGGCGTGCGCGTTAGAAACTTTGAGCCGCAAATTCATAACTCATGTCCCCGTGGACCTAGAGCGTTCATATTTGGTAGAAGTATGGGGACAGGATGGGAACACCTTTGGTAAGTGGCAGGAGCGGACTCCGTTCACAGGGAGCGCGGCGTGCGCGTTAGAAACTTTGAGCCGCAAATTCATAACTCATGTCCCCGTGGACCTAGAGCGTTCATATTTGGTAGAAGTAATGGGGACAGGATGGGAACACCTTTGGTAAGTGGCAGGAGCGGACTCCGTTCACAGGGAGCGCGGCGTGCGCGTTAGAAACTTTGAGCCGCAAATTCATAACTCATGTCCCCGTGGACCTAGAGCGTTCATATTTGGTAGAAGTAATGGGGACAGGATGGGAACACCTATGGTAAGCGGCAGGACCGGAATCCATTTACAGGGGGTGGGGTTTTGCGCCGGCGATAGTCAATTTGGCCCTATGGCATTCAAACTTGGCAGGAGTACAGGTGACAGGATGGGAACATTTATCGTAAGTGGGAGGACTGGACCTCGCTTATAGAAGGCGCCAAAACTTTCATTTCGCCTCTAGGGCGTTCAAACTTGGTAGTAGGCAGTATGGGAACACTCATGGTGAGCAGTAGGGTCGGACTACGCCCCAAAGGATCAGGAAATTCGCGAAATAAAAGAATGAAAATTCACGACTCCTGTTCCCGTGGACTTGGAGAGCAATCAATAGGAGGGGCAGGATGGGAACACTGACAATAGAAAAGGTCTTAGAGAAGAAAATCCACTCTCCAATTACCTCTTAGCGCCTTTGTTATTTATTATCTAGCCTTGACTTTTTGATATGTTTCATTCGACAAGAAGGGTAAGTTGTGTGATTATAAGGAGATGAATTTGGTTCACTTCTTGCTATTAGATAACGACCGCTACCAGCAGAGTTTGCGGTTAAGTAAAAGATCACGGTTTCTCTTCGCTTTGTATCATTCTTAGCAAAAGTTATCCGAGCGGTAATAATGTTGGAATCACTTTTAATGATGTATCCGTAGAGAAAAGGAGGTACATCTTCAAAGGCATTTGATAGTCTATACTCTCGCTTAGCGAAAAAGCGAGATAACATCTTAAAAAAGGGGAATTTCCATAATTCGATATTTTTCGAGCAAAGTCCCTTTGCCCCAAGTAGGAGGAGAGCCCTCGATGATGGCATTGAGGATGGTAGCCTATATAGTAGCCTCAGCCGCGATGAAGTCTCTGGAAATTTTTTTCTCTGTATAATCGCCTTTGTGATATTAAACGATGTGAGACTGGCTTACAGAAAAAATCGCTCCCAATTCGGAGCTAATATTGAGGGTGTGAAGCTTTCAAAGCAAAAGGAGAATCCGAAGTGTTATTTACGCATAGCAACTCACAGGAAGAACGAGCGCCCGGCGTAGCTGGGCGAAGCCATAAGAAGGAGGGGAGCCTGGCGTTAGCCGGGCGGCCCGACTGGTAGTAATAATATAATTCTACTTTATATAATTCGCTAAGTGTGTCTGTTGGTGTATCGGTGTGTGTGTGTGTGTATGTGTGTGTGTCGGTGTGTGTGTTTGACCGGAAATTCATAACTCCTGTTCCCGTGAACCTAAAAAGCTCAAATTTGGGTGGAGTACAGGGGGCAGCATGGGAACACTTATGGCAGGTGGCAGGACCGGGCCCTTCCTACAGGGGGCGGGGCGTGCGCGATAGAAATTTTAGGTCGCAAATTCATAACTCCTGTTCCCGTGAACCTAAAAAGCTCAAATTTGGCAAGGGTACAGGGGGCAGCATGGGAACACTTATGGCAGGTAGCAGGACGGGACTCCGCTAACAGGGTGCAGGGCGTGCGCCATAGATATTTTAGGTCGCCAACTCTCTAGGTCCACGTAACTCCTGTTTATGTGGACCTAGAAAGTATAAATTCGGTAGGAATACGGGGACAAGGATGTGAACACTCATGGCAGGTGGCAGGACCAAACTCAGCCTACAGTTGGCGGGGTTTGTGCAGAGTAAACATTTGAGTGAAAATTCGTAGCTTCTGTTTCTGTGGACTTAGAAAGTTCGAATATGGTAAGATTACAGCTTTTCGTATTAACAGTGAAACCTCGGCTTTTCAATAAGTGGTATAGGATAACACGGGATCCTAGGTACTCGGTGACAAGAACCGATAATAACTGATAAAAGAAGAGAAGGGGCCAAAGAGAGCAAGTGCCACCTGCCGATCGCAATTCTAATACCTTCGGTATTTACGATGTAGCTTCGGCTGTTCAGTATGTTTCATTCGATAAGATGAGATGGTAGAGTAGGATGACGAAAGGAGTGGTAAGTGTGGTTATAGGGACCCATTAGCGGCATTACGATAAGCAGATTAGATTTTTGTTCATTTCTTGCTATTAGATTACGACCGCTACACAGCGAGGTTTGTGACTTGATGAAGGATCCTCATTGTTCGATATCATTTGCGACAAAACTTAAGCGACCGCCAGTTATTTGGATCTTTTAACTAATGTTATCTATGTGAAGTAAAAGGTTCATTGACAACATCTGATAATGGTGTTATCATCACACGAAATATTTGTAAGTACCGCCCAAGGCTTTGGTTACCTAATAGTTCAATCTTTTTCTGGTACTTATCTTCAAGAACGAGAACAAAAGATCGAGACTCCAAATTCAAGACATGAGTACCGACTTTCACTGAAAACCAATACCCTGTTAGTCCTGTGTCAAACTTCGTGTACAGCAAAATATTATTTGCTTCGAAGAAGGGGTGGAGAGCTAGCCGATTGCTACAACTTTGTCAAAGAAGGAGGGAAGCCCGGCGTTAGGCGGGTGAACCGACTTTACATAAGAAGGAGGATGCCTAATTATAATACAGAAAAAAATCGCTCCCTATTCGGAGCTAATACGGAGGGTATATAACTTCCAAAGAAAATGGAGAATCCGAAGAGTTAATTACGCATAGCAAATTTCTTACAGGAAGGAGGAGCGCCCGGCGAAGCCGGGCGACACCATAAGAAGGAGGGAAGCCTGGCGTTAGCCGGGCGGCCCGACTGGTATTATAATATAACGGTAATACAATAATAATGATGTGATAATAGATTAATAATATATTTTCAACAATAATAATATTGTAATAATAATATAATAATATTATAAAAATATTAATATGATAGTATAATAATAGCAATAATATAATAATAGTAATATAACAATAATAATAATAATAATAGTAAGTATATAATCCTTACTATATATAATGCACAAGTTTGGTGTGTCTGTTTGTTTGTATGACCTAAAGCGCTCAAGTCTAGTAGGAGTACAAGCGGCAGAATGGGAACACTCATCATGGGTGGCAGGAGCGGAGTGTGTATTTGCATGTGTATGTCTGCAGTGGCTCAGTGGGGCGGGGTCTGAGTGGAAAATCATAACTCCTGTCTCCGTGGACTAGAGCGTTCTAGTTTGGTAAGGTTACAGGCGGCAGGATGGAAACGCTCATGATGGGTGACAGGGCCGAACTCCGCCCGCAAGGGGCGCGGTTTGATAGGAAATTCATAGCTCCTGTCCCCGTGGTCCTAGAGCACTCAATTTTCATGGGCGTGTACGCGGCAGGATAGAAACACTTATGATTGGTCGCAGGTCCAGACTCCTCCACCCACATGAGGTGGGGTTTAAGCGAAAAATTTGAACTTGGGCCTATAGCGCTCATATTCGATAGAAATACAGGTGGCAGGATGGGAGCACTGGTGTCGGGTGGCAGGACTCGACCCCGCTCACAGGAGGCGAGGCGTGGGCAAAAATGTTGATTCAGACTTGAAGCGAAATTTCGAAACCAAGGTTGGATAAGTTGGAAATAAATCGAGTTACTTAAACACACAGCATCTGAGAAGGTTTGTTCATGGCGGACGGGGCGCGCACGAATTGAGTTGGGTGTTTTTGTTAGACCGGGAATGAATAACTTCTGTTCCTATCTAACGAAGCCTCCAAATGTGAAGAAAAGATGCAGGCGGTGAGGCCACTTCAACACGAGACGGAGGGGAGCCCGGCTTCAGCCAGGTAAGCCGACTGATTTACTGAATAAAGTGATATGAAGTGTGAGTGAGTATCTAGAAAGGTGTTCGAGCCGGCCCATAACTGGTATTCTATGACTGGTAGCCTGGTAACGCTAATGGGAACATGATATGTATATGCCATTTCTTTGTATTCTGTGGATGACAATCTAGTGAATTCACTTTTTAGGAGAGATGTATTGGCAGGCCCTATGCCAGCGCGTTTATCGGACAAATAAATAAATCAACAAAATAGTCTGCTACGATCCAAAGTGGAAGTCGCTTTCCGAGAGCGGGGTCGATTACCACCAAAAACTCGATCCTAGTCCTTCCACATGGATACTCAGTCCGAAACCGGCATCAAAGTCGGACGCGTTGTCATGGATCACTGTTTGGACTGATTATCAAAAATGTATGCTAATAGGTGAAGAAAACACTTCAAGCAATGACGAGAGTGAGATCTATGAAGTGGTGGAGGATGAATAGTGTAAGAGAGAGAACTACAATGAGAATTGTGAGGGATATTTAGAATAGGATAATGGACGAATATTGGACCAAGGAAATATGTAGTCATCAAAAAAGACACCCCGTCTTTATTCGTGATCTCCGTTACCTCGTCAGCTCCCAAATTTAAGGTGCCCTATTTTAGCTGAAATCACCTGTCACCTGTCGGGTGATTTCAGCTAAATAATATAATTTAAATTGCCTTATTTTAGCTGAAATATGGAAAGACAATCAAGCACCTTCAGATGGTAAAGACGCTCTCGCTCTACGAGCAGCACGGAAGTTTTTTATAGTGAGCCTAATCCCGACTTACACAATTTTTGTGTTCACAATGGTGCAGATTTGTTTCCGGAAGCTATTCAGATTGACGCTGAACCGTTGAACTCGACAACGAAATTTGTTGCGGATGTGATAGCAAAAATGAAACAGCCACCGTACAACTGCAACGACTGCACGAATATTGATCCGGTATCTTTCATCATTGGTTACTATAAAAACCGCTCCCGCTCAAAGCAATGCTCCGATATTTGTCGCTGATTTCAAAGAAGTGATCGGTTCAGAGAGAGGTAAATAATTGTTCCAAGTTTACAGGCAATTGCATTAGTTGGAGAAGTAGCCGATGCTATGCTGATGTACGCATTGGCGCTTAATAAATCAGTAGCAGCAGGCAACCCAAATCCCAACGGATCTGACCTCGTTGATAGGTCCGTTGGCGTTTTCGAAGGTAAGCTTTCTAGCCGAGGACGATTACTCTCATTAGATACCACATGTCACAGTTGAAGTACGCTTTGAAAAATTGCTTCACTGGAGGGAATTGTAATTCGGTCTGATGATCAGACTGGCTGGCAACATTTATGGGCATATATGTTTGCGTAGACTGTCCATCTAAATCTTTTCAAACTTGTTTCGACAACGGCGGCTTGAAAGAGAACAGCAGCGCTGAACTTGGTACTATTTTTCTGCCGAGTTACATGTATGTTGCAGGGTTCACAGGGCGAGTAATCATAAACCGGAATTACACACGTGATCCCATATTCTATGTATGGGGTTTGAATTCATCGGATCAGCAAATCGTAATGATGAAGATTATCGGAAGTGTTAACGCAGAAGGTGTTCTAGTGAGTTTTCAACTTGTAATAATTTATCTGCAACTCGCTGTCTGCTACGGTTATATTGATGAAGGAGAGTAAGATACTTGATCACTTTCGGATGTGATGGACTTTAAATGAGCAGAATCCTCATTTGTCAGAGGTGGATCGAATTTGATAGTCACGCCCGTCGGTAATGCTTTATTTTATAGATGGACAGTGTACAGCCAGATTCGGTGCTTTGGAGGTCTCACGGTGGAACGAAACCGCTTAATCGTCCCCTTTGTGATTACAACGGGTAAGTTCAACATAAGGATAAAGGACAATGTTCCATGCACGGCTTTCTATAAACCTCGTGAAGAGTTCAAGACAACAACAAACTCAGTAATGTGAAGGATAAAGTCTTGGAGCGTTAATCAATCCCGTCCGGAGGACACCCCATGCATTCAACTTCTGTTCAGAATCGTAGCGGCGTATTGAATGCGTATGCGGCCTATACAATGATTTGCGGGAGCTAGCCGATGTACGGGTCCGTGCTTCTATCCTCCCAGGCGAGTCTCGTACCAATTAACCGACCCCGGAGGGATGGAAGGCTTGGTCAGCCGAGGCGAATATCGATCCGGGATTCGAACCCAGGACCGTGTGTATATATGGTATAGAACGTCACTTACCACTACACCACCTCCGCCCTAGGTTCAGCATACCTTTTCTCAACATCATTTTGTTACTTTAAATGAAAAAGTTCTTGAGTAAAAAAGTTTTTCTTTTAAGAAGAGGCTGTCCATTGTCTTTCGCTGAGCAGTACTTAGCTATCACATTGGCGTCCGTAGCTGCAGGTGTTCTGCTGATAATCGTTGTCAGCGCTGCTATAGCCTATGTGATTAGGTGAGTAGAAGCACAATTAACAATTTTTCTTTGTCGAGCCAGAATCGTTTCCCCTATGTCGAATACGACAGATTGATTATGTTACTGTTACTCTATTGCTCTGATAAATTCCTTCTGCCTTCAAACAGACCTGTAATGGAACGAAGCATGAAGGGCAGAGAGGTGACCACCGCAAGGTCGTCTCTGGCTCTTATTATTATGACCATTCTACAGTACTCCCTTCGGAATCACTCCGCAAAGTGTCAATCTCTCGAATGTAATAACTCTCACCAATATTTTCCGGGAGAACGTAGACAAAAAAGAACTCTTTAGTACAAGCAGCGAATGAATAAGGTGAACTCGAGGTAGGGAAACCGGAAGTCACTACGGCCGAGTTCGTGCGTCTGTTTGCAATTGTTATGAGCAACCTATAGATTACATATACTCTCCCGAATATCACTGTTCACTTCACATTACTCCATGGGTCTTGAGTGAAGGCCATAGATGAAAAAAGGGATGGTTATCCACTCGTGCATGCTACAGCATCTTAATTTGTGATTTAATGATGAATACATATTATTAGAGCACGACGTCTTGAAGAGGAACGATTGAATAAGTTGTGGCAGATACCATTCCTCTCATTAACGAAGGCTAGTTCAAAAGTAGGTGTTCACTATTCAACATAGGTTATTCAGTAGTTAGAGTTTCTTTTTCGAAAACCAGCTTGACAAACTTTTGATTTCAGAGTGGAGCGGCTAGTAGTCGGTCATTGCAAAGTACGCTATCGACGAGCACGAAGCTGACTATCGATTCGAAAAAGGTTTTCTGACTTACTGCTCATAAGGAAGGAAGTGACAGTGACCACTTATAGTGAAGATGCCATAAATTATAAGATTGGCAGATAAAATCGTGGACTTTTGTGTCTCGAAGGCACAGTTCACAATGATTTTGTCGTTTAGTTCCAGACGAGTAATGGAAGTGATAGTACGAAATAGTGCAAAAGTGGTGAAGAAAATGCGAGAAACGGTGGTTTCGAAGAAATTCATACAAGATTAAAAAAGAAGTAATAGGGTTCGGACGAAAATGTGTCGACAAGAGTTGTATGCAGGAGGTATTTGGACGAACTGTCCGAATGCACGTGCCACTACCTACAGCTGGCTCTAGTTGCTGCACACGTGCAACTTGTGCAGCAACTAGAGCCTTGTGCGAATAGTTCAGCCTCTATCACCTCGTTTACGTCGGCTACGCCAGTTTGGTGACCGTTGCTCCCTGTTATTCGACGCAATAGTGTCCTTTGTGCTCTCCTTAAACGTCGAAGATTCACCCCAGGGAGGAATTACAGTAACCGTTTCAATCCCAAACTGTGCCTTTGAGAAGTGTACCTAACGAATTAATCAAAGTAAAAAAATCTCCGATGTATATCCGAATGGAAAACGAAGGAAACAGAAGTAATAACCTTAGCCTCTGCCTAGTATTAATGCCAGCTCCGTTTCATTTATGGAAAATGCTTTATTGTGACACTACTATTAACTGTACATTTACTTTAGGACTCCGGACATCATTCTTACTTTACCATAGGAACTGATCCAGTCGTTGCTAGAAAGCACCAGCTAAGGGTTCAAATGAAAAAATCGGATTGTGCAATTTTGAGGAAGGTAAGGAAAAGCTAATAATCATTTAGTGAACATAGCACCACAAAACAGAAGCCGTTATCGAAATCCTTTTAATGCAATGGCAAGGATGAAAGGACGAAAAAGTTACTTTCTTTGATTTTTCTGATAGCGGACACAGGTGGTGCAAAGGGATTGTCCGAAGATGGAATATCGGATCAACATACGTTCAGGCCTTACTGCTCATTCTATACTGGATTAAATCCCTGATCTGTACTTCGCCTAAAGACCGCAATTCATTGTATAGGGCACATACACATTTAAAACGCTATTACGATTCTGAGTGGAAGACGAATGCGGGGCGCATCATGCATCCAAGCATATTGGTTGGACTTCAATATCGTAAAAAGCGGTGCTATTAGCTGAGTTCCTCACCAAATTGATATGACCTCTCATGCAACCTCAGTGCCAACCACCAAACAAATTACAGCGTTCGAAACCCACTGCACTTAGCTTTTTTTGGACGAGATCATAACTTCTGCTTGACACTGGAAAGCGATGATCTCGATTTCAGATGCGAAGCGATGATCGCGACACTTTGTGCCGTTTTGTCGGATTGTGTTTGGATGCTCCAGAGATGATGTCTGTGTGGAGATACTGTTCCCGTGGATCGCTTAAAGTCATAAAAGATCTTTAAGGGTAGGGAGCGTTCCGTGAACATCTCTTTTCAGGATGTGATCGAGAGAGGCTCGCTTCAGATGGACTGGTTTTTCAAGTATTCGCTGATAAAAGATATCATAGAGGTGCGTTTTAATAGCAGAATTCATGAAATTGTGAAGAGTTTGGTGAAAATATAGTGGGAGAGATAGGGGATCAAGGGATTAACATAGTGCTACGTGTGACTCCGTGTTACAGCACAGACATGTAATTTTTCAACCCACAGGAGGGAAGGAGCTTCGGGGTGAGAGGAATTCCGGCTTTTTGGTGCCCAACCTCTCTTCATCGTGGCTTATATGAAAAAACGCGATATTTTCTTGATATACTAACACTATGGTATGCGTGCCCTCTCCTCACAACTACATTTTCAGCAGGGAGTTTTTCTTTCGACTTTCTGCGAATAGATGTCAGGTTGCGGAATTTGAGCAGATTTGAGAACAAGAGAATTCTTGTACACTTGAATTCTACGGCAGCTTTCACGGTGGCGAGCACAGAAAAAGTCGTTCTACTGAATTCCCAAGTTCTACTATCCTACTATATATTACGCGCCAAGTGTATCTGTTGGTTTGTCCCTGTGTGTGTTTGAACGGAAATTCGGAAAGTCATAACTTGTGCTCCCGTGGACGCAGAATAGGAACAGTCATGGTGGATGGCACGACCGCACTCTGCCCACAGGGGGCGGGTTTTGAGCGGGAACTCATAAATCCTGTTCCTATAGACCTTGAGTGCTCAAATTTGTTAGAAGCACAGGAGGCAGGATAGAAACACTTATGGTGAGTAGCAGAATAGAGCTCCACCCACAGGGGGCGGGGTTTGTGTGATCAACTGAAATGCTGGGGGTTTGTGTGATCAATTGAAATGCTGAAGCGTTCAAACTTGTTAGGAGTGGATGAGGCCCGATAGGAATACTTATGCTGGGCGACAGGAGCGGACTTCACCCACATGAGGTGGGTGCTCATACTCGGTAGAAGTACAGGCGGCAGGATGGGAGCACCTATGTCGGGCGGCAGGACTTGACTCGGCTCACAGGAGGCGAGGCGTGGAAAGAAAATTAATTTAGACTTGAAGCGAAATTTCGAAACCAGGGTCGAATAAGTCGGGAATAAATCGAGTTACTCAAACACACAGCATCTGAGGAGGAGGGTTTGTTCATGGCGGAAGGGGCGCGCACGAATTGTTGGGTGTTTGTATTTGGCCGGGAATGAATAATTTCTGTTCTCCTCTGTCAAAGCCTCGAAATTTGAAAAAGGTGCAGATGAGGCGCTTTAATACGAGAAGGATGGGTTCTCGGCGCAGCCGGGCAAGCCGACTGGTATTTAGGGCATTCGAGTTCATTTGGGCCTTGACAACAAGGTTCATGCTACCAGTAGCTGCTAGATCACTCCCACGTCATAAGAATTTCTACACTTAGAGAATGAAACTAAATTGTTATAGTGAGATTGGGACAAATTACTTCACTTTTGAGTCGACTGGCCTCTTGTATGATTTTTTTGTAAGTGCAGTCAATCTGATCCTATAGTATTGTACGTGGAACACTACATCGCGTGCTCTTTTGGGTGGGTGGGTGTGTTTCTGTGTTGAATGTGTATATGTATGTGTGTGTATGTATGTAATATATGTGTATATGTGTTTGTGTGTATGGCCAGAATTCTATAACTACGGTTTCCTCTACATAAGCGTTCAGATATGGTAGGGACGTGGGTGGCAGGCGAACAATAAACGGAAAGGAGGTGAGCCAGCCAACAGCCGAGCAAAAAACTGGTCTCGGCAGATCTGCTCAGAATCATTGCATACAAGGAGCGCCTACCCAGTTACATGATATAAATCTGATGAATTATCCTATATGGGTTGTGCTAAAGGTTGGTTGCCATTGAGACCTCGGCGAGTCGAGCGATTCGATCTATAGAAAAAGGTGGAAAAAACTTGGCAGTGCCTTTTCTGTCCCTTGCGATAGGTAGGTTTCCAAAAGGCATTGTCACTGTCTCGATACTATGGCAAGGAAGAAAAAAGAAGGAAGAAATAGTGTGCCATTAACTGATTGCCAACTTGCCACAGATGTACTTTCTCGTCTCTTTTCTCGTTCCTTTTTTTTTGCGGCTTTTCAGCTGCCTTGTCATTCATATTTACTTCATTTCCTTATCGTGATCAACATTCTGAAATCCTGTCCAAATTTTACAAAGACTTTTGTTCTAGGGTATCATATATATCCATCAAACCTACGGTCCACATGGTTGGCTTAGTTCCGGTACTTGCTTAGTAGATGAAAGGTGGCAGGTGAGTACCCTTAGCCAGCCAACTTGCGCTCCGCTTTTGAGTGGATCCTTTTTATTTATAGTCAGTGAGAGCGAAGTCGGCTTCAATTCTATCTACCTATGCAGCAAATCATCGTCTAGAAATTTAATGTGCTCAGTTTTTAGGTGAAGATCACGTATTACGGCTTAGACACCATCAAGGCATTGGAAGTCAAGGAGCCCAAATGTGGGTTTGTTGAGATTTCTGCATTCAGAGTTAACATAAAGTCGGTACGGACCTTCTTTTTCAGTCAACATTTCAGACGGCTCACCAGTATCCAAAGATTTTTTAATAGCCCGAAGCTTCACAAAAACTGGTCCCAGTGGCAAAAACGACTGCTACCATCTGAGGAATGAATTGGAACTAGGAGACCAAGCGGATGTAGATGATGCGCAAGCGACGTCCGTCGAGAATAGCGGGCTGACGTGCCGCGTGCGACGTCTGCGGCCTGACCTAGTTTTGAAGGACGCGCAGAACGAGGCGCACCTCTGTCAATTATGTAAAGATGGAAGTTATGATGGCTGCTGTGATCACGCTAAGTGGAGGTGGGAATGTAAAACACCAATCACTCAGGGTCGTTTTGTGTTCATGTCAACTTGAGAGTAGGCGAGTTCTCCGGGGAGTCGGCGAAGCTGTAGGTAGAAACACATCGGCAGCTGGTATGAGAAATTTGACAAATACTTCCTTATGTGCAAATTTTCCTGATGTCGTTAATGTCGTGAGTGTATTGCGGCGCTCTCAAAATTTCTGCCAAAAATTTTTCTCATGTGTAAATATTTTTCTGGAATGTTCTGGAAGTTTTCATGAAATTATTACGCTACATAAGGTATAGGGGTACTATCCACTTACTATGAGCATGGAGTACCAGCTCTCTCTTTCTAGCTTATTCTCAATGAATGTTTCTTCAGTCGATCGAATGCGATATTGTTCGATAAACTGACGAAACCTGTGAATACGATTGGATACAGCATTTCTGTAGGGTTGCCGAAACATTCCAAGAAAGGTTTTGGACGATTCTCGTTCTGGAACTTTCGGCAGATATTCTCCTAACACAGTAATACATACATTTCGTTATGTATGAAAACATGACTCTAAAAATTAACGAATCCATTGGAAAATCTCTTGGCATGCTCTGCGGCTACACGACACTGCATAATATTGAACTTTTTGTCCATCAATGTGTGCTGTATGCTTGGCCCTTTGAGGCGCTTATCCATACAAAGCAGTTGGTTCAAAGTGTTCAAACCGAGATAGTCCAGAACAAATAAGGAGAACCATCGGGCCGGGTTGGGTTTGTGAAGCTTGGTTTCAAGAAATTTGAGAGTGATGAATTAAAAGTTGAAATGATATTCCATCCTTAAGTTACAGATCTGCTGTGGACAGCACCAGAACACATTCGGGACCCTGTTTTGCCACCAACCAAGGAAGGTGACATATACAGGTGAGGGCAACAATTCACTTATCTGAAGAATTCTAATACCTCTCTTCTCACTTCTTTACAATCACTTTAGTAGAGTTTATACTTTTCATGCTTAGCTGGCCATAATGCCTTTCTCGTGACCACAAGATGACCCGGAAAAATTGTTGCATGGAAAAAAACCAATTGTCTCCCTCATTACTTAACCAAAATCTATCAGACTTGGCACGTTGCTGCGTCACGAGTGGTTCGAATTGAATTTGAGAGTGGTCACTCGATGTACCCTCCTTTACCCTTCAGACGTGCACGGTACGAGTCGAAGGTGGAGCACAGGTATTTGACGTCGATTTTATCCCATACCTTATTCAAGGCCGACTTCAGCGAGTCGATCCTTCTGTGGCACCAACTACATCGAATAGTCCAATGGCTTGAGGTTGGGGAAGGCAGACGGTCATTTAATGGCAGAGGTAGGCCCGCAGCATGGCCGCGCACCAAGCCTGGGACTTCCGCGACTTATGCGTGGGCGCGGAGTCTGAAGGCCCAGTGCAGGTTTTTGAAGTGCACCTGGCCCCAAGTCAGTAGTTCCCTCTCCAAGACGTGCTCAATGCAGTGGTTCGTTTCGATTTTCACGCTGGAATTGAAGAAAGCAAGAGGAGTCTGCCCGCTGACGCACACTTCGGCCCATACCACCACGCTGGCACGTTAAGAGATCCGAGGGACAACTCTTCTACAGGAATTGGCCTGCTGAGCGGATGAGGCGAGCAGCCGCGTATTTTGGGCATTCGCCGCTGCCTCCACCTTGAACAGTTCTCGTCGGAGAAAACGGTCACCAGGTGCTCTCAGGCGCGGGCCAAGTCGTGGATCATGAAAGCAGCCGCGGTTCCCGCAAGCATGGCACGGCATACTGTGAACTGGACGGCCTTATTCTTTTCCGCTAGGCTATGAATCCTTCTGATATTGTTAGAATTCAGAATATAATGGTGGTCAAGTACTAACCTTACGATGGATCGTCGCGAGCTCTTGAGCACCTTGGCCTTCTCGAACCGCCAAAAAGTTTGTCCTGCTCTCCCAATAGTGCTATATACTTTTCGGCGGCAGACGGAAAGCCTTTTCTAGATAAGGGATGCAGTGGTGTCAGCGTCGTGTGAATGCACGCTGGCGTCCGCTTGGACTAACTAGTCGGATTTCGATGGAATTCAGTGATAACCTGAAAACATATCACTTCTCAATAGTAACACATCAGATCAGATTCACACTACATCGAGTTCAATGTGTAGTAATATCCGGCCAAAAATTTGTGACAATAATTTGAGGCAACGCTGAATTGTGAGTGGTCTTCTCTGAGATTATCGCTGTCCTATACTTCTGCCCTATTCTTTCCATCTCGGAAATAGTAAAAGCAAATGTGTTCAAGTGATTGAGATGAAGGTGTAGTTGGGGGAGGGGGGAGGGGGAGGGGAGGGCTTCACCCATCCGAAGGTCAGTATCACAAGAAATGAACTCAGTCTAACGTGGTAGACCATGTTATATCAGCACTGTATCGGATGCGTAGAGGATGATGGGAACCGACCACATTAGCTCTTTTATGCGGTTCTAGCTGAGGGAATTCATTTTCCCAAATAAGCCTAGGTAGGGTAGGAGCACCTGGGCGGCTGGAATGATTGCTTCCTGCAAAAAAAAAAAACAAAAAAGTAAAGAAAATTTGTCACCGCGGTGCTCCTTCCCTACGAAACCCTTATTTAAAAACCGGCATGTACGTGATATAACACGGAATAACTACATTTTCACCGTGATTTATGTAAAGTACAATACTGCCACTAATTCATGGTCAACCGACGGTTTGCGACGGATTAACCCGTCGCAGACCGTCGCTTCGCCATAACTCCAGCTAAAGTGATCCAATGAAGCTGAAAGTGAGATTATGGAGAAGCTCTTCTCGTGAAGATTCCAAATATATAATAATCTTCGGATTTTCTCGAATTTTTTGCCTCATTTCCCGGGGAAATTAAAAATTGAGTCTCTTAGCACCTGGGGTGTTACTTGCGGAGAGGAGAGTATCGTAAACTCTCCACTTCAATTAAAAACTTCGTTTCCAGTTCTTAAAAGACCTGAATCGTGCTGTGATCGAGAAGAGCATAGAATTCTGATCATTTTAATATCCTTCATGACCCGGTTTGAACACTCTCAGCTGAAGGCAGAGGTGCAAAACAAATTACCAGATTTCTAGACGTTTTTTATTTCTGTCAGCCACGTATTTTGTATGACGACCGTATGATTGCATGACATGACAGGATCCCCCACAAGCAATCATCAGCAATCAACGAAGTTTTTAGTTGAAGTGGAGGGTTTACGATGCTCTCATATCCGCAAGTAACACCCCAGGTGCTAAGAGACTCAATTTTTGTTTTCACCGGGAAATGAGGCAAAAAAATCGAGAAAATCCAAAGATTATTATATATTTGGAATCTTCACGAGAAGAGCTTCTCCATAATCTCACTTTCAGCTTCATTGGATTACTTTAGCTGAAGTTATGGCAATACTGCTACTAATTCATGGTCAACCGACGGTTTGCGACGGATCGATCCGTCGCAAACCGTGACTATGTATTAGTAGCAGTATTGTAGCTTGACCATCTAGTTCCCCTTTCTGGCCTTTTATTGAAGCGTACGGGAAGTATCTGTTGCAAATTGTGCAATCGTCTAGCATCTTTTTTGAATTTTCTGGTAGTTTTCATAAAATTTCTGTGTAACGACACTTAGGGATTGTATGTTATTGATATATCCAGCTCTCACTTTCTTGCTTATTTAACTTCACAATGATCGAACTAATTCCTTTGACAAAAACTCCCTCAGCAGTTTGAACTCGGTCACTGGCGAAATCTATAGAGACTTGTGACACGTTATTGACTTTGATACTCCTGGCTTTCGAGCAGTTCTGAGCGCATATGAAATGCGTGAAAGCCAGAAACAGGATGATCGAAGGTGAGAATCAATTTTGTGGACCTATTACCATATACGGATAAGATAGACACATGCAAATGAGTAGTGTTTTGTGTATATGAATATCTCAAAACCTCCAAAATACTCAGGCGAAAATCTGGGCTATGTCCTGGCAGATACTTTCTGTGAGTCAATCAATGTATGGGAGAGTATTTACTACTTCTCCTAACGCGACATTACTTTGCTCTCCTTACAGTTTTTTCTCAGATGTGGCATTAGAGCCTTACTAGGCAGTTGGAAAACTTGAGAGAATCATTCCTTGGACGATATACCGTGGTAAAATTGTACCATCTTCAGTTTCGCTATCATCTGTTCCGAAATTATTACGAAAAAGTCGGCATGGGATCTCGAAAATCAGGATTACGACATTGACGGTAAGGTTTTAAACTAATTTTTTTTTAACCTCTAGAAAGAGATCAAGTTTCCTATGATTTGATTCGAAGAGAATCCTCCCTCGCCCATGGTTTATGTCAAAACTTCAGTTTTTCATTGGCATCAAAAGACTCTTCGGAAAAAAATTTGGTCACGTTACTCTATAATATTAAATAAGGGATTTGGTCGATTGTACATAGATGTTGGAGCTGTGATTCAAACTGACATGCTGAAATTTTGAAATTTAATAGGGCACTCTCCGACTCTCAAAATTTGAAGGCACAATTCACAATAATTTCGAGATAACCTTCCTAAGTTAAAAGCTTAATGGCTTCTTCTTCTTATTCTTTAGCGTTTGTCCCGCTTGTAGGCGGGGTCCGCTTTTCTGATATGTTGACGCCACTTCTCCCCATTGAACGCTTGATCGGGGTGGATGTTAACCGCTTTAGGATCTTCGTGCAACGTATCGAGCCACCGCTGCTTTGGACGTCTTCTAGGCCGCTTTCCGGACACTTCAAGGTTGAGACCGATCTTACGGACACTGTCGTTCTTTGCGCGAAGAGTATGACCATACCATCGTAGACGAGCTTCGCGCATTTTATCGACAATGGGCGCTACACCGAATCGCTCCCTGATGGCGTCATTACTTATGCGGTCTAAGCGTGTTACTCCGGCTGTCCAGCGCAGCATTTTGGTCTCCATCACACTGAGACGGGCTTCAACCTCCTTGGTTGCAGGCCAGTATTCAGCGCCGTAAATTGCGACCGGCCGGATGACGGTTCTGTAAATCTTGGACTTGAGACGCTCAGATATGTTCTTGTCGCAGAGTACGCCAGTCATTGAGCGCCACTTCAACCACGCTGCATTCACGCGAGAATTTGTTTCAAAACCCAGGCTGCCGTCAGACGCAATTGCCGATCCAAGGTACTTGAAAGTTGTTGTCCGTGTAAGCTCAGTGCCATTGATCTTGATAGAGCCTGGCTCGCTCGAATCAGTGGTCAAGTACTCAATCTTTTTGACGTTTAACCTGAGCCCGAACATAGCCAGACGGTCGGACCAGGTCTGCACCTGTGATTCGAGCTCGCTTTTGTCCTCGCTGGCGAGCATCACGTCATCGGCATAAAGAAGCGTCCATGGAGCCGGCTTCTGGAGGCTTTTGTAATGGCATCCATGACGACAACAAAAAGTAGTGGGGATAACGCAGAGCCTTGGTGTACTCCGACGGAGATGGGAAATTCCGCCGATGTGCCCGCTGCCGTTTGCACTCGGCTCTTTGGGCATTTGTAAAGGATGCGCACTCACTCAATGAGCTCTTCGGGTACGCCATGCTGTCGTAAGGCATACCATATAACGTCACGTGGAACGCGGTCGATAGCCTTCTCCAGGTCTAGAAAGGCGAGATATATCGGTCTTCGTTTCTCACGATGCTTTTCTAGAAGAAGACGAGTGGCTTGAATGGCATCGATGGTGCTACAACCAGCTACGAAACCACACTGGTTAGTGGTCAGCTCGACGATATCCCGGATACGGCTGTCTACAATTCGCTCGAAGATTTTCATGCTGTGCGAAAGCAAGCGAATTGGACGGAAGCAGGTGCAGTCCCCAGGACTGCCCTTCTTCTTCCAGATAGGAATCGTCGTGCTCTGTTGCCACCTCTCAGGCACCTTCTTCTCTGCAACGACCTGGTTGAAGAATTCCGTCAACCATTCTGTAGGATTCCAGCCTTTCGATTTCCACAAGTCCGCTGCTAAGTCGTCAGGGCCAGTTGCTTTGCCTGATTTCATCTTCTTCAAAGCCGCAATGGTCTCATTCACGGTAATCTTCTGAACGGGACCTTGTACTGGCGGAGCGCAGAGGATGGCGGGATGAGCGAATTCGATTGTTGAGATGTTTGCGAAGTACTCTCGCCATCGTTCCAGTGTCTGCCTGCGGTCCGTTAAGAGGTGACCATTCTCGTCATTTATGCCGAAGAATTTTCCTATATCCTCGGTCTGGCGGTTGCGGTTCTTTGCGAGTCGGTAAACGTACCGCTCACCTTCACGAGACTCGAGCTTCTTAATAAGTTCGGCATAATGAGCTGCCTTCTCAGAAGCAACGGCCTTCTTCGCCTCTTTCTTCGCTATCTGATAGCGTTGCCAGTTGTCATCCGTCTTCTCAATAAGAAATGCGTGGTACTGCTTTTTCTTCTCACGGACTTTATCCTTGACATGGTCCGTCCACAACCATGTTTGCTTATCGAGCTTTCTCCGTCCAGGCTTGGTCATGCCGAGCTTCGATCGCGCAACCCGGGTTATCGCTTCCGCAGCTCCCTTCCAAGTTTCTTCGACAGTCGTTACCGCCGGCAACAGAATGCTGGAAACGACGGCCGCTTCTTTCTCCTTCAGTCGCCACCACTTGATTCTTGCAGGCCCACACCTTTCTGCTAATTTCGATTTCGGCGGGGCTATCTTTAACGTACAAATCAGTGGTCGGTGTTGTGTTGCGACCGTTTCATAGAAACTGTCTTTGCGTCTGTCACGAGCCCCTGATCGCGGTGCCTGACAAGGACAAAATCAATTTGTGTTCTGTTCTCACCGCTATAGAAGGTGATGAGGTGAGAGTCACGTTTGCGAAATCTCGTGTTTACAAAGGCGAGATTATGCGAGTCTGCATATTCGAGAATTCGCTCGCCTTCAGCGTTACGTGACCCATATCCGAAACCGCCATGGCAGCTCTAACCGTCTTTCGTAGCGCCCACGTGACCGTTGAGGTCACCTGCGACAACTATGGCTTCTTGTAGCGGTACTTCAGCTGTCTTTTCATCGAGCAGGTTCCAGAACGCGTCCTTGGTTTGCTCGGAGCATCCAGTCTGTGGAGCATACGCTGAGAAGAGATGGTACTCTTGGCATTCGATGACTACCATGATCTTCATTAGGCGGTCATCGAAGCGTTCCGCGCTTACTATCGAGTCACGGTACCGTTCAGAGACTATAATCCCGACGCCGTTGGTTGTTTTGGGACCACCACAAAGAACGGCTTTGAAGCTGAGGCCAATGTCCCTGGACTTGCAGCAGGACCACCTCGTTTCCTGCACGGCACAGAAATCAATTCGTCGACGCTCTAGAGCTTCTGCCAACTCGTACAAGCGTCCCGTTAATGTGCCAACATTTAACGTCGCAACACGGGTCTTCCATACGTTGCGTGGCTTCCGGACTAGCTTAGTTGCCCCCCGATGCCGTCCTTGCACCGGAGACCCTCGCATACTTTTCACACTCACCGGGCCTTGCGAGTGCGCGCCGGCTCCCGCGGACGCCGTAGCATTACATCGAAATTCTTTAAGTGACATTAACATTTTTGATGTGACTGGGGTGTTCGTGGGCCGGCCTGTCACGGGGCCTGTCGCCTGCATTCGAATGTCCGTGGTCAGCTCAGCCCACAGAGCGGGCAGTTTCCAGTGGCACCACTTGGAGGAACGGACTTCGCCACTTAAAACCTTAATGGCTTAGTTCACGATAAAAATATTTTCCGAGTTCTCCATTAGGAATACTCAGTGGCTCCCAAAGGTAACAGAAAAAACGCTGTCGGGTCCAAAAACCCCCTTTACCGAATCGTCCGGGTTCCCCGCTCCTCGATCGATGGTGTGCCAGACGATTGTCTAGGCTTTACAGATTGCAATGATCGCCAAAGGACCCACGCAATATCTCGTGGGCAGCGAATATCTTTGCGCTCTAGCGCGGACTCTATACACTTTGCTCTCTGGTGTCAGAGACGCAGAGCAGAGTTTCAGCTCGCCCAACCATTGCTTTCACGCCGTTCTTTCTGCGTGCACTCGTATGAACCTCCCATTTTACTACTTTTTTACCTCTTGTATTTTTTGTATGCCGTTTTTTGCGCTTTTTTCATTATTTTTGCACTACTCCGTACTGTAACTTTCATTATCCTTCTAAAACCGGTTACCCAAAAACTATCGTGAACTGTGCCTTTAAGTATTGGTTGAGAGGATAGTCGTCAGTGGTGAAGGAAGCGAGAAAACTCGTCGATTTCGACAAAAATAAGGCTCTGCAAAAGTAGGGAAAATAGAGGTTGGACGAAATTGCCGTGACGGAAATAATATGGAAGGGGTTTGCAGACGAGATTACAGTTGTTGCAATTCCGCAAAGAGCTGAACACATCAAGCCAAAACTGTCCGGCATTTTCTTTCGCTGTCGCTATTGGTCATGGCATGATGTTTGAATTTCCCTTATGAGATCTCCGTAATCGGTGCAGCCTCTACATCGCCGGTGAAACTCGTCCGAGGAAGCACACGGGACGGGTGGGGTGCGCTTCGTTGCGCGTGTCCGTCGAAACTAGGTCACGCCGCAGCCGTCGCATGCGGCGGGTCAGCCCGCGATACTTGACAGACGTCGCAGCTGTAAGCGGGGCATACGATTTGCGCTTTCTCCACGGTAGTCAGCCAAAGAGAAGATAACATAGACAAATGCAAATCGTTCGCTCGACTCACACTCTTTGGTACTATATAATGTCATCTCGAGACCTCAGTGGAGTGCGCCGCGCGCGGAGTGGGCAGGGTGACCTACTTTCGACGGACACGCGCAACGGACGTTCGCCGGGACGGGTGTATGTCGTTTGGCGCGATGGGCGGGGTCGCGCCGCCCATTTGAGGCGACGCGACTCCGCCCATCGCGCCGTTCAACTCGTTCAGATCGCGTGATCTTCAGCTCTCCTCTCCTCTATAGATGATAGAAGCTCAATCCATCATCTATAGAGGAGAGGAGAGCAGAAGATTACGCGATCTGAACGTGTTGAACGGCGCGATGGGCGGAGTCGCGCCGCCTCAAATGAGCGGCGCGACCCCGCCCATCGCGCCAAACGACCGCCTCCCCACACGGGACTATTTGAGCCTTTAAAACACCCTATATAGGCCGTACTCTGACCTGACAGCGTCCTAAATTGTTTACGAGAGGGTACTAATTCATCCTGGATATCTTATAAGCCATTTAAATATCGAACTGTGCTTTCAAGAGAGAAGTGACGCGTTCCCAGCGCTATCATTTACCGGAGGAAAATGGAGGGGTTTCTGTACTTGTTTGCAAATTTCAAGTTCGAAGAGTCCTCTTTTGAGCTCGGAGTATTCTGGTGGGTTTAAAATAGGTGGCAATGATCTTTTTTACAAAACGTGTTGTTGTGCTTCCACAGTATTGATTTGTACAAAAAAACGAAAAAAAAACGATAACGACAGGCACCATAGTTTTATGAAGTCACAGGGGCCACAAGGGGAAAAGGCGGCATAATTAGCTGGAATCATGTTTAGTTTATTTCACTAACAAGTCTAAATTACTACTTTCCCTTTATTTGTCCCCTTATTCAAATAGCGTTGTTCTGACAACTCTCAAAGGTATTGTGCTCACGATAAATTACCCGATGCACATCCTGAGCAAATTCGCTCCCATTTTCATCAATCTGCATATTATTTCCATGAAGTGCCGTGCCTTGTTCATGGTTTCTTGAGTGCCTGTTCAGAACTAATCTATAAAATCAAACGTGGAGGTCGATCGCCAATCCGACCGTCATTGGAGACCGATGATGAGCACAATGCGAGCCTTTCACTGCTAGTTCGTGATTGTTGGAATGAAGAAATTGACGAGCGTCCATCTTGTAGTCAAGTCAGAACGCTCATCAAAGGGCTTAACACGAATAAGTAAGTTTCTTTCCTTTTCGTGCAGGGTTCACAGAGATTCAGACGCTCCTGAACCTATGGCTTTGGCCGGCTTGCTCAATGCATTTATTTAACTACATTTCTACTGTGTCATCCTTATTAGCCCCAGAGCAACAGCCCATTTCTCTCGAGGTATGATTCATTTGTTTTTCTTGGCCGGCGTTAAGTATAGTGTAATGAAAATCCAATTCAGTTCAAAAATGTCAACATTAGATGTTCAAGAAACGAATATCAAATAAACAGCACTCATTCATTTAATCAGTTGCTCTGGAGATTTACTCCCAAGGGGGTGTATGTCGTTTGGCGCGATGGGCGGGGTCGCGCCGCCCATTTTAGGCGGTTTGCGGGGTTGAAAACTCGTTCAGATCGGGCAACCTTCTATCTTTCCTCTCCAACTGATAGAAGCGCGATCTATGAGGCCGCTACTATAAGACGCCGAATTGTGGAACTGCTTGTCTTCTGTCTCCATACATCATCTATTATACTTGGCGCTTTTGCGTGATTTTTTATTGCTTCTTGTTGTAACTTGACGGTATCTGTGGAGAATGGGAGACAGGGGACTGTTGCCTAAACCTACACCCTGAAGAAACGCCGGGCGAGTTGTCGCGAGACATTCGTCAAGTTTCTGGACATTTTTCAAGTATATGGCTTGTGAATCAAGCAATTCGTTGCGGGACCCACGCTATCGACTCTACTTTCGTTCTATTTTGGTGCTACTTATGAATTGTTGTTGGAAGAGATTATGTTAAGAGTGTCCGCACCCATGAAAGATCCGAAATTAAGGGAAGAGATGACAATATATGTTGTTTGAAAGGTAAGCTGTCGTTTTGCCAAGGAACATTAGCTTTTTCACCGAGTAGAAATCTCCTCTGAATCACTGGCACCCTACAACATGAAGAAGTAGGGAGAAGCAAGATCTGCATTCTTACGGCTTCCTTCTCGAAGATTGTCATAATACGGCGACCTTGAAGCAAATGGGGTGGCTTTAGGATCACCATAGTATAATTGATGTTAATGTAGTCCTAGGTCACCACCAAAAGACGAAAGGCAGGAGCACACCGTCTGGCCTCACAAGACATAGTACTGGATCAAATTGGCCTTCAAATACACTGCTGTCGTGAATGAATACTCATCACCTGGCACATTCCTACCCGGTGTACTGCGCTCCACTTCCCTTTTCAGCCTAATAACTATACGAGGCTTTTAGAAAATGGCATCAAGTTGCATTGAGAGAAGGGCTTCAAAAAAAAAAGAGTGTCAATTCGCTTCCAAACGGATTTAAATGAAGTTATACCATTAGACCAAAAGGAAACATGCGCGTTATTCCCATTATTTGAGAAGAGACCTTTTAAAATGAGTAAGGTTGTAATTGATATTCTATCTTTTAGTTTCTTTCTACTGACTTTCTACTTTCTTTTCCCGTGACGCAGTCTTGGTTTTGATCACCACTCCATTTCAATCAAACGTTTAATGATGGCACACTCTTACCGGATGGGTTATTAATGTTAATGTAATGTAGTCGAAATCAATTTATTGTGGCTCTCTACACAGTGAACCGTTGAGAAACCGTTTCAGGTTTTAAGTTATATGACATATCGGAAGGATGAGGCACAAAAGTTCACGAAAAAAGTTCCGCCCTACGAGAGTGTATCCCTGTTCTCCAAAGAAACGAGCAGCTGAGTGAAATTTGAACTGAAATGGAAATACTTTCCGTTCCGGATCCCCGTTTCTACTTCCATCGGGAAAGACTTCGTAAAGCTTTCCTCTTGCCATGGTTCGCCTCTTATTTTCAAAATTTTCCTCCCAAGATGTCATATAACCTCTTTCAAACATTATGCCACCTTTTCCTTTACATTCGGTTTTTTCATGTGTGCGGACAGTCTTACCACAACTTCTTCCAATAGCAATCCAAACGGAACATCAAAGTGGAGCTACAGTAAAGGCACGATGGTGTGGGTCCCGCAACGAACTAGATTCAAACAATGGGCAACTTGCCAAAAAAACTCGGCCGGCGTTTCTTCAGGGTGTAGGTTTAGGCGACAGTAGAACGGCGATTCTGAAAGCGCGAGAAGCAATAAAAAGTCACGCGAAAGCGCCAGATAGATGATGCATGTATGAAAATCGCCGTGAGGAACTTTGGGCTCAGAGTACCGACAGAACCGTGAGGAACTTTGGGCTCAGAGTACCGACAGAACAGCTCCACCTGATTAGAGGTCAGCTTCATCGCCTCTGTTTTTGCTCTCCCTAAAATGTTTATTTTTCGTAATTTGCAAAGGTTACCTAGGAATCAAACCGATTCTCGTCTACAAGCTCTGGGCAAGGCGAATCCGCCGAAATGTAAGCTGTGGATGAAATATAAGTAATTTCAGCATCTCGGACGCTAGTCAACTTACCATGATTTTGCCTCGAATCATGCCGAGATCAATTGAAAGTCGGTCATGGAGTACGACGAGTCATTTTACCCGAGTTTACTCTGAGTACAAAGTCGTGAATACTTATTCGCAATTTACAAAGCCCTAGAATTGTTGAATGAGACACCAAACCAAAGAACAAATTCCTTAATCGAAGGAATTCAGGATGTGAATATACTGTTTGTGAAACCATCAGTAACGATATTTGCCATGACCATTTAGATCTTCCAATCTGATGGATCATGTCTTTAACGTTCTCGAACAGTACGCGTCCAATCTAGAAGAGGAGGTAATCCTACATGTCTGAATTTTCCTCCTCAGATTCGACAAGGCGACGACCTTTACAGGTCCAAGCAAGAATGCAAGAACTGACGGAGGAGAAGAAAAAAAGCGACATCCTCCTGTATAGGATGTTACCGAAGTATGTTTTACAGATAATAACTTCTATTTTATCGGATCTTCATTTTTTTCGTACGTTGGCGTGACCAATCCTCAGGTGTTCATTACGAAAAGAAATGTTCTTTATAGTTCGCAAACGTAGCTGCATTTCGCACTAAAATTCCTGTATGCAATAAACAGATGAGGTAGATGGGCAAGGTGATCCAACAGGCGTTCACAAAAGTGCATACTTATAGAAGCGCTCAAAAATCCTCTGCCAAACGGCCAAACGCTTTTTTGGTCGTGAGTTTTTTTTATTAATGGAGCAAATTACGCGAAATTTTGATATGTTCGACCAAAGCGTATTTAACACGTTTCAAAGCTATTCTACTGCAAAGCATCAATATTCACATAACTAAATCAGGGTTTTTTCGCGGTTGTAGACTTCACGGAAATCAAGGTTGGCCACCTTTGCAATTAATCGCACGTTATGTGCGTTTTTTTTCCTTCCTGTGGTCGGCCTTATCGCTCGTACCCTTTAGACATGCCGAGAAGGGAAGAACTCCCGAAAGAACCATCATCCGTACTTCCTTTGTTTTTGAGTTAAAGCTTTTTGGGATATGTAGAACATGATCAGATTGCAGGCTAATAGTGTAAATATTCACAATACACCCATGCTACATCTATTGAAATTTCGCATGATTAGGCCAGGTAGGAAATGAATCACGACTGAAGAAGCATTTGGCCAAAGACTTTTGTGCGCTACTGTACGTATTAGTGTATCGAAGGTCGAAGGAGTAAAAGTGCACAAACACATCAATCTTCCGAGAACTGTAAAGCATATGCGATAATTCACTCCTACGACCTTCGATACAGCTGCAAGTAATAAAGTGTGGACAATCATTTACAGCACCAGTTCCTGGTTTTCCTTGTTTACCATCTATCCACAAGTCGGATCTTTCACAAAAGCAACGCCATAAAACGGCTTCTCGGCACCCCAAACGAACCTCCTCGGTAGACTGTTCATAAAATAAAAACCAAGCATGGCAGGGTAATCCAACACGCGTTCACCATTTTTGCGAACGCGTGTTGGATTACCCTACCCGTCTTCCTGAATTGAGTTTTTATGCATTCGCACTACTTTACTCACTCTTTCTGAGCTCATCAATAGAGGAACCAATTGGTGAATTGTCAACCATAACAGCTCCAGCTCCTGCTGAAAAAGTTCTTTTTCACACAACCGTCTGTAGAAGGAGGCGATACGAATTCATTTCACTGGTCCTGCAACTTCAGAGATCGCACTAACAGTGAATGCTTAATAGTCAAATTTCTATTCTTACGGGTACTACAGTTAGTTCAACTTTTGATTAATTAAAGCAACTTTTCATTGTCTTTGCGGCACTTCGTACAGGTGAATCTCTTCCAGAGAAGTGGCCGAGAAGTTAAAGCTCGGGCAATCTGTCGAACCGGAAACATTCGATTGCGTAACACTGTTCTTCTCGGATGTTGTATCCTTCACAACTCTAGCAAGTAGATGTACCCCATTACAGGTGAGTGCCAAAAATGATTCTCCGCATAATTTTTGTTTTTGGTGTCTGATGATCTCAAGGATTTTATTGTCCCTGACCACCTAAAAACATTAGTAGTCAGGCCTTGTCATGCAATTTTATTGAACTTTTTACTGGACCTTTGTACACATCATGCGCGCTTTTCATGCTTGACTGCTCGTTTTATACTATGTATGTACAAATGATTCGCGATCTTATTACTCTTCTGCGCTTCAAAGGCTAAAGTAGAACTCGGTCCAGTCTCTGTTGAGGTCGTTCTGAATCAGACTCAAGAGAGAGTTGGTCGTAAAGCAAGAGTACGGCGTTGGAGAAAATTATGTGGAATTCTGCGGTATTTTAGCTAAGGACATCGGAATTGGAAAGCCATCGCATAATTAACTTGACTTTGTTACCCCTTCTCAGAACCCTACAAAACCGTGGGTAGTGGGGATTCAATGACATCATTCGGAAAAATAGGCTCAGAAGGTATAGCGATGGCGACACTCGCGGTTCTCTTCGAATACTGAAAGTAGGAGTTGAAGCCTTAGACCCTCTGTACTAGTCCAAATCGTATTGAACGGATTGCATCATGCGGAGAAATCGTCCGGAATTTGTAAAAAGGCTTTAGAGGGTATGTTACGTTATCATAGTTTTGATCAGTTGTTTTCCGGGCCACATTTCATTAGGTTATTGTCTCACGGAGTGGAGTGCCTTCTGAAGATAACTCACCACCTTCATCTCCTGCCAGTTTCAAAGTCGACCGTGTACTGACTTATTTACTCTCATCCTTTTGTGAGCTGCGATGCGTCGTATAAGTTCCCAATGACGTCGCGTTTGGGCTAATCCGTTAGATTTTGGTGAAATTCAGTGATAATGCTGAAATCATATCACATCTCAATAATAATACACCAGACTTACAATGAATCAAGTTCATGTGTAATACCACACGGTCAAAGTTTTGTAACAATGATTTTGATCCACCCTGTATTGTTCTTGTGTAGATATGTGTGATTGTGTACATCATTATATGAATCGCATCTAACAAATATACGATCTTCTGCAATAGCCAATCTTTTGCAGGTAGTCAATCTTCTGAACGATCTCTACACGCTATTTGATGCCATTATTGATGAACACGACGTCTATAAGGTTCCGTACTAGCCTTCTCTTTTCAAGTCGTACATTCTGAGCCTTCTGTAGGATCACAACCCAACAATTTTTTTGTAACAGGTGGAGACGATAGGAGATGGCTACCTCTGTGTTTCTGGTCTGCCAAAGCGAAATGGTAACGAACATGCAAGGGATGTCGCTGAAATGTCCTTTGAACTGGTCAGGGCTATCCGTGGATTTCGTGTTCCCCATCTACCGAACGAGAAGATCAACATTCGCGTTGGTCTCCATACAGGCAGGGTGTTTGAACCACTTTTCTTTTTGTAAATCCTACTGCTTCAATCCACGACTTTTTTCGCTTGCTGGAAAACTTTTACGGCATGCTTTGCTTGATATCGCGTTGATTGACGAGTTGAGAAAGGTACATGGAAGCAAAAGTTGACAGCAACCTTGTAAGATCATGGATAGGTGTCCTTGGAGAGTCTCCAGGCGAGAACAGATTCGCTATGAGTAGTTCAAAGTACAGTGAAGGCGAGCCACATGCAGTTGAAATCTGCATATCTTAGCAAGAAAGCGAAGAAATAGTAGTACTGACCTGGACTAAACTATAGTGTTAAGCAGAGCTGCACCAAGGGTTGCTCAAGGATTATGTGCACAACTCAGTAGCTCATAATGAAACGCAAAGCTGTGAGTTGCCAGACCGGGAGTGGTGGACAAACCGCAATCTTCTTATTTGGCTTCTCGTGGACATTTGAAGGCAAGGCACGATGGCGTTGTAGACGTAGTAAGCCCTCCTGCACTTATATAATGAAAATTACAGCATCGTCCTTTCCAAACCGCGTTTTGCGACGCAGACAGCCGTTCGTCTTGCTTTCGTAGCGTCTAAGTCTCCGAGGGTACGCAAAAGCAGAAAGAACAGCACGTCAAAAATATAAGCGCGGAGAGTGTTTTCCCTATCTATTCCTACAACATTCTTGAATGATGCCCTCCCCCCCCCCCCCCCCTCTCTCTCCTCCACTCCTCGCTTTTCTTTCTGCTCAGCTTCCAAGCTTGATCGTTGATCATGTTGACTGCGACCTGGTTACATGTACTTAGAGCCCTTGGAAGTATTCGTTCCGTTAGGCGTACATGGAGCATCACATATGTACTTATCTGCTCCTTATACACATCGTTATCGTTGAAATCAGTCTTGAGGCGATCTCTCCACGGAAGTGTCAGCGTAAGCGTTCGTTACGCCTCCTCAATGCTAATAATTTCAATGTCGTACGCAAAAGTACGTAGCGACAGTCGACCTTCATTCCCAAGTCTTCCCATCCCAAACGACGCATGATGTATTTGAGAGCTGCACTGAAAATTACGAACGAAACGGTATCGCTTCTACCAAACCGATTCCCTTCGAAATGGCATTGACTTCCCTATAGAACGACGGAATCCTGATCGTAAAGTTGTCGTAGAGCTCAGGAAGCATCCTTTTGTAATTACCGCTTCTGCCTCGAGAGTATTGAAGGCCTTTTCGAATGAATAAATGTCGGACAACAATGACATTCTGTATTCTCGCGATGCTTCAATGAGTCTTGTTGCGGTGTATGTATGTTTGTAATTCTTTCCTTTCAAAAACCTTGCTTGCTCGCATAGCTTTCCTTCATCTTATATTCTGCCAATCCTGTTGGGATTTAAGTGAGATGTAGCGGTGCAAATGTAGTGTGGGGGCCACCCATCTAAAGGTCAATATATCAAGAAATGATCTGACGTGTTAATCCTTGGTATGTTAGCACTGTATCAGAGGCGCAGAGGACGATGAGTACCGACCATCTGCGTTCTTTCAGCGGTTTCAGCCAAAGAAATGTGGTTTTTCAACTAACAATAAGTCTGAATAGGTAGGGGGACACCTGGGTGGATAAAATGATTACTTCATGCGGAAGGAAAGAAAAAAGATTGCTCACCGCAGTGCTCCTTCCTTCCTGAAGCTTAGTTAGAAACTGGCATGTACGTGATGAAATAGGGCATAATACGTTTCATTGAGTTTGTTCCTTGTTATACTAACAATGTGACAGGTGCCCTCCCCCTCCCCCCCCCCCCCCCCCTCCCATATATATATTTTCACCGATGTTGTAGATAACAGACAACAGACAGATTGGGTGATGTTGCCAATGTCGTCGGGATCTCCCTTCTTAGACAGTAATATAGTTACCCTAGTTTTTGACAGAGTGATCACTTTGTATTCCTACAGGTAACTTGTGAAAAGCCTGGGCATCGTTCTGATGAGAACTTTTCCTGTCAGGTGTTATGTTTTAACCCTGTCGGGACCGTACAACTCCTTATCGACGTGACGGCATGTCGAATTTCAGAAGGGAGACTTTCAGGAACTAGATACTTGTCTGTCTTGGCTAAGATGGTTGGCAGGCAAGTAGATGTGGCTGTGGAAGAGATCCGAGTAGAAGAAGTAGATGACCTTCTCCATTGCCCTCCGAGATGCGGTAACCGTTTCGTCAGGGAGACAAAGGATGTCCTCAATCCCGCTAACGATAATCCGGCAAGATTTGCAAATGCTCCTTACGGCCTCGGCGGTTTCGTCTATACCTGCTGCTCTTGTTTCTTTCAGATCTTTCTTTATGCCTTCCCTGCATTGCTTCGCAAATTAATGCAGTTGATTATGTTTGCGTGTAGCTCGCACGATTCCAGCGTGACCCATCAGCATAAAGGTCTTTAAAAAGAGGCGTTTCTTGGTAACTTATACATGTTTACTCTCTGCCTTTTCAGCACTGCCGGAAAGGTGTTTGACGAGTCGGTTTATTCTTCATCGAAATCGTCGATAACGTGATCTTTTTGGTAACTCGCAAAGGAAGCGAGGTGTTCTAGCTGTTGAGGGTCCCAAAGCTTCGTTTCCTTACTTCCCAGCTCTCTCCCTCCCACGCACTGTGAAACAGAATCTGAGGGGGGGGGAGACGACAATACCTTGTAGAAACGCTTAACAACATTGTCGTTAGTCAGACAAATGTTTTGATTGATGATGATATGGTCTACTATATTATGGGACTTCCGGTCACGTTACTCTCATGTCCCAAACAACTAGCACCCAGCTCGCCTTCTTCGTAGCGTTGATGCAACGATTGTTAGAGCCGGGGTTGAGCCACATCTTCTCAAGACGGGGGCACCTCCACTGCCGACGCCTCTGCTAGCACGTTTCGAAGAATGGTCCTCCTCCTGACTTGAAAAAAGCGTGCACTGTGTGATGCCTCCTCATATTACTCAGTCCAATGTCGTCACGATTGAAGGCACAGTTCACAAAGAAATGGTTTCTGAGTTTTCCCCTTAGGAATACCCGTGTCCTCCAATGGTAACAGGAAGAACGCTGTCGAATCCCAAACTCGCGGCTGGGGCTTAGTGGGTGCACCGTTACCGGATTGCCCGCGCGGCCTTCCCTCCCCTCGATCGCTAACACGTCAGACAATTGTCGAGGCGACACAGACTGCAATATTCGTTCTAGGACCCACACACAATCAGGTGATCGCCGAGTGATAAAGCGATGTCTTTTCCGTTATTCTCTTTGCTGCCGCGATCCCTTCTTCAATTTCCTACTCCTAGAGGCTGAAAAAGATGAGCTAATCCTGCTGTGACTAGGTTTTTTTGTTTACTTAGGCTTATAAGTGAATGAATTTTTGCTTACCGTAGCCAGTTATTTGCACCAGGACCTAAACGTACGCAATGACGCACTGTGCGTAGCTCGTCCGAACGCCCCACTCCTCTCCAGTCTTCTGATCTCATTCTCGTCCAGTCCCCTTTTAAGCGATTTTTCGAAGCTTTTTTCACTTTGAAGACACCGATTCACGCAGTTTCTTCGCCGTCACCGCACTATTTTCCATCTTGTCTTCCATTTTTCGTCATAATCTGGATTACCCAGAATCATCGTGAACTGTGCCTTCAATCGTTCTAGCTTGCATAACCTGATCTTCCATACACACTTCCAATGCAGGCGCCTGTGTGTCGAAAATCCAAAATTCCTTTGTCTTTTGACAGCCTGTTTTAGCTATGAGATTATAGCGCCTCTGGACATGTACCTTCGGTTTTTTGTCAGTCCTGTACGTCGGCTGGAGTCGCCTTATGTAGCCTCGCCTTTTGACCATTTAGAGATACTTCAGTGGAACAGAGTCCCAGTAAAGGGGATCCGTAGCACGTAAAACTTATGTGTATAGTATTATAGAATCTGTATGCTCATATCAATAGATGCATACGCATATACTTCTGTATATGCCTACATTTATTTTTTCCTAATTATTATAATTGTTTATAGTTTCTCGGTAGCGCGCTTTACATTTCATCCCTATATATGCTGCGCAGGATAATTTTCTTTACCCCACGACCTTATAATGAATTAACGCGATGATCACACAATTGCGTAGCACAATTAGCACTACTGCAATTCGGTTGCTCTATTAACAGCTGCAATTACGTTATTTTGAACTGGAGTGATGTACCGCACGATGCGCGCACCGTAAAACGGCAAGATCCCATAACGCCGACAGTAGTATCGACAGATCGATAGTAATGAGAAGATGAGGGTAGCACGCACATTTTACATAACTGCACTGAATTCAGGACCAGTAGTGACAGGTGTTGTCGGCATGACAATGCCACGGTACTGCCTGTTTGGAGACACCGTGAACACTGCTAGTCGGATGGAAAGCAATGGAAAACGTGAGCTCGACGGTGTATTTCAGTTTCAATAGAAGCAAGTCTTCAATCAAAGTGTTTAAGCTGGCCGCGTTCATATTTCCACAGATACAATGAAGTTCCTCACCGAAGTGATTGGAGGCTACAAATGCGAATATCGAGGAGAGGTTATGGTGAAGGTATGTTGCTCGCAGTAGGAATACTTGCTCTGTTTTTTTCTGATTTTTCCTTAAGTAATCAAAAAATTGCATTTCCCCATCTCTGGTTCGAAAAAGGGATATCATTCATTGGTGTATACCACAAGAATGTTGTGTTGAATTAGAAACACATTCTAGAACACACATCAGTTATCAGACAATAGCATATGGGACATTGACGGACCTTTTTTCTCATGAAACTGTGCATGAGAACAGAATATTAGAAAGGATTGAAAGTGCTGATGATTGAAGTACCAGCTACAAATCAGAGTCGTTGAAAGTGCGATTATCCCCATCAATGCCAACTCTGTGGTCCTTATTATAAAGTAAGTTTTAGTATCGAATAAAGAGAATGTTTTAATTGCAGAGGAATTCCTCAGATTATATGACAAGTATGTCCTCATTCCGAGGGAATCTTCAAGATAATAGCGGTTAAGGTAGTCTCATCCCAATGGAAGTTCTAGGATCAACATGATGGATAGGAGCCATGGTGATTAACTGTTTAAAACCAGGAGGGGTGCTGCAAAACGAAAGACATCAAAGCAAGACTCTAGCTGCCACCGGCCCTTGACAAAAGCATCTTTCCATTGCTTCGCATATGTGAAGGGTCAAATTGTTGTATTCAGATAGCAATACACTTGGAAGGGAATTGTGAAGGAATTATGGCGTCTACAAAATTTCTGTAGAATTCGGAAATGAGCAAATTCTAGGCAATTCAGTTCGAACATTCAAAATCTGGTATGAAGTGAACTGATGTAGCGGATCTCACAGCAGGGCATGTAAGCATCACAAAGCTGGACAATAAATAACCTCAGCTTCGACGGAACTCAATTGGAATAAAAGCTGAACCTTCCGCTAACAAGGGGACTTCATTCCAGCATGACGAAACTCTGAAATCTTGGATGTGATGCGCTGTTGAAGGCCGTTTTGAAGTTTCCTCGATTACTGAAGCATTGCTCTGGAAGGAACTTGTCAAGACGTTTCAAAAAATGGTAGTCGGTGGACGAGCGGTTCGACGAGTTCTTCCGGAAAGGCAGGGTTTCATAGCACTATTTGCTCTACTTCTGTAGAGTCGTTTGTGCAGATTGTTTTTCGTTCACTCCATTCGTTTGTTTTTTCACTTCTTTCACTCGATTCACTGTGCTGGATGAGATTCGATGCACAATATCGAGACTCGCCATAACCTTCTTGATGCAGTTTTGGTTTAGAAACTCTGTGCAGCCTTGCCGCTGTTCAGCTATTGAGTCGAATGTTGCCTATTCTCGTAGAAGAATCTCTCTTCTTGGCACTCACAATTCGGACGAGGAAGGGGTAATTTTCTCCTGCAGAAATCCTTAAACATCGGTACGCGGACGGCTTAACCAAGATCCTCATTCTGTGTTGCAGACATCGGCCACTGAGCAGTCTCCATCAAAGTCCTCATCATCACTTCTGCGAAATCTTTTGAACTATTATTTGTTACTGGTTCCTTTTCTAGATGTTGTATTTACATAACGAGTGGTCTTGGCAGTTTCCTGGCTTGTCCTGAGCAAGAAAATTGTACGGATTTGCTTCTTGTCCATGTTACACTCGAGGTTTTGGAAAAATATCAATTTTTTTAGAATCAAACGAACTTAGATACTGAATAGAGCGAAAAACGCAATCTAAAGTAACATACAACGTCAAAGCCTTTCTCCACGGACTATCATTTGAGAATGCGCCATTCAGAACACAAATAACAAGAACGCGAAACCTTTGTTAACAGCCCAATAACTTTCCTGCTTCAATAAGATACGCTCTAAGTACCTCTGACCCTTGGGACAGAAGCGAGGGTTAAAATTTGGGCTCCATTTTCGTTTGCAGATGTGGAGGCATATATTTTTTTATTATAGTCAAGTTTACCATAATAAAGGTGACTATAATAAGCCTGCATTTCAGACACTCGCCACCTGCGTTTAATAAGATTATAGTGGAGCTTTTAGATTATTTTTCCTTACACTTAAGAACATTGAAAAACCCTCGAGTGTAGTTCTTCAATTTTTTGTGCCCTCTCAAAACATTCAGACGTAGAGCTTTCTGTTCGCCCAGCTTGGTAGTGAAGACGTTGAAAGGGAACTGCGTTCGAAATGACTTCTTGAAAAGTGTACACAACAACGTTTCTAGAAATCTGAGGAGCGTTGAGTTTTTTCACTCCCGTAGCAACTAACGGCGCAGAGTTTCAAAAAGAGATTCAGTGGAATATTGTTGCAAGGATGAGTTTTTAGAGAAGGTTTTATTGATTAATTATTGATAGATGATTATTATTGGAACTATTATTAACTAACTGATTAATTATCAGGTATATTGATGAATGTACTTTACTCTTTTATCCTACTTTTTATAGTAATATTTTCGAAATATTCCAGGGAAAAGGCGCTCTGGAAACATATTGGTTGCTAACTCCCGAAGAACAAGAGAATGGGCTCATTGAATGAGTCATTCTAGCGGGATAGCACGACATATCTACTTTTTTTTATAATCTAAGTTAATTTTGTTGGCTTGCTGACGTTAGTAATTGGTGTATTTTTTTGTGAGATGCTAGAATGAATAACGATTGATCGAAATTAGTAGAGAAATAAAATGTTGTTTGTTTGTGTTACACCAATCGGACCCCCACCCCGCTGATGCCGGGCTCCCCCATGTGAAGTTGAAACTTCAGATTGAACTGAATCTCTTTCGAATTTAGACATTCTGGCGCGAGAGAACAGGAGTTATTTAAAGATTTCCGGCTAAACTCACACACTCCAACACACCCTTCCCGATATGATCTGCACAAGTATTGCTTGCTCAAGTAAGTTGGGTTTTCCCCACTGGATGTAACACGACTTCGTGTATTTACTCCGATTGCGACAATTCACACACATTCCTTTTTTCCCCTACATTAGCCTCCCCCTCCTCCTTGAATGATATTCAGCTTGGTCATTTCCCCTCTGAATTTTCGGCTTCACAGTCCATATTAGGTATTTTTGCCACTAATTCGCCAGGTGACTATGGCAGGACTGTGGGCGTAGCCTAGTCCTGCCATTTACGAGCGAAATTCCCATTCTGCCGCCTGTCTTGAATCTTGAAGTATTTGACTATCCCGTCGGAGGGATGCGCCTCCGCATTTGACTTCCATTCAGAATCGTAGTGGCGCGCTGGATACGTTGTGCTCATATAATGACTTACGGTGCTAGCCGATGTACAAACCAGTGCTTTGACCCTCCCAGATTCAGGGAAGTCTCGGTAGGAGTACAGAAGGCTGGATAGGAACTTTGATGGTAGATGGCAGGACCGACCCTCCCGGGCTCAGTCCTGCCACCTACCTTCAAAGTTCCCATCCTGCCTCCTGTACTCCTACCAGGTTTAAAAATTTAAGGTTCAAAAGAACAAGAGTTATGTATTCGCAGTTGAACGCAGCGACACACACATGCACACCTATACACATACACTTAGACCAACGAAACCATAGACACACTTACCCGGTTTCGTATAGCAGGATTGGGAGTAGTCGTGAAAATCTCCTGTAGGCACTCTTAATGAAGTTCAATGAAGAATTTTTTCATTGAGTACAATATTTTTCACACGAGTGAGTCCAAATTTCTTTGCACGCTGGTGGAACTCTCGACCGCCTTATTTTCATAAAAAGTATGGTACATATCTATTCAAAGAATTTTCTCGATGGCAGCTACCGTTGGCCTCTCTTTGTTCTCATATGACAGGTTGTCGAAAACATATATTTTTTCCTTCTTAATATCTGCTCATTTATCAGACAACTTGAGAGCTTGTGGATCCCGCCTGCATGGGACTCTTGGAGTTCCGAGGAAAAAAGCTCGGCGATGCACGTCCCGAGTTGGCTAATCCCACAAACCTATCCTATTTCACAAATGATTCGATTGCGATAGGAACAAGTGATAGTGATAAAATGTTAGAGATCTAGTGAAAACCGTGGGTGGGTGAGAAGATGTCATCCCTTCTCAGATGCCCTTCGTATTGTGTGGGCAAGTGTTATCGTGGAGAAAGCAGACTACCAGCTGCTTCTTTCGAACAGCTCCACCAACATGATGCAGTTGAGCACAATAGACTTCGGCGGTTGCAATGGAGTTTAGAGGTAGCAACATTCAGTGAGCACTTTCTGCTGAGCATTGCCTCCTGAAGTTGGTGGTTCCTAGTTGGTTGTGAAGAACCCATTTCTCGTTGCCGATATTCGAGTCGTTTAGCCTTGCTAAGGTGCGACGGAAGGTCAACAAGTTCAGGCATGCGTATTTCCTCATTGAGAACTGGTGGCCACCCAGCCCGTGAGTGCATCTCATCAGTACCGTGCCTCTAATTCTCTGAAAGAGCCGCTACTGTATCATGGTGGCTATGAAGCTCCTGCATGAGTCCCCTGGTACGACCCTCAACCAGCTCTGAATGGCCACCAGCTCAGCTATTGGTCCAGATCGTAGTTCTTCCGTCGAACCAAAGTGATCACTTCCAAACTTGTGTGACCAAATAGTTGTCATGCTGTAAGAGACAGTGGAGTGCCCCATCGCGTCGCATAGGTTCCTTGCCGCACGATTTGGATTGATTTTTTTTCTGAACTAATACTTAGAAGCACTCTAACTTGCTTTGAGTCGAAAGCAATTCTTTCGGCCTCGTTTTTTGATAGGGATTGTATGCGGCTGCTCATTCATTCCATGTAGATCCATGATATTTTCTGTGGTGGTTGGCTACTTGATGCAGTTTTGTTTTGCCTGCTGTTTGAGTTGTTCGAGAGATAGAGTTGTTTGAATCTCTGCTATTGAGTGGTCAGGTTGGATTGTTGCAGATAATCGCATTTCCTGTCGATATCATCTAAGAGATATTGATCAACAAAATTGTAATTGGTCTTATCATTCGCCTTGTATTTGTGTGTGTTTGCCCTCTATGCATGTTTATGCCTGCTGACAAGTATCCCTATATGGGGGTAGGTGATACTACGTGTAGTTCTAGGCGATTCTATGCTTGTTTTTTGCATGTGAGTGTGAGCGTCCCTTCGCTCATATTCGTGTGCATAACTGCATAAATTTATATCTAGGTATATATAAGGATTTACTCAAAAGTCTGGGCGCTATGTTCAGAAACCATTGGGGCAGAATTCATTCACTTGTTTTACTTCTCTCCCTATTAAACCGATGCCACAGGTAGGTTTCTTTGCAATACGCATGGTTAATGAAGTGAGACTATCAATATCTTTGAGATGGTGAAGGAGCTTTTGATACCACTAACAATCATTTGCATGCAAGAGGTGGAAAGGCCCAGTAGGCATTTTTGTGATTCCAATAGTAACCGCACAGAAGGCTATTGTACGATACAGAAGAGCAGAATCAATGGAGTGGTATAAATTACAGTGTTTTTAGAAATAGGACTGTGGGTGACCCATCAGAAGGAAGGCAATTCAGCAGGGGTTATTGAAGTTGGCGATGAGACGGATTGTGAGGAAGATGGTTCATTACCATACGCAGAAATTACCCATTTCCTATCCTAGGGGACAGTGCAGGGTTGAAAAATGAAAAAGGTTGCTAGACCAACCGACTGGAAACGCGCTCGTCGTCGTTTTCTCTGACAGTAAATTTTACGACAAAGGCAATCCTTAACACATGGAATGGTCGCGTTTCGGATAAAAGCATCGAGAAAGCAATGTCACACGGAAAATTTGTTATAGTAATAGCAATGCGATGTTAATGAAAAATTCACGGGCAATGATAAGACGCCGTACGTTTCTTCGGTGCTGGCATGAAGATTTGCGAAGGCGTGTATTTAATGCTGACAGGCATACATCTCGTATTGTTTCCAACAGGACGCTACCCTAGCCCACAGTACCACGCTCGTTCGAGTGTGGTGCCGGCTGCCTGACTTCATAGCATAGAGTCCTGGTCTACAAATCTTAACTCCCTGTGTGCATTATTATGGGCATTATGTGCAACATTAAGGGAGTAGCTCAAGTGTATTTCAAGACTCTATCCGTGATAATCGTGGGGAAGTCTTGGAATGTGATTGTAGCGCGCTGTTGCACATAACGTGAGCAAATGTGCATATGAATTCTACTGTTGGTCATAGCTCAAATGCTTCAGATACATCTCCAAAATAAGAGCCCATAATTGTGGGACACCCTGCATATATTTACTTATTTATTTATATGAATCATTTACTCAGTTATTCAGATATATGTATGTATGTTGTGACTATTCATGTCATCAAACAAATTATGATCAAAAATCTAGATGACATCGGCTTTACACCTGATGTGTCATATTTATTGAGTGGCGACAAAATAGAGAGCTGACTCTCTTCGAGTTGACCGGAAGGAAGTGCTGTTCGTATTCGCACGCTCATAGTTAAGTACTTGTCGTTGAAGTCTAAAAATAAAGGTGGAAAAAGTAAACTTGTGAAAAAGTAAGTACAGAAGACGTTAATCGATTCTCGACTAAGCTTTGCTACTAACTAAATAGAGCACTCGTTCAGCAGTTATTTTTTGTAGTACATGAACTAAATCAAGTACAACACGATTTTCATTTTCGCTATAATTGCCATCCTTTGGCTCATTTTCATGCTCAAAATTCGATGAATCTCCAGTTAGTATGATTCGATTGTTAAAATTATACACAGCGTTTGTTATTGTCTTGAACTATCTTGAAGTTTTTAAATAACCTTTAGCCTGAAAGGATCATAACAATCTGTGACTATCCGATCAAACGTCTCCACCAACCCACCAAGTTCGAGACCTCCAGGGCACGAAGGTGGTCGAAAGGAGAACCACTCGTCGTAACTTTGTGGATTCTTCGAAAACTTCCAACAAGTAGTGGTACCAACTGACCAGTGTCAGCTGGGGTACGTCCTCATTGAAGTCTGTTAGGAGGCCAATCTTATGTAGCCCCCGCGTGATTGCGAGATCCTGTATCCTGTATGTAGCCTCGAGGGTTTTACGCGCGCATACTTGCGACTCCTGTGCTACGGCATCCAATGTGGCCTCAGAATCGCCTCTGTTATGGTTCTAAGTTCGGTGACTCCCTAGAACAGTGAACTTTTTTAATCGCCTCATCATCTACGTGCTCCTTGACTCTCAAGTGAAATGCTCTTGCCGTTCCTTCAATATACTCATCACCGCAATCCCGGCAAGTGATTCTGTAGACCTCCAGGTATGTTACAATCACCTTTCCTTCCAGCTGGACAAACTGCACAGTTTGAGGTTGTACAAAGGCTCCTTAGTGGCCGACCAGTTAAGAAATGCGCTCAACAGTTCCTTCCTAGCCACATTTCCAAACAACAGGAACCACACATTGATTCTGATGCCAATTTCCGGGTTTTTGCCGACGACGTTCCAAGGTGTTGAGTAGGTTCCGAAAGCAAAACATTACATCCAATATTCAGAGGGAGCAAGCACGTGGTATTAAGGAGCTTCGAGACCTGATAAAGTCTCGAACTATAAGGTTATCTGTCAGTTCGTAGTGATTCCCAGACAATTCGACTGTGGAATAACAGAACACCATCTGGGAGACACATTTCTCTATCGCCCAGCTTCTCTCGAGGAGTTCAAAACGCAGCCGCGTGGAATAAACAGGATGTGGGTTTCGGTAGCACGGTCTGCAGGGCTGAGATCAGCCTTGATAGCACGGCTCAAACTTGAGTTGCCTTGTTGTCCAGTCTTGTATCTGCTTATGAAAACGCACAAGTTTTCAGATGCAGACGACCTGATTTCAGTCAATCTCAATTCCGTGAAAGTCCGTCCTATAATAAGCTGCGTGGGTGGTCCTACTGACCGAATCGCATGGTTTCTGAATACCATTCTAAAACAGCTCTTTAGCTTCATTCCTTCCCATCTCACTAACATCCAAATGCATTTGGATCGATTTTTCGCACTGCACCCCAGTAGTTCGTGCGTTATGGAATCCTTCGACGTAAAAGCTCTCTATACAAATGTCAGCAATGGGTCTGCTACGGAAGCCGTATTCGAGCTTCGTAGTCAGCACCAGAACGAAACTGGTATGCGAGAGCTGTCTATATCCCAACTGATGACACTTGTGGAGCAGTGCCTCAGTTGTAACATTTTCAAGTGGTCGGGAAGGTATTTTGCACAGACTAGAGGCTTAGCTGTGGGGCAGCGATTGGCGCCATTGTTGGCTATATCATCGGCCCCCAAATCCTACCACTGGCCTCGAAGCAGCGAGGGGGCGAAACGGAAGAAATTTCGGCTAACAGTGGAGGTTATCACCGCCTCAAAATGGGCTAGCTACCCGCGAACGGTACAATAGCTTCAACCCGCACAATGAGGGTCCGGAGCGGCGCAGATGGAAGCATGAGCTCTAAGTGCACTGGACCTGAAGGGACCTGTAGACAAAAACCGCCGCAGGATTTGGAGTGCACAGGACGAAAAGCCTTCGAGGCATGGAGACTGCTCACGAATTTGTACCTACAACTGCCGTGCCATTGCCTCAATGGCGGACCAAAGTATGTTGAATGAGACCAGCAAGAGGCTTCGCTTCGACGTCATTGCTCTTCAGAAGACGAAAACCAAGGAAACGGCCATCAGGAAGACCAATGACGGGCACCTCTTCGTTCTAGGAGCGAAAGTCGGCGGAAAAAACGTCGGAGGCGTCGGATTCTTGGTCCATCGTCGGATTGAACATCTGATCGACTCAACCGAGATACTCAGTCCGGGACTGGCCATTCTCCGGCTACGCATCGACTGGCGCACCACAGTCAGCATTATTAACTGCTATGCGCCAACGTCAACAGCAACCGACGGAGAAAAGGACGCCTTTTATAAGGAACTGGAGGAGGTTACAGAGAACGAGCGATCAAACTACAAGTACATTGTTGGGGACTTTAACGCAGTCATCCACGAGGAAAGTGGGCAACAGCACGCACTGGACCACATGGAATCGGAGAAACGAACGAAAACGGAGAGCGTTTGATGGACCTTTTAGAGGCATGCGAAAAACGAGGGTCGACGTTGGACATGGGAGAGCCCTAATGCAGCGACTCGTTGCGTAATCGACCACGTTCTCGCCAACAGAAAGTGGAGTCTGCTGGACGTCAGTATGGTAGAAGCTTTCCGCACCGGAAGCGACCATAGGCTCGTCAGAGCCAAAATCCGCCTACCAGCAAAACTTCGAAGACGTGATCACTTCCGGCCTCCTCCCATACGACTACCGCGATATGACCCTAGCGCCATGGAGGTGGTAGCTGTTCAGTACGCGTGGCAGGAGGCACAGAACTTGACACACGATTACGACTTGCTCGTAAATGAACTTCTACACTACGCAACGGCATCGGCTGTCTGAGGAAGGGTCAGCTCGAGGAGCAGGATCGATGGAAATGCTCGCACCCTCCTTCAACAACGGGCTGCCGTTTACCGCAACTCTGCATCTTCACTACTGGAACGTGCTACGATCAATAAAGCGTGCCGCATCGCTGTGAGAGAGTCGATACAGCGATACAAAGACACCCGACTGAAGGAAGCAGCAGAGGCGAGAGCGAGCCTCAAGCGATGTCGTAAGGACCTTAATGACCCTCGATCATCGCAGTTATGAGAGACGCGACGGGCAGACCGCAGACATCGAGAACGAAGATCGAGGAGATCGCCGTCAGCTACTACACGAACCTTTTCCGGTCGACGGTAACGGTTTCCCGTATTCCTACGCCAACACAAGAGGTGGCTCCGAAGATAGAAGAATGGGAGGTAGAACGCACCATACGTCAGATGAAATCGAGAAAGGCACCTGGACCGGACCGCATCTCAGCGGACTTCTTAAAATCGGCGTCCCACACCATCATCAAGCAGCTCACCAAGCGCTTCAACAAGTACCTGGACGCTCAGAGGATTCCGGACCAGTGGAAGAAGTCAAACACGGTGCTTCTGTTCAAGAAAGGAGAGCGCGATCAAATGAAAAACTACCGTCCCATTGCGCTTCTCTCGCAGCCTTACAAGCTGTTTATTAAGATCATACCAAACAGACTCGAGAGGCAATTGGACGAGTACCAACCAGTCAAACAACCCGGTTTTCGCAAGGCTTTCTGCTGCGCAGCTGATAGAGCGGACCAGGGAATACAAACAAACACTCCTCTGCTTTATCAACTATGCGAAGGCATTCGACAGTGTGGAGCACAACTCTGTCTGAAACGCATTGCACCATGCAGGAGTCGATCCATGCTACATCAACCTGCTGGAGCAATGTAATACAAACACGTTTACCACCATCCGCATGTTCCAACGAGAGCTTCGCGTGCCGATTGGGAAAGGAGTCAGGCAGGGTGACACGATATCTCCTAAACTATTCACCACCGCACTGTCTCCTAAACTATTTACCACCGCACTGAACCACGCGATGCTGCAACTGGACTGGGACGATAAAGGCATTAACATCGACGGCAGGAAACTATCCAACCTGCGCTTCGCAGACGATATCGTCCTCATCAGCCAAAACCGAGAGGAGCTGCAGCAGATGGTGGGGGATTGGACGACGTCAGCAAAGCCATCGGCCTCACGATGAACAGGAGCAAGACAATGGTCATGCGAAACGAATGGGCTGATGCGTCACCCATCACACTAGAAGGGACCACGTTACCGTTCACCGACTCCAATGTGTACCTCGGCCGTCTCATTTCCATGGACAACAACCTGCGAGCAGAGATTATGAGACGCATAAGATGGGCGTGGGCGGTAATCGGAAACACAAAAGAAGCGGCTCATCTCGTATCGGACAAGAAAGTACGAGCTGACCTTTTCGACTCTACGGTATTGCCAGCACTCTGTTTTGCATCCGAGACGTGGGCGGAGAACAAGACGTTAACGCTAATGTTGGTTCGCGCACAAAGAGCTCTAGAGCGGACGCTGCTGAAGACCAACCGCGCAAAGCAGAGAAGTCTCAACCTCTGCAGCGCAGACATGCGCTCAATGTCCGGCATCCGTGACGCCGAAGTGTACGCGTGGAACGCAAAGAAACGATGGGCAGGGCACGTGGTTAGACGCACGGACGACAGGTGGACCACTCGCGTCACGTTCTGGTACCCACGTGAGATTAAACGCACACTTAGCCGTCCTGCAACGAGATGGAGTGATTCACTAAAGAAACTTCAGGGAAACGATGGTCAACACTGGTCCCAAACCGCTCAAGATCGTCAAAAATGGATGGAAGCGTGTGCTCGCCGCTGAGGATTATCAGCCGACAACGAGCGTCCAGGTATCCAAGTAAGTATCATTTATGGCCAAGATTAAAGCGCCTGTACTGGAATATATGCCCTTAATTTACTGCAGATATAATATATCGATGATTACTTCATAGTCTGCGCGACACAGGAAGAAGTAGATGTGTATTTCGACCTATTTAATTTACAATCAAAGCACATTAAGTTAACACGGGAAAAACCGAACGGGAACTGGCTTCCTTTCTCAAACGTTCGAGTGAGGCTACAGGGTGATATGACTGTTACGAAGTGGTACAGAAAGCGTAGCAATAAGAACATCATTGCCCATTATCACTCAGCTCATCCTTTCTGCATAAAACGAGCTTCGTGTGAATTATGTTCCCACCGCTAGGAAGGTCTGCACTGGGGAGGATGAGCAAAAAGAGTCGCTTAAAATGCACGCGATATAGTTTGGTCGAATGGCTACTACAATTATCCAACTTCACGTAGAGCTTCTTCTGATGGTGTGATCCTCAGACGTGGTAGCTCGATTAAAGGCAGGGCTCCTTTTGCACTACCATTTATTTTTGATGAGGTCAGCGCCTCCATTAGAAAGTGTCTAAAGAGATCGGGTTCAGAAAATTTAGTTGCTATTCTATACGCATCACCCTTATTCTAAAGAAGTTCCTGATTCGTTACAGGTTATACGATCGCCTACGTACAACCTCAGGCTGTGGGGTTTGTCTAGCTGGAAGGAAAGGTGATTGTAACATGTTTGGAGTGGTCTTCAGAATACTTGTCGGGATTGTGGTGATGAGCATATTAAATGAACGTGAGGGACAGGGAGCACATAGATGGCATGAGACGATTAGAAAAGTTTACTGACTTAAGGAGTCACCGAATGCAGAAGCATAACGGAGGCGATTTCGAGGCCACCCTGGAGGTCATAGCCCAGGAGTCGCAAGTGTGCACGTGTAAACCCTCAAGGCATTTTCGATACAGGATCTCGCAATCACGCGGGAGCTACGGCCTTATATAAGATTGGCCTTCCATCACAGACCTCAATGAGGACGTACCCCAGCTGACACCGGTCGGTTGGTACCACTACTTGTTGGGTGGTTTTGAAGAATCCACAAAGTTACGGTGAGTGGTTCTCCTTTTGACCACCTGCGTGCCCTGGGGGTCTCGAACTTGGTGGATTGGTGGAGATGTTTGATCGGATAGTCACAGATTGTTATGATCCTTTCAGGTCTGAAAGAGGCGATTCCGCCAAAACGTCAGCCCAATATAGGTTATTTGAAAATGAAGAGTTCAAAACAGCAACAAACTCAGTAATATAATCATGTCGAGGTTCATAGAAAGTCGTACATGGAAAGTCAACACTTTTGAGCTATAGCTATGACCAGGTACCCTTATTGAGGATTGACCGGTTTCTCGACGATTTGATGTGCATACGTGCACCTACCTTCCTCTCCACACTTTCTTTTTATTTACTACCGTTGTGTTGATAGTTATTCGCGATGCTATTTGCTGTGTACCGCGCAGAACTCTGTGCTATGTGCGATATTTCAGTGATTTAGAATTGGATATGTGTACCTCAGAGTATAGCAAAGACTCAAGTGCGCCGAACGTCAGATTCACGAGAATGCAGATTGAAATTAGATTAAGAGATATTCTAAGCTAATCCATACCTTGGGCCAAAAAATTTCACCATCCAAAGCCAAATCCGCCGCCGAATGGGTCACCAAATCCCCCTCCGAAGAACGGATCACCGAATCCTCCACCAAAGAACGGATCACCGAATCCTCCGCCAAATCCGAGACCAAGTCCACCAAAGAATGGTTCACCCCATCCGCCACCAAAAAATGGATCTCCAAATCCGCCACCTGAAAAAAGCTTCTCAAGATTACATCGAGCTATTATATGGGAAGGAAAACACTTCTAAGTGTTAGCAGAGAAAGTACTACGTAGTAAGTTTGGGCCGGAACTAATCCGCTACTATTTTGATTGAGGAAATTTCTTAGTTTATTCGGCGAGTTCTCGGAGGTTTTAAAAGAGCTTTGAAAATTTCAAGATGTGTTCGTTGAATTTTGAGGTTGAGTGTTTTTCAATTTGGTGTATTTTGATTCGAAATTAAGTAGACTCCCAGATTTGCAAAATTTTTGACTGAAACACTTGAGCTTTCATTTTTGAAGATGGCGGTTGAGTACGTGTTTTGACATACTTTTTTTCGAAGAACTGCCACTCACTGTAGGCTACCCCTCTGCTTCTATTCGAACACCTTATAACGTTTGGACTGTGTTTAAGCCTATCCACGTTTCGCCTCATTCTTTACCAAAAGTAGTAGGTAACATCAGTTGCGGAGGAGATTGTGGCCTCATATCTATGATCGGTTCGAAAGTTCTGCTTCGATGAAAAACTGAAGTACTTACTCACACATTTATCTGCTCGCCTTCAATACTCCAGACATCATTCTCGATACAATCCCAGCGAAGGTGCCGTTCTTGTAAGGATATTCGACAATGATCCTTACTCTGCGCTCCGTCATTCTTCGCTTGTTTCTATTTAACTTCTCATATTGAGCAAAATGATCATTACACGTACCATTTTGCATTTTGTTTGACCCTACTCTCGGTTCTTTAATGATTAGCACCCATTTTTCGACATCAGGTAGATAACACCCTCGATTGCGAATGTTGATCTAGCTCGAATTTGAGCGGCGGAGCCTTTCACAGCGCTCCATCTAATAAACATTACCTTTCACGATATCTCATCAATATCCGCGCAATTTCAAACGAGATGGCCTAATATGTATGTAATTACTTTCGGACTCATACGCGCAAATCCATGCTCCATCACCTGTTGCGATGTCATAGACGTGTTTCGAAGCACCGCGATCGTATTTTTTGAGCATTTCTTTCGACCAATCGACACGAGCCTTTTCTGAGCGATTGTGGGAAGAAGCGATTGCGTGAGAGAATTTTCTTGACAGTCAAATGTTCATGCAATATCGAATGTATACTGGTCAAACTGATGCCTTAGGTCGTCACAATCTCACGATTGGTCACATGACGATCTTGCAATATTAGTTTACGCGCTGCATCAACGCTTTCCGGAACAACAGCTGATTTTGGAGACCTCCACGAAATTTGTCTTGGAGTGAACTGCGACCACGGATGAATTCACCATACCATCGATAAGCAATGGTCCTTGATGGAGCTTCTTCCCCGAAGGGGGAGGGAAGGTTAAGGTGGAAGGAGGTTTGACCTAAGTCGTGGGTGGGGCGCCAAAGGGATGGTCTGGCCTGAGTAAATTTTTAAGCTAGTGTAAACAACACAAAGAGCGCTCATATGTCAAAACGTCCTGAGCACGTGGGCAGCCCTCGTAACAGCTGGAACAATGCTCAGTTCCTTGAGTTTTTTTGGAATTATTTTTTCGAATAGGTCTCGGTCGGCTTGGTCTCCACACTGCTCAACAATGAATGTGTAGGTGTGATGCAATAAGGTCTGGAATCTAAACTATTGCTGAGCAGCGTGCTTCGGTAACTTCCAAAAAGCAAGTTTTTGACTGAGATTGCGTCCTTTGACATTCAGTGAAATACCGCTCAAGTGTCTACCAGAACTTTGTGGACAATTTGCTGTAAGAAAGCAAAACAGTTGTGGGTTGGAAACACCGCTAGCTTTACTGAAGATTTGTTTTATTGACTGGTAAAGATCTATATGTAGCAATCATGAATTGTAAGGTCATGACTTTTGGAGTAGTTGTATACTGAAATTTCTCATGAAGATTTTGGAAATTTATTTAAAAATTTTTTAGAGTTGCAAATTTCTGGAGCTCCTTATAGAAATACGAAAAATTACAAGCTTCTTCTAAAAGAACACAAACCCATACCCCATCCCCACTGGGATGAAGCTTTGCTCACTAATGCAGCAAGAATAATAAGAGTTATTTTCATAATCGTAGGAATAATAGTAGCGGTAAAGTGTGATAGTAGAAGCACTGGGCAGTGTAGTTTACCGAAGTCGCACTGGATTCTTCCCACCTATCATATGCATCATGAGCTGTTCTGCGAATGGTGGGCCAAAAAACATTCCATTTGCCTTACAGCGAATGAAAAAGGACTTGATCAAACCGGTTGTTCGTATTTTCGCCGCTCCTCACGTACGAATCATCCGCAAATGTGTGATTTGTAACTGTTGGAATGGTGTTTATGAAAGCGGATCTCTGAATATTTTTGTCTTTAGCTCACGTGGTCATGGAATCTGCCATTAAATTGGAAAAGCCACCAAATATAGTTTCAGTAGCGCTCAAAAGTCTTCGGTGAAATGGCTCTTCAGCCGGACTTTTCAGTCGTAACTCCTTTCCTACTGGACCTAATCATGCGAAATTTCTATATTTGGAGCGTGGGTGTATTGTGATTATCTACCGCTATTAACTTGCAATCTGAACATGTTCCAGATATTCCAAAGAGCATGAACTCAAGATTGACTGAAAATGCAGATGATGGTCCTTCTAGAATCTCTTTCCGTTTTGTCATGTCTAGAGTGTACGAGCGGTAATGACGAACACAATAGATGAGAAAAACGCTCATACGGTGCGGATAAGTGCAGACGTCAACAACTTTATTTTTAGCAAAACCGGCCACCACAACAAACATCCCGCTCTATCTGTGGATATAGAAGCTCAGCAGTCAAATAGTGTTGGGTAGAGTGAAATATGCTCTAGTTGAACATATACTAATTTTGTGCGATTTAGTCTACGAAGAAAGAAGTTATGAACGAAAAAGCGTCGAAGCATTTCACCAAAGACTTTTGAGCCCCACTGTATGTAGGAACAATGCACCGCTTCACCTGATTGGCTGTTGATATATTGTCATCGATCAAAGAAAAAATAGGGGCACATTTCATGTCTGTCGCGCCATTTTCAAAATGACTTTCATATATTTGGTGCCATCAAATTTCGTGGGACAATTCTTTTTGGGACCGAACTTCGAACTTGGTCTTCTTCTCCTTGGGAACGCTTTTGTATGGAACTTTATGATGGCATTCATGCCCCCCGTACTGTTTCGAAAGGTGTGAAAATATCACTTAGAAAGCCAAAAGCATTTGATCAAATTTCATTTTTGGATATTTGATAGATGAAATAGGAGGAATAGTTGCACAGCTTAGACCATCCTTCAATGGTTAGGGAATGATGTCGCGATTCATTTGCATTAGTTCAATTTCAATTTCGAAATAAGGAGAAAACATCTGATTTTTCTACCAGCATTAAACGCTGCAAGACGTAAAATGAATTGTCCACATTTTGACCATTGTATTGGTAAACATATTAGAGAATTAAGTGTGTCGGTAATAGCGGTAATAGCATAGCGAAGTCTACTGCTCCAGGGTGGATCGGAGCTTTCATGACAGCTTTGAGAGTCCTTTCCTGACGATTTATTTACCGCCGTGAACAAACAGGAACGACCTCTTCTTCTACGAAGAACGGTTTTGGAACAAGGTATATACGCCTTCGAGGTCACCGATAACTAGCAAACTAGGCAGAGTAGTGGCAAAGTGCTTGAATAAGTGGGAGAAAGAAGGGTCGGAATCAAGTCTTGTAATTGGGAGGGATGGTAGTAGCAAAGCTCCCCAAATACTCGCTGACAGCTCGACTTTTGGGCGAGATATTTCAGAGATGACATAAACTACGATCATTTTTGCTTCATGAGACCGAAGTTTTGAGGAGGGGTCTTTTTGGCCTCGCGCGATCACGTAGTCTAAAGTCCTCCCAGACTCTTAGAAGCACCATTAGAAAAAAGCTCCTCACTTAGGCGCGGTTATGGTTTCCACTGCGTAAGTGTATCGTCGCAGGCGCCATTTTTTTGGAGATGCTCATAGAGGATCCCTCTCAACACAAGCCGTCTAATCCTTTAAAAACTTCTTTCGACAGCGGATAGAGAGCAGTGCGTGGCAGAGCAGATTAAGGAAGTTGACGAGGATAGTTGCCGGTCCGCTTATGTCGGATCGAGATAAAACTTTTTCAAGAGCTCGCGGAAGCTTCAAGAGACATTCAAGCACGGCGGGTATGGTCACCCTCACCGTGATATACGAAGCGTACTCGACGTAGCCGATCAGGCTTCGATCGGTGATTAACTCCACCTACATTGCCAACAATAATTGATAAAAAATCGCCTACTTTTCATAGGAAGGGCAGAGCCGACATGCTGCTGCCGCTAATCCATCGGGGATCTACCTTGTGACGTTATTGATGGTCGGGACTTCATTTATTGACCGAGGAAAAAAATCACAAAACAATTCAATAACAGAACAATCTATTTACACAACGATTATACTCTACACATTACATACTGATCGCGTTCAAGATGATATGACTGACCTCCATAACAACCTCCAACTTCACCTTGAGTTCGCTGAAAAGATTTTTAGTGAGAGACTTCGAAGAACTGCACACAAGGGTGGTTTCTTTAGTTCCAAAACGAATTGAACACTACCTCACACACACTATGCTAGACGGTTGTCATTCTAAACATCGTAATTTGCCATAAAACCGTACGGCGATTCTGTATTTAGGCGTGGTCCGCTTTTCTGATATGTTGACGCCACTTCTCCCGATCGAACGCTCGATCGGGGTGGATGTTAACCGCTTTAAGATCTTCGTGCAACGTTTCGAGTCACCGCTGCTTTGGACGTCCTCTAGGTCGCTTTCCGGACACGTCAAGGATGAGACCGATCTTACGGACACTGTCGTTCTTTGCGCGGAGAGTACGACAATACCATCGTAGGGTATTTTTGGCGTTCGATTACTACCACGATCTTCATTAGGCGGTCACCAAAGGGTTCTACGCTTACTATCGAGTCACGGGACCGTTCAGAGACTATTATCCCGACGCCGTTGGTGATTTTGGGTCCACCACAAAGAACGGCTTCGAAGCTGAGGCCAATGTCCCTGGACTTGCAGCAGGACCACCTAGTTTCCTGCACGGCACAGAAATCAATTCGTCGACGCTCTAGAGTTTCTGCTAACTCGTACAAGCGCAACGCGAGTCTTCCATACGTTGCGTGGCTTCCGGATTAGCTTATTGCCCCCCGATGCCGTCCTCGCACCGGAGACCCTCGCATACTTTTCAAACTCACCGAGCCTTGCGAGTGCGCGTCGGCTCCCGCGGACGCCAAAGCATTACAACGAAATTATTTAAGTGGCATCAACATTTTTGATGTGACTGGGGTGTTCGTAGGCCGGCCAGTCACGGGGCCTGTCGCCTGCATTCGAATGCCCGTGGTCAGCTCAGCCCACAGAGTGGGCAGTTTCTAGTGGCACCCCTTGGAGAACTTACTTCGCCACCTGAAGAGGCGCTAAAATCTCAGGGTCAAAACGGGCTGTCTAAAAGTAGAGCGACTAAGATGGCGATCTGTACCTTCAACGCACGAACGCTTGCCTTGGAAGCGAATATCGAAGATCTGTTGATGCAAGGATTCACACCGGGACAGACGTAATGGAATGGAATGAGCGGGGTGAAAGGCTGTCCGAGTTTATCATGTCGACCCACACCATCCACGGTAACTCGCAGTTGCAGAAGCCCTCTCGTTTGCGATGGACATGAGAGTGGCTTGGCCAAAAGTTCCTTAATGTAATATACTATATCATCTTAAATTGAAACATTTGCCCGACTGACATCAATATTGTTAAGAAATTCTATAAGCGATCGTCGTCCCCTCTTTCTAGATTCTGTCCCACACTGCGTGGGAGAGAGGGAGGAGTTAAGGTTACGAAGCTCTAGCACCTTATCAATTGGAAAGCCTTCGCTTTCCGGGTTCCTGGGAAGATTTCGTTATCGACGACTTCGATGAAGAATACAAGGTCGTAAGGAGTCTCCGCAAGGCATGTAAAGTCACCGCATCTTGAAGGGCAATGAAAAAGTTCCTCTACGATTTCTACTGAGATCTCTTCAACAACAGCGTCTACTTGCCCACACACCACCTGAGCCAGGGCGGATGAGTCGTTCCTTCAGTTTTCCTTTGCAAAATTCAACATTCTAGACGTCGATTGGGAGTTGCACGGTCCCGGAACGATCAAAACCACCTCAATACAACGTCTCAGAACAAGAACAATTTTGGAAGCCATGCCCTAGCCGGTTTTACCGATGCTCGCTTGCTACCAGAAAAATACGTTAGCATCTCAAACATAGCCAAGAACCCAGTGCCGTATTCAACAACAATATCCATTTTAAACAAGTCACTGATGAAGGCGCTCTCATGCCACTTTTGAGGGCGATTGTCTGCGTCGAATTGAGGACCATTTCGTTTACAGCGCCTAGTTAAGGCACCTAACTTTGCGGGATACGCTCCCTTACGCGAAGGCTTGTTTACCTCTTGAAGATGTTTACCATCCAGTGCACGGATCGTCTTTCCCGTCACATCAACCGTCTTGACGATGCTACATGAAGGTCATCCAGGAGCGGTTTGGATGAAACTTTAAAAGGCTCGAATTCATCGCAATGACGTCTACCACCGCTTCCGAGTCTAAAGGAACTCAGCCTCTTCTAAACCTAATCAGAACTTTTGAATGCCAATTTTTGGGAATCGATTTTCCCCCGCAAAGTTGCAAGACTGTTGTCGACAGAATCTAATCGAACACATTCACACACCGCCGTTCCATTCGTGAACGAGGGGCACGCCCTTCAGAAATGCTTTCAAGCTTTCACCCCGCAAAATGAGAATCCGCTAGGTTCTGAAAGCATTCTGTTGAGATCGGCAAGCTTCATCAATCACAGCAACAAAGATTATGGACGCTATCGAAGTGTCATTCAACTCTACATCATCCTCACTTACAAGGTTAACAGCTTCAGTCGCAGCTAATCCAACGTCATCGACAACAACTACAGCTCCAGCACCTTTTTAAATGCGAAGGTCAATGTGCCCTCAATCTATGCCGTCACGCTTTCTCTAAATTGGCCCGTACGCGAAGTCGCACTGTGGTCGCCATTTTCAGGGATGATATCTTGGGACACACACATGTTCTCTATAGCTCTGTTATGGGAACCTCTTGACAAAGAGCCCGTCCTATTGCAATGTTATATAAATCCCACCATTTCCCGTACTTTCATCCAACTGCTGCTCATTCCAAGGGCGCAACAAGGCACACTTCAACCATTCATGAAATTTCTCGAGTCTCTGTGAATGAACGACCATGTCGGGCTATGGAAATTTGTTCTACTGTTATACGCTTCACTATTCAATCGAGTATATGAAATTCGTGAAGGTGGCAACTGGCATTAACGCACGACAACTTGTCTTTGGCTTGTAAGTCTGCCAATTAAACCCGCTGTTTGAGATTATCACAGTATGTGACGCTACCGTTTAATCGATATCGATCAAAGAAATGGTGGTTGTTTTTACCATCCACTTTCGTATGTGTTGTTGTCTTCTGTAGGCGTTTGTGATTATGTGACTGCGTATGCATGTGTGTATCTGAGTGGATCGGTGGCGCTAGGTATGAGCCAGCATCTCTACGAGATTGCGTGTCTGTGCATGAAGTGTGTGTTTCTGCAAGCGTTTTGTGTTTTCTCGGTAAGTTCTGAAGTCTAAAATGGCGGATCTTTTGCGCACTTCATGTATTATATAATATTTATTGGGTGGCAGCAAGAATAGAGCTACATTTTTTGATATATGCAATTTGAATGCCGTTCATATCCATATAGCAGTAGGAAAGTATCTGCCGTTAAAATCTGAAAATAAAGTCGGCAAGCAAGGACGTGCAAAAATGGAGTCTAAGGGCATTTTGCAATTCTGACGTTAGCTTAGCTACTAATTGAATGGTCAGTTGAGTCACAAGTTGATGTTTTAACTGAAAAATGATTCAAGTCAGGAGTATGTAAATATCTTACCTCGGAGGCTTTTCAACTTCCTATGGAACTTTGACTAGACTCTAGGTATATCGATAGAGTTTGGAATGTTATCTGCAAGTTTAGAAACTAAAACTGCCGAATGAGTCCACCAAGAAAGTTTGAACGCTCAACGTTTGCACGCTCAAAGCTTGGAAAGATGTGCAGTGCCGATTGAAATGCGTAGTTGCCCGCAATGGATGCAAGGCTTGCCGTAAGGCAGTGACAGCTTCAGGCAAACGACGTGGGTTTGGTTCCGCCGCCGCGTCAGTTTTTGCAAACTGTGCTCATTCTTGAATGAATGCTCTTATACCATTTTGTGCAACCAATTTAAGTTGACGCCTTGTTTCGGCTAACATTCTCTATCATCGCATTCGTTCAAAAAAATCTCCACATTATTTGTGTAACGCTTTTTTATTTCCAACGTTGAAATACGCAAACCCTGGTGGGATCGTCTTGGGACATTGAGACGCGAGAAAGCTCAACATCAATGGAAAACCAAAAAATGTATTGAGGGAACGTGTATCTATTCGTTCTTGAATCAATCCTTTTGTCCACGGTTACCAGAGAAACAGCATGTACTAGGATCGCACTTTGTGAGCAAAATATCTGCTTTATTCAATTCTTGAATTCTTCCATCAGTACTGAGTTTTTTACGCGTACCTGTTTTGAGGTGATTCCTACCGTGTAGATCTCATGGTCAACCTCTGAAATGGAGGAGACTCATAAAATTTACAGAAAGAACCATTCTATTTTTGTAAGAACGATGAGCGTCAACGGAAGCAAGGATGAGGAATAAGTATTAGCAATGTTATATTCAATCCAGTGGTTAAAAAGCTTGCCTCGTCAAATCGGCACGAGGGCTAGGAGCAAACCCACATCATCTAAGGCAGATACGCCTGAGAAAGTCAGTGTTGTCAGTAGTTCAAAAAATTCAGTCAGTAGTCCAAAAGATTAGTGAGGCAGGTATGATGTTCGCAAATCAACCGTGGACAAAACACTTAATTTATTCAACTCCAAATGAGTACAAGAACTTTCCTATACAAGTTTCTGAGTTGTTTCATCGATGATGAGTTTCCTCGCGTATATATGTCCGGAGACGATTTCACTCGGGTGTGTGTTTCAGTGTTCAAAATTGAACAGCGTCACAGAAATGGAATGACGAAAATCTTTTGAAGTACGGTGATAGAGAGATGAGCGGAAATAATAGCCGAAACAAGAAGCTAACCTCAAATAATGGCGAAAAATCGTGCAAGAGCTTCATTCAAAAAAATCATGCTTTGCAAAAAAAGGCACGAATGAGAGGAGCAAAACCAAGACGCTGGCCTGATTAGTGAAAGCACTGGCTTTGCGCCAAGGCGACACTTCCACCCACTGCGAGCATCTGCGCATTTTAGGTAGCAGTACATATCTCTCCATGCTTCACGCAAGCAAACTTCGAGTGCTTCCAGCTTTTTGGCATACTTGTTTAACAGTTTTAATTTCTAAATTTGTAAATAGCATAACAAACTCTGCCGATACATTTAGTCTCTACTCAAAGTTCCATGCGAATAAGAAACTACTACCGTTAGATGGTTTAAGACTGGAAGCAACCAATGATATTCTACTATTGAAGGCTAAGGGCAGGAGGCTAAGCGCAGTTCAAATAGAGGTAAAGGGTATTCTCACAATGCTTATCACCACTGTGCTTAATATCCATGCTCCACTTCTAACAGAATTCTGAGTAGTATGATTCGATAGCTAAATTTGCATTTGGCGTGGCTATGAATATTTTCAGGCTACCGTCTTGAGCCCCTTATTTGGGCTCTTTTACAGTATGTATGTTCCTTATGTCGGAAAAACTGGGGTAAAATAAGAGCAGCAGCGCTTTGAAGCTTCTCCGAACCTTGAACTTCTCAGTTTACCATCCAAAGCCGAATGGACCACCAAATCCTCCACCAAAAAATGGGTCACCGAATCCTCCGTCAAACGGGCCACCGAATGGGCCACCGAATCCTCCACCGAAAAAGGGATCTCCGAATCCGCCACCTGAAAAGAGTCGATAACACTGAGTTTTTGTATCAAAAGGAGTGCTCTTATAACTCTTGACAAAGAAAGCCCAATGAAATGGGTTTCGGCTAAAATGAAGTCGTTACTATTTTAATAATGAGAAATTATTTGAATCATACGGCAAATAATTATGGGTCAAAAACGATCTCAGAGTCTTTGAAGGAGTGGTCGTTCATACTAATTCTTTGATTTAGAGAGTTTCGATGGAGGAAAGAGTTGACTTTTAGATTTTTTGAAATGTGTGTTTGCTTCTATCTACATGATATCTAGCAATTACTCAATTAACTCGTAATTTTGTAGCCAAATCTAGTTTATCTTCGCACTGCTGAAAACTAATTTCCCAGTGAATTACGGATCATGGAGGCAGTTCTTTAACATGAAATTGTTCGGCTTCCGTTAGATGCTGTGATAGCAGGGTTTTTATTGACATAAATGCTTATGCAATCACAACTTCGGCAATCAACTTTGCGCCTAGTAAAACACTCTTACTTCCGAGACCGTTTTTGAATGGGTATAGAAATCTGTTGTGTACCAATTGTGTATCCATACCATCACTTCAGGACCTATACACATCCCATTTATCCTCCGAAGAATTTGACTGAGCAGGCTTTTATTTCCTGGAATAAGCTTTATCCGCATGGCTCCTCAATATTGTCATCATTGGCTTATATGGTAGTCTGCCTACAGCTTAGTTTGTTCTGAGTTCGCCTTGTTTTGCAGGCACGAAGGCATAGGACCCTAGCCGTTATTACCGTTTATCTGAAACTACTGTACGCTGTCAGTATGACGTCTTGGTATCGGAGCTATTTGAATGCATCCCAATTTTTTTTAGGACTTGTTGACATTTTTCTCCATGACCCATGTTGAAGATTGATGTATCTGACACAGTTTAGAACAGGATCATACATACATTCGTAAAAAAAAGTAGCCCTGTCACTACTACAATCTCAAATATCTTTCCGAAAGGCGGCTGCATTTCTGTTCATCAAAGGAAGAATCAGCTAAATGGGTAATAAGAGAATATTGTAATAGTTCGAAAAATAAAGAAGAACCGATTCCTCAAAAAAATTTCTAAACTACCACTTACCATTTTTGAATCGATTTTTTTATGATTTCGGGAAAGTGATGACTACTTCTTACTACTCTCCATACTCTTCAAACGAACAAAGACGATTTTGTCGAATTCAGCGACAGAGGTTTCTTACAGATCTGGTGTTAAATGGATGACATCTGGATTCAGTGACTTACTAAGTCTGGGCAAAGCTGGTTACACGAATGACACTGGTGATAGGAAATTTTTGTTCTTTCTATAGTCCCATCCCTCTCCCTCCTACTACCCTCGTTCCTTTGCGATACGTTGAGTTATAGGGGCGAGTATGTTTGCTGGCTCTTTATCGGCGTTTGCAAAATGCTTGAAAAAAAAACCTCAACAAATTTAGTTCAACAGCATACAGAAGCGCCCAATCACTCGTTAAGCCTGCACTGTAGATGACCTGCTGAAACATGCGATCAAACAAGCAGAGCTCCTATTACGGGAAACTCTGCTTAAGATTTCCTGATTTGTTTTGTTCTAGTAACTTCCTTTTGAGTCTATTTCTTTTTGATTCAGCATTTATGTATCAGTACCCATGAACTGCAGAGTCCTGGGTGTGACAAATGTCATACTATGAAATCTCTCATGAAACTGTTCAAACATCGTTTGCTAAATGATTGTACCTATTTCTCAATCTAAAATTTTCATAACAAGAAGAAAATATCGAAAGCGTTAGTTTAAAAAGAGCACAAAGTCTCACCCCATCCCCACTGCGATGAAACTGTGGTGACTAATCCAACAAGAATAACAAGGGCGATCGTCAACATCGTAAAAAGACCGTAGTGGGAAAAGGGTTTGTGGAATTGCTTAACACTGCAATTTAACGAGGTGGCACTGACTTCTCTCCACCTATCCTATCCCTTTTCAACTGCTCTCAAAGTCGTAAACTAGAAAAAAAAACTTCATTCGCTTCATTACGGGTGAAAAAGTTATTGACCAAACCGGTTTCCCGTTTCGTACTTTCGCCTCGGCTCACGTAATGATGAGTTTGCGATTGTAGAAATAATAATTTTTGGAATAACCAGTTGGGCTACGCACGCCACAATGCGTGCACCACATGCCCGCGCATACGCCTACGATTAAAAGTGTCAATCGGTTGCTCTTTATCTTGAAAATAATGAACCATTAAGGTTTGACTGATAGGCAACCAAAGAATTGCGTAGTACTCACAAATGTTCTCAATTGTAATAACACCATTATAAGATTTCGTTACCACTGGACCTTCTTTCCTCCACGGGTACATCATTAGTTGAGAATCCCAAATTATTGGCGGTCGGATGAGCTTTGTAGTAAACGATATCAAAACATCAAGTAACCTTGTTTTTCCAACGCGTTACAAATCTTGCTGGGAGCGGTCGTAATCTATATAATAGTCGTAATCATAACTACATCGTAAATACCATAGGGGTCAAGTTCAATTGGTAAGTGCTCTTATCAGTCGCTATCAGCTGTTAGCAGTTCCTATCATCTGTCGTCTACGATCTCGCCATACTCCACGTCACACGCCAAACTGTCAAGGCACCACTATTAATGCCATTATTATAGTGGCTCTACGCTTCCGAGTGTTTTCATTAGCCCTCATTAGCTCCTGGCCTGGCACCAACCGTTCTTGATCCCTTCACCGAGTACCTACGATCCTCTCACATCTTACTTAACCTATAAATATTCCAAGTTTCCATTATTGACAGAAAGTGCGTTCTAGTGACTGTCGCCTTCTATAGTTTCTTATCAGTCCTATCAGTTGTTATCATCCCTGTTGCCAAACATTTGCGGTCCCTTCGCATCCCACACCACCAATCAAGGTGCCAAGGCTTCATCGCTAATACGAAGGTAGTTACCGATCCTGAGGCTTTTGTCTTCTAAGGTTCCTTATTCATTTCTAACGATAGTTGTCACTTCCTATCATGTGCCATCAGTGTTCCCATCCTGCCCCCTATCTCTCTTTCAAATTTGAATGCCCTAGGTTCAGTGGGACAGGAGTTATGAATTTCCGGTCAGACAAACACACACAAACACATCAACAGACACACTTAGCCGATTATATAAGTAGGATATTACTTCTCCACCAAGCTTACGTGTTATTTCACTTGAATCCTTATCGTGCGTACGTGGCGGACGCACAAACGGGCATACAAACAGACACACAAAGTTAGCGGTTTATGTATATCATGGAATCATGGATAAAACGCTTTTAAATAGATTTCTGAGCTTCCTTAAAGAGAATCTAATACCTGAACGCACGTCCCCCTTTCGTGGGCGGAGCTTTCCTATGCACGCATGCCCAGCAGTATAAGGCCTGCTCAATCCTATTTTTCTAGCCTCCGTGCCTTCTATGAGTGGAGTTATGAACCTGTGGGAAAAGAACCGCCCACTGTAAGAACGTTCCGCCCACCACCGGTAGCTCCCCTTCATTTTATTTGTTGACCTGTCCCTCTACTTTGTTTATTTATTTCTCGGCGTCTGGGCTGTTTAACAACATATTTGAGAAGTTCTGCCCATGTCACCACCCACTCCTGTGCATGTCCCACCCCTGGGTTGATCAAATGTGCTCTTTTGGTTTTGCCCTATGCCCAACCCATACCAAACTTGACCGACTCATGCAGATGCATCCTGAGGTAATTCGAATTTCTGTGCAATTGAAAGAACAATCAAACAATCAGACGCAAGCGCTTCACATATGATAAGGTGTCGTGTAGATTTCGCCGGAGTTTTTTCCTTCATCTAGCTACTCAAGTATTATGAAGTGGAAAGTTCTTGTGGAAAGTGGAGTGCGCATCTGTGAGCGAAATTCACATTTAAAAATGGAGGTTTCGATTAGATTATATTTCTATGGATTTGATGGATTTTCGATTATGTTTCTATGGAAAAATACGCGTCTAGTCTGGAAAATAGGTTAAATGCAAAGGTACTTTCAATAAAAATTATTCGAGAGCAAAAAGTTTTTTTGCCCACGAAGCCTAACCTCTCTCTTCCCTCAGTTGGCTGCGAATCGATAGTTGAATCTTCCATAGTATAGGGATTTAGCATGACAGTAAATAGTCAGGAGAACGCTTTTTACGACCGCTCCCAGCAAAGTTTGTATCTCGGTGAAAGATCACGATTCCTCTTCGCTTCGATATCACTTTCGGCAAGACCTATCCGACCGCTAATGGTCTTAGATTCTCATCTAACGAAATATATGTATCCGCTTGATTGATAACGCACTTAATCATTTGCCTACGTGATTTTTGAGCGGACGCACAAACGGGCATACAAACGGACACACAAAGTTAGCGGTTTATATATATCATGGATGTACACAAAGCAACCTCTCTGGATGTAGTGGTGAGATTTGCCGGTAGATAGGTTAGATGGGAACAATTTATCCTACAATCACCTTGTGCCTTAGTATGAAATCTGTAATAATACCATTCATATACAAAAGGAAAAAAACTGTTCAATTCAAAGGAAACGTTCAATGTTGAGACAATAATTTCGCGATTCATTCTACAGATTCAGCAAATTAGTCGGAATTCACTGGTTTCCCTATGACAGTCTAGAACAAGAAGAGGGTGCAGGAATAAGGTAAGAACGCGGAAGGTGCAATCCTGAGGGAGCCTGTAGAGGTCAGGCGTAGATGGAAGGAATACTCGGACAGGCTCCTAAACGAAGAATTCGCCCGTGAGTGAGCCCTCAGTTCGAGGCAACGGCTGGCCTCATCGAACTCTGGACAGAGGACAAGGTGCGTAAGGCCATCGGGAAAGTGAAGGCTGGAAAAGCGCTCCGGATGGGGTCCCTATCGAGGAATGGAAGGCGCTTGGAGAGCACGGGAACAAAAGGCTCACCCGATTTTTAAACCTTGTGACCACTGAAGGAAGAATCCCAGATGCCTGGTGGATAAGCACCATCATTCCCATTTTCAAGCAGGAGGACGCGATGGAGTGTCCCAACTACGGAGGGATCAGGTTGACTGCTCACACAATGAAACTGTACGAGCGGCTAGTCTACTCAAGGTTGAGTGAAATCGTCTAGACCCAGAGCGCAATTCGACTTCATGCCAAAACGGTCTACAACGGATGCTATCTTCATAGCCAGACAGGTAAGCCAGACAGGTGGAGAAGTATCGAGGAAAGCGTAAACCTTGCTACGTGCTTTTTCTCGATCTGGAGATGGCGTTCGATCGTCTCCCGCGACAGATCCTTTGGAGAGCGCTCCGAGAGCGAAACGGTCTAAAACAATCAATTTACCTGGTCAGAGACATGTTCGATGGGTCTACGACAGAAGTATGCACTCCACACGGCCTGGCTGGAGCAACGGACGTCACGGATGAAGTACACCAGGGATCAGCTCTGAGGCCGTTCCTCTTCCTACTCACACTAGATGTCATCACAAGCGAACTCCTGGACGAACCACTGAAGGCCATCCTCTACGCCTATGACATCGCTCTGATAGTGGAGAGCAGAGAAGAACCCCAGGAGAAGCTGCAGAAATGGCAGGGAGAGACAATGGGCTCCGGTTAAACGTGAATAGGATCAAGTTTCTTGGCTCCCAGGAGGGCACGGAGTTAATCGTAGAAGGTCTCGGGGAAGTCATCGACCGGGGACAGTACTCCCGATACCTGGGGAGTGGTCTAGCCGCTAATGGTAGTCTGTACCTGGCTGTGAAAAATTGAGTAAACGCCGCATGGATGAAGTGGATTGAGTTCATAGGTATCCTCTGCAACCGTCGGTGCTCCGGGACGCTCAAAGGAAAAGTGCACAGGGCAGTGGTGAGGCCCGCGATGATCTATGGCAGTGAGTGCTGGCTCCTAAATAGGAATCATGAAAGACAGCTTCATTCTGCCGAGATGACGATGCTCAGATGGGCGGTTGGACGCGGCTGGACCGTATCAGAAACGAGGACGTCAGAGCGGTCATACAAGTAGCCCCTCAGGAGCCCTTGAGTTAAAGGTGAGAGAACAGCGCCTGAGATGGTACGGACCCGTAATGAGAAGACCACCGGATCATCCAATAAGAGAAGCAATGAAGTTAGAGGCCCAAGGGAAGCGACCGCGAGGAGCCCCAATGAAGAGGTGGCGGGACGTGATGAAACAGGACCTCGCAGAGCTAAGCTAACGGCAGAAGATGCTGTAGATATACATAATAGAAGGAAATGGAGGCGGCTGACAAGAGTAGCAGACCCTGCGACGGCGCGGGATTAGAGTTAGGGAGAAGAAGAAGAAGAGTGTCGATTAAAGGCACGGTTCACGATAATTTGGGTAATTCAGATTATGTTGAAAGACAAGATCGAATATAGTGCGATGAAGGTGAAGAAACTACGTGAATTGGTGTTTCCAAAGTGAAAAAAGGCTTCGAAAAACCGTCAGAAAGGGGCTGGACGAGAATGAGACCAGAAAAATGAAGAGGAATGGAGCGTTTGGACGAGCTATACAAACTGTCTCACTGCGTGTGTGTGGGTCCTGGTGCGAACAGACTACGGTGAGCAAAATCCATTCACTTATAAGCATAAGTAAACAGAAAAAACCCTAGTAACAGAAAAAGTAGCTCACCCTTTTCAGCCTCTAGGAGTAGGAAATCAAATAAGGGATCGCGGCAGCAAAAAAAAAATAAAAAAGGAAAAAAGAATGGGAGAAACACATCGGCTCATCACTTGGCGATCAGCTGATTACGTGTGGGTCCTAGAACGAATAGTTGGAATCTGTGTTGTCTCGACATTCGCCTAACGTGACATCGATTGATTGGCGGGAAAGCGAATTAAGGCAGCAACAGGGCTTCCACTATGCCCTAAGCGCCGAGATTGTGGGAGCGAGAAGAGGGAGGAGGAGGAGTCTCTTTGAGAAGAGGGAGGTGGTTTAGCTGACACCTGGAGCACAGACTATTGATCTTATCGACGAGAGGAGGAGAGTTATCAAACACAAGATCGGCAATAGTCCGCCGGTTTCTATAAGGGAGCGAGCTGCTGTAGATGGTGATTTTTTGGTTTTACAAGTGCAAATGATTGTAGAGCTTTTTTAGAGTTTTAGGAGCATCACAACAGATCCAGTTCCTGGTCGCCGTAGTTCACACTATACCTTCAAAGTGCATCTTCGCGGAAGCAATTTTTAATTGGAAGTTGTAGGAGATTCAATTTTCATCTATTGACATATGACCCTTCCAGTTGGGCTGTGCATGCTCATTCATGCATTGTGTGTCCACGACCGCTCATCCGTAGGCCTAAAACTTCTGAGGACACTTTATCAGGTGATATGGAAGTCCCGTACAAACGGACAGACAGACGCGAGCACTTTATATTATACCAGTCGGATCGCCCGGCTAACGCCAGGCTCTCCTCCTTCTTACGGGTTCGCCCGGCTACGCCGGGCGCTCTTCCTTCCTGTGAGAAATTTGCTATGCGTAAATAATAATTCGGATTCTCCTTTTTCTTAGAAAGCTCTACACCCTAAGCATTAGCTCCGAATTGGGAGCGATTTTTCCTGTAAGCCTTCTTCGCTGTGTCCGAATAGAACACGTATAATATCACAAAGGCGATTATTCAGAGAAAAATAGTATTCAGAGACTTCACCGCGGCTGAGGCTACTATGTTAGCTACCATCAATGTTCCTCAATGCCATCATCAAGGGCTCTCCTCCTTTTTGGGGCAGAGGGACTTCGCCCGAAAAACATCTAACTAATGAAGTTCTTCCCACTTTTGCTAGGTTATCTCGCTGTTTCGCTGAGCGAGAATATAGACTATCAAATGCTTTGAAAGATGCACCTCCTTTTCTCTACGGATACATCATTAACTGTGAATCCAACATTATTAGCGGTCGGATAAATTTTGCTAAGAATGATATCAGAGCAGAGAGAAACCGTGATCTTTCACTTAATCGCAAGCTCTGTTGGGTAGCGGTCGTAATCTGATAGCAAGAAGTGAACCAAATTCATCTCCTTATAATCACACCACTTCTTCTTGTCGAATGAAACATATCAAAAACTCAAAGCTAGATCGTAAATAAAAAAGGCGCTAGGAGGTGATTGTGAGTGGATCCCCTTCTCTAAGGCCTCTTCTATTGTCAGTGTTTCCATCCTGCCTCCTCCTACTGATTTTGCTCCCCAAGTCCACGGGATCAGGAGTTATGGATTTCCACTCATTTATTTCGCGGAAACCCGTTTATAGGGGTCGGAGTCCGGCCCTACTACTCATCATAAGAGCTCCCATACTGCCGCCTGACTCCTATCAAGTTTGAACGCCCTAGAGCCAAACTGAACGTTTTGGCATAACCTCGCCTTCTATGAGCGGGGTCCGGTCCTCCCACTGACGATAAATGTTCCTATCCTGCTGCCTGTACTCCTGCCAAGTTTCAACGCCCTAGCGCTTAATAGACTTTTTTATGGGGCAGAACCCCGCTCCCTGTGCATGGATTCTGGTCCTGCCACCCACCATAAGTGTTCCCGTCCTGTCGCCTGTGCTCATACCAAGTTTGAACGCTCCAATTCCACGGGGACAGGAGTTATGAATTTGCGTCCTAAAATTTTTATCGTGCACGCCTCGCTCCCTGTGAACGGAGACCGGTCCTGCCACTTACCAAAGGTGTTCCCATCCTACTCCCTTTACCCCTACCAAATTTGAACGCTCTAGGTACATGGGGACAGGAGTTGTGAATTTCCGGTCAAACACACACACACACCGACACACACACACACACACAAACACACCGACACACCAACAGACACACTTAGCGAATTATATAAAGTAGGATTATGAATTTGCGGCCCAAAGTTTCTAACGCGCACGACGCGCTCCCTGTGAACGGAGTCCGGTTCTGCCTCTCACCATAGGTGTTCCCATCCTACTCCCTTTACCCCTACCAAATTTGAACGCTCTAGGTACATGGGGACAGGAGTTGTGAATTTCCGGTCAGACACACGCACCGACACGCACACACACACACAAACAAACACACACACAAACACACCGACACACCAACGACGCACTTAGCGAATTATATAAAGTAGGATAAGTTTTCCACATACATATAAAGGTTACATAGGTACATGGGGACAGGAGTTGTGAATTTCCGGTCAGACACACGCACCGACACGCACACACACACACAAACAAACACACACACACACAAACACACCGACACACCAACGACGCACTTAGCGAATTATATAAAGTAGGATAAGTTTTCCATATCACTATGTTTATGAGCGAGGTCCGGTCCTCCCACTGACGATAAATGTTCCTATCCTGCCGCCTGTACTCCTGCCAAGTTTCAACGCCCTAGCGCCTAATAGACTTTTTTATGGGGCAAAACCCCGCTCCCTGTGCATGGATTCTGGTCCTGCCACCCACCATAAGTGTTCCCGTCCTGTCGCCTGTGCTCATACCAAGTTTGAACGCTCCAATTCCACGGGGACAGGAGTTATGAATTTGCGTCCTAAAATTTTTATCGTGCACGCCTCGCTCCCTGTGAACGGAGACCGGTCCTGCCACTTACCAAAGGTGTTCCCATCCAGCCCCCCTTACTCCTACCAAATATGAACGCTCTAGGTCCACTGAGACAGGAGTTATGAATTTCCGGTCAAACACACACACACCGACACACACACACACAAACACACACACAAACACACCGACACACCAACAGACACACTTAGCGAATTATATAAAGTAGGATTATGAATTTGCGGCCCAAAGTTTCTAACGCGCACGACGCGCTCCCTGTGAACGGAGTCCGGTTCTGCCTCTCACCATAGGTGTTCCCATCCTACTCCCTTTACCCCTACCAAATTTGAACGCTCTAGGTACATGGGGACAGGAGTTGTGAATTTCCGGTCAGACACACGCACCGACACACACACACAAACAAACACACACCCACAAACACACCGACACACCAACGACGCACTTAGCGAATTATATAAAGTAGGATAAGTTTTCCATATCACTATGTTTATCATAATCACAAAGCAACCCGGACGGACAGACCGACAAACCGACATACCGACATACAGACATACTGACATACCGACAAACCGACAAACCAAGTTACTGCTTTATATATGAGAAGGATTAAGGACAAGTTATGCTACGCACGCTAATGCGTGCACCATATGCCAACTACCGCTTACCTACGACTTGTTAGAGGACCAATATGAACAGTGTGGGTTGACTTCCCTTTTCATAACCGTTTCTCCATTAGGTGATATTCCCCAATTTGAACGATCTGATGCCGCTTTGTGGGTGTTGTTCTCCTGACACCAATAGATGGTCGTGGAATTGTTTCCATTCTAACCTTCTCGAGTTCCTAGGTGTTTGATTGTCCTTAGGCGAGCTGTGATTTTTAGTCTGTGACGTCATAAATAGTCTGGATATTATTCAACGGACCAATATAAAAAGCATTGACGTCGTCTTTCCATTTCATAACTGTTTCCTCACCGCGCTCATTTGACATTCACACTCTTCGTCGTGCCCACGTGACTTTTGGAAGGACGCACAAACGGGCATGCAAAAAGACACACAATACTACCGTTCTAACTATAGAGACAGTCGGACCACCCGGCTAACACCAGGCTTCCCTCCTTCTTATGATAGAGATAGGATAGACGGCAAACAGCACTCTCCTTCTTTGGAACGAATGATACTTTTTGGAAATAGGGCTGCAAAAGATATTCAAAATGTGCCGATGCCTATGGCTTTGATTAGAATTTGTCTGTCTCGATCTGTCGCTGTTGATTTTGAAAATAATGACCCATTAAGATTTAACTGGTAGTGCATTCAAAGCCTTGAATGGTCCTCATAAATGTTGCCGAGCCATAATAGTACCATCATCAAATGTCTCCATGAATGTAGCTCCTTTTCTCTACAGATACATTAAATGAGAATCCAAGATTGTTAGCGGTCTAAGTTTTGCCATGAATGATATTAAAGCAAAGAGAAACCCTGATCCTTCATTGAATCACAAACTTCGCTGGGTAGCGGTCGTAAGCAAGAAGTGAATCAAATTTCATAATCGGTCCCTATCTGTGCACTTACCCTTCTTGTCGAACGAAACATATCAAAGAATCAATGCTAGATCGTGAATAACAAAGGCGCTAGGATTCGATTGGTGATTAGATCTTGTTACCCAAGGCCTCTTCTATCGTCAGTGCTCCTATCATCCCCCTCTACTCCTACTGATTTTGCTCTCCAAGTCCACGGGATCAGGAATAATGGATTTCCGCTCAGTCATTTATTTCGCACAACCTCCTAGGTCCACGGGGATAGGAGTTATGAATTTCCGTACAAACAAACAGACGGACGGACCGACAGACAGACGCGACCTACATGTCTGCCAAATTTGAACGACCCAGGTCCAATTTGACTGTTTTTGAGGAAGTTCCGCCCCCAGTGAGCGGAGTCTACACCTGTCACCTACCATTAGTGTCCTCATCTTGCCACCTACATCTCTGCCAAATTTGAGTACTCTACGCTCAGGAGCAAAGGAGTTACAGATTTACCGTGATCTAAGCTAGGCCCAGCCCCTAGTGGGCGGAGCCTAGCTTAGATCACGTGTACCCAAGGAGTTTGGTTCATTTTCCACTTGTTCATTCCCAGTCCCCACTTGTTCCAACCTGTCTGAGCTGTTCCACGTGTTTCGACGCCCTAGATATAGTGATAGTGATAAGATACATACAAACATACAGAAAAACGGACATTTGTGGCTTATATACAGTAACCAGTCGGATCGCCCGGCTAACGCCAGGCTCTCCTCCTTCTTATGGGTTCGCCCGGCTACGCCGGGCGCTTTCCCTTCCTGTGAGAAATTTGCTAAGTGTAACATTTTGTATTCTCCTTTTCCTTTGAAAGCTCTACACCCTCAGTATCAGCTCCGGAATGGGAGCGATTTTTTCTGTAAACCATCTTAGCTGTGTTCGAGTACAACATCGCATAGTATCAAAAAGGCGATTATTCAGAGAAAAAAAAGAGAGATGGGCTAAGGAGGCGTATCTCCGTTAAATTTCAGTGCAAATGGAATGATCCGGCACTGATAGCACAACATTCTGCAATGCAGAAGTGGAAGTAGTTTCTGAAAAAGGCAAAATGAATGACAGTAAACTTTGGTAAATGTACAGATATCGGATTGCCCGGCTAACGCCAGGCTCTCCTCCTTCTTGTGTCAAACACCCTCTCCCGAGAAATGTTGAACTGAAGAATTTTATTCCCTTTCTCAAAGTTTATAGTTTTTGAGTTCTTTCCGTGCTTAGCTGAGTGAGAGTATGAAACTGAAACGAGCTCGGAATCCTTCTTTGACACAACAGAAATCGAAAGCTTCCCTCCTTCCTTGATAGTTGTAGTAAGTCTAACTCTCCACTCCTTTTTTGGAACAAATGGCAGTTTCCTGTACACGAATTTGACACAGGACCAACAGAGCATTGAAAATGGTATTCAGTTGAAGTCGGTGCTTACGCCTTTGATTGGAAGTCGCGAACTTTTGCTTTCTTTCTCAGAAATAAATACGCATCGAAAATCCAATCGTTAGACAATCAAAGATGATGATGTGGAGATGTTCTGAGTGATGATAACACCGTCATCAGATTTTTTTTATCAATGGACCCTTTTCCTTACGGAGACATCATTTGTTGAGAATTCTAGATTACAGGCGGTCGAATAAGTTTTCTCGCAAATGACATCGAGCAAAGAGGATCCTTCATTAAATCAAAAACCTTGCTGGGTAGCGGTCGTAATCTAATAGTAAGAAATGAACAAAGTTCTAATCTGCTTAGCGTATTGCCCTAATTGGTCCCTATCACTACACTTACCACTCACTTTTGTCACCCTGCTCTACCATCTCGTCTTATCGAGTGAAACATACTGAACATACAAAGCTACATCGTAGATACCGAAGATGTTAGGATTTTGATCGGTAGGTGGCACTTTTAGGTCCTTCGTCTTCTCTTATCAGTTATCATCAGTTCTTGTCACCGAGTACCTACGATCCTGTCACATCCTGCATCACCTATTAGAATGCCGAGGTTCCACTGGTAATAAGAAAAGTGTGATCCTACCGAATTTGAGCTTTCTAGGTCCACGGGAACAGGAGTTATGAATTTGCGACCTAAAATTTCTATCGCGCACAACCTGCTCCCTGTGGGTGGAGTCTGCTCCTACCACCTACCATAGGTGTTTCCATCCTGTTCCCCTTATTCCTACCAATTTTGAACGCTTTGGGTCCATTGGAGCAGGAGTTATGAACTTGCGGCCCAAAATTTCTAACGTGCACGCCGCGCTCCCTGTGGATGGAGTCCGCTCCTGCCACCTACCATAGGTGTTCCCATCCTGTCTCCCTTACTCTTCCAAATTTGAACGCTCTAAGTCCACGGGGACAGGAGTTATGAATTTTCGGTCAGACACACACACCGACACACACACACACACAAACACACACACAACCCACACAACCTACGCCTACGATTAAAAGTGTCAATCGGTTGCTCTTCATCTTGAAAATTATGAACCATAAAAGGTTTAACTGATAGGCAGCCAAAGAATTGAGTAGTACTCACAAATGTTATCAAGTGATAATAACATCATTACTAGACGTCGTCATCACTGGACCTTCTTTCCTCCTCTTGATCTTCCACCGAGTTACAAACCTTGCTGGGTAGCGGTCGTAATTTACATAATAGTCGTAATCATAAATACATCGTAATACCTCAGGAGTTAAATTCAGTTGGTAAGTGCTCTTATCGTCGTTATCAGTTGTTATCAGTTCCTATCATCGATCGTCTACGGTCCCGCCATACTCCACATCACATGCCAAACTGTCAAGGCTCCATCATTAATACCATTATTATAGTGGCTCTACGCTTTCCAGGATTTTCAATAGCCCTTATTTCAATAGGGCATTACATACCTAGCTGTTCTCGCCTTCTATGGCTTCTTATCATTCCTATCAATTGGTATCATTCCCTCTCACCAACCATTAACGGTCCCATTACATCCTACATCACCTACCAAAGTGCCAAGGATTCATCTCTAATACGAAGGGAGTTACAGACCCTGTGGCTTTTTCCTTGTAAGGCTTCTTATCAGATTCTATTGATTGTTCTCACTTCCTATTATATACCATCAGTGTTCCCATCATGATGTCTATCTCTTTTTCAAATTTGAATGCCCTAGGCCCAGTGGGACAGGAGTTATGGATTTCCGGTCGGACAAACACACACACATACTGACACACACACACGCTTACATACGCAAACAAACCAACACACTTAGCGCGTTATATATTGTAGGATATTACTTCTCCACCAAGCTTACGTGTTATTTCACGTGAATGGTTATCATGCCTACGTGGCGGACGCACAAACGGGCATACAAACGGACACACAAAGTTAGCGGTTTATATATATCATGGATCACTGGACCTTCTTTCCTCCTCTTGATCTTCCACCGAGTTACAAACCTTGCTGGGTAGCGGTCGTAATTTACATAATAGTCGTAATCATAAATACATCGTAATACCTCAGGAGTTAAATTCAGTTGGTAAGTGCTCTTATCGTCGTTATCAGTTGTTATCAGTTCCTATCATCGATCGTCTACGGTCCCGCCATACTCCACATCACACGCCAAACTGTCAAGGCACCACTATTAATGCCATTATTATAGTGGCTCTACGCTTCCGAGGGTTTTCATTAGCCCTCATTAGCTCCTGGCCTGGCACCAACCGTTCTTGATCCCTTCACCGAGTACCTACGATCCTCTCACATCTTACTTAACCTATAAATATTCCAAGTTTCCATTATTGACAGAAAGTGCGTTCTAGTGACTGTCGCCTTCTATAGTTTCTTATCAGTCCTATCAGTTGTTATCATCCCTGTTGCCAAACATTTGCGGTCCCTTCGCATCCCACACCACCAATCAAGGTGCCAAGGCTTCATCGCTAATACGAAGGTAGTTACCGATCCTGAGGCTTTTGCCTTCTAAGGTTCCTTATTCATTTCTAACGATAGTTGTTACTTCCTATCATGTGCCATCAGTGTTCCCATCCTGCCTCCTATCTCTCTTTCAAACTTGAATGCCCTAGGTCCAGTAGGACAGGAGTTAGGAATTTCCGGTCAGACACACACACCGACACACCAACAGACACACTTAGCGAATTATATATAGTAGGATATTACTTCTCCACCAAGCTTACGTGTTATTTCACTTGAATCCTTATCGTGCCTACGTGGCGGACGCACAAACGGGCATACAAACGGACACACAAAGTTAGCGGTTTATATATATCATGGATATTGCCCTAATTGGTCCCTATCACTACACTTACCACTCACTTTTGTCACCCTGCTCTACCATCTCGTCTTATCGAGTGAAACATACTGAACATACAAAGCTACATCGTAGATACCGAAGATGTTAGGATTTTGATCGGTAGGTGGCACTTTTAGGTCCTTCGTCTTCTCTTATCAGTTATCATCAGTTCTTGTCACCGAGTACCTACGATCCTGTCACATCCTGCATCACCTATTAGAATGCCGAGGTTCCACTGGTAATAAGAAAAGTGTGATCCTACCGAATTTGAGCTTTCTAGGTCCACGGGAACAGGAGTTATGAATTTGCGACCTAAAATTTCTATCGCGCACAACCTGCTCCCTGTGGGTGGAGTCTGCTCCTACCACCTACCATAGGTGTTTCCATCCTGTTCCCCTTATTCCTACCAATTTTGAACGCTTTGGGTCCATTGGAGCAGGAGTTATGAACTTGCGGCCCAAAATTTCTAACGTGCACGCCGCGCTCCCTGTGGATGGAGTCCGCTCCTGCCACCTACCATAGGTGTTCCCATCCTGTCTCCCTTACTCTCCCAAATTTGAACGCTTTGGGTCCACGGGGACAGGAGTTATGAATTTTCGGTCAGACACACACACCGACACACACACACACACACAAACACACACACAACCCACACAACCTACGCCTACGATTAAAAGTGTCAATCGGTTGCTCTTCATCTTGAAAATTATGAACCATAAAAGGTTTAACTGATAGGCAGCCAAAGAATTGAGTAGTACTCACAAATGTTATCAAGTGATAATAACACCATTACTAGACGTCGTCATCACTGGACCTTCTTTCCTCCTCTTGATCTTCCACCGAGTTACAAACCTTGCTGGGTAGCGGTCGTAATTTACATAATAGTCGTAATCATAAATACATCGTAATACCTCAGGAGTTAAATTCAGTTGGTAAGTGCTCTTATCGTCGTTATCAGTTGTTATCAGTTCCTATCATCGATCGTCTACGGTCCCGCCATACTCCACATCACATGCCAAACTGTCAAGGCTCCATCATTAATACCATTATTATAGTGGCTCTACGCTTTCCAGGATTTTCAATAGCCCTTATTTCAATAGGGCATTACATACCTAGCTGTTCTCGCCTTCTATGGCTTCTTATCATTCCTATCAATTGGTATCATTCCCTCTCACCAACCATTAACGGTCCCATTACATCCTACATCACCTACCAAAGTGCCAAGGATTCATCTCTAATACGAAGGGAGTTACAGACCCTGTGGCTTTTTCCTTGTAAGGCTTCTTATCAGATTCTATTGATTGTTCTCACTTCCTATTATATACCATCAGTGTTCCCATCATGATGTCTATCTCTTTTTCAAATTTGAATGCCCTAGGCCCAGTGGGACAGGAGTTATGGATTTCCGGTCGGACAAACACACACACATACTGACACACACACGCTTACATACGCAAACAAACCAACACACTTAGCGCGTTATATATTGTAGGATATTACTTCTCCACCAAGCTTACGTGTTATTTCACGTGAATGGTTATCATGCCTACGTGGCGGACGCACAAACGGGCATACAAACGGACACACAAAGTTAGCGGTTTATATATATCATGGATCACTGGACCTTCTTTCCTCCTCTTGATCTTCCACCGAGTTACAAACCTTGCTGGGTAGCGGTCGTAATTTACATAATAGTCGTAATCATAAATACATCGTAATACCTCAGGAGTTAAATTCAGTTGGTAAGTGCTCTTATCGTCGTTATCAGTTGTTATCAGTTCCTATCATCGATCGTCTACGGTCCCGCCATACTCCACATCACACGCCAAACTGTCAAGGCACCACTATTAATGCCATTATTATAGTGGCTCTACGCTTCCGAGGGTTTTCATTAGCCCTCATTAGCTCCTGGCCTGGCACCAACCGTTCTTGATCCCTTCACCGAGTACCTACGATCCTCTCACATCTTACTTAACCTATAAATATTCCAAGTTTCCATTATTGACAGAAAGTGCGTTCTAGTGACTGTCGCCTTCTATAGTTTCTTATCAGTCCTATCAGTTGTTATCATCCCTGTTGCCAAACATTTGCGGTCCCTTCGCATCCCACACCACCAATCAAGGTGCCAAGGCTTCATCGCTAATACGAAGGTAGTTACCGATCCTGAGGCTTTTGCCTTCTAAGGTTCCTTATTCATTTCTAACGATAGTTGTTACTTCCTATCATGTGCCATCAGTGTTCCCATCCTGCCTCCTATCTCTCTTTCAAACTTGAATGCCCTAGGTCCAGTAGGACAGGAGTTAGGAATTTCCGGTCAGACACACACACCGACACACCAACAGACACACTTAGCGAATTATATATAGTAGGATATTACTTCTCCACCAAGCTTACGTGTTATTTCACTTGAATCCTTATCGTGCCTACGTGGCGGACGCACAAACGGGCATACAAACGGACACACAAAGTTAGCGGTTTATATATATCATGGATATTGCCCTAATTGGTCCCTATCACTACACTTACCACTCACTTTTGTCACCCTGCTCTACCATCTCGTCTTATCGAGTGAAACATACTGAACATACAAAGCTACATCGTAGATACCGAAGATGTTAGGATTTTGATCGGTAGGTGGCACTTTTAGGTCCTTCGTCTTCTCTTATCAGTTATCATCAGTTCTTGTCACCGAGTACCTACGATCCTGTCACATCCTGCATCACCTATTAGAATGCCGAGGTTCCACTGGTAATAAGAAAAGTGTGATCCTACCGAATTTGAGCTTTCTAGGTCCACGGGAACAGGAGTTATGAATTTGCGACCTAAAATTTCTATCGCGCACAACCTGCTCCCTGTGGGTGGAGTCTGCTCCTACCACCTACCATAGGTGTTTCCATCCTGTTCCCCTTATTCCTACCAATTTTGAACGCTTTGGGTCCATTGGAGCAGGAGTTATGAACTTGCGGCCCAAAATTTCTAACGTGCACGCCGCGCTCCCTGTGGATGGAGTCCGCTCCTGCCACCTACCATAGGTGTTCCCATCCTGTCTCCCTTACTCTTCCAAATTTGAACGCTCTAAGTCCACGGGGACAGGAGTTATGAATTTTCGGTCAGACACACACACCGACACACACACACACACACAAACACACACACAACCCACACAACCTACGCCTACGATTAAAAGTGTCAATCGGTTGCTCTTCATCTTGAAAATTATGAACCATAAAAGGTTTAACTGATAGGCAGCCAAAGAATTGAGTAGTACTCACAAATGTTATCAAGTGATAATAACACCATTACTAGACGTCGTCATCACTGGACCTTCTTTCCTCCTCTTGATCTTCCACCGAGTTACAAACCTTGCTGGGTAGCGGTCGTAATTTACATAATAGTCGTAATCATAAATACATCGTAATACCTCAGGAGTTAAATTCAGTTGGTAAGTGCTCTTATCGTCGTTATCAGTTGTTATCAGTTCCTATCATCGATCGTCTACGGTCCCGCCATACTCCACATCACATGCCAAACTGTCAAGGCTCCATCATTAATACCATTATTATAGTGGCTCTACGCTTTCCAGGATTTTCAATAGCCCTTATTTCAATAGGGCATTACATACCTAGCTGTTCTCGCCTTCTATGGCTTCTTATCATTCCTATCAATTGGTATCATTCCCTCTCACCAACCATTAACGGTCCCATTACATCCTACATCACCTACCAAAGTGCCAAGGATTCATCTCTAATACGAAGGGAGTTACAGACCCTGTGGCTTTTTCCTTGTAAGGCTTCTTATCAGATTCTATTGATTGTTCTCACTTCCTATTATATACCATCAGTGTTCCCATCATGATGTCTATCTCTTTTTCAAATTTGAATGCCCTAGGCCCAGTGGGACAGGAGTTATGGATTTCCGGTCGGACAAACACACACACATACTGACACACACACGCTTACATACGCAAACAAACCAACACACTTAGCGCGTTATATATTGTAGGATATTACTTCTCCACCAAGCTTACGTGTTATTTCACGTGAATGGTTATCATGCCTACGTGGCGGACGCACAAACGGGCATACAAACGGACACACAAAGTTAGCGGTTTATATATATCATGGATCACTGGACCTTCTTTCCTCCTCTTGATCTTCCACCGAGTTACAAACCTTGCTGGGTAGCGGTCGTAATTTACATAATAGTCGTAATCATAAATACATCGTAATACCTCAGGAGTTAAATTCAGTTGGTAAGTGCTCTTATCGTCGTTATCAGTTGTTATCAGTTCCTATCATCGATCGTCTACGGTCCCGCCATACTCCACATCACACGCCAAACTGTCAAGGCACCACTATTAATGCCATTATTATAGTGGCTCTACGCTTCCGAGGGTTTTCATTAGCCCTCATTAGCTCCTGGCCTGGCACCAACCGTTCTTGATCCCTTCACCGAGTACCTACGATCCTCTCACATCTTACTTAACCTATAAATATTCCAAGTTTCCATTATTGACAGAAAGTGCGTTCTAGTGACTGTCGCCTTCTATAGTTTCTTATCAGTCCTATCAGTTGTTATCATCCCTGTTGCCAAACATTTGCGGTCCCTTCGCATCCCACACCACCAATCAAGGTGCCAAGGCTTCATCGCTAATACGAAGGTAGTTACCGATCCTGAGGCTTTTGCCTTCTAAGGTTCCTTATTCATTTCTAACGATAGTTGTTACTTCCTATCATGTGCCATCAGTGTTCCCATCCTGCCTCCTATCTCTCTTTCAAACTTGAATGCCCTAGGTCCAGTAGGACAGGAGTTAGGAATTTCCGGTCAGACACACACACCGACACACCAACAGACACACTTAGCGAATTATATATAGTAGGATATTACTTCTCCACCAAGCTTACGTGTTATTTCACTTGAATCCTTATCGTGCCTACGTGGCGGACGCACAAACGGGCATACAAACGGGCACACAAAGTTAGCGGTTTATATATATCATGGATTATAAGGATAGTGAACTCTTTCGACCTAATCATTCAAACCATCCGAGCCTTCCATCCCTTCTGAGTCGGCTGAATGGTAACAGATTGTCTGGGAGTCCGGGAAGATAAAAGCATCAACTCAAGCATCATATATTGGCTGGCTAACAAAACTCATTGTATTGGCCGCATATCATTCGTAACCCCAGTACGATGCCGAATGCGGCGCATCTCAAGAATGCGATTGTTGAACGCCCAGAGCTTTACCTTCTATCCTTTTGAAGTATTCAAGAAGAGTATTCTTCAATAGGCAATGATACATTATAACAATTCGACACTGGTTTTCTGGATTGGAATCGTGTTCATACGACTCGTACGAAGCCTGGCGATTTCTTGCAACTTGTCTTTTATTCGCCCACCTAATTTTTTATGTCAACCTGCGGCAGCGTGCAGCAGTTGTTGTGTATTCCAGATGTTTTGTTTTTCATTGCTTTTAATTAGTCAATATAGTTCCGCTGATCCTACCACTTGTGTTCACGTTTAGAAGGCAAGCGGTGAGATAGAATCATCTCGCTCTCGCATGCGCCTATAAAAATGTCCTTCTTCCATTGTAGCCATCAATTCCTCTAGAAGCTATTGACCACAGACCATGTCGGACCTATCAGAGAGATTGAAAACGGCAACCATTCCGGTTCTCAACGCCACTCTGAACGTCTAATAGCTCTCGAAAACCTGTGCAAATCATAACGATATCGAATGAGTGGCTTATACTGATAATCTTGGGGAATTCTGAGCTTCGTATGCTGACTATCTATTGCATACCTCATCGTGGACTATATCCAGAAATCGATCAATTTTGAAGTGCCATGCATGCGTGGGATTGCCAGTCAAAATTGTAGAGTTTCATAGAAGGCTGTTGGGAATAGTGAACAAAGATTGAAGACACAGTTCTGAATAAAAATAGTATCTGAGATTCCTCGCTAGAGTGAATCTGCGGCCCCCAATAATAGTACGTGGGCCACTGTTTGGCCGAAAAGCAGGAGGGCGTAATAAGGGCTCAGTCGGCGCAGACAGTTAAAGCAGCCGCTCCATGCCGACCTTCTTATTACTGCACTATACACATGACGAGACGAATAGTACGCTTGAATGAAAGATACCCGGACGGTCATCCTATACAACCCCTTTCTTGCTACTTTTTCGGAGTTTTGTATTTATGAAATCGAACAACTTTCCCGCTTTTCACGCCATCCTTGCTTTAGTCTTCACAATGGCTCCCATTATTTCACTTAAATAAATACCTCAAAACTATCGTGCGCTGTGCCTTTGAGCAGCCATTGCTTTTCTCTCATGATCGTATGAACTGGCTCTTTCTCGAAAGGGTAAACCGATTTGAATCGTAAGTTTGTGAAGGATTCTATTCGTTGGGTCTCATCAGTGGAGCTGCCACTCACGGATTTTTCCAAAATGAAACGATACAATGTGAAAAGCCTTTTGTAGTTGCAGACAAAATTTAGGCGAAGTTGTAGGAAAAAATGATTAAGGATACAAATTATGTGGTTGTTCCATAAGAGAATAGAGTAATATTTAGACCTACGATATCTGCCACAAATGTAAAAGGTATCAAAGGTTTATGAGTCCCAAGAAGTAAAAATGTCACCCTCACATATGTATAGGAGTGAATGAAAGTCTACTACAAAAAAATGTGAAATAAATATGTAGGGCTGAGTTTCCGTATTCTAATCTTATAAAGAAGGATGTCGTCACGATATTCATATCGGTGTGGATGTAGGAGCAGTTCCTGTAGGTGCTTCTAAATTCTATTTTGGAGTGAGTGAAGATTTGCTCGAGCGAACACGAGTAGCATCTCCATTCTTTCCCGTTTGAAGCCGAAATAGTGCAGTAGACCCTCCTGGTTCTTGACGGTCACCAGACATACCACTTCTTTTGTTTAGAGCTTTCACGTAGAAATCTGGCCATCGTGCAGACTGTCGTCCTGATTTCACGTCCCTATGAATTCGTCCTGTGGCGATCCATAACAACCTAGCTTGACTAACCTTGACAGTCAGCTGTGATCTAGAGGCCCGTGAACTCTCCATGGTTTGGCCTTTACAGATTTCTCAAGGAAGTTTTCGACTATTTTGACCCTTTCCTTATTCAAATTTGGACAGATGGGCATCTACAAGAGTTTCATATCAGAATGCTTTCTGAAGAGAAGCAGCACGCATGATCGGCTCATGTGGAGCGAGCTTCATCCTTGAACAACTATAGCGGCGCTTCTTGTAGCTAGTAAGCTAATACAGCTGGGACAAAAAATTTGGTTCTCGTCTTTGAACAAATCAAGCAACGTAAATATATGAATTCAGTAACAAGCATTCTCTTTGGCAACAACTCCTACAAGAGTTTGCACAGTTCACTGCTCTTTTCATCAGTTGTGAAATGTATTGGATAAAGTTGGTGGAAGATAAATGTTTTGCGAGAGAAATCTGAGCCAGCGAATGTCAAAGCACATCGCAGTTAGCTCGCTGCATTCGATCTTTCCTCTACACCGCCCGCTCTTTCTTCTTCTGATGAGTACTGATATTCCGGGAATGTTCTTTGTGCATGCTTAGCTGCCAAAGTAATGAGCGCTTTATATGCTGAAGATCCCAGAGACTTTCACATGCAGAACGCCAATTTGCACAAAAACTTTTCCACACTTATCGTATCCTGTGACTGTAAGAGGTATAGCTTGGTTAAGTATGGGGTGTCCCAAAGTAATGCGCGCCAAATTCGTAACCTTCCAAGGCAAGAATAATTCAATAATTTCACATCATTTGCTGTTATTCGGCTGCTAATTAGGCACTCTTGCAAAGCAGAGTTACCTGAGTGGAACTCTCAGCAACTTCTAGATGGTGAAGACTTGTTCAATGCCACTTGCAACCATTCGCATGCAGAGGCAAAAGGGCATAAATAAATTTCTTGGGACTTCAATTATGATCGTAAATAAGGTAAATGCACGATGTAGAGAAGCGAAATAAATCAAAAGCGAAGGTGGAAGGAACAGAAAGTACGCGGGTGGTACCTCCTCCCCAAAAACCGCGTCGCGCTCGCCTCGCCGCACCCGATCCACTGTCCGCGGAATGAAGGGAAGGTTCGAGTTCCCACTGAAGGGATGCGGTAGCCGCTGCAGAGCCACTACTGCTTGCCGTGGTAATTCGAGGAGAAGTACCGCCACCCACGCGTTTGAAAGATAGGACGTTAAAAAACCCCATTTGCATGATCCCGGGTGACCAATCAAAAGGAAGGCAACGGAGCAAGACTTATTGAAATTGTCGATGGGACGGATTGTTGGATTTATGAGCATATTTTTCATTGCCTTTCATTTCCGATCACAACAAACGTGTAGGTCAAAAAACGCAGATTGTTGTTGACGTACTTGAGAGGGGACGCATCCCTCAGTTGTCTTCTTTGACGAGGATTTTTCACGGCAAAGGCAACCCTCAACAAATGAAACGATGTCTGGATAGGAACATCATTTCGTTATATAAACAGCAAAATGATCTCTATTTTAGGAATTGCAGCAATGGTGAGACGCCAGAGGTTTCGTCAGTGCAGGCGTGAAAGTTTAAAAGCGTTCTGAAGTGTTAATCCTACTCCGCTTTTGGAAGCAACGTGAAGGCTCCAGTAAGACGTTATCTTAGCCCACAGGGCCAAGCTCGTCCAGGGGTGGTGCCGACGCCAGCTGCCCGACTTCATTAGTACGAAGGAATGGCCACCGTGCTCCTCCGTGTGATTTGTAATTAGAAGATAACCTGTCAGTTTTGTGATCTTAGTGTGGAGTCCTTAGAAGTAAATCTTCTCAAACCCTCGCATGTTGAATGCAACTATCCCTAGTCCACTTTTTCCAGCCGTAATTTTCGGTAAAAATGAAGGAGGAATGAGCGTGTGCAACACGCTAGGATTTGAGAATAGACGTTGGGCGTCTACTCTGCTAGCTGGTATTGGTCTGCTCAGCTGGTTGGTGAACAGTTTGCGTCCATAACTTGAGGACTCCCCGTACACATGAATGTCTTGCAGCCTTGGAAAAAAAACTTTGCTTTTTTCTAGTTTCTATACATTAATCTCTGAATCGTTCATCAATGCAATCGATCGATTCCTCACTCGAACCGAGCCAATTCATCAACCCTGCTTTGAGTTCTGTTCCTGTGAATAATACTTCATTCTTCCATTGCCCTACGATTCTTCGCGTTTTTGGTAACTAAACCCTATTAAAATTCTTATATCCGGAAGAGCTGCAGTAATTTTGACGACTATGTAGAAAAAAGGGTAGTTCAACCAAAAACTGCCCCTCCCCCTCCTTGATTCTTGTTACCCTGAATTCCAAACAATTTCGATTTTGAGTTTTTCCTGCGACGTTAACGTATTTAACAACTGCTTTATTGCTTACATGCTTTGAAGTTGTGAAAATGTTGGCCATTCTGATGTCTTTTTTCTCTGAAACCCTTCAGTCTCTTGTTTATCCTGATTATAAATCTTGCATTGCACTAAAGACTTTGTTTTGGAATTGCCCCGAATCAGCATAATGGGGTCATTTCCCTGGAACTGTTTTAGTTGGAATCTGAAAATACATGGCAAGGATGAAATGGAATCGGACTATTGGGTTTTCAACAACTAAATGGAACTTTTTCAAATGAATTTTCGATCCTTTTAATTTCCAGCGATTGAGTGTTGGGGCGGTGGGTGCCGCAAGTCTGCAAGTCGCATTCTTTTCCGAATCTTTAGTTTTCCAAATTCCGAAAGTTTTCCGAATCAGTCCAAATACAATTTCGCGTTCAATATCTTTATGGCAAACGCAATATGTTACAAAAAAGATGAAGCACATTGGAGCGAATCCCCACAATCAGGAAAGAAATAGAAAATAGCAAAATTCTCATGCTAGGGTGTACCTGTAAAACTACACAGCTAATTCACTTTCACTTAGTTCATAATTCTGACGGTAGGCGGAGATGAGGAAGTGTCGCACATGAATGGGCCAGAAATCGAGATTCTTACGGGTTCGATCAGTAGATACCAGACTTGTCTTGGACAGATAAAAGGTGCTATTTATAATCTGAGGAGCGGCTGCGAAGTTCGCTGCGGGACCACAATACCGTAACCCGCGCCGCGCTTATGTGCTTCGTTGCAGCTGGCCTAAATTTTGTTAGGTCAGCTGTGACTGCGACCCTCAAGCGACCCTTGTCCTTCGTGATCGGTTTTCCTATGGGTAACTAATTGAACTATGAGTATGAGTTGTTTAAGCACCCTCGTAGTTGTGGGTAACATTTATGTGGTATATTATTTGTAACACGTGAGTTATTGATAAGATTAGTAATAGTAGTAAAAAACGAACTAGCGTAGTAAATAGGATAGGTATAAGAAAAACAAAAAAAACATATACAAAGCTAGTGAACACCATCTTGAGCAAGAAGAACCACACATTTGACTTTGACTCAGTTGCGAGATCATATATTTGTAGGCCACAACAAATGAACGCAGGTAGTTTAAACCTGGAAGGTCGTAAAGGGCTTGAGATGGTTCTTATCGAGGACTGGTCAAAGTACGTTCAGTTCCCGTGTATGTGCAAGTTAGGTGAGAAAAGTATGTTCTTATATCGAAAATGATAAAGACGTCATATGATTTCCGTTCCAAAATACAGTTCCTGCCCTCCATCCCTTCGTACTATCATGACCACAGAAAAAATATCAAAGGACGGGAATAAGTGAATTCCACGGGTCTACAAATTGCTATCAGCAATTGTTGAAATTCCTCTGCCGTTCAGATTTTTTAAGTGAAAAGTTAATTAAATTAATGGTCGAACGTCTCGATGTGATACCCATCTTCATAGGCCAGGCGCCATCGTTAAAGCGGATAGAATCCGCTGTCGCCACGGGCGACTCTCAATAGCGAAAAACAGTGCCCACGTACAACGCAATACAGAGGAAAAACCTTCTGCAGTCCTGTTATTTGGTTTCACCAATAGACCTACTTCTGTGCTTTTTCACGTTAAATCCCGCTTGAAGCTACGATGCAAACACTGCTACTTTATTCGTGTAAATGGACGCCTTCATGTTGAATGCACTGAACATCCATGACCTAAAGCGAGGGAAATATTTAATGTCAAGCTACTTTGGTAGATAGTCGGTATTACAGAGAAGGTGAAGATACAGAAATAAGCCCTCTTTATAGACTAAAAACTCTACGGAACGTGCTGTCTCATGTTTATTTAATGGCATAAATATAAATCTACATGTCTGTATGATTCAACTTGAGCAAAAAAGACGATAGAAGTGCAACTAGACGACAACAACTACAAGTTTCGTTCATATAATAAAAACTTTATGGATTCAACTGGAACACCTATCATAATGACTTAGAGGTGAATCCGTGCGTGCCATTTCACTTTGCCTCTCCATACTTGCTTGCGATTCCTTTGAGTCACGTAACAGCTGAGCTAAAAAATTTAGGCCAGCTGCAACTAAGCACATGAGCGCGGCGCGGGTTACGGTATTGCGGTCCCGCAGCGAGCTTCGCAGTCGCCCCTCAGATTATAAATAGCACCCAGATAAAAGCCCATACAGACTTATATCGACTATCTACCGCCAAGTTAAAATACGTATCAACACGCCACTATACTCTGAGCGCAAGTCAAGTTTAGTGGCGCATCCCGAAAAGGGGGCTGATTTACATCAAAAACTTTATTGGTTATCCTTTACCTTCTGTCTCAGTCAAAGCCAAAAAAATCCTGAATCTCCCTGGCGACTTTCTTGATACTGTGTCTTTAATAGCTTCTACTGCACCTCACTTGACAAGAAAAAAGTTTAACTCAGTAGAAAAACTCTGTGATAAGGATCAACTGGGAAACATTGAACTTTTGACTTGTTGTTTTGTTTACTGTTTCAATATCGCCGCAGTACGCGATGCGAAAGTCTCAAAAGGATGGTGATTTAAGGGCAAAACTTCGATCTTTGTTTTTGCCGAAGGTCGAAGTTTTGCCCACAAGTCGCCATCCTTGTGAAAATGTTGACCTTGATCCTCTGCTTTTTTGTTTGACCGCTGTTTAGACAGTTCCTCTGCCGTAAAAATCATGTCTTTTCGAATTGTACGTATGATTTTGCTTCGCGCGAATTGTACAGAAGTGTAAAGGATATGGGATGCGAAACTCGGGAAGCGAGTTATCAGTTCTGGGATTCCCCCATAGGATGAATTCGAGGCCTCTCGGATTCTATATCTGCCGCTATCAGGTCGGAAAACGGCCTATTTAGGGATCTGGCTCAAAGATTGGTCCGTGTGTATGCGCGGACGAGTTTCACGGCAATGTAGAGGCTGCACCGTTCACAGTGGGAACCATGTATCAGGTTCAAACAACTTGTCCTTATCGAACGCGACAGTGAAATACAGTTCTGTACATTCCTGGCTTGATGTAGTCAGCTCTTTGTGCGATTGCAATAACTGAAATCTCGTCCGAATACCCCTTCCATGTTGTTTCCGTCATGGTAATCTCGTCCAACCCTCATTTTCCCTACTTTTGAGGAGCCTTATTTTTCTCGAAATCAGCGAATTTTCTTGCTTTCTTCACTACTATTGAACTATTTCCAACCTATACTTCCGCTTTTGAATTAAAAAGGGATACCTCAAAATTACCGTGAATTGTGCCTCTAACTGCAACACTGTGATGGGGAAGGAAGTATTATTTCTAAACATTCAAAGATTCCCACGAAATGTATAATGTCTTTGAATCAGTGCTGTAGTGTAATGGCGCTGTTGCTCACAGGTTTGTCGAATTGACATACGACTTTCAGTTCCAAGCTACATAACTCACCTGCTCAAATGCGTTTGCCTCGTTAAAATCAATAAATCAGTGGAACATATTGTTCTGAGTGAAGCGTTTCGCTCCCTTTTTTTCTACTATCATTTTCTATTCTCTTTCTATTTTCTCTTTTCTACGAGTTGGAAACCTATTAACCAGTTAGCAGAGGTCATAAATACGGTCTTGTGTCACTACAATGACACTAGATCAGCCCTAGTCCTGATGGCATGAAATAGGCATGTGTTAGTGCTTAAAGTGTTATTCGTTTTTTTTGTTTCCCTAACTTGACTGGAGATAAGCAAACCAGACAGCTTGGCCCTTCTGCTGAATGCATTTGCATTCTCTCTGTTTGTTTTTAATTTCACTTTAATGCATATTTTATGCTTCTTCTTGACCGCGACTTCATTCATTCTTAGAGTTGGGTGAGTAAAATTAAAACAAATAGAGAGAATGCAAATGCATTCAGCAGGAGGGCCTACTGTCTGGTTTGCTTCTCTCTCTTGATTGTACCTGAAATGAAGTGAAAGACGCTTTCATCAGCGTCGTTCACAGAACTGATTCTTTTCTGAATTGAAAGAAATCAGCTCCAATCCGGTATCGTATAACTCTGTTACACACATTGGTTATGTGATTTGTCTGCGGTTGTTACATATCGAGGTTATTAAGGTATTAATTAAGGTTCGGTTCATTATCAGTGGAGAGCGCAACTGTCCTCAACAGTTGTGACCTACATTGATAATGAAGCAAACCTGGAATACTTTTGAATGTTTCCGTAAAGCAATCGACGGCTGGACGAGTTTTTCTGTAGAACATAGAAATTTCTCGTTCTAGCGCGTCATTCACTTGTATGTTAACTGGTTTTTACTTCGCTTCACTCCACCAACTAGAACGACATTAGTTCAATCAACTTACAGGTAATGCCTTCAGCCTTTTTTACGCTATTATAAATGTACTGAGCATGGAATTATGTCTCTCTTATTCTTCATGATTGAATCGGAATGAACTTCACATCAGAAATTCATATTCACTCTGTTCTGCAACTTTGAATTTTTCTAGTCCTTCTAAGGTCAACCTTTTGGAACAAATGATTCTCGTACAAAGGAAACGTCACTTATTTGATTCTATAGCAGGACAGGCTTCTCAACTATGACATTTCCAATGAATATGAAGCGTTTTGATCAGCAGCGGGTCCTTTCACGTGACACGCTTTAATTTAAAGGCACGGTCAACGATAAAAATGTTTGCAGAGTTCTACCCTCAGGAATACACACTGGCCCCTAAAGGCAATAAGAAGGACCTTCTCGCGCCCAAAAACCCGACTGTTAGGGCACAGCGGAAGAACTGTTCCCGGCTCGTGCGGCCTTCTCGCCCCTCGATCGATGTCACGTCGGAGGCTGCTGTCATAGTCCACGATTTGACCCGCGAGCGCGCCGGCCGTGGACAACGCTTACCCCTTGTTTACAATTGAATCTTGGTCGATACAGCCGGCCGTGTAGTCTCCCGGCTAGCGCGCTTGCTCGCGGACAAAATCGTGGACTATGAAAGCAGCCAGGCGAGTGTCGAGATTGCAATTACTCGTTCTAGGACCCACGCACAATCAGCTGATCGCCATGTAGTGAGGTGATGTTTTCTCCCATTCTTTTTCCTCTGTTATTCTTTTGCTGCCGCGGTCCCTTATTTAATTTCCTACCCCAAAAGGCTGAAAACGGTGAGCTATTTTCGTTATTACTAGGGTTTTTTGTTTACTTATGCTCAAAAGTGAATGAGTTCTGCTTACTGTAGACAATTATTTGCACCAGGACCAACACGTACGCAATGACCCACATGACCCAAAAGCCCGCCTTCATCATTTTTCTGATCTCTTTCTCGTCCAGCCCCCTTTTTACGGTTTTTCGAAGCCTTTTTCACTTTGGAAACATCAATTCACGCAGTTCCTCCGCCTTCATCGCACTATTTTCCATCTTATCCTCCATTATCCGTCATAATCTGGATTACCCAAAATTATCGTGAACTGTGCCTTTAAGCTTCACCTTATCTAGACTGAAGCTTTCACCTAGTTTCGGCACCATTCTGTAGAGCGTGAAAAGCTAACTTAGGCGGTAGAGTCACCTGGAGAGAACTTCAATTTGAAGCAATTTGTAACAAAAAACACTGAAGCGCGAATTCGCCTTCCCCATAAAAATTTTCAGATTTCTTGGGCAGGATACCGTGGGTAATTTAGATTCGTTCTTGGAAGACCATCTTCACCGATGGTTTAGCGTTCTGTGGGATCAAAGCCCCAGTAAACTAGCAGGCCTTTTCACTTGTTCACATAATGGTTCTGTGGACAAGACACTTACTAGTAAGTCACCTGCCAGAGGCGCCTCAATCATTGTAAAGAATCAATACACTTTTATATGACTCTGTCATATCTAATAGAAGATGGACATGACGCCTGGCGCATCTGGGAAGATATCGACTTTTTTTACCATTATCTGTGATGCAGAGATTGGTCAAATGCGATTCTACTCACGAATGTATTAGCTATTTTTCAGCGTCTTGTTTACCGTGTCTCCCATGCGGCAAAGTGTTGAATGGATCAAGCGAATTTCTGTCTGTAGCGCTTTGGACGCTTTTGGTCCTTTCTGTTAACTTCCTAATTCCCTAGCATACAACAGTTGTAAACCGTTTCCTATGTGAGACGCCCGATTTTCGTCATCCGAACTGTTCTTACTCCTTCAGTGCTCCATATTTAGCATCGCTTTACCGATCATATGTGAGGCCACTATATGACGCATTTTGGCACTTGCTCTTTGAAAAACCCTTCTGAAATGGCGTTTCTTTATAACGTTTGTTTATTTTCACAGTCACGTTGGTCGTATTGCGCTATGTGACGACGTCGTTCAATGCCTCGATACGCTCACGAAGGATCACGGGACAGATGAAACAGCCTTTTCACCTGACTCGCTGCTCCTCTTGTTTCCTTTTTATAATACAAATGTGTGTCATGAGTTTCTGCAATTCAGTAAATGAATGAAGGACAATGTCTTCGGCACTACTCAACCCCTTCTTGAAATGAGTCTTCAACTTCCATACGAAATCGTTACGGCGTTTTGACTGCATATGCGGTCTATACAATCAATTCCGGTGGGCGACCGATATACAAGTCATTTCTTATATCCTCTCAGACGAATAGACTACCAATTAACCGACTTGACTTTGAAGAGAAGGGAGGCTTGGTTTGCTTGGGCGGCTATCGATCGTCGATTCGATTAGTAGTGTGTGTGTGTGTATGAATATATATATATATATATATATATATATATATATATATATATATATATATATATATATATATATATATATATATATATATGTGGGTGGTGAGGGGACGGGACGAACGTGCGTCCGAGGATGCGCGCGGCTTGTTCGTGATGATATGTACGACTCTGACGCCAATTTTCGGGGTTTTCGAGTGTAGAGTAGCTTAGTAGAGTCAGATGATCCTTCTAATCTACTCAACTTCACATTTGGGCCCCAATGATAGGCGCCAAAATCGTTCAAATCGTTACAAACTTCGCCGCGCGCATCCTCTGACGCACGTTCGTCCACATACCCGGGTGGGTGTGTGAGACGGTGCGCTGCTTGCGACTCACTTCACGGCATGCAAATTAGGTAACGATTTTGGAAAGTGAATAGTAATAGTGCACTTTCACAAATGAGATGTCGCGTCGTCCTATCTTCCATCTAATCAAGTGAGATTGATCGATCAGCAACTACTATACTTGATGTTCAGGGGAATATGTTGAAAGTGTAACAACTTTCTCACTGAGTATGTTTTGAGCCCAGTCTTTTTTAGAATGTCTCGGAATTTAGAAACTCGGCGATAAAGTCGATATGCGTCTAACAGGGTTTGGTTGATATCAATCGCGCTATCCTCCCAGTGTCCCTTGTTGCAAAACACATGTACATAGATTAGATCTCGTATAACGCTTCTCCTGGCATTATTTTTGCCGGTCTCAAAGTGTCGTTGCTGCAATATGCCTCCTCCCATCAACCCCCTTACGGGGTGGCGCAGCCTACTTGGAGGTTGCTGCCGCAGAACGTATCGTTCGTTCTTACAATCAGACCTGTAATCGTTTCTATAAGGGTCGCTCCTGTCCAAACTCTAGAAAGGTTGGATCATCGAGGATCAAAGCCAGAATCACGTAGTTATTAAGGTGTTGTTGCTTCAAGCTTGATTAGTCCTGCTTTAACCGCCTCTCTTCCTCTCCCACGCCCGTCACTTATTTGAAACGCACAATCAAAACTATTCTGTTAAAATGGTTCACTAGCAATCAATTCACGAAGCCGACAAACAGCGGACAGTAAATGTGCGCTCCAATCACCCGCCAACTCACCTTCCATTTTCCGTCGCGCGCGATGGTTGCGGCGAGCGCGATGTATAGTTTGAAACGTCCGAAATTCACTTCATATTGTCTATGCAACAATTCTTTGCCGACCACTCGTAATTAATGATTTCGTTCGGTTTTAGTAGTTTTTAGTAATTATGCATCTAGACTAATCTCCGGATTGAGGTCTCAGCAGCTGTAAAGCAGCTTTCCACCTTTTCTCACAACTTACTTCTCATTACTGTACGGTTCAATGTTGATTCTAACCATCACGGTCCCTCTTCCGACAGGTTCTCCTGACTGCTTACACTGATCCGTAGTTAGGCTGAAGTGGGAAACGGATTAGAATTGGTAGTCAAAGTCAAATACCGGATATTCTCTCAAAATTATTTTTTCTGATTCAAGTGTCTTAACCCATGTCACATCTTTGGTGCTGAATTCCATATCAGTGCACAATCGTTCAGAGTAGAAGGAGCAAAAGGTGGGATCGCTGTCCTGTCACGCCGCGTACACCCTCCAGCTGATTGCGCCAGCTGCGATGCGCGTTAACCCCTTGATCACTACGTTCTCGTCTTCATCTAGTTTTACCAGCGTGTTCATGGTCACTAACGTAAAACCGCTTTATTCGATTCAGGCGCAAGCCTCAACTTAATTTACCTTTTCCTAGAACTTGTCCGTCACACTCCGAGTTTTTGTTTTTTTTTTGCTCGTATTTTTTCGTGATTGCAGCGTGCTTGAGATCATAACGCGTACTGTCTTAAAGGCACCGTTTACGAAAAATTTAGGGTACCCTAATTCATAGAACTAATATAGAATAAAGCGATAACAACGAAAAAAGCGCAAAAAACGATGAACAAAAAGAATTACAAAGGGTCAAAAATGAGCTGGAAAGGGAGGTTGGACGAGTTCACATTGGAGGAATGGGGGTTAAGGGAGTGTTCGGGCGAGTGCACGAAGGCGACGCAATGTCTGCAATAGCAGACAACACACACAATTTGCCGGACAATCTAACTGGCAGACTCGGGTATGGGTACATACGTGCGTCCGAGGATGCGAGCGGCAAATTGCGCGGCGAAGTGCGTGGTGATTCCAACGACGCCCGCTCCTGTCATTGAAGCCCAAACTTGAAGTACAGTAGTTAATAGGGTTAGCTGATACTACTGATCTATTCTACATCAAATTTGGGCCCCATTGATAGGCGCCAGAGTTGTTCGAATCACCCCGCACTTCGCCGCGTACGTGATTTGCCGCTCGCATCCTCTGACGCACGTAAGTTCCGTCCCGCGGCAGACTCTGGCAAACTCTCTTTGCCAACCACCTTATCGAGTGTTCGGGCGAGTGCAGTTAGGCGACGCAATGTCTGCAATAGCAGACAACTTCGCCCAATGCGAAAGTGATGAACGGCAATTAGACTTCGTTGTCAGCCGAGCGAGGGGCGGTGGGCGACCGTGGCTCACTCTCCGGCCGCTCATTGTGCCCTATCCGAACCGTTTCTGACCTCATTCCTGCACAAATGGTATCAGAGGGGACGTCGAATCCAAACCATGTGCTAATCTCCGAAACGATTTTTTTCGTGAACAGTGCTTTTAATCGTGTGTAAGTGGCAAAGTTTTTTTCATCAGATATGTCGTAGCTACGTTATCTCAAAGCTAGTATTCCTATAATGCATCTTGTTGTGACTTCATTTGAGCGATGAAGAATCAACGAACTCATTATTCCCGTATCGACCGATTGACTCTGAGTGATATGGAATGAGCGAGTGCGAAAAAAAAAAGTGGAATGGAGGCGCTGAGTCGGGAAGAACCTGGAAACCTACGCATTGGTACGGAACAGGAGTGAAAATCCAACTGGTGTAGGGGATAGTACATAGAATTCGGCGTCGCGCGAGGAAGTTAGAACACCAGTTTCGCAGGCCTGTAATAGCTCTACGAAACACTCGTGAGAAAGAAAGACGAGATTTTAACTCAAGTTTACCAAGAGGAACATAGGATTGGTGGAGATATTGACCTCGTAGAATAAGTTGTACTGGAAGAAGAATTAGTCATTGGAGCACTATCTAGCAGAATACAAGCAAGGCCGGAAAACGCACGACGTTGTCTGCATCCGCCACTGGCTGCCTTCATAGTCTGCGATTCGGCCCACGAGCGAGCGACCGGGGGCGTCGCTTACATCTTGTTTACAACTGAATTTTGCTCGATACCGCCGAACGAGTAGTCCCCCACTCGCTCGCTCGCGGGCCGAATCGCGACTATGAAAGCAGCTACTGGCGCGTTTATAGGCTGCTTTCGCGATGTGGCCCGCCCTACTCGTCCGGCGGTGTTGACCAAGATCCAATTGCAAACAAGGGGCAAGCCTTGCCCCCCGTCGATCGCCCCGTCGCCCAAATCGCACACTATAAAAACAGCCATAGAGACGCCGTGCTGGTGCAGACGTAGGCGCTAGTCATGCCATGCTTCGTAAATTAACACTTATGCTCGAAAATACGGGCTAACACCAAAGGATAAAAGGGGAGATTTGTGTGTAAAAAAAACAGTGTCACTATTGCAAGAACAAGAACATGTAAATTTACTCCCTTTAATGAGGTATTCTAGCATCAAAGAAGAAAATTCGCTCCTGAAAAAGAAATGTGTCATGTTATCTTAAGTTCCGTATGAATGCGTCGTCGGTGTAGTCGTCCGGGTCTCTCTCGTGTAACCGTACTATTTTGACATATCTAGCAGAGATTGGTGTCGTACCTTTGCTTCGCAATCTCTTTTTCTCTAGGAATTAATTAGTTCCTGTACTTACACGGGTGCCTTTTAGGAGAAGCTCAGTATTCCCTCGTCGAGTGCCATCTTTGACGCCTGAAACTGCTAATTTTATTGTGGCATTTTACATTAATTGACTGCTGCCTCTAGGTCATAGCGGAATTGCCTGGAGACATTTTTCATGTTTCGGTGGTTCTCACTTTTCCAAAACTTCGTTGCTCATGAATTTCCTCGTATAACTTCAAGGTCATTTCTACGGACGTGCGCGTAAGCTTCGCAGGAATCAAGGTACCTCCAATCAACACGTATCGAATTCTTTTCCTTTGATTTTCAAGACTGCATTTCTGATATCGTAGGTAGAAATGCTCATTGCTTTCGTGAACGGATCTCTCACTCCTTATTGTTAGTAGATGATAGCTGTGATGGGTCATTTCTTCGCCTTTTTCCAATCGGTACGCTTATATGTGTAATATATTGATGATGTTCAAACATTCATGATAGCTCTTTTTCCAACGCCTTCATGACAACCGGTTGGCTGTTCTATCGAATTATTGAGGTCGGAATAATCTAAATTGTGACCTTCCTTCTAACAAAGTACAAACTTTAAGGCGTTTTTTTTTTCGAGTAATCCTTGCCGACGACTAGTTCATTCCAGCTATAATAGTAGTGATGTTCAGCCAGTGCCCAATTTACGCGCTTAATTTCCGTCTCACGTTGCACTTCTTCCGTTCAAAATATAGCGCCCAAATTCCTCCTAGCCCCGCCCACTTACCCTACATCGTGTGTCCCATTTCGTTTGTGCGCTATGCGCGAGCAGGCAGCTTTTAATTATTCAAGAGATTCCAAAGTTCCTATGTTCACTGGTTGTTCTCATTCTTTCTGTGTAAATCGTACCTGTATATTATACATTTTTTGATGAGACTTCTACATTTCAATTCTGATGTTATAATGCTTAAGCGAGTTTCCGATGATTTCTGTTTGAATTCTGACATTTTTGCAACCACGTGGTAAAACTACTCTTGAATGCGAACTTTCCCACCCTTCATCTTCTCATCATCAGTTCTAGCCTTCATTTTCATAAATTTATGATATCTACTGAAACTCTGCTTAAACACTGTTCAATACTTTGAAATCATCTCTCAGTAAACAACATGGGATAATTGTTACTTGCACTGGTGCACTCATATTGTTCGTTCAAAAGTTTGGTGCGAGTACTGATCAGAGAAGTGCGACCTCCGAATGGAAATTAGCTTTACATCACGTTTCCCATTACATGCGAACTTTTCTTGTTTTCGATTGAGATTCAACATAAGGACAAACGAAATTACTGTTTTGTAGAACCGTGATATTCATTTGTCTTCACCTTGCATTTTAATCTAAAACAAGAAAAAATTGCATAAAGTATAGAGAACATGAGGCAAAGCTGATTTTCACTTCTCTGATCGGTACTTGCACCATATTTTCCCCATTTCCGCTCTCGCACATCTACCATCATCAACTACCACCCGTAGTCATAAAATATGCTTGCTTAGTGATGGTCTAGAAGCGATCATGATGACGTGAACCCCACAATAGGATAGTTTGCTTCGCAAATCTCTTCTTCAACAATAAGACATCAACCTCAGAAACGTCCAGGAAGTGTTTATGCAGCTGTTCTGACGGCTGAGGGTCTCAGCAACCCGAGGGATACCGTTTCGTGCTCTCTGTATGATAGTTTTCTCTTCAGTTATCTAGGTATGCAAGGCTTGATTATCTCGAACCGTTTGTTTCACAGATAGTTATAAAGTTGCTCAGCTGGGCACAAAGTTTGCTTTCCGTTTCCGGCTCTCATGATTTAGCGAGTGCGGTCGATCTCTTCCATAGCATTTATTTGGATAAGCACTAAAAAAAGCGAAAAAGGATCTCTGCAGTAGTGCTTTTGAGATGCAGTTAACAGTAAGGGTTATCTTGCCATCTAACTCGAACTTCAAAAAAACCATACTCAATTTTGCCATTGTGTTCGAGCTATTAATTCCGATTTTACGCTAATAATAGCTCCTGTTCCTGACATATCGCCTATAAGCGATAATGCCGAAAGTTACATATCAGCCTACAGCTGATCAGCTTTTCTTGATATTTTCGAACAAAGCAGCTGCATCGCAGACGTACCGTCAGCAGAAAAAAAGTTGAAGTGCATTGAGAGTGCTGATCCTACCGATCCAAATACGTGTCTCTATCATAGATGAAGGGGTAGCTTAGAGAATGAGTTCAAGAAGAGATGAGTCGGAAATCTCATATTTTTAATGAAATTTTTCTAGATAATACGAGTGGAAGCGTTGTTCTGAATTGAGAGCGTAGCTGTATTCTTCCAGTTGTATGTCATTTCGAAAGGCTCTTGAAGAGGCTCTATTGGGAGAGAAGGCCTATGCCGAAGAAGGCATGAACTTAAAGTTGATATTGGTGCCGAGTGCTTGCAGATCTATCAAAATACTTTTCAGCATATTCGACCTGCTCATCCAAGATATTCACGTTTTTGGCTCCGTATCAGTGAACAGAACCCTTCTATGAAATCGTTCTCGGGATTGAAAGCGTGACAACCTTTCGCCAAAACCTAAGCTCAGTCCTCAACCTGGACCATGATGAAACCCATACAGTTCTGTTGATCCTAAGAATAACTTGCTTAGACAGTATAACTAGTGCCTTTTGAAGGTGCGTAAGATGGTGCTCACTCCCTGCTTACCTGCAGTGGCTCTAAAACTGTCATACATATTTAAACTGCAATCCAAACCTTCGATAATTGGTCTCCAAACAACGTAGCTATTCAGTTACTTTATCGTTTCCCACCTTACTGTCGATAGCAGTCGGGAAAGAATATTGTCACCATGTAGTCTATGGAGTATTATGGGCACAGTGATATGTAGGAGGCGGCTGCCACTCATTTATTCTATTCATCAAATCCTACTCGAACCTACTTAGACCGTAATTCATCTGACTTCTACTCAGTTTATTTCGATGTGGTCGAGCTGGGAGATGCAGGTCTTGTCGTCAGGATTCGGGGTACCCTCACGGAATATTCTGCCCCTCATTCATGTATTCAAATGACGCTACTACTTTTTGAGGTGTCAAGAACCCTTACAGGATCAGGGAGCTTTTCAGCGACCACACTTCATAAGCCGAGGGAAGAAAATGTACCATAAAATTTTTTAGAGAAAACGGCTCGAATCACTGGCATTTACAATCATCAAGGGATTTCGCTATTCGTAGTTCATCATACAAAATCCTTACGAGTAGAATATTCACTCAAAAGGATTACTTCCATTCTGTCAGGCGCTTCATAAGAATAACTCCGGAACTCAAGGAGAGATAATCGGCTTCGAGTGCTTCTACATGTCACACTGTTCTGATAACTGCTTGTTACGAAGCTGCAACTATTTACATAAGAATTGGTTCAAGTGAAAGTGATGATCAGTATAACAATGGACCGTCTTGTTTTTCTAAAAGAAGAATTAAACCTATTTATGGAACCTAGAACAGGATATGGAAACCTTCTCGCCCTCCTTTTCAAGCTTATTCGATGTACATAATTCACCAGATAGTTATAAAAAACCCTCAATCTCAAGCGGAACACCACAGGATTGTCTGGATTGGGACTATTCGGGATTGATTATACGAAATCATAGTGTGCCACACCTGGTCATCTGAGCGCATTTCATTCAATTCTCGGTATGATACATATACGTTCATTGAAAATCGTTGCAGTTCGATTTTTATTAAACCCTTCAAGATTTGTGGAGACTTTGTATCTTTTTTCAAAAAGATTGATGCTTTGCTCCCAACTATTGACTTTTGTTGCGATAGTACGCTCCGCGAGAGGCATTTTTGCGCTTATTTCAGAGCTAAACTTTCACTAACAGTCTAGCTCTCCTCTTTCCTCAAAGATGTTTTTGAATTGAGTCAATGAAACATATCTTTCCTCACAGATAAAAAGGTATCTTTTCCTTACTCTAGTCCCTTTTTCAACTGTGAGAAGCACGATAAATGATCATTTAATCTCTCATAATTAGGAAGTCATGAGCCCTCTTTCGAAAAGGGGGTGAGAAATCCATCCACAGTCTATAAAAAAACTTCATTGATTTCTTATTTCTCACGATCCGTCCATTCATTATTCAATTTCTCCCGTTCTCATCGTTCATACTGTCGCAATGAATGCTCATAATTAGTTTGATAGGTTCTTTCTTCTCCAACGTGATCTTATACAGTGTACAAACAAATGAATAAAAAATATGTTCGTGGCACTAGCGGCCCACAATCTTCACTCTTTTTTCTAACAATCAGCACCCGTTTTGCATTGTGACCTTCGCTGAACGTAGGCTCCACCCAGCGATGGCCGCATCGACTCACTAATCGTCTGAGAGAGCGGATGTTTTTCTACCAGATTCAATATGATGGCTAGGCTCTGGTCTCAGTGGATTTCTTTGACAGCTATGAAACGCTTGCTGAATTGATGGCTTACTAGCGGAATCGAATTTTTAGACTTAGGTTGTACTCTAATGAAAGTTGACTTTCTACGCTTTTATAGAGTTGTTCCACCTCTATGAACAAGCTGGACAAACGTGAGGATTTTGTTGTTTACAGTTCTTGATCACGACCATCTTATTACTTTTACCTTTTACATAGATGAATTGAAGGTCAGCTCTTTCTTATTACGCCATACAAACACTGTCTGATTGAAAACTTATTAGTCCTATTCTCAATCGTGTTATCTTCCTTACAATGCCTAACTCCTACTTTAATACGCAATTTAATCACACCGTCAGTCAGTGGATGTTTCCTTTTTGGCTACTTTCAACGAAGGAATCGATTATTGGTGTACCGGTTTCAGGTGACATGTCGACCGAAGTCAAGCACGCCAGGTTTCCGAAGGACGCACAAGCACGTCGGGTGAGTGCCCACTCCTCCGGTTTTTTCCTCATTCTGAAGGCCGTTCCCATCAACGTCGATAACTGTGTAGAAGATTCGTTGAAGTGAGATTTGATTTCCGAAAGAGGTGTAAAAAGACTGCGCGACAGCGTATATGACTGAGTAAGCCCCGTTGTTCACCGACCACTCCACAGGGTTGTAATTTTGACAAATCCATGAAGGTTCTCTTCCATCTCTTGCTTTCAAGCAGCATGTTCCATTTCCGAGTTCAATGTCAGTACCACACAATCAGGGGTTATTATAGATATTCTCTTCACTGTAGATTGGTTGTAATGATCTGGTTGTCAAGGCCCGAGTACATCAGTCGAACTACTTAAGTGAAGAATCATTCAAAAGTTCGTGTTTTGGAGAGTACTAGTAGTAGCAGCGCTGCGTTACCAGTTGTAAGAGTTCTAGTGAGAATGCTTGCAAAATGGCTATGAACGCCGGTGGTTGCATGGATGGCCGCTATCATAAGGATTCCCTTACAGAAAGTAGTCACCGATCGTTCACTATCCGAAGCTCCGTAATTTTCGGAGATTTGGGTGAGAGGGACTGCGACCATCCCATTCTTCGTTCTAATCGAGGTACCGAGTATATGTAATAAATGTACCAGTCTATCAGTTATAGAGGTGGAGGAAACTAGAAAGACCTCCCAATCAAGAACTGGGGAAAGTCGGTTGTTGTTCCAACTGCGTTTCGAATTTCGCCGGCTCGTATAAGGCTCGATGACACCAAACAAACTATGCAATGACAAAAAAGCCTTGCATTTCAGGCTATTTCTGGTTCCTGTATTCTCGGTCAGTTTTAACGGTTTTAACGGAAACACAGCTTTGCTGATGTAAAGGCTAACAAGTTATATGCAACAGCTTCGAATATTGAACGATTTCTCAGCACTGTGACAGAAGAAATGCAAACCTCTCTTTATTTGTTCTTTTCCATTATGACTCCATCAACGATGCAGTGCTGAACGACCCTCTGAGTATGATTAAGAAGAAAAAGACGCACTACTGTTTAAAGCCTTCCGAGAACATATTTTTCCTTATCATCATTTCCAAAGAGCGCTGCCTGTTGTTGCTATAACCAGTCAGATCGCCCGGCCGACGCCATGCTCCCCTCATTCTCATCTTAAAATTGCCTCCCCGACTGTACCCTTTTCAAATTTACAGGCTTCGGTAGATGAGAACAGGAAATACATATTCTTTCCCGGCCAAAACGCAAACACCCAACGCAATTTGTGCGCGCCCCTTCCGCCATGAACAAAGCACCTTAGATTCTGTATGTTTGAGCAACTCGATTTATTTCCGACTTATTCAACCTTGAGTTCAAAATTTCGCTTCAAGTTTAAATTGACTTTTTTGCCCACGCCTCGCCTCCTGTGAGCGGAGTTAAGTCGTGCCGCCCGACATAGCTGCTCCCATCCTGCGCCTGTATTTCTATCAAGTATGAGCGCTACAGGTCCTTGTTCGAATTTTTCGCACAAACCCCGCCTCATGTGGGTGGAGTCTGATCTTGCGACTCACCATAAGTGTTCCTATCCTGCCGCCTGCACACCCGGCAAATTTACTACCAATTTTACTACCCGCCTCTACTTCCACCAATTTTGAACGCTCTACGTTCAAATTCAGAATTTTCGTCGAAACCCTGCCCGTTGTCGGCGGATTCCGTTCTGCTACCCACCATAAGTGTTCCTATCCTGCCTTCTGTACTCCTACCAAGTTTGAATGCTTTAGTTCCACTGGAACAGAAGTTATGACTTCCCGCTCAAACACACAGACAAATCAACAGACACACTTAGCGCGTTATATATAGTAGAATAGTTTGTCTAAATATGATAAACTGAATGGTCGGCAGAATTGAAAGCCTGGTTCGAAAGTGCATTGAACGATGTGTGAGGTCGCTGATTTCGCCCGGGTTTTAGTACCAAATCGGACATTTTAGTGCGACTAATCTTTTAGGTCGAAAGGTCATACTTTCAAGAAGGCCTTAGTGTTTAGTGTGGCAGATTGCGTGATAGCCTTGATCATGACGAATCCTCTAACGTAGCTATTTTTCAACAATAACTTAAGTTTCCGAGAGCGCAAAGGCAAAATCGGCGTGAATGAGTCGTCCAGTTCAACGTAAAGATTTGGAGTCATAAAATATTTTCATATGTATGTCTTGGAAGAGAATCTGAGTGGCTGTTTCGGAATCTTCCATGAGAGAGTATATTGGAATAACAGCTTTAGAAAGCCTCACAGTTTGAAGCCCCCTTCTGTTCTCAGAGTCATTGTTGTCTGCATTTTCTGATGATATGAAATGCTTTCCGAGAACTATTAAGGCTGTCTGGGCATCAACTATTAGTATTTTGAGCTCAGATAAGATTCTTCGTAACCGGTTCTTTTGGAATGGCTATTAAAGAGGTAGCCGATTGCTAGAGCGATGCGATATGAAGGGTTACAGCGGTAAAACAAGGTGTGGAAAAGGCTTCGCCTCCGTTTCACGTGAACGGAAGGATTGGTGAATACATGATGAGAAATAAAAACAGGCACTGAAACTGCAAAAGCAGATTCAACTAATGGGTGGTGTGTGGTGAATCTTGTTGATTGATGTGTTCTTTTTAGAAAGGGAACAAACTGAAGACAATGTCCCTTTTGTTTTTCGTCTTTTGTAAAATGCTTTCGTACTCCGAGATTCATCTGGTGCCCATTAACCGATGCCGGAGAGATGGAGAAATGAGTTGGCGTGGGCTCGATACCGGAATCGATTCCTGCACCGTGCCTGTGTGGTAGTGTGTCAATTGTCACTACATCACCACCGCCTTTTTTTCACTACAGCTGTTAGATGTTACCAGATAGTGGGCGCTGCGATATGCAGCTGCTAAGACGGTTAATCTCTCTTGGCATGGATCCCTCTTGAAGGAATCCATTCCAGGTAGTGATATATGCAGTCTTTTAGATAAGATTGACCTCGTAGAAGGAGGTCGCTTGTCGTATTTCTCCGAGAAAATTGATGTCATTTGCGCTCTAAACCTAATTCATAATGGTTCCACGATTGAGAGCACTGTTTATGTGCATGTTTTTCTTCTATGTCAGCGTTCCTTTCCTACATTTTTATGACGCTGAACGTCTGCACAACTCTCATTGTGACAGTGTCGTTCGGTATGACGGCATCAATATGCGCGTGTTCGAAGCGAGAGGGAGTGCTTTTGCAAACAGCACTCGATTTTTCTTGTCGTGAACAGGGTAAGGACTTTCGCTGTTCCCGGTTGAGAGGCATCTCTTTCTATTGCGAGATGAAGAGGGAGGGATAGTCGTCCTAGAGCACTGGACATTCATCGCGAAACAAATCACTAAGAACGGCTAGTCAAGCTAACTAGGAAGCTAACTTCGACTCATTGAATCTCGACTATTTATGAAAAAATCAGGTTTTTGTGCAAATGAATTAGGTGATCGAAAGATCGGATGCAAAGAACGAAATCCCATAAAATGCGTGTCATGGTAGTTTTGTATGGAAATATCGGTTCTCATAATGCATCTTTGTAGAGTTTTCTACTTTCCGATTTTTTATTTTATGTAGCCATTTGTAGTTACGGAAAGTTTCCAGAGGTTGTCCATTTTTTGAGAGGCCTCGCAAATTTGGTTTTCTGCCATGTATGATTTTCCATTGCCTTTTCGATTAGTCTAGGGAATGGAGTGATTTTTGTCTGTTTAATTTTTATCTAGCATGTATTCTTGATCAGAAAGATTACTCTTGGTAATGACTAGTGATGTGATGGCATTGAGGGAAAGGGCCCGTTAAGCTTATTCTGTGGAAGGAAATCTCTAGAGGGATGAACATGCGTGGGGTGTTGCGGCGTGTTGACGAATTGTCTGTCTACGAGTTGATTTTGAAGGGCACATTTTAAAAGTGCGGTATTCTTCCGTATTAACGGCTTGGAATGATATATTACTAGTAATTCAGGCTTATGAGACTTCTTTGGCGAGCAAGCTGGCTGTTCAATCTCCGAAATAGCATACCATACTTCGCGTGTAAATTCGGAGGAACTAGGTCGATTATAACTAGTTTTTTTTCTTTTCTCACAAGCATTCCGTAAGCACTTGACTGGTAATTTCAACCGCCCTCTGCCACTCCCCCCTGATACATAGAATAAAAAATTGGCACATAGAGCTCGGAAGTGAATCTTTGCTAGTCAATAGATGTGGGTCATTACAAGTATTCAAGGCGGACCAAGTGGAAGAGCCGATAATTGGACTCCACAGAAGGAACGAATCTTGTGTACAGCAGTTTCAGTAGTAATGTTCTCGTACTTATGGCTGTGTTGCCTGGTGCGCAATATAAGTGATACTTGATGCCTCCACAAGGCGCTCGTCGATTCTCGCCTCCCATCAGACTCGCTGCTCTCAAGCTGATTTAATCGGTGACGGCGCTGCTCGTCTTCCCACGCGTCTATGTTGAGCTGCATGGCGCTAAATTTAGCATGCGGCTAATCTCCGCGTGGATGATTCGTGGACAACAAGCACCTCGAGCTGAAGAGGCTAGTTCTAATAAAAGACTTCCCCTAAGGGGGCATCAATAATTTCATTGAGATCTTCTTCATGTTATCGATGATGTCCCTCATCCGAAGAACCATAGCAAGGCTACGATGCATATATGTAATTGGTAATATTGTTTTCCTCAGGGTTTCAATCAAAAAGCGGCATCGATAGAAAAAGTTAAGATCTAGAGGAACCTCTTCAAACACAAGTAAACGGCAGAAAATGTCGCCGATTGAAGGAAAACGCGACAGCTAACAAGAAAAGCGGACCCTTTGTTTTCGTTGAAACATATAGAAACCACTTTTACACGACTTTGCAACGCATCACCTTTCTTAACAAATCAGTGACCTTTCTGTGAGAATCAGCGTTGATTGATAGGCTTGAGCTCTACTCCTTTTTTTTCGCGGTAGTTTCAGAAACGCGTCTGTGCGATTAATGAACACATTATGTTAAATCAATCAATTCGGCAAAGAGAATAGTGATCAGCAAGCTGATAAGGATATTGGACGAGAGGTAGAGAACGTCTAGGTCATTTCCACACCAGGGTCAGACTTATAAAGGCACAGTTCACGATAAAATGAGTCTCTAAGATTACTCCATGTTATGAACCTTTGACCTCCAAGGATAGTAGGAGAGACGCTGTCGGGTTTAAAAACAGCTTGGATTGGACTTAGTAAGTGTTTCAGAACAGGCTTAGTCGATGTACACACCCGAAGGCAGACGAGTTCCCACGTTGCAGAGGGTGTTGCAGCATTCGCACCGGGATGCACAATTTGCACGCAGATACCTTACTGTAGCCAGCTGCACGCAATAGCACTCATATTTGGAAAGTTCTTCCAAATACCCAAATCTAAGCAACTTTTCTCGTCTTATTTTCGCCTAACTCCTTTTCTACTTTTTCTTGAAGCCCCCTTCTTTGATATGTCAATTTTTGCGTTATATTCGCTGTTTGCTTTTTTTTGACTATCACTTCCATTGATCATTCTGGATACCCCACAATTGCCCTGAATTGTGTCTTTCTTTGACTAAGGGCTTTGTAATAATTGGATCACGTACTGCAGGTGCTGCAAGAAGGCATCCACCATTGTAGGCAAAACTACCACCACGATGGGAGTTGCCGCACTGAATCTTCAGAAATACTACTTTTACCTTCTAGCTCTATGAGTCATTCCAATATGAAAAGATTGCTCTGAATTCTTTATTCCGGCGAATTTCGCTCGATCTAGTACTTCTTTCCGGGCACCCTCTAATGCTCTTTATTCCTTACTACCTACCTCTCCATTCTGCCAATATTCTTGATTAGGGTAGAATGGGATGGGGGAACGGGCATTAGTGACTCACGTTTCATCGCTGATCTTTCAACCGAGAGGGTGCCACTCACTTTCGAGATCATTTGTTGTGCTGGCAATCGAGTTTTCGACATTTTTTTTGTTTTCAACATTTTTTTTCTTTTTACATTCCGCATTTGTCAAATGCTTTTCGGCCAATTTTATATCATCCAAAAAAATCTGCTGCCATATTGGAGGTCATTATCTGCTTTTGATCCAGTGAATTCTATAAAGTTTCTAATCAATGAATCGAGCGCAAGATTCAGAAAAGTGAGAGTTTTTGACATACCCATTTTGTTTTCGTCGAATCTTATTACCGCATAAGCTGCTCATATTTGTGTTGTGAGTAGAGGAGTGCTTCAAAGAAAAGCGCATATCTGATAGGCATGCCAAGTTTCGAAAAATGAAAACTTGAAAAAGTTCTCGTACTATTTGAGATCGATGAAGAGCGGTTGGCCAACTTGTGTTGCGGAAACGCTTCTCAATGACATTAAAGTAACAATCCTTTCCTTCTGCCAGTTCCCGTTCTTGCCGTTTAACTTGCGTTTCCTTTCAGAAGTTGTGTGACCACTCTATCTAACTCGGATGAGAGAAACAGGTTTCGAAATTGAATTTCCATTCTCGAATTGGCACCTGTTCTGTAACACTGCACCGCCGTTGTTGCGTCCCTAAGACTGTGATCAAGAGAGGCAACGAGGTGCTGAAGATTTTATTTTTTTTAACCCTTTTATTTTACGAACAAGACGTTAATTCGATAAAACCCAACTTCGATTTTTTTGATCATTTTGAAACTAGCAGTTATCCCAGGAATGTTTCAAAATAAGGAAAAAACTTCATTTCATATTTTGGCAGTTGGTTTCATTCGTCTCTGGCATTCCCTCACAACCTTGTTGAGGCTTCTACAACTACGGTGCTTCACCTAGGGCATTAATGAGGACAGGACACTCCAACTTTTATTTTTTAACAAAAACCAACGTTTTATGTCCCGAAGGCAACATCTCGATCGCATCTCCTCACAACACCCTGCACATGATGAATGGAAGTGCATCTATCAGAAGCTAGAAGGGTGCAGGCAAATATGAGAGAGAATAGTCACTTCCCGAGAAAGGTCATTGTGTTTAAACTGCCAATCATGAAGAAGTCTTTGTGTTGTTTCGAGCGGAGATGAATGACTTCCATGTACTCTGTGGGGTGTCCGTATTTCCCAAACGGCACCGCAAATCGGGATAAATGCAGTTTTGCGGGTCTTGGAATTGCGAATATCATATACATTTAATTTGAACTTCACACTCTCGTGAAAGCCTGTCAGCGATGGTGTTTATCACGATTCATCAGCGTCATTCAACAAAGTCTCAGTTCAATGCTGAAAAACTCTTATGCACCCTGAATTAATCTTTTTTCTATCAGTAAGAGATGCATATAAAGTGATTGACACACTTCTGGTCTTAAGGAACGATATGTGAGCGCCACTCCCAAGCAGTTCCGGTTTCACTACTGGCAGAGATTGTTCTATTTTAATTCACAGAGTCAATGTGTACCATATGCAGTAAACATGAACTAGATATAAATATCGAACACTTGCATTTCTATACAAATATATAATAAACACAAATGATGTATTTCCTCCAAGAGCACGTCAGCAGTTCCATCTTTTTGTATAAATTCGATGAAGTATTCATTATGAATGCTAAGCTACTCCAAGGATAGCGATGAAATTTGGAAGATTTCATCGATTTCTTCAAGTCAACGGCACGCAGATCAAGTTAAGAGCTTACTTATGTCAGTCTTCTAAGTGTTGGTCCAAACTTATCTGAGAATTTTGAAGACACAGCTCACGATAATTTTGCGATACTTGGTTCGGTTGAACTAATGGAAGTCATGGTGCAGAATAATGCACAGATGGTGAAGAAAGCGCGAAAATTGACGGGTTGAGAAAAAAAGTGAAAAAGGTAGTGGTGCGAGATTACGACGGCAGGAGGGAAATAGACGGGGTACTCAGACAAGCCGTCGGCTTTGTTGGCTACAGCATATTGAAGATGTCAACCAAAATGAACTGTGCCTTAGATTCTGCAGATCTAAGGGCTGAAGTTTTTGTAAGAGAAGGGATTATTTCGACTCATATGTAGAGTCTTTTAGTCTCGGTCAAAGTCAGTTAGGGCCTCTTTTTGGTATCCAGTTTTGGTAAATTATTTGGACGGCTTGTTACTTATTTTGATTTCATTCATTTTCGAACGAGATTGTGCACACTTGGTTTTCCTCTAGCATACAAAGGTTCGAAGTTATTGTTTCAAGGCTTAAACAGAATGGTAGTGAACATATGAACATACATAAATTGTACTGTGGCTGGAGACCAGTTGGTCAGCTGGTTTCAGACTTGCGCGACAGGATCTAATTGTAAGCATTGGCTTGTTCACCGGTGGGCTGCGGCAGGTCATATAGGCCACGTACGCATTCAAAATACTGCCACGACTTCAAATGGAAGTCGAAGGTGGAGGCGCTTCTCAAGGAGGAACTGATAATGCTAAAAACGTTATTCTTTATATGATGTTCTGTATGTTTCAGGAGGAACGCTCAAGAGTTCTAACAATGAAGTACGGGAAGCAGCAAATGATGTTGATTCGTAAGAGAATGAAGGTTTGTACCGTTAAAGTTGTTGTTCTGATTCAGATCACTACAGCTTGAAGGTAGTGGACTCTTATGAGTGTATGAACACTTCAATCCTCTCGAAGAGATAGGATCTATCAAAAGGGAGGAAAGTAGGTCCCGTCAAAAACTCACTTGTCCTCTTTTTTTCCTAGCTGAAATGGTCTCGTGACAGGGGCACTTGAAAATATTCCTCGCACAAAATGCAGCGGATTTAAACGAGGGGATGTTCTCTCGGACCCCATGAGCTCAGAGAACTGCATTGAGCTTAAGTTAGCCATCGGATGAAGGGTCTTCAGAAGTGGGTGAAATGTTGCAGCAGTCACTTTCAGAGACGTTATATGCTTCATTCTGCATTTTCTCTAACTGAACCCATCAGCTCTCCCCTCCTCCTCCCCCCTCCCCCCCCCCTCCCCCTTTCCCCCTCACCTCCCCTCCCTTCCCCAAAGGTAGTCTTGACTAACTAAAATGAACTAGTAGAGGACTTATTTGGTAGAATTCTCGTGGTCATTGTTTATCCTGCACTTATCTGTGCGTTTTCTAGATGCTGCAAATAGGAATGAAAGTGCATAGCTTTTTTTTAGATCGAGAACTGGATTGATGCTGAAGTTGCCAAGCTGTTCAATGGTAACGAAAATAATGTGAGTTTTTTTCGAACTGATTTCTATTTTCTCTGGAAGACAAGGAATCTCAAAACCGTAAGCAAGTCATTTGAGATAGCATCGATGGCGCGAGGAAAAAGTATGTCCAGAAGTTGTTCCGGTAGTGTAATACTGATCTGCGCAACGATCTTCTGAGCGGTAAAACTTTCGTGAGGGATGGCAACAAACTTGTATGTATATCTTAATTGTTCTAAATCCAGTTGTAATCTTTGAGTCTTGTGTGGACTAATTCTCTCTGATTATGGGTTCAGAAGTAATTTTTCGTGAACTACTAAAACATTGTTGATCGAGAACATATCACTGAGTGAATGAATGAGCATGATGGATGCTCAATGGCACAGTTCACGATAATTTTGAGGTACAAGTTTTTAATTGAAAAGAGGAAGTATAGAATGAGAATAGTTCATCGGTAGTGAAGAAAGCGGGAGAATCAGCCGATTTCGAGAAAGACATGGCTCCTCAAAAGTAGGGAAAATAGAGGTCGGACAAGACGGAACTAACATGGAAGGGGTATTCGGACGAGATTTCAATTATTGCAATTGCGCAGAGAGCTGATTGCATCGAGCCAGAACTGAACAGAACTGTCTTTCACTGCCGCTATGGGTCACGAAAAGTAGTTTGAACTTCCTACAAGGGTTCCCTTGTGATCTGTGCAACCCCTATAATGCCGGTGAAACTCGTCCGGGGATACACACGGGCCAATCTTTGAGCCTCTATAACTCCCTAACTAGGTCGTTTTCCGGCCTAGTAGTGCTAGATATGGTATAGGCAGGGGCTTCAAATTCATCCTGTGGGGAATCTCAGAAACCATTTTTATCGTGAACCGTGCCTTTCAAGATAGTTCATGAGACACTGACTCGCGAATACTCTGCAGGCTCGCTGCATTTTTGCATGGGTCACGGCAGTGCGGGCACGATGTTGTGTTTGCTTGCGATTTGTTAGTAATCGCGTAATCATAATCATCTTCTTATCGTTGAGGCTCGCGAGTATTGTCATTTCTCAATGAAATGGAAGTTCTTAAAAGCTTTTCAAAAACATTTGCACACTACATGTGCATGAAAAATTTTGTACCAGGACATTTGCAGACTGCAGTTGTTCTAGTAATTAGGTCGACCTTTTTGCTTTTTTTTTTCAAAAGATTTTTGTTTTCTCCCTTCCTGCTATGTATAAGTTGCTTAGTATGTATAAGTTATTTAGTTTATTTCTGAATGTGGAAAAATGTACAATTCAGGGAGTCGAAATTGATGTCGATGCACTGCTCGACTTGGAGACCGTACCCGCAAAACGCAAATTTGTATTTGTGAGTTTGATTGAAATTTTCAAGTTGATGTTAACGAGTCATTTTGTCATTTTATCGAGACTTGCCCTCAAAGAAAGTGATAAGGCTCGAAATAGTTTACATAAAAGGCGGAGCTGTCTAACACAGCGTGCCCATTGATCACTTCGAGCGCTAAGCAGTTCACCATTAAGATATCTGTTTCGCCCATATCTTTATGAAATAAAGTTGGCTGCCCGTTACATTCATGGTACTCCCCTCAAAATCTTTCCTAACGCCTGAATATGAAGGGTATCGTTAAGATTGAATGATTGGTCCATGATCGACTTTCTCTTAATCTCGGCATAGTTGAACTTGTCACTTGAGATGTTTTGAGCCCTTCTGAGATTCACAATTTTATACAGCTTACGTTTCGGCCTCCTCGCCTTCTTCAGAGCCTGAAAGCCGAAAAACAATTTGAGATTGGTCCTCACGTAGGCCTAGACAATACTTAAAACAGTCCTCTAGACTAGTAGACCCCCTGGACTCGCCTGAATGATTGGTGTTTTTAAAAATCGCCTCATTCAGAAGTATAAGTTTAAATTTAGATGACAAGAAATTCTTCTCTACTCGAGCTATAAGACGCTGCTGCTTTATTTAGATTTTTAATGTACCTCCTTCGTCTGTTATAGGCGCAATTATGCAATTTGATGGGTAAAACAGGTTCACTCGAATTCTATCCTACTATACATAATTCTCTAAGTGTGTCTGTTGGTTTGTCGGTGTGTTTGTGTGTGTTTGGGTGACATTTTCTGAAGGAAGGAGAAATTTTCCATCTTATCGAGTTGAGACTTGCTGTTGATCCTTGAGTTACGGTTCGGAAGGGGCACACTTTCCAGGGAGACGGGCGTTAGGAACGATTCTGGGTAATCGATTTGCCGCACGCGGCTGTCGCGGACCACTCATTCGCCGTTATTACAGCTCTAGCGTTCTTCATACAGCTCAATCGATATGCGATCATTATTTCAGGCATAATTCTACTATTAGTACTTTTGTTATTGTATTTCTTGCCTACTGCTGCATCCTGCTATATTCCTTCGCGCGCGACGCCCCTCTCACTGCGACGCGACCATTTCGTTCCTATCGCACCACACCCCACTTTCCTTTTAGACTTCTTAAAGCGCTCTGGGACAGGGGCTTTAGTAAAACTCATAGGCGGCGTTATCATTATTGAATGGGTGCCCTCCTATATTTAAAGCGCTCGCGTCTGTCTGTATGCCTGTCTGTGTGCCTCTCACTAAATCCGATACTCCCTGGAGAAACACCTGGAAAGGTCGGGTCAAGTTTGCAATGCGTTTAGCACAGGGTAAGAACAACAGGGCCATGTGAGCCTAGTGGAGCTCGGCCTACAAAAGGAGTAGCATGTGCCGGGATTGGGCGGTGCCATGGGTGAATCTTTCCCATTCGGTCTCATTGCAATCCAGACGCAGAGAAAAAGTGAGCAAAGTTGAGGAACGGTCAACAATCAAAATTAATTAGGCTTACCAGCTGTGGGCGGAGCGTTTTTGCAGTGGGCGGTTCTTTCCACAAATTCAAAAAAATGAGCAAGGCCTCATGCGTCCCGTGCATAAGTAGACTTGGCGAAGTCACGCACACGATGTCGGGGGGAGGGGGGGGGGGGGGGGGGGGGGGGGGGGGTGCGTTGAGATGAAAATCACGGTTCAGAGACGAGTATAACTCCGTTCGGAAACGTTCTAGAATTTGGAAAAAAGTGGTCGGAGGAAATGGAACAAATGTGGTCGATCCTCGAGGTGGGCGGGGTTTGCACCGAAGTGGGCGAGGTTTAGATCAATCAGAGCAAAATCGAAAATGGAATCACCACCTTTTTTTAGGACCATCTCCAGCGAAGCCATTGCCCGGCATCGATGGACAAGATCACGATGTTCTTGGATGAGATGATTGATCAGCTGAATACGCTTTGATTTCGCAAGCCTCTATTTGTGATGCAAATGACCATTTTTACTGCGGAATGTTTGTTGTACAGAGACGTGTATAAAATAATATTAATGGATCCACGTCGTGAGTCAATCGAGCATGTTAGACGGGATCTTTCTTTCCATGATGTCCTCATATTCTTCCTTAGGGAATCTTTATTTTCTGTGTACCCTCAATTTATATCAATCTTTGACGGCTGTCATAGGCGCATGCCGTGGACTGATGTGCAGTTACCATTATCAAGATGGATATCAAAATATCACTGTTAATCTTGAAGTAAAATAAATATTATTCATATTAAGCATGATGTTTGCTGTCCAGTGTCGCTTTATATCGCTAATTATCTCCTGCTATTTTGAACTGTCCTCAACTGAGAAAGCTCCTGTATGCATGCCGAGATGTGATTTGGCGTATTTGGCGTCAATGGCTGAGTGAAGTGCATGGTGTATCCATAAGCCGTTAACACCATAAATTCTACAGCTGCATACATCCTGTCTGAAAAATTCCGGGAGGAATGCTACATTTGTTGTCACTCACAATCAAGTTGGTATTTTTAGTGATTTGTTGAAGTTAGTGGGTTTCAGAGCCTGTGGTAGCATTCGCTTTTGGGATGGCACACTCAATTCTGTTAGATCGGATCATGGTCCCCATAACTTCAAAAGCAAAAAGCGTTTTTAGTTTCCAGAGGGACCTCAGAGCTTTCATCCATTTCACGAAACTACAAGTGGTCGGTAAACTTACTGAAAGCGTGAGTGGCGACCTGTTTTTCCCTTCTTTTTTGATAACAGGATCATCTTGCTTTTTTTCCTTATTCCAGCAACATTGAACGAAAAGTTTCAAAAGGAGACTGGTTACGATGACTCAACGTTTCTTTGGTTTCTCGCTTTGGAAGCGCTGAAGCCGCTATAGTACACAAAAATGTATTCATTTTACTCTTACTTTAATTCCTTCGTTTCTGATTTCAAGTATTTCGAACACTCAGAAACATCGAGTTGACGATTACCAATTCATACAAAATTGACTCGCATTTTTTTTCACTAATTTATGGAGTTAGTGCGTAATTAATTGTAATTACTGATTACCTGTTTCTGATTGAACGTGCATTCTTTCATCGACGACTAGCCGATCGACCGCGTTACTGGTCATGCGTGACAAAGCAGTAGCTTGCGTTCGGGACCGCGTGAGCGGCATTGATCGTCGTTCAGCGTTGTCAACAAGTGGCCAGCAACGCGGTCGGTTGGTCGGTCGTCGGTTGAAACAACGCACGTCGTTGAACAGAAGAACTTAAACAACGAAATCAGACATACCCTACTTGCGGCGGTTGCGTCGCGGCCTTCGCACTGGCGCACGTTATTTCGGGGTGTCTTAGCACTGCGGGAAGGCCTTGATGACAGAAGACTTCCTCTTTCATAACTCTGCTCATTGGCGGTTGCATAGCACGTTCAAACACGTTATTCTAAGGTGATTACTAATTGTAGAAAGTAACTTTCTACAATGAGCTGTTAAACTGTAGTTTGATAATGTATGTCCCTTTTCCCGCATGTTTCCCCGTTTATGTTTCTTCCAAGATCATTGATGGGTAGTTACCTCCCATAGTGAATGGCTAGTGAACACTGTTATGTGTTTGTATTTCTATTGCATGCTTCTTGGTTTGTGTTTCTTCTGAGACAACTGCTGAGTAGTGACCTTCACTGATAGAGTGTTGAACCTTGACTTAGGGGTACGTCAACTTCTGTACAATTGAAGACCAATCTTGATTAGGTGTGAAGACTACATTTTCGCTGTGCTGTCTGCATATCTTTATCAGGCGAGTGAAAGATAAGAAACTGAAGAAAATGGCAACAGTAAGAAGGTAAAGAATCATGAGAAAAATTATGAACTGGGAAAGTTTCCATAGTGCTGGTTAGGAATTTTGTTTTTGTGCACAGGTGAAAGGTGAAATGCGAAAGCAAGCAGTATATTCTATAGAGCTATTAATAGCGACTTAATTGCTTTTTTTATTTTGCACAAAATCAACACACAACACTTTTCCACACCTAATTAAGACCGCCCTGCGCCCTCATGCCTTGCCTTTGTTTCATTCTCCATCTAATCAGCTTCTCTGTTTTCTGCACAGTCGCTGGCGACTACACACAACGCGTGGATGTTATTGAGACCTCTCTTTGGCTTGAATGTCGTTAACCATAGCCTCTTTCGATTGAATGAGTTGTATCAATCAATCGTACAGACGTTGGCATACCCCTGAATAAAGGTTCAACACTCTATCAATCAAGGTCATTACTCAGCAGTTGTCTCAGAAGAAACACAAACCAAGAAGCATGCAATAGAAATAGAAACACATAACAGAGTTCACTAGCCATTCAGGGGTGGGTAACTACCTATCAATGGTCTTGGAAGAAACATGAACGAGGAAGCATGCAGGAAAGAGACATACATTACTAAACTGTAGTTTAACAGCCCATTGATCGTAGAAAATTACTCCTTACAACTGGTTATCAACTTAAAATAACGTGTTCGAGCGCGCTACGTAACCGCCAATAAGCAGAGTTACGAAAGAGGAACTCTCCTGTCATCAAGGCCTTCCCGCAGTGCCTAGACACACCAAAATAAAGTGCTCCAGTGCGTAGGCCGCGACGCAACCGCAGCAAGTACGGTTTGTCTGATTTTGTTGTTTAAGTTCTTCTTCGTTGAACTCTGAAGACACTCATCAGTGCATTGATCCTCGATGGGTGAGATTTTGCGAAGCGTTAATGCCAGTACTGTTCAGTGATTGCAATTGGTTTGATCATGTAGTGATTGGTTTCAGAGCAAAGCGAACTTTCTTCGTAGAAGTAGTGACAAGTTTCAAGCACAGTAAAGTTCTCATAGAGTACAACTTCTCGAGCCTAAATGAGAATGGTATTAGTTTGATGCATAGGTTTTTCTCTCGGCTTTCTTGTAAATATCTCAATAGCGAACCAACCTGAAGATTAGAGGTATGCACCATCACTATCCACTACTCGACGCTACTCGTCAACGCTCAGGCAGATTGTCGATCCCTTTCTCCCAAATAGACGGGGGCTGAAACTTGGAGAAATCGTCGAGTGCTACTCTGATAACCTCTTCTGTTTTTTCTGTCCAGAAAGCGCTGCAGGTGGCTGAACAGTCAGTAGTAGGAAGGAGCGAAGTTAGGTCTGTAGGGAGCCTGAACAACAATCAGCCCCTTGCAGCCGTTCATCCGTACTTCTCCAGCTCGGCCTGGGTCGCCTTTGCGGTGGGTGGTCGGGCGTTGTCATGGAGATAATAGATTCCCGCATTCGATCCACTAGTACGGTCGACGTGATCTTCAAATTTCCGCAGCTACGTAATGTATGTGGAAGCGTCAAGTGTCTGTCCCTTCTCTACCAGCTCCCAGTGTGCAGGTGGTCACCCTTCTTGAGAGGTTATGAGCGGACAGTTCATGTGGGACCCATCGACTCACTCACTAAGGTTTGCTACCTTGCCGAGCTGTTCCAGTCCACGAACAGTCGTCGATTGATTACAGCCGAGCATGTTCGCCCTTCCTCTGGAGGTTAGCTACGGGTCCTCCTACACGGTTGAACGTAGTACTTTCAAATCCAACTCCATCAGCCAACCCGTCCTCGGGCCTCTTCGAGAGCAAATCTCCTTCCTTCAATTTGGCGAACCGAGACTTGCATGTGCGATAAGAGATGACGTCCTCGCCGCATGTATCCACTAGCTTGTTATGGGCTTCTTTTGCATATCAGTTGAAATCGTGAAGCAAAACCAGGCTGTGGCGCAGGTACATTCCGTCACAGTGATAATTGTGCGGCACTGATGACGATATACCTAGCGAGTTTCACCTGATAAAGTATTATACGAAGATATCTAAAGAAGAATAGCGATTTTCTCGGCATGAGCTAGATCGATGGCTCAAAAAGATTGTTGATGATGGGTATATCCCTGGATAATATGTTCTTTATAATAAACTTCCAACAAACCGTTAATAACTTGCATATGATGTAAACTGTCGGTAAGAGACGGCAAAAAGAACCATTTGTCACTTTTCTATAAAGTAAATGGTTCAGCAGTTGTCCTCGAAATTCTTTGATGCGTTTTGTTGTTTTTGCTAATCCTGAATTTGACCTATAAAAAAATTGTTTCTGGTTGTATTGCGGAAAACAATCATTATAGTATATAGAATGAAGAACACTATCCGCAAATTCATAACTCTTCATTACGCGGACCTAGAGCGTTCAAATTCGGTAGGAGCTCAGGAGGCAAGATGAAAACACTTAAGCACAGGAGGCAGGAAGGAAACACGGCAGGACCGGAATTCGTCCACAGGGGGCGGGGCGTGCGCGAAAGAAGTTCATACCACCTGTTTACGTGGACCTAGAGCGTTCAAATTTGGTAGGATTACACTTTTCGTATAAACAATGAAACTTCGGCACTTCAAAAATGTTGTAGGATTTAACGGGATCTGGGCACTAGGTGACAGGAAGTGATGGTAACTGCTAACAGAAGACTAGGGACCCAAGAGAGGCTATTACCCACCAAAATCCTGACGTCTTCGGTATTTACAATGCTGCTATGACCGTTTAATATGTTTCATTCGAAAAGACGGGATGGTCGAGTATGGTGACAAAAGTGAGCGATAAGTGCAGTGATAGGGACCTATCAGTGGCACTACGATAAGCAGATGAAAATTTTGTTCATTTCCTGCTATTAGATTACGACCACTACCTAGCATTGTTTGTGACTCTATGAAGGATCCTCCTTTTCGATATCACTAGCAACAAAACGTAACCGACCGCCAGTAATTTAGAATTCTCAACTAATGATGTCTCCGTAAATGGAAGGGCCCATTGATGACAATATCTGATAATGGTATTTCATCGCTCGAAATATTTGTGAGTACCACACGAGGCTTCGGTTGTCTAACATTTGAATTTTCGGTGGGTATTTCTTTTTAAGGAAGAGAGGAGAAGATCGACACTTCCAATCAAAGGCGTGAGCACCGGCTTCTACTGAGTAGCATTTGCACTGACCTGTTAGTCCTGGGTCAAATTTCGTGTACAGGAAACCAGCATTTGTTTCCAGAAAAAATGGAGAGTTAGCCGATTACTACAATTTTTTTGAAGAACGATGCCCGGTGTTAGCCGGGCGAACCGACTGGTATTGTAAAAATTAAGGTTGCGTATCAATCCTAAAGCTTACCAATAAAATTAAGGAGTCAAAAGCCTGAAAATATACAGATAAAAGGTAACGACAACAAGCCCAGATGAAACTCAGCGATAGCGACCTTTTGAATTTTGAAGTTTTATTAAAAGATAATCTGAAGACATGAATCAGTTGCCATTGGGAAACCGTGATATCTGAAAACAGGACATTTACAAACTTTACAGATTTTCATTGATCTGTGGTTTAGGTGCTCGAAATTGAAATCGTATGGATAAACTTAAAGTCTGCGATTATCTGATTTGCAACGTATTCTCCTTCAGTTCGAGACATCGTGGAAGCATTTGGTAAGGATCATCACATGAACTTTACTGGATTTATCTATCGGTGAAATCGAAGCAAGCCCAGACATCATTCGCTGGAATTAGACGGAAGATTGTAAGGATTAATCTCGCCAGCATCAGTAAGGTATGGATTTTGCTACGATGTATTGTGAGGTTCTTTTGCGGCAACCGATTGACAAGTAGACTAATAAGAATCTCTCCATTTCATGTCATTTCGCTTGCTGAATACATTATGCATATCTAATCAACGGAAGTCTACTTCAACATCAGTATTGCCAACTTGTTCGATTGAGATAAGGTCGCGACTTTTATAATAGTTGAGCAATTGTTTGAGACTGTGGCAATGCCATACCTTGACGGCAAAAATCGCCAAAGTATTGTGCATAAGAGATACTGTGCTCATTAGTCAGAAATCAAGGGAGAGATATTTAATTATTGACAAGAAGTTGTGGATTGTAGGCGACATATATAGGAACTCAAACACTATTCTCCATCCGCGTTTACCTATGATAAGGTCGGATTCGTCACCACTCACTATATCTTTTGCCTTGACTTCGATTTCAGGCCTCTGAAGTCCTGCAGTCCTCCTTGGTAACGTCACTTCATCTCTTCTTTGACACTCCTTTGACCATTTGCCTTGTGCTTCAAAGTATCTAACTTCGTTGTTTAGTGGTCTCCTCAGCACGTGTTCGGACCTTTGAGTACGCTGCTCTCATGCTTTCCATTCGCTCGAATTCGCGTGCATATGACAGCAGAATGGCGCTCCGCAAGAATCGGCGTTCTCTACTCGTCCGATAGTTTTCCATTAGAAACTTCCTTGCACCATTACATCTTAATGAAATTCGGCTGCCCGCCACTCACAAGGAGGCCAATCTTTTTCAGCACATGTTTGTTGTCGGCTAGGAGGGCGAGTAATGTAAAACAATGTCATCGGTGGCCTTCTCATGAATGCTATCGGAGATCGAGAACACCTAGGCAGAAAGTTGACACTTTTATCGTATTTCTCCATTTCCTCTGTTGTGATTAGTGGCGTCCAAGGTGGTCTTTTTGAGCCAGACGTTCCTTCTAGAGCCGCATGCCCATGACAGCGAGTCGAATGAATATCCTAATGAGCTTGAACTCAAAATCAACTGAAGATAAAAAAATTGGTCCATCTAGGAGTTCTTTCCTTTTTGTCATGTCTAAAGTGTACGAGCCGAACACAATAGATGAGAAAAACGCACATAGGGTGCGAATAAGTGCAGACGTCAACAACTTTACTTTTAGCAAAATCTGCTACCGCAAAAACAACTTGCTCTTAGTTGTATGGACATCACTGCTTCGCAGTCAAATAGTGTCGGATAATGTGAAATATGCTTTAAAGGCACAGCTCATGATAATTTTGGGTAATCCAGATTAGGATGAAAAATGGATGACAAGATCGAAACTAGTGCGACTGAGGTGAAGAAACTGCATGCATCGGTGTTTCCAAAGTGGAAAAAGGCTTCGAAAAACCGTTGAAAAGGGGGCTGGACGAGAATGAAACCAGAAAAATGAAGAAAAGTGGGACGTTCGGACGAGCTAAACAGTGTGTTTCACTGGGTCCTGGTGCGAATAACAGACAATGGTAAGCAAAAATACATTCACTTATAAACATAAATAAACAAAAAAAACCCTAGTAACAGCAAAAGTAGCTCACCTTTTTCAGCCTCTAGGAGTAGGAAATTAAATAAGGGATCGCGACAGCAAAAAGAAAAACAGAGGAAAAAAGAACGGGAGAAAAACATCATCACTCGGCGATTAGCTGATTGTGCGTGGGTCCTAGAACGAATAATAGCAATCTGTATTGTCTCGACACTCGTCTAACTTGACACCGGTCGAGGGGCGGGAAAGCGAATTACGGCAGCAACCGGGCTTCCACTATGCTCTAAGCGCCGAGATTGTGGGAGCGAGAGGGTCCCTTCTACCACCCATGAGGGGCGCTGAGTATCTCTAAAGAAAGAACTCAGTGACCTTTTTATCGTGAACCGTGCCTTTAACTGATTTAATTAATTAATTAGTATTGAAATTTCGCGTGATTTTCTGCACTAAGAAAAAATTTATGATCGATAAAGCGTAAGAGCGTTTGGCCGAAGTCTTTCGAGCGCTACTGTATACATGTGTATCATAGTTGCCATTATGACGGTTGGAGATGGTGTAGTAGTATTCAAAAGAGGCACTACCGAAAATGCATGTTACGGGGTTCTAATTCCGGTTCGATACTCCCTCAGGGCCCCTTGTTTTTTTTAGGGAGATCCCTTTCCGCAACTTGTTTGTCATGGGAGTCGGTCATTTATACGAGTGATGACGCCTTTTTATAGTAATTACATTTGTTGTTGAAGGTGAAATGTGTAAAATTTATTGAAGTGCTTGTTTCTACCTCCCATAAATATCGTTCCATCGCTCACTCATTTTTTCATACGGTTCGTCCTTTACCGATTTTTCCTTCAATCTCCGTCCCCTCAGCCTGAAATCATTACATAGTTCCATAGAACCTGTGGTGGGTTAGGGCTATTCTTACGTAATCGTCGTTGCGTAGTGTCGTTGTGTGCGTTGTGACGACAGCGTCCGGTATCACCATTACATCTCTACAATCCAGTTCCGCATATCTCCGTCCATCTAACACACTGCGTAGTCGCTCTGTATGTATGTGTGTGTCTGTGTGTGTATCTGTATGTGTGTGTTTTGATTAGCTGCTGTATCATTCGCTTCTTTTTCCTTCAAGCCTTTCCCTTTTTTTCCTACGCTCCCTCTTTTTCTGTCTTCAAGTCTCCTCTTTTACAGAGAATCCTTAAATCACGAATTGTCCTAAGAATGTTATTCAGTGCTCTTCAATGTTGTCCTTTTTATTTTGCCGACGCTCCACCTCTTGACGTATATATGCAAATGTAATTTGATTCGAAAGCTTTCTTCAATTCGAATACCCTTTTCACCAAATATAAGATGAACTTCTATACGCGTTTTCACCCAATTTACGAATTTCTCATTTTTTACAGTCCATTCATTTGGAAGAGTCGGGAGGGGAAATAAGGATGTTTCACATGAGGTGCTTAGGTTACAGTCACAGTCTACGATAAAAATGGTTTACGAAATTTCCCTGTAGTATGAATTCGAGACTCCCCCTTATACCATACCTGTCGTCAGAAGGGCGAAAAATGTTCTGGATAATAAGGAACCGGAGATTGTATCGAGTGATTGCCTCACCCCAAGTGGACGAGTTTCAACGCTTTTGTAGAGGCTGCACCATCCACGACTGCCATGTAGGAAGTTCAAACAACTTGTCATGACCCATAGCGACAGTAAAAGGCAATTCTGGACAGTTATGGTTGGATGTAGTTAGCTCTTTGCACGATGAAAGCAAGTTGAATCTCGTCCCAAACCCCACTCAGGCTTTTGCTTGAACTTGTTGGGACTTATTGCTTCTTGAATTCATGCTCTCCGGTGGGAACCTCGATCCATTTTCACGATCATCATAGAAGTGGGGTTGCCCAATGAAAGTCTTTCAGATACGGTTCTGTTTCGCCTTTCATTAAACGCATTTTCACTGCATTGCATTGGTGTCAAGACACTATCCCTTCGTTTCCTTCAGGTCTGGTTTGACGCAATCACAAGTATGTATATCAGGTCACGCTTCTCTTCCCTGTCTATTGTAATTTGCGGCGACACGTATCCCTGAATGATTCGTCGTTTCAGATGCCTTCCCACTGTCTTCTCTGAATTTTTACATATATAGTCCATCGTTTGTGGACCGTCTGATTAACCTGGAAATTTGGCAAGTCCTCGGATGAACCGACAATCCATATGAAAGTTTCCCCCTCCACAGTTCACAGAACCATTTCGTTGATACTTTTTTGAGCTCTGGTACTGCCATACAATCTTTTATTAGATCCTCACTATTGTCTCAAGTCTCTCACCGTAGATAGTCACCCTTTCTCATCATTTGACCATTACTAGCCCAGTTATGAGCAACCTACGCTTAAACAGTTGCTAGAAACCTTCCGAGGGCACTGTTAAAATATACCCACGATCCAGGGTTTAGTAGGCCACCGTCTCATCGAGAAGCTTTAACAGGGAGAGTCAATTAAGTAAGGCTATGATGCTTGAATGGGTTGTCTGGGATCTCTACTGGTGTGCACTGCGTTTTCGACGTGTAAGGATTGTACTGCACATAATTTGGGTCGTAAGAAAATTCTTGTAGTACCTATTGCCATACTTCGATATAAGTTTACATACTTATCATTTCACTGGGCAATATAGGTGAATAGTAAAGTCTCTGACGTTGACCAATCTTGCTTGTAGGATGCGCCCCTCACTCGATTTTCATTTATTGTAGAACCGTAGTGGGTTTTGAATAATCTCATGGCCTATACAATGACTTGCGGTGGCGAGCCAAGTACAGGTCAATATTTTTGGCCTCCCAGACGGTTCTGGTACCGGTTAAGAGACTGGGGAACAAGGGAAGGGTTGGGCGGTTTTGTGATTCGCGGTTCAGTCCACGTTGCGATCTCTGGGCCATATTGATGAAGCGATCCTTGGCTACACCACCTTCGCTCTTCTGGGCAATAATAAACAGATGTATGATACCGGCACCGAGACGCCCATCTCAGTTTCGCCAGCTCACGCAACTTTTTCGAAGGACCGCAGCTCATTAGGCTCCTTTCCTTCGTGTGTTCTTGATTCAGCTGATTTCGGTCTTGATTCGGTTAAAGAAAAACATCGGCAGAACCCTTGCTCTCGTTTTTGTTGATGATTTTTCTTCGAGGCTGCCAAGATATTCATAACGAAAGTTAACTTTGGGGTATGACTGAGGCTCTCTCTTTGCTTTGTAGGCTTTATCCATGCTCGTTTCGTTATTCGCTTTGCTAAGCCTGTGCTGGTTTGGATATAAACCAAATGACTCGAGCGAGGTACTGCATGGCTGCACCCGTGTAATGAAGAAGTTCTGCTTCTCGACGCCGCGAAGCACCTAATAAAAGAACATCACTCGCAGGGTCATCGCGAGTTCGAATCTCTTGCCTTACATCCTACAGGCCCGGATGGGTATCAGGGTTTTCAAAAAGCATCCTATGTACTCTCTCCGCTACGATGGGTTACATCAAATAGGGTTTTTCGTCCGCATGTCAATTTCCCCCTGGGAAGTGACGCCTAGTAGGCGGTCAAGCCCGTTTGGTGTAATGTAGTGTCGTCCCAGAGAAAGAAAGGGACATCTTTTGTGTACAGTGAAATGTATTACCATGCTGGCTTCTTCTCCATTGACCTTTCATTCTAATTCCAACAAATGCGACTATAACCAGATTCATTAGTTTTCTATTTTAGCAAAAAGCTTCCACCCACACACACACATCACTAATTGTTTGTCATTGTCATTCGGACTATATGAAACTGTGTAAACAGTGTGAAACCTGCGAAGCTTCGCCTTTTCGCTCGGTTTTAAAAAACCTCATTATTCTTATTCGTTTCAAACGTTCTCGAAAGAAAGTGTTCGCGATTGCATATAATCTGAAATGTTTTGCGTGCATCTTATTTAGTAAACGAAAATGGAAACATGATTGAAAACTTTGCTCGTTCTAATAGGTGGCGGGCATAACTGAATGCTTTCAAACGGGACGGGCAGTAGGAACGATTTTGGGAAATTGATCCGCCGCACGCGGCTGTCGCGGAACATTTGCCCCTTATAACAGTTCTAGCGCTCTTCATACAGCTCAATCAATATGCGATTACTACTTATGGCATGATTCTACTGTTAATTCTTTTGCTCCTGAATTTCTTACTTGCTGCTGCATTCTGCTACATTCCTTCGCGCACGGCGTCTCTCTCGCGACAATTTCGTTCCTACCACATCACACCCCTTTCAAACTACAGCTAACCTCCAGCTGATGCCATGCCTCGCTGCATCCGATCGTGCACAGTCGCGCCCTGTGAAGAGGACTATTTGAATTTCCAGAGGAAGATCAGGTAATTGCCGTGAAACCATGGTCGCTTGAAGGCATTCGAGTGGAGGAATCGCCACCTGATGCCATCTACATTCGTTAAAGAATACCATTATTTCTATCATTAGACGCCTTTCTTCGTGTTCACTCACGCCAACCTTTTCGTTCCCTTTTCGTTGCGGGAAGTGCATAACAAAAACTTTCAGGTGTTTCCTTTTCAACTTCTTTGACCAGTTCGTGTTGGTTCTACACCTACTCCATGATTAACAATTCTGATTGGAATTAATCTCTTTATATAACGCCTCTAAGTTACAGAGGTTTGCCGCACGAGATCCAGCAACTTCGAATTCTGTCGAAATTTGTTGTATTCATACAATATATTGCCATTAAGGACGGAAACGGCTTCGTTTATTGCAATTCATTCATTGTTCATTCTTACGACTGCCCATTTTATGTTTTATGTTCACAGGAACGATTCCTACCTGCATGATCATTACATATCGTCACAAAACACCCTCACCGCTGCTTTTTCTATCTTACCTACTCTGATTTCTTCAAAAACTAGTCTTACATATTCCAGCAGCCTTATTCACTCTCTCCTTAGATGGTGGAATATACGCTTTAGTGCAGCCCCGCCCACTTCAGAGATTTGATAACATTTCTTCTATAACCACTTACCACTTTTTCCTGCGTTCTAGAACATTTTCGAACATGGTAGTCAATTTTTAAAATCTTCAAAAAACAACTTGGTATTTGATTGCTCGCTCCGCCCATCGTGGGCGGAGCTTCGACACTATACGTATGCTAATTTTAACCTGGGGCGCTCAAATTTGGAATGAGTGCAGACCGCAGATTCAAGGGGCAAGACGCCGTTGGTAAGTAGTAGAAGGAACTATCTGGATCCAGCCCGTAGGTATAGGTTGGATGTGTGGGGCGTGATGAAATGACTGCACTTGTGTGAAAATACACAATCAAGTTGGAATAAGAAGGAATGAACCCAACGCACGAAGTGTGTCGGTGTGTGTGTTTCGCTACAAATCCATAACTTCCGTTCTCTTGGACCAGAGATTTTTTTCAAATTGGGAGAGTGCAGGCGGCGGATTATCTCAGCACAAGAAGGTGGAGCCCGGCGTTGCCTTCGACTGGTTCATTTTATACAGGTGCCTTTAGTTTCTTGCATGATTTATTGGTACATGTTGGCATGTTATAGAACGCATAAGTATAATAAGTGTGGGAGACTGGGATGATCAGTACTTATTGATTTGATCCCAGGAGAAGGATCACTCGTGGGTTTACGTAAGGTATCTACGTATGTCATTTTTAATCGGGAATTCATCTGCAAACAACTACATATGTGACAGATGTTCGGGTCCTTCATGACTTTCGCCCTTGGAAGGTTTGGCCTTAGAGTTATTCCTCCAAGATTCTGTTCTCAAGCTTGCGTGAAATTAAGGTATTAATACGCATAATAAGTGCTGGGGCTTCCAGTGACCACTTATGCTGAAGCTGCGAAAGAGTAAATAGATTTGAGTACCGATCGCGTAAGTAGAGCTCATGAATTCTAACATTACTGTGATCTCTGGTTTAGCCAGAAAATGACTAGCAACGGAGAAGTGGAATCGAATAGACCGTAGCTGAACCTAATCCCGGTAGTCCACTAGCGATCCCTAGGTCGCGTGGATGGAGAGCATCCTAGACGAGCCGTGGGAGGACGCGTGTCGCTGGATTTCGGGCGTTTAGCAGTAGGAACGATGGCGAAGGAGCCTCGATACCGCGGTCAAAGGGTCAATTACCAATACCGAATACTTCTATATTGAAGGTCCTTTGAAAAAAATGATGGTTCCCAAGAGAAGCAATGGTTCCCGAGGGTGTGAGCCTCGTCAGTGCGACTTATCCAAATTTTTCCTAGAATAAACAACTCCTTCATAAGAGCATCAGCTGATCAGTTGCATTCAACAATCACTGGTGGCAACGGATCACTCCGATCAAGTTGGGCTTTCTTCTACCCCATAGCGCTATTATCAATATTTTACGACGTATTCTTCCTCTTAGTGTTGCGTCTAGAAATTCGCCATATTCCGCCATATTTAACGAATTAAGATAGTCCCCAGTCCGATAAGATAGGTAAACGCATAGTCCTTAAATCCAATATCAGATATATGTTCTCCCAGGTCAATTGAGTTTTCCATCTCCCCTGGTTTGGTTAGTTGGTACCAGACTCGTCTGGGACTTGCTCATCAGCAACCCGCCGCATCCTTTGCATAGGCCACGTACGCGTTCGAAACAATGGCACGTTTCTGAATGGAAGTCGAATGCAGTAGCGCATTGTGAAAATGGGATCGATCGGCAGCAAAGACTTCGAACTTCATCCTTATCATGGTTATGCAGCTTTTGCCATTTTGTACTGCCCTGCTAACGTTTCTAGGCCGCCTTTCGTTGTTGTAAGCCCCTACAACACACAAAGTTGGTCCTAGAGCGATTCGATAGCAACCAATCATTCACAACTCCCAGCAGGGAAAGAGTACACAGTAAGTGGCATGCACCTTGTTCCGTGGAAACCTTCCTATCCTGGAAGCCTGTCACTTTTTATGGAAAATTTGCTGATAATAGAAGTCTGAAGTGCTCAGGCAGTGGACATTTCGTTGCTTGATATTTCCTGTACGTTTCCAAGAGGATGTTGCGTGAGTTGAAATGATATCATTAAGGAATTCAAAGCATTTGAAGTTTTTCTGATTACTATCGCTCGATCATCCGCTCTTATACTTCTTGATTGGCGCCAGAAAGAATGGGTGCGTATGTGAATGTTATCTTTCAATTGTCTCTAGGATCTATAGAGCTGGTTTTCAATGTTGCAGAGCTGATGAAGTTTCCGAATTCGACGGAGACAGTCATTACGTCACGGTTTTTTCATGGATGGCATTCCTAACGGTCGTCATTGACGTCGCAAAATCTCGCTCATCTGCTACGTTACTTGTTCCGATTATTGCTATCCTGCATCATCTTGAGAATCCTCTCCAACTGTGGCAGCTATGGTTTCAGCATTTAAACCCGCTCTAATCAATTCTATCGCGTTTCTTGCTCAGGTTCCAGTAGTTCCGAATTGTCTCTTCGAGAACTCTTTTATCAGTTAATTCATAGTGTAGAGGAAGAGAATATTTCGTAGTAATGAGTCTCTCTTCTGAGATTCCGTCTAACTTCTAATAGAGTGAAAGTCTGTTTTTAGACACATCGCATCTCAGGCTTATGGCCTTCCTCTCCTTCAGTATCCATTTGCGCTAGCAATGACTCATAAAGCTCTTCGATTAATCTCTCGACCAAGCCGGTACTCACAGCATTTTCTCCAATCCGATGATGACTGAGCGGTTTCAGTGAGTGCACTGAACCCATAAACTTACGGATCTCCACGAATTGAGTCCATCCGGAAAACCAGCAACATTTTATGAGTTTGCGGCGTTTTTGTGGAAGGTCTTAATCAAATCCCTCTACAAAAGACTTAGTTAGGAGCCAGCGAGTCACCGGAATCCATGTACGTGTGTTGGGATATTTCCAACGGCCAGACTCTCATCCCCCTTCGTTGTCCTGTTGCTCCACTTCTTTTCCATCCATTCGTCATGATGTTGTTATTCGTTAGTGCATTCAGAGTCATTTAGATTTTCACCCATTCGAATTCTTATTCATTTTATAAGCATCATTTTGTAAACTTTCGCATTTGGACGGATGTCAAGGGTGAAACATGCTTTGCGTTCCTGCTAGTCCTTTCCAGCTTTCAACCCATGCCGTCGCAGTGTGAGCTGTCTCCACCGAAGTCGTTTACCTACTGCTTTCCTTGATTTTTGGGTACCGGTCTGCTCTTGTTGTTGCCTATACATATGTCTCGCGCTTGAAGCTTCTGGAGCACCGTCAACGATAGATGTTCCTGGTAGATTCTCATCACTTCATTGATGCCGCGACGACAGGAGCCTTTATTCATGCCGTCGCGGCATCAATGAACTGAAGAGGATCTACCAGGAACATATGTTACTCCAACACTCGTTACTGCCAACAGCGACCCAGTCTCTCCCCTTTTGTCAAGCACCTGCGAATAGTTCTTTTCATGTGGCAACCTGAGACTGGTTGCGCACATTCTAAAAATCCTGGGAACCCGATTTTTTTCCCCGAAAGGCTACTCCCTGCCACTTTTGCACTCTGGTATGTATTCCTTCGTTGTATTATAGAATAGGAGAACGATGGTGTGAGGTCGAAGGATACCCTCTAGAAGAACAATCCTAAACTCCTTCCCTTTCCCTTAATGTCCTCTGCTCACAGCAGAGGAAAGGATGAATTACTGGGCTTCGTTGGACACCAACCATCAACGTTAACATTTTAGTCAGGTTATGAGGAGTATTATTGTGGATTACCTCGACCCTAACCCACCATGCTTTCCATCAGAGAACAATTTGCCTAGCCTTCTCTGTACATGCTTTTCTTCAGTGAGATCGAGCGCTCTTGGATGTTTCTCTTCAGGCGCTATCCAAAACATAAGTGCAGACGGTTCCACGCATTTTCCGGATTGAATAAAGCTGGGTTTCAGAGTCATCTTACCTTCAAATCTCGCCAACTCTATTAGGATTACGCGATTGTCCCTTGCAGGCGAGTGGTCCACTTGATCGTTTATTCGTTCCAGTCTCAAGGTTCTCTTCTCGCCCACATTCCATATCCGTCATAACGTCCTAATCAAGCCTGACGAGTGGTTTTTGTGGTTTTGATGGTTCTGAGGTTCTTTTAAATGAACATACCGCTTCATGAGTTTATTTTTGAACATTTGCCGCGAATGACAGTTATGTAGGTAATCAAGTGACGTTAGTGTTAAGATGTAGTGTTCTCGTATTGAACAAATGTTTTATGATTCGTGTAGTAAGTTAAGAAAAGAAGAGATGGATGCCTTTTCTATCTGGATTCATTTCGTTCATCATCTTCAATATTGGCCATAAGTTTCTTCATGTGACTGGTGTGCCTTCCCAATCTTCAACCTCTCATAAGACCGCTCATTCTTTTGTACTAGTGCTTACTGAGGTTTTTAACTACACCCGATAAAGAATTGGTTTACTTCAACAAGATGTAGTTGCAGATCACGTTTCTGGATCTTATCCGAGGATGCTGTTGATGTTGGCGAAAGGTCGTTGCCAGCCATTTTCAATAACGCTTTCATGAATCTCACCTGATCCCACATGACCATCTTGTTGTCGCCCTTTGAAGCTACTAGTTGTTTATTACTTTAAGAGTCATCTTCCCTACACTTATCGTTTTTTGTTGCCACGATCGATCTCATATCGGCACACTATCGCCTTGAGTTACGTCTCTTAGTAGTAGTAAGCTTGTTAATCGGCAGAAAGCCTCGAGTGGAGCTTGTGGCCTATACAGATAGCTCTAAATCTTTCCAACCCCTTCCTTCGTTTCTCTTGAAAAGTCTTTCTATTAGAAATTAGAAACATCACGTTCTTCGAATGCTAATGTTATGTCATGATGTTCAGAAATCAAAATATAAATAACTGGATCTTCTTCGAGGCTGATGAAACATATTTGACTTTTCTTAGTCCAAATTTTGGTTTTGCAATATACATACCTTGGATACCTCGATTTATACGCATTGTTTTCTGTGCACACTCAATTACCATGAAAAAAAAACTATTACACTAGCGAAAAATCGAAGTTGTACTAACAGTATAGTACATAACAATACCCGTCTGTCTTTAGCCAACGACGTTTCATCTCGCCACGCTGATTTGCGCAAACAAGCTTTTTTTCTTTGGTCTGCTTAATGTCTTCTCTATCCAGTTTTGCATCCCCAAGTGTCTCTTGTCAAAAGCTCATTACGGTACATCTTTTCTGCATCACTCTATGGCTCATTTACGATTTCTTTGAAATCATAGAGGTAGCAGCCGGAGAGGAAAATGAGACAGATGCAGCCTCTACGATCCCCTCTTCGTTCTCATCAAAATTACTCTCTTTCCTCATAACGTTCCGAGATTTCTCAAACCTTGATGCTTTGCAGGCCATTAATTTTTCCCTCAACTTTATTTTTCTCCTTATGAGTTGAAGTGAAGAATTGCGTGACACAAATAAGGCCCAGGAATATAAAGTCGAAAACTCAAAAGGAACTACGCAGTGTCGACTTCGAAGCATGGTAAAAAGGTTACTACCGGTAAAATATTCGGTTTAAGCAAATACTGTGTTAAGAATAGGGAGTGTTAGCTAGATGCCTCCGACGAACTCCCTCGAAATGCATTCCAGATCTTTTTTCTCCAATTATAAGGCAGATTGTTTCTAAGCGTTCAGTGACTAGAAATAGTTACAGCTACCTGATTTTGGTACATCTCTCTTATTTACAAAGCAGTAACTTGGTGTATCGGTCGTCTGTTTGTCTGCCGGTCCATCCATGAAACTTTACGATTTCGTTCGAGGTAGTGTATGGTATGGTAAACTCTCGATTCCTACTCTACTCTATACTACATTTCCTTCTTATACGTCCTCCTTCACAGCAGTTACTCAGTGGGTACGTTAATGCAGTAGAGTGAGTACTGTGGAATAAAGTGAGTAATGTGGAGTGTAATGGAGGCTTTGAAACTGTGATTTCGATCTGTACTGGCATCAGGCTACCTATGTCTGTACGAAAATAGGAAGTGATAATGTCGTTGAAAAGCCTCCTTTTTTTCCAACATTGAGCGCTAAAGCGCAGATAAGGAAGTAGCTCAACAACGTTTCTTAGCCGAGAATATACAGTTGTTCGAAGCTTCAGGAGGGAAAACGTGAGGAATGAGGCCCGGGGTAAGCCGGGCGGCCCCACTGGTCATAGTATAAGTCAGATATATGTTTGAATACTTCTCCTTTTTGGATACTCATACATGTTCGAATACTCCTGCTTCTACAAACGGGTGGCGTGTTTTCGACGAAATAAGATGCGCTTAGCATTAGCAACTTGTGTAATAGAGTGAGAGTTTCTAGAGGTACCTCAAAGCGATCAATTTTTCGAAATATGCTCGGGATCCATTGAGAAAACTTTTGAATGCCTACGAAATCGCGTTTTCCAGTTTTCTTTACAAGTTCCCTGGATAAATTCTCTTGAAAATTTGTGGTTTGATGGTCTTAGTTGTCGCATCCATCCTGAATTGTTTGATTGGCTGTGCTCTGAAAGAAGCTCCGACATCTTGAAACACGCTCAATGAAGTTTTTGAAACATGGTCATTGGACATTCCTCTGTCGTCAAGCAGGTTCTATCGGCGCAGTGTAGTCATTAAGCTTTTCCACGCCTGCATGCATACGTATCAGACTGTCTAGCTTGTTTCTGATGATAATGGGGATATGAAAACTTCAGGGCAAAAATAAATAGGAAGAAAATAGAAGGGTCTGTATCTATCACAACATGTTCAACATAGCAGATTCACATAAACATTTCACATTTCTTCAAATCTGTACGTAGAAAATATCAGTTTAATAACTCCTCGGAAAATCTTTCGATTTGAGCTGTTATATGTAGCTACTTACTCACCCTCCTTACCTTTTGCTCATGTTATTTAGACCTTTGTCAGGTATGCAAATTATGCCGTTATTTTGATTTCGGCGAGGTCCTTTTTATCACATCCCACGACCTCTTCTTGAAAGTTTTTCGTGGTTGCTCCTCTTGAGCTTTGAACTCCACTGCTTGCTTTATCGATAGATTCTAAGCTTCTCAGTAGGTTCCTACCCCATCTTAGGCGCTACTTTTTCATCTTCAGCTCGACGGGGGCGGTTTGCACGACCCTTCTCTCCTTCTTTATCTAATCGTGTCTAACGCACCCCCTTCCCATTTGAGCATCCTCATTTCACTGAAGTTATGTTGCCTTTCACGATTTTTGCTTGGAGCCACGACTCGCTGTCATGGAGCATCGTGGGACTCATCATTGAGTGGTACACCTTTGCTTGGAGCGTCATGGAGCCCCTCGCAAAGGGTGCTAGTGTACGCCTTGCATTCCACTCAGCAAGGTTTATTAGTGCCTTTGTACCTGATCCACGCAACCATCATCACCATCATGGGAATGTTGTGTGTAAGAGTTATAGAAAGGGGATATATTAGGTTGGAAGGAAAGTCCTGCGACACAATGAAGGTCTTCTTCAAATCATTTTTGAAATTTTCCAGGCCAATCAATTTTCGGAAATATATTTACCAAAGAGGTCAACAACCTTCTATTATCCTATGAGTAAATCACTGATGCCTTTTATCCAGGAATGAGGAAGCTGTGACTCAAAGAAGTAATTGACTGCCGTTTTCAGATCATATTAAGTTACGAATTTTTTTAGCACAACGAGATGCTCAAGAAGGCGGAGCGCATGGTAGATAAAAGGGGCAACACTTGGGGAGTACGAATGATGAACAACCTGGACCCAATTCGAATCGTAGATCTTTTGACGCGTGTTTAAAGCGAAATTCCGAAGTGCACCGTCCCTCTGTAGGGACCTGATTTACGGTTTTGATCGTCCTTCTCTAACCCCGTTCGCCGAATTTCGGGGTTCATAGGGGTAAACGATAGCTATGTCTATCTAGTCTGCGTTTAGCAACTCATAGTGGATGGATCCCTCCAACCTCCATTGAATCAAGAGATAATGCTTGCGTGACTTCGAATGCTAGTATCTCCTCCAGTGAAGCCATCCAACCGATTGTTGACCGTTGATCGGTGAGCAGTGCTAGCATTGAATAGGTTGCTGATAATTTGAGCCGCTACACCCGCGTTTTAACCTTGCCGTGCTTAGTAGAAGGTGATGGTACGAATCGGGTGTTGTCAATTCATTGACCGCAATGCTGCTAAAGCCCACACGCGTGCCCTTATTTATTCATGCGTTGATTACGTGAAGAATGTCCTACAAGTTTATCACTATTGCTACCGTGTTCACACTCTTGATACAAATTGCTGACGCTTCAAATTTTCTGTTGCAGGACTTTCCTTCCAACCTATGTAATAGCAATGTTGAATGTTTTGAGGGAAGGCAACTAGGTGAAGGGTTTTCAGCCGTTTTCTGTTTGAGTTTGATCCGTTTCCCATACCCACTTCGACTCTGATTTCTGTCTTCTGGAGAAAAACACCGCAAGTTTTTTGATTAGGTGCGCAATACATCAATGGCCCAATACATTTTGACAATGTGTGGGTTGAGGGAATTGAACTCGATCAGACCCATTGAAAGACAAGCCAGTATCACGATTTATGCCCATACAGAGCATTCCGTCAGCTTCGAGTACTCATTTTGGAGCAACATTCAAGGTCACTTTGTCAAGGAGAGAAATATTCTACCCAGCCATGGCATTCGCCTTTAAAGTATCCATATCGGTTATGGTTATATGGTTATGATTTGCATTGCCCTTTTCGCTACAAATTAAATAAGTGGTTAAGTGATTTTCTCACACTCAATTCCTTTAGATCCCTTGCATTGTAATTTTTTGAGAATCTTCGCTTCCTTTCAGTCACGTGGTTTCGAAAACATGTTTAGATTAATATGGACAAAAAATGATTCTCGGCTGGACAAGTTATCAACAGCCTCCTGGAACTTGGCATTTGCCCGATCACTGTGTTCTCTGCGGGGGGGGGGGGGGGGGCAGTAGGAACCAGTAGGAACAATTCTGTCTTATCAATCCGCCGCACGCGGCTGTCGCGAACCATTTGTCTCTTCATAACAGTTCTAGCGTTCTCCATACAACTCAGTTTTTATGCGATTATTACTTATGGCATGAACTTATTTTGTTCCTAAATTCCTTACTTGCAGCTGCACTCTGCTACATTCCTTCGCTCGCGGCTTCTCTCGCCGCGACGCGACAATTTCGTTCCTGCTGCACCACACCCTTCTCTGCGGTGTAAGGTGAATAATACCAATTTCGTGTATGCTGTGAGTGAGCGGCGTTTTCTAATCGAGGTGGTCAAGATTAGACTGTGACTTACGAGGGTGCCGGAACTTCTTTCCGAATTCCCACGGCAAGCGGCAAGAGTCACGCAGCCGCTCCCTATTCGTGCACTGGGAATTACTGCCGTATTCGGAGGAAAATTAATCATTTTAATTGCGTAGAATGGGACAAAGTTCACTAGTGAGAATCATAAGCATTTCGATACCATGATACGACGCAGTTAAAGCTACCGAAAAAGACGAGCATTAGCATTCTCTTTTTCAAATGGCATCTCAGCCGAACAACAGACTACGCCTCTCTACTTGAAGCGAAAATTCTATGACAGAAAAAAGGTTTTTCTCCTAATAACTTCCAACTTCATTTTCGTATTGTATCTATGCGTCGCTAAGGTGGCAAGTTGTGCACTGTCTTACATGGTCCAGTAATCGGATTCAAGATTGGTATACGCTCAGATCAAGCTAACCATCCATTTTCCGAGGTTGCCTAATTGGTGACATAATCGTGTGGGAGGATAAGATCGCTGACTCGTACATCAGCTGGGCACTGCCAGACATTGTACAGACCTCGATGCATTCAAAACACTACATCGATTTTGAATGGAAGTTAAATGCGAGGTGCATCCTAAAACAGATTTGGTAAACGTCAAGTAACCAAAGACTTTCATCCTTCATTTATGCGTTCATCCTTAACAGTCTTTTCAAAACAGGAGTACGTGTCATTTTTTTTCGAATTCTGTTAAATAATATCATATGCTAGACATACGCTCCTGAATTTCTTCGATGTTAGTCCCTTTTCGCAATAAATACTAAGCAAAAACAAAAATTGCAATCGCTCAACTCTGTCTCATCAAAAATATTTTCTTTGTCATTTTCGGTGTGTCCATTACTGCTTGAAAAGTTGGCAACAAATTCGAAATTTCTTTTAAATTTTTGAACTTCTCACAACTGACTGCTAAAAACTTCGTAAACCCTTTTTTTCGAGTGTAAATCATTCTCTCTCTGTCCGAGATCTGCCTAGTGAGCAGCTTCTATTTCTCTATGAGTTATGCAACACTCCTATCTACCACCCTGCTTTTTATTATTGATAAAACCTTCACAACTTGAATAGCCCATCAATCCAATTTTTAAAATATTATATCTTATAATTATGAAGCGAAGTCTATCAGCTATCATAGTTGAGTTTTATTTTATTGGAAGTCGCCAGTTTTGTTTTTTGGAAGCTAACTGTCATTTATTATTCTTGAATGGCTCAATCAACAATCCTACTTTATATAATTCGCTAATCTGTGTATTTGTGTGTTTGTGGATGTGTGTCGGTGTGTGTGTCCGTCCGAAAATCCATAAACCACCACCACCAATAACCTGGATACTCATTCAATGATGTAACCATAGAGCAATCGGCTGCATTTATAAAGACATTTGATAATGGTAATATTGTGACTCGGCAACATTTGTGAGTACCATTCGAGGCTTTCGATGCCTGTCAGTTAAACCTTCAATGGATCATTATTTTTTCAAGATGAACAGCGAGAGATCGAGACTGCTAATCAAAGGCATAGGCATCGACACATTTTGAATATCATTTGCATGCCCTAGTGCTCCTCTATCGAATTTCTTGTTCCGAAATGTATCATTTGTTCGAAAGAAGGAGCGAGCTGTCAGCCGGGCGACCCGACTGGTAAAAAGGGTTATGACGTTGATCAGTCCCATTACTGGGATGCACCTCCGTATTCGACTCCCATTTTGAAGTGTAGTGACGGATTGAGTGAGGTGTACATATGTGGGCTCAAACAATGATTTGCGGTGTGTAAGTCAAAGCTTTCATCTTCCCGTACGAGTCTGATACCAATTATCAGACCCTGGAGGGATGTAAGGCTTGGATGCTGAGACGGCTATAGGTCCAGGTCTCGAACCTCCGAACTTGCATGTGTGATACTTTGGCACTACACTACCTCTCCTAGATAGTAATACTAATTAATTAATCAATTGATTGATTAGTTTTCCCATGGTTTTTTTGCCAGAGTAGTCTTGTATGGAGGCAAATGAATTTTTCGATGTATCGCCTCCAATTTCTACTGAACGTGTTTCTGCGAAACGTCATTTAAACACTTGGCGACAATGAAGTGACGGAAACCGCTTTCGAACCCTCCGATGCTACAAGGGAAACGTCAGGGACTAACGCTGTGTATAAGCATGTTACAGAGCTTGATTCCTATTTTCCTTTAGCACTCTGCCTTCATCTTCCTCGAGCCTCTGATATTATGCTTTATTTTATGGTATCAGTTAATCCTAAAAGTTCGCCACGATTGCGTGGGATGAGCTGAAATGGGTGGAGCGTGACCGAAAATATGCGAAGTGCTGTGAATACTAGCGGAGATTGTTCACAACCGATTCGTCGGTTACCATTATGTTTGTCAGACTGCTGAGGCTCAAATCTATGATAATTTCGGCTGTAAGCTTAGCTGTATGTTGCAAAAGTTTCCATCTCGTCGTTATTCGATCCTCTTTCTTGAAGAGCTACCTGACCAGTTTCCCAAGAAGCGCTGTTACAGGACAACGCACTTCCTTATATGTAGAGTCCTGGAGGTGCACCATGCACTCGACTTCTGTCTTTAATCGTTCACACCTTGTCGTGTGACACCACATCGTGTTATTAGCAGCTGACACGCATTCGAATCAGTTCTCTTGCTCTGAAATATGACAAAATCTAATTGAAAAAACATCTTTAGACATCTTAGGAGTGCCCGAGGAGAAATAATTCAGGAAGATCGGGATCTCTCAAATCAAAAGCATAGCTCATTGAATATCTCTGAGAAAGTTGTGCCAGGCTTCAAAAAACAGGGTCCTACACTTCTTACCCTTCTATCCTTAGTAGTAACACTAATCGCAGTCTAGACAGGTTCTAGGTTCTTGCCACATATCCGGTATCGAAATAGAGCACTAAAGGGCGCGCATGCTTACTGAACACCCCCTTTGGAAGGTGGGTGAAGGAGCGGCAGTTGACGGCAAAAAACATACCATCACAAAGTATTCTTCTGCTCACTGTGGACAACGATTTTGTATTATTCTTCGTCGTGCACTCCTGCGACGTTAAATCTGATCGTTGATCGTCCTCACTTTGATCTTTGAGGGGACACTGAACGCCACCACACACATTTTGGCATGCCGTACGCCCCTTGTTCGCCTTTCATTCCTCAATAGATTTCGTTTTCTTCCTTGTTCACTGTGCTTTTTTCTACTGCGACTCAATCTGCTAACTGATTTAGTAGTGACCATAAATTTAACCTTCCTTGGCGGAATCAAAGTGACTCCTTCATAATTAGCGATTTTATCGTTGGAAATGTATTTTTGCCATATCCGATTAAGTGGTTAGGTCAACTCAGCTACCGTGTTGTATGAGATAGAAAATGGGCTCTGCACCAATGAGGATTAGTTCTTAGAAGCTGGAAAGCATTGGTCAGGTTTCAGATACGCATTCATGAAAAAGGTCCGATTCTGAATAGGGATAGTATGTGTGACGTCTCGATTACCGGTAGAAAAATAAGGTTGAGGGATAACATCTGTTAATGGTGTTATTATCAGTCGACAACATTTATAAGTATCTTTTATGGCTTTGGTTTTCTAAGAAGTACACCTTTGATTAGTTATCATTCTTGAGATGAGGAGAAACAGATCGGCACTTCATGAACTAGGCATGACGAACCCTTTACTGAATGTTGGCATGATGTAAACAGTAAATGAAACTTGTCCGATCGCATGCTTTCCGCCTTACAACTTTCTCCAATGATTTTTGAGATATTTTTCTCTCCTGTCCCTTCTATACCTTTGCTTTCTTCTTCACTGCCGAACGGGTGTGGTGTTGGGTATACAAATGGCATGCTGTGCTTGTGCTTAGCCGCGCTGTGAAGGAAAGATTCAAATAACCACTGGGAAGTTATGCCTTTGCCTGAACACCACGGCCAAAACGGTAGCATGCAACCGTCGGAATTAGGATACGAATACCGCCACACTTGAACCACTTTCATCTGTGAATTTCTCACGCTCCATATTGTTATTGTGAAAGGTGCTCTGACCATTCCACCTTTCCTTCTAAATTTGGGTCATTTTATTGGAATATCAGACTTTCTTATACGGTACGGCGCACCGTCGCAGTTATGTGTTCTTCAAGTGCAAATTTGTTCGAAGTTCACAAAGTAAGTCACTTACATGTGAATCACCATAACATTTATCGCTCGCCGCGCGCGACAAATTCGCGCTCTGACTTGGTAATTCGCTATTTCAAGTCTAACCTGCCATGAAAAAACTCAGGTCTATCCATACACACGACAGAGATCGTGTCTATTGCTTTCGTTTTCGTGAGTGAAGTTTGCGCTCTTTTTGTTTTTGAATTACAACTAGCGTCAAGTCAACTAGTGGAGGCTCATCCTATCACTGAAGTGCTTCGTCTGTCGTTCTGTCTCGTTCTGTCTGTATGTCTGTCACGAAATTCCTAGCTCCTTTAGATCTGCCTGGGTCATGTCCCGGGAAGCATAAATCACACATCAGCTTGGCGGAGCTCCGCTCACTGTGGGCATGGCGTGCATCGAAATGAGCTGAACTGAGGACTACGATTTCAAATTCAGTCACAAGACGGCTTCAAAACTGGTGTGTAAAGGTGGCTGGAGGTGTGCATTGGTAAGTTAGATCCAACTGGGGAGACCCACCCCCGATGGGCGGGGCGTTCTCCAAAAATGCAATGCTTTATGAAAGCATTTTAGAAAATCATAACTCCTGTCCCCGTGGACCTAGAACTCCAAGTTAGTGGTAATCCAAGTACTAATGCATGGCAGTACCATTATCATGGCGTTTCCGGATTTTCATCTAAACCGTATTCCTACTCTGATTACAGCATTTTGCCAACCTGAGCAGTGATAGAAATGATAGTATCCCTGAAATTTACCACATGCATACTGATATGAGGGCATCACGTCATATTTTATCTTAATTGAACTGCTAAAGCAATTCCTCGCTTAACTTTCAATATTATTGATCAGCTACTTCGCCTTTTCTTCCTCTTTCGGCTTTTCCTCCTCCTTGGGCTTCTCCTCCTCCTTCTGCTTCTCCTCCTCCTTCGGTTTCTCTTCCTCCTTCGGCTTATCCTTGTCCTTATCCTTATCTTTGTCCTTATCCTTGTCCTTATCCTCTCCACTTTCTCCGGATTTCTGCGTTTGTTTCGTCTGTGCTTCTTGTACTTGTACCGATGGTTGGGTTTTTGCATCTCTCTCAGCGCTTTTCTTCTTATCTCCCTCCCCTTCCTTCTTTTCTCCTTCTCCTTCCTTCTTTTCACCTTCTTTCTTTTCCGCTTCCCCTTCTTTCTTCTCTTTGGCTTGATCGGCTTTCTCTTCAGGCTTTTCCTCCGGTTTCGCTGCTGATGATGCCACTTGGGTACCAGCCTAAAAAGTTGCGATTGATTTTGATGCATAAGGCGATTTAGAATATTCGAAACTTCGAGTCCTTGCTATACGCCATTAGGGTGCGCATAACTGACACTTCACTCGAACAGAATGATAATATATTATCGTCTATTTGTAGTTATTTGTTCTGCGTAAAACCCACAGTTTCAGGTTCTTTCTTTTCCTCGGCCTGAATGAAAAACGTGAAATTTTGTTTCTTTCTCCACAAACTCTATCTAACCTTTTTGTCAGCCACTGCTGTCTTCACTTCCTCAGGCTTAGCAGGAGTTGCAGCTTTTCCCTTAAAATGCTATGGCAATCAATACTTATCGAATGTTGACCTAATTTTCTTCAAAAGAGGGTCCTAGCTGGAATGATCGAAGGAAGTGGAATCAGAAGAGACATTTCGTAGAACTCGCCTTCTTTCCTCCTTTACCCTTTTTGCCACATGACGTCAGTACAATTAGAGCGATAAGGGCAAAATAGCAAATATGGGCAAAGGGCGTAACAGGAACCATCTGAAAAGATAGTAGTTTGTGTAGAGACGACGAAGGGAAAGCCATTTACCACTTACGGTTTCTTTCTACTTCCGGAATACTGTTCTGTGAAATATGAGACGAAATTACAACGTAGCTTGCAATGCTAGCAGAAGTATGCGAAATGAGGCTTACCGTAGAACTGCTCAATATCTGTGCGTAGATACAGATTTCGATAAGCATAGCTGATGAATGATGCAAACAAAATTGCCTCATTTTTGTTGTGAGACTTCCTTGATTAAAGATCATGAGTGTCAATGTGGTTTCCGAAGCTGCCATACTCTCTCAGTGTGGGTGGAGGTAGTGTAGTGGCGAGTAGCGCACTATCTCACACGCGTGGAGCGAAGATCGTGTTCAAGGTGGATGCTCGCACAATCCAACCAATTCTTTCACTCCCTTGGGGTCAAATAACCGGTATCACACTCGTTTCGGTTATAAAAAGCACTCACTGGAACTTTGGCTACCCTCCGTACGTTTTTTTTATTCTTTGTGCGAATCGAGGAAGGATTACAGGAAACCACCAGTACTGCTTCTCTAACTCGTTTTCAATTAGCCGGTTGGGTGCTGCGATGAAAGTAGAAGAGCATTGTGTTTTCTTGAAGACCTCAACACTTTTGACGGATAGTAAGTTTGGCTAATAGATGATAAATTGGTACGAACGATAATATCATGACAAAGTATCAAAATCATAAGGGGGGACAAATCAGAGAAGTAGTTCAACTTCCGTTCCGCACGTGCCCTAGACGGAAGTCGAACTTTGAAATACTCTCCCTCCGTGCTCTTCAGTAGGGTCAGGGAGAACAGAAACATATGAAAACTTCATATAATAAACAATTAAGTAAAGAAGTGTTGTATAGTTATATAAATGTATAGGTGGTTACTTAATTAAAAGTATATTAACAAAAAACACCTTAATCATAGGAAGCATAACAGAAAAAAACATGCAGTACCTATAAGAACAAAAAAAGATTTTTTGGCCAATAGATGATTACCCAGTGAGACAGATACGAGAATTCCGTCTGGCCAGAGTAGGATCATTCCACTATTCAATCATCGGGTCCTGTTTTCACCGACTTCTTCAAGCTAGCTTGAGTTTGTTCCTGCTCATTTGTACTATTGAACTATTCGATGCTTTTCTCTTCTCTCCTTGTATATTCAGTCCCGACTCTTTGGGACTTTTGGGAAGATCCCTATAATAAATATGCTCCTCGTATACAGTTGAAAATCTGTTGCCATCTCAACCGGTTTGTTTGTTACAACCTAGCAGACGAAGTTTTTTCTTCAGCTGATAATCTCTTCCCATGCGGTTCTTCGTATGACGCATTGAATATTGAAGGTTTTATCATAGGATTCCGGTATCCCGGAAATGTTTGCCATAGCAGTTCGCATTGTCCAGAAAACAAGTCAATGGCTGGCTGGATAGCTGGCTGGCTGCAAACTGGTACAGTGTCCACTGAGACAATCTATCAACCACGTCACTTTGACAAACAGCAACCCACCCTGCACCACACTCATCAGCTGGCCGATCACTATCGATGTTAGCTGCGATGTTTGATTAACTGCGCATAACTTGCTACTCTTCAATCGCAATCTACCTGGCACAACGCAGCCAAACTTCCACCGCTCCAGCTTCGGACATTTGATACCATGTCTGTCTAGAAGAATATAAGCTTTGGCGAAGGCAAGCTGTTTCCCACCAGGGTAAAAACTGGGAAGCACGGTGACTCGTTGCCCGTCCTAGGCCGAGGTTTTGTGCATTACTCACCCATCTCTTCGCATTGCCATTAGGCGCGTCGAGCGGGAAGTACAATAGATATCAAAAGCAATAGATTCAAAGTAGCGTCCGCTTCATTTTTGGCTCGATATAAGTATCTACATATTTCTCAGCTTTTACACTATCTTAAAACTTCTTGACTTTCACACAATCCAGCCTGTAGCTCATAGACTTTCCATTCACACCGTTCATATTTACTTTCAGCTCTTTAGACTTCTAGTATTAGTGACCAATTATTGACAGTTACCTTATCCAACTTTGAATGCTTCGAGTGCATGGCGGGTTCCGAACAAGTATTGTTTGGAGTCAGACGCACGCTTTTTTGTACCTCCTCTCTGTCAACCATTTGTTATAATTTGCTTCCAAACACTATCAAGTGTTTACTGTTCAATCCCACGAATGTTTAACTTCAATGGAGCGACCTCAGCCATCCATTTCTAGGTCACACAAGAATCACAGCTTATTAAGACGTGATAATCGAAATTTCGTCAAATAATTACTTCGCAAGTTCCAGTGGGGGTGAAGGTATGACAAAGTTGATTGAATTCTTTTCACCATAGCAGTTCGACTATTGGCTAGTTCCTACTTTTACCCGAAATTCAATTTTATAAAACTCCAACCTTTGATTCACATTTCGCAAAAAAGTTATCAGCGGGAGTAAATCGGTCAAGAGGAAAAAGTACGGAACCACATCCGCTCCAAATAATTTGTCCCAAATCCTCTTTTTATTTTGAGGTGTCGGAGTTTGAGTTTCTATGGTAGCTCTATGAACCTTGCATTTCCTTTCTGAGAGAGCAGTGTCTGCCATGTCTGTTCCTACCTCTTGTCCTTGCCATTGACTAACATCTCAACTCACTTGGATTCTCCTTGTGTTTCACGCTTTTGCCACGATTTAGGTAGGCTGCCGAAATACAGTCGCCTAGCGCACACCCATCCGCACCCCATTCGCAAAGGGGCAAGCATAAGCATGGCTTAGCCTTGACATGACTCAAGCCTAGAAGTACTGGAGACGCTAAAAGGAACCAAAACGAAGATTCTGGGGCGGGTGCAAGGTGTTTGAGGATAAAGTTCTAGTGTATTCTTGCACTTTTACACATCAGTGGAGTGGTTGATTTGTTACCTCAAAATATTTATATCAGCTGACACCGTCGTAGTATAAACAAAAAAACATCCACAACGACGTGTACTATTTTTCGTTCATGGATTTATTACCATCTTAGCAGTCGTCTGTTACGATTTGATTTTGAAAAATTTTTCGCAATGCTCCGCTCAAAAATTAAGCCCTCAGGCCCCTAAAGCTGAATGTTTAATTGAAGGGGAAATATGTATTCCCTTAAACAGGTGTCATAGTATAATAGAATAGAGGTGAAGATCGCGGAGGCTACTGACAGGTACATACAATACGATGTATGCTCACCCGTGAGCATCTGAGTTGCATCCATCGTTAATTGCTTCTCCTGACTGATATTCTCTAAAACAATGGAAAGTAAACGTCACACGTCTCGCAGTTGCTGCAGGAGGTAATCATGAACCTCCGCTCTCACCTTTTTCTTATGTGAAAGACGAAAATATATGATGCCAGCAATGATCAGTGCATCTTGAAAGTAAGCTGTTTGTACGGCTGCTATTTAGAGTCGTATTTATTTATTTATTTATCCATGGACGCAGCGTGACTGCGTGGTAAAACACAACCAACAATGAAATCAGATCATACAATCTTCTCGATAAAGTACGCATCAATTGAGTGTGCTAAACTATACTACTAAAACAATGATGGAAACATTTGATAGATATCAATTAGAACAAATATGGACATAGTCATGGCAATCAATCGTACCTTACCGGATTTCAGGGAATTTCTGCTTTGACTAAGTTTATGGCTTTGCGGCGGAACACCCCGAGAGTCAAGCGCATGATATTCTCATCGTAGATTTTATTCAACAAAGGTAGCACTCTAATAGCGAAAGATTTTGCTCTGACTTGTGTTCTCACTATAGGAAACCTTATTTTGACCGTGCTCCCTCTAGTCCTCGATTTCACCAGAGTGAAAAAATCAGCAGAATCCACCGCAACCCTCCCTGTCAGAATTTTGAAAGCCATAACGAGATCGTTAACATGCCTTCTATGCGTCAAAGAAGGTAACGCATAACGATGGCGCCTTTCAACCCCACTAGGCAGAGACTTGAAACTTAAGGCGGAACAACGAAGGATAAGCTTACGTGTAAAACTGTTTTGTACACTTTCCAAAAGCTGCACGTCTTTTTTCTTGAATGGAAAGAACACGGAGGTACCAGATTCCACGATTGGTCTCACATAAGCCTTGTATGCTTTTAGTAAGATTGCGGGGTTCTTTGATTGTAAAGTCTTGAAAAGGTTGTAAATTCTATTGTTTGCTCTAGACACCAAAGCCTTATAGTGCGAGTCAAAGGCAAGCTTGTTCGACATGACAAATCCAAGATCCCTGACTTCGTTCACTGGTTCCAATACTACAGAACCAATTTTGTAGCGTTGGATAAGGCTATTATTCCCGATGGAGAATACTTTGGTTTTATCAGGAGCAAGGGGTAGCTCCCATAGTTCGGACCAAGAGACAACATGGTCGATGGCCGCTTGCAGCATATCACAATCGGAGAGGCTCTCAATAACTTTGTAAAGCTTGATATCATCAGCGTACATGGCACACGATACTTGATATCTAGCCACACAAGTGGGAAGGTCAGCCGTGTACGCAAGGAAAAGAGTCGGAGACAGCACCCCACCCTGGGGAACGCCACTGGGAATCTTACGTATAGAAGAGAGCTTGCTCCCGACCCGTACCTGATACGTGCGTCCGGAGAGGAAGGATTCAATCCAGCGAACAATCAGTGGATAAACCCCAAGTAATTCCAGCTTGTGAATCAGTTTTTTATGCGGTACCCTATCGAAAGCCTTGGCGAAGTCGAAATAAATTACATGAACTCGTTTTCTGGCGTCAAGGGCTCTGGACCAATCGTTGAGAGAACAAAGAAGGGCAGTTTCCGTTGATCTACCCGCTCTAAAGCCATGTTGGCAAGAAGGAATGATGTTGTGCTGTTCAAGATACTTGGTAAGCCTGACCTTTACTATTTTTTCGAATAGCCTAGCGAAGATCGAAGTAATACTTATTGGCCGATAGTTCGCGGGATTACTAAAGGGAGGCTTTTTCGGGATGGGAATTATGAAAGAGTGCTTCCAACGAGATGGAACTTCCGAACGCATATAGGAGAGGTTAAAGAGAATTTCTAAGGGAAAGGCAATGTAGAATGCAATCCTTTTGATAAATTTCAAGGGAAGAAAATCAGGCGTGACCGAGTGAGAGTCCGGCCACTGGGTTAAGAACTCATAGATCTCCTCCTTATAAAACCACAGGGAGGACTCCATTGTAGTGCCGCAAGAGGAAGAGTCAGCAAGGATCAGGCTACTGTTCTCCGTAAAAACCCGCTGAAACTGGTCAGCCAAAACCTCAGCTTTGATATCATCAAGAATAACAACCTCTGACTCAGACCGATTAAGGGCTGGTATTTTCACCGACTTCTTGAGACGATTATTAATATAGGCGAACAATTTAGAGTCGTAATGGCATCAAATTAAGTATTCAGCTGAATAGTGATTTTTTAGTGCCAGTGTGTTTCACTTCCAGATCAAGCTGATTGCTATTAATCGGCTTCGATGAGTCGGAAAAATGTTGAGAGAGTCTTTCGAATATGAGTGGTAAGGCCCCGCGGTCTATCCACTGTTCCTGGGTGTCGTTAACCCAGACTTCATAGGAAATAAGCAGTTAGTAGAAGCTCGTCCGATTTCGAAGGTCATTTCTTTTTTTACTCATTCTCTATGACATTGCACACATAGAACTAGTTCTCTATCTTGTGGTGTTTCCAAAATTCTATTTCTGTGACCATCTGAGTACCTGCACAGTAACGATCTCGTAAGGTCATTTGTCATACTTTCTGTGATGCCTGTGTTTCTCTTCGGCATGTTTCGCCACTTGTTGTTCCGGAAATGATTCCGAACAGTTTTTCACTAATGAATCCCGGCGTTCATTACTTTCACGCTACTGATGTATTACAAAAATAAACGATGAAATCTCTGCGTTAATGGGTTACCGTCTTATTAGGATCCCCGCATTAGACTTTCATACAGAATCGTAGTGGCGTGTTGAATGCGTACGTGGCCTACACATTGACTTGCGGTGACCGGCCGATGTACAAGGCTTTTGCCTTCCCAGACGAGTCTGACACTGATCAGGCGACCCAGAGATATTGAGGGGTTGTCTTGTCACTACACCACATCCCATGTACCGCTGGTTGATTTGATTGGCTTGAACTTTCCTCTTTAGATTGCCTGTACAATCTCCTGTTTCTTCTTCGCCGTGCACGTCTTATTAGTTCTAACTCAATCCATAGAATAAATCACGATTCAAAAGTTTGATTTTCAGACACAAATAGGAACTGGATGATCGACCTACCGGATGCAGACGAATGTGAGTTGATTGAAGATTTTCTTTGTGCTTTGCAATGAATCCACTCGCTCTACGTGCTTGTAATTGTTTTCTGCTTTCAATGAGAATTGTTTTAGTTGCAGTTTTTTGTGCCGCGCGTGTCTTTATAATTAATTCCATGAAAGTAAGTGAGGGGGTTTCTTTTGGTCTGTCGACATGATCCGGCCGTTACTTATTGTGCTCTGCGGTATTCCTAGGAGGTAATTTTTGCTATTAGCTTCATACCTATTTACCCTGATTATCTAATAGTAAATAACATATTGCTATTTTTGCGGAATTTTGGATAAAATACTCGAAATAGCTGCTGCATCGCTCATTTTCCTACATGATGCTGAATTCGTACTGGAATTGTTGAACAATCATTATGTAGATGGGCTGCAGTAAAAGTACACGATCTCAAACTTGCCTCCTTTGAGAAGACCTTTCATTAGTGCTCCTTCAGTTCCTTCTTTCTGAGACCGTATTACACAAGGTTCATAGTAATTTTATGGGAGAACATCAAAAGGATTATTTCGACCCCATGACTCGATCCATTCGTCCCTGACTGTGAACTCTTGCGAGCGTTCGCTATGAGATGGGAAAGGAAGGGTAGTGTGATGTGTTATAGGAGGTCTAAGCCTAAGCGCTGGATGGATTGAGTTCAATATCATTACTTTGCTATTTGGCTAGTCAAATAGGGATTACGTTTCCTTTTTTGGAAACTTCCTGTGAAGCATCCTAAACTTTATTTTCTCATCTCTTTTTTTATTGATTGATCATTCAAAGAACTTTAGTATAGCCATAGGAATTGAAGCACCTTCCTAGATTCTCGCATGAGCTTCTCTTCGGTCCTTCCTCTGTTTCAGCAGAAACCACTTGTACTGAAGGTCGTTGACGGCTGGTTTTCGTGAATGACATCATTCTAACGAGGAATGGCGCTACGACAACTTGCAGGGGCAAGGTCGTCAATCCAAGCAGTATGAACGGTCATGCGGCGTTTACCAGTAATTCTACGAAAGAATGTTGTGGGAATGAATTCAATGAGAAACTAACTCTGCTAGGGTAGTTGAGCCCCGTGCCCTAGCAAATTCTTATCACTAGGAATTTCTTTCTCATATTTATCTCATTGCAGGCTATTTGTAAGTTTTTATGCGATGGATTTGTACTTCCCTGGTGTGATCCCCTTATCCTCGTTTTTAAGTCTTCGGCTTAAGAGAAATCTTTTGTATGGGTGTGTGTTAACTTCCTGTCAGCATACATATATTTGCTCACTGGCCTTATTAGGTATGTAATTAGCTATCAAGTACGAGATACAATATCGCTCGAAAGTATTCGGCAAAATGCTTCTTCATTTGTAACTTTCAGTCACAACTCCCTTCCTAGTGGATCTAATCAAGCGAAATTTCAATATGTGTAGCAGTGGTGTAGTGTGAATATTTACCACTATTAACCTGCATTTTGATCATGCTCCATATATCCCAAAGAGCTTGGAATCATAACCAACTGAAAATGGGGACATTGCTGCTTCTAGGATTTCTTTACTTTTTGCCATGCCCAAATTGTACGAGCGCTAATGTTGAACACAGAAGAGGAGAAATAAGCAAATGAGGTGCGAATAACTGCAGACGTCACAGACTTGCTTTCAGCATAGTCTACAAACGCCTTCCCCTTAATTATGTGAGCATTGCTTTGGATAATGTGAAATATGCTTCAGTTAAACATATCAAAATTTCATGCGATTTGCTCCATTGGGAAAAACGTTACGGCAAGTTAAAGTTGGCCGAATACTTTTAAGCGTAACTGTATGTAATGTCAAATAAAGGAGGGAATCGGCAAGTTTCTTAACACAAAGAGTTAAATATGATGTCTTTTGATGTTGGTCATCGTTTTTGGGATGCACCCCGTATTCGACTTCCATCCGGAATCGTAGTGGCGACATGAACGCGTATGTGGCTTTTATGTTCAATGACTTGAGGTGGACAACCGATTGACTGTGCTTCTATCCTCCGGACGAGTCTGACATCAATCAGCCAATCCCGAATTGAAGGAAGGCTTGGTTGGCCTGGGCGGATACTGACCTTAGGCTTGATCCCGGGACCGTCCAGGATAGTGTGCGACACTTGACGCTACACTGGCTCTGCCTGTTTCCACGCTATTTCATGAATGACGATTATTCGTTGGAATCGGTTCCTTCCATAAGCCTATCCAGACTCCTGCTCTTACGCTTGGCAGGCAAATTTGGAAGAGCGTAATTGTATAAAGGTCGTTGTTTGAACAGAGCGCATATTCAAATGTTTTTGCCGCTTGCGAAAGAGTTTCAGATCGTATCGCAGTTTTACTTTGTTGCTTCTCTTTTTACCTGCGTTTAACGGTATTTGGAATCATTTTTTGCATTATGCTAGGTGAACGTTATGTAAAAGTTTTGCTGTCTTTGGTTCTCATATTTCAAAGATTCGACATCCACATTTCCCCTTAATTAAAGCAGGACAGCCGTCGTGATTAAGCTCCACTCTTCTCACTTGTTTCTTGGTCCTGTCCGATCGCCTTTGACCGCAATGTATTTTAAGGTAATCATATATATCAAAAATTTACTTTTTTCGTTTCTCAGTCGTTGTGACGTCTAATCGCCTCGTAGCAATCGTCTTATGGCTTGTCGTCCGTTCATTTCCCTCTTCTCGTTGCCATCGATCGGAATGTTTTATGCAACAATCTTACTCCTTTCTAAAAATTCACTGGCGTCACTGCACCATCTCCGCACTTGCACAAGTGTCATGAAAAAAGGCGTAACGTTCATAAAATGGATACGATCTCTTCCCAGTCTCTGTAAGTATTAGGTTGGCGCCTAAGTCTTTGTCACTTTTGCAAATTTTTTTTTCAATTTTATTTTTTTTCCTTCACGACAACTAACAATAAACATATATATATATATATATATATATATATATATATATATATATATATATATATATATATATATATATATATATATATGCACCGTCACTATCGACATGATATTGCTATTATCAGGCAACTTGTGAATCTTGCTTGCATAGAATTCCTGGGGTTTCGGGGAGAAAAACTCGCCGATGCACGTCTCGAGTTGATTCACATAATCGAACTTCATATTTTTTCGAAGGTTTGACAGCGACAGGAGCAGGTGATAATCCGTTGGAGTCAGGTCAGGTGAAAATGGTGGGTGGGCCACAACATGCAATCTCAAGCTTTGAAGTTTCTTCCAGGCTCTTCGGAATGGGTGAGCCAGCACTGTCGTGGAGAGACAAGACTTTCCTCTGTTTCTCGCGTAGATCTGCAGCAATAAGTTTCACAAAGTACACAATGCTTGGGTGCTGAAAGTGGAGTTTGGTGGCAGCAAGTCTCAGTGAGTGATCCTTCCAAATGGCTACAAACGCCGAGCATTACCTTCCTATGTTGGAATTCTTGTTTGAGGGTCGGGACTCCATGCTCTACGCGTCCGAGCCGCCGGCGTTTCCTTGTATGGTTTACTTGAAAAACACCCTTCTCGTGGCTGTTGATTAAGTTTTCCAGACATGAGTAGGGGCGCCGGAAAGTCAACAAGTTCAAACATGAATCTCTACTCATTTCTAGGTGGTGACCATCCAGCGAGTTTTTCTCCTTGAAACTCCAGGAATTCTATGCAAGCAAGATCCACCAGTTGCCTGATAAATAGCAATAAATTGTCCATAGTGACGGTGCAAATATATGTTAATTGCTAGTTGTCGTGAAGGAAAAATATAAAATTGAAAAAAATTGCAGAAGTGACAAAGACTTAGGCGCCAACCTAATACTTGCTGCAATGAGAGGAGAACGACTGTGTAGGCAACTTAGCAGCACAAGGAAGAAATGTGGAGAGAACTTCTCATGCGCCTATTAGAACCTCCTGCAAACTCCTTTCTCAAAGAAACCAGTGCAAATTTCAGTGCTCCTGATCAAGAATGCTTTCGCTTAGCGGGATTCGAGAATTATTTTTCGAAGCTTGAGCGATGAGACACGAAAAGTTCGTAAACACGGCTTCTCCGTCATACCTCAACTTTTCGGATCTCTTTTGAACGTCAGGGAATGTTTTTTTTTTCAAACAATCACTAATTTATTAACTTGATGACTACCTTATATGCTGATAGCAAACCCCCGAACATTTTGCAATTTTGAATTAACTCGAGTCTCAAAAATCTTCTTGTTGCGGAGTCGCTGTTATGAGAGCCGAAAGCAAACTGGCGTTTCGATCATTGATGCTTGCTTCTATATAAAAAGTTTTTCTATCTGAAAACACCAAACACACATGCCGTCGCTGACATTTTGTGAGAGCTTCGAAATGATTTCATAGAAATCAAAGGGCTTGCGCGTTCATGTTGACTGCTAGATTTTTTTGAGTAAGATTCGCATTGAGATAGGAAATTCCCCATTTCACATCCTCGTAAGAGTGTCTTCCCATCAAACCCCGTTAGACTGTGCTTTCCTTGCGAGTGATCCTATCACCGTTACCGCTTTTCATGACTTTTCTACGCCAGCTTCCCCTTTTTGCCTTTGTTTCTTTCAGAGCTCAACCCACGTCAGCTCAACCCTTTTTTCACTCTTCACTTCTGGCTTGTAATTATCCGTAAACTTTTTCCGACATTCATCCTGTTCTGGTCCCATGTGACGGTCACCTTCTCGACAAGAAGAAAAGCAAATCTTCCGAGTCCTTATACTACAGCTCTTTTTATTCGCTCAAGCATCTTTCCAGTCGCAGACTTTTATCTGTGCTGGAACTAGCCCATGGATCCGGCCAGAAGTGTGAAATACCTTGAAACAGCCACTCGAACATGATTTACACTTGCTGTAAAGGAGTGACTACGAATTGCTCGATTTCAGTGGGATAAGCCTTGTAGCAGAAAGTATTTGTGATTTGGACAGACAAAAGCTACTCCCAGTTGTGTCTGCTTCCAATTGACCGAACTCAAAGGACCAAACGCTTTTCTACTCCAGTTCTAGAGAAAAATCCCCTCGTCTTGGTGTGCTCTATCCTCTTCTCCTGCAACGTCTAGTTCAATCAAAAGAAACGATCTGTCAGTGAGCTAACCGATGACGTGATTCACAAATAAAAATGGACGAGAAATCTCGCGATGTTTGCCGAGGAGAGCCAGCCACCATGCAAGAAACGACGGAGCCGCTCCTCCAATGTATACGGATAAGACTTCGTCGCTTCATTCTTCTGCTCATTCTGCAACCTTAATCAAACACTGTGAGAAGAACTTTTTGGATTTGCTCCCAGCCAGTGGTTTCTCTTAAACAGCTTTTCTATTTCTACAGTGGCCATATATTTGCACATGAGATAAAATTTCAATGGATGCTTTGAGGAGGGCAAAAGTACAGAAGAGTACTTTGGTAACCTGTTTATGTGACTTGCCGTTTCCAGTTCTTCTAAGTCAATTTCTAATATCATACTCCAGTGCTTTGTGCAGTCGGTATATGCAAAGTATTCAAGAACTCTCGGGCTCTGAATGTATATATTATCATCACTATTATAGTAAAAACAAATTGATTGTGAATCGCATTACTTGCGAGAGAACTTGTGCACAACTAAAAGATTTGCCAAGTGCTATACCATGGTTACGTTTTCGACATATTCGTGCATGCACGTTGTTTCCAGAAAAAAGTTTGATCCCGCCCATCCGACGTTTCGTGTCGCGAACTTGGATTTTTTGTAGCGCTTCCTTTCCAGAAAAAACTTCTTACCACTGAAATTATTTTTGCTCGATAGTATCTATCAGGTTCCATGCGCAAAACCTTTGTTGTTAGAATTAATTGAAAAATCTCGGCTCAGTTTCCATGCCTTTGCGCTTTTCGTAGTGTTACGTATCGTTTTGTACTTGTATTAAACATAACCTCCGTTCACGCCCGTTCGGTCAATCAGTCGCTCATGAACTCCCGAGTGGCTGGATAATCGACGTGTTGTTTTGAAAGAAGAATTCGTGAACAGTTAGCTGAACGATTGGCTACCTCGTGAATTAACCCTTTGACGACAATGCGGATTTCGACGTGCGCGCCCATGGGACCACGCCCCCCCTCCCCCCGCCACCCCCCCCCCCCCCACTTTCGCGCGCGACTGGCACACACTGGTGGATGGCACTGTCCCAGGAGGAAATTCTTTCACTGGCTTACTGAATTTAGCAATTGGTCACAAACAAGAAAGTATAATAGCGCTCAAAATTGGGTGGCAATGTCCCATGCGCCACTTCAGCGACACCTACTGGTGGGTGCCATTGTCGTCAAAGGGTTAATGGAGAGGCGCTGTTCACAGCCACATTTTTCTAGTGTGACACATCTCGAAGCAATCAGTTTTTATGGATAGAGTTTTCCTGTTCCTTATTCTAAACTATCCTTGGGACTATTCCAAGAGCCACATTGTGGTGATTCTCCTTGTGTCCATTAGGTGTCCAGTTGTTCCATGTCAGACGTCGAAAATGTTTCATAGCACATTAATTTTGTGTGTGTCTGTACTACAAGGTTCCAGCGATCCATCCGTGATGCCATTGGTTCCGGATGGATCACATATTATTAACATTTTATTACCGTAGAAGAGTCCCACCAGTTTTCAAAAGTAGCTAAGGAGTTGTATCTTGTTGGCTAGCCGTACCTTCACCATTCTTCCATGGGTAATGCTGTGCCAGAGAGCCCCTCCCCCCCCCCTCTCCTACAGGTTTTTATTTATTTGCGAAAGACTAGTCAGCACAATTCTTACCCTGGGGGGGGGAACCTTGACTGAGTATCAGTTTTAATCATATTTGCACCAGTGACTGCACATTCAAACATCTGCGTGATTTTTAAGGGGTTTTAAATGTAGTGCGCGTTATAAAGAGTTTATCTTCCCTCACGACTGAGCTCGTACCCCTCTAATGACAGAGACTGCGTGAATTGTCCGATTTGATAGCCAATCAAACTAATCAAATTGTTTACCAACACGCTCAGGCGCTTAGCGCTTAGTGTCGAAAGATGTCGGCCGGTCATTGTTATTGATCGACGTCGATCAATAACGCTCAGAGTTCAGAGCAAATAATGTTCCCAAAGTCTCAAAACGGATTTTCATTGACTGCTGTTGCTATTTCAAGAACGCCTGAGCGCTATCTTCGCTGTGCTGTCCACAAACACCCGTCGTCCCCCTCTTCAGCAGCCTGTTCTGGTTTCAGCGTCAAGTTTTTCTCCAGTGACATCACTGACATTATTGTGCCAGTGATGGTGTCGCTTTGTCAGCAATGAGTGGGGCCAGTTCGAGCTGACAACAGTTCTCATTGATGATTCCGATCACTTATCATATCGGCTCTTCAGTGACTGTCTGCGTCAGATCTGAAAGCTTTGCAAAAATATTGCGATAATTTGTTCCTTGTGAGGGTTTCTTGATTTTGCTTATCAGTCGTAAAACCTGCTATCACTGTTCCTTTGTGTCGCATTGACAGTATTGTGTTTTTCGTCAGCCTCTTCCCCAGCTATACTTTCATACTGTTTGGTACAATATGACACTAATATCGTTACACTAACAGAGCGCTAAATAGTCGTTGTCGAGACTGGGTGACCCAGATGACTCTTCGTTGTGCCATGCGAATCCGTATTTCGGTCTACTCGGAGACTCGATGTGGATGCTCAGTCGAACTATACCGTAGGCCATTTAAGAATAAAAAATTCTGTTTATGAAAGATTCTGAGAGATTCTGGTTATAGGAAAAATTTGTTCCTGGGCAAAGACCGTTGCACATGGTGATGACACTCCTGATACTGCCTCACTCACTACACCTCTTTATAGAGAGGTTTAGAACGAGCGAGCTCTGACCGCAAGGACACCGCAACGCGCTCGACTATTAGCAATCTCTCTTTTACAGGGTGCGGCAAAAGTTCTGGCAACGATAAACATGATCGTAAAAACGGTCAAATCGATCGATTCATGATACAACTCCAACAGCATTTATCAACAGCTATGTAGATTACAAAAACAAACTAGATTTCGAAATAGCCCCCTTTTGCGCGAATACAGGCTGAAATTCTCCTAGGAAACGCGTCGACGGCGGCACGGAGGTAGTCTTCTTCCAAATCCTCCCATGCTTTAACGGGGGTTGCACGTAGAGCATCCAAATTTCTATGCTGGGTAGAGCAGGCTTTCCTCTTAAGAACTGACCACACGGAGTAGTCCAATGGATTTAGGTCTGGACTGTTTGGAGTCCAATCCTTCGACGATATGAAGTCTGGGAAGTGCGTTGCGCACCAGTCCTGTACCACCTTGGACCTGTGTGCTGAAGCTGAGTCCTGTTGAAAAATCCAAGGCCGGTTGCCGAAATGGGATTGTGTCCAAGGGAGTACCTCCTTCTCCAACATGCCTTTTAGGTAGGTCTTGCTATCCACCTTAACTCCTTTCTCCAAGAAAATCAGGGACATCTTGCCGTCCGATGTGATTGCCCCAAAAACCATCAACGGCTTGGGGTGTCCAGATCGCTGAGCAATCCCTCCATGTTGGCTGGCTTCTACAGGGCTTCCCGCTATCATCCTATCGTTTTGAGTGTTCAGGAATTGATTTGTTGAAAACAGGCATTCGTCAGTGAAAAGGATGTCGCTGTGCCGTGCCTGCGAAAATCGCTTTAAACGCTCCTAAATCTTTTGAGCCTAGTTTTCTTCATACGCTTAATTAGCATGTGAGCTTTTCTGATCTTATAAGAGCGAAGTCGAAGGTGGCTGGTGACAATCCTTCCGACAGATCGAGCAGAAATTCCGACCTCAAGGACCGTTTATCTCTCGGACCTACAAGGGTTGCGGCGGATTTTCGCATAATTTTCACGGTCTCCTTTGTCGTTGCACTCTTCACTCTTGAACTTTTGGGCTTGTCCTCCATAGTTCCTGTCGCCTTGTACCTGTTAACGTCGTTGTACACGATTCTTAAGGGAATCTGAAGCTGTTTGAAGATGGTCTTTGCCGTGCATTCAGCCAGATGGAGGTGCAGGATGGAGGGTCGTTGGTCTTTGCCTGTCACTATTCTGTAAGATGGCAGTTTCAAGAACGGCTAGTCTATGGAATGTATAGAAGAAGACTTGCAGTAAATAGTGACACAGATCCTCTCGAGATCGAAGGCCTCATTTTTTATAGGGAATCTGAAACGGGTCTTTGCCAGAACTTTTGCCGCACCCTGTATACTGCTGAAGCTCAACCACTGCTCGCAATCGTCTATTCATCGCCTTTTCCACCACATAATCTCAATCTCGTTCTGCATCAACTGCCTCCTTTCCGACTTGAGTAATCTTTTACTGCCGACCTCTTCTGTGCCAAATCCTTGTGATTGAACAGAAGGATGGATTTAAGAGCTCGAAACGTGTACAAAAATAATCAGGAATGCATCATAAACCGAGCAGCGAGCCGTCCCACATCATACATAGGGTGTGTACGCAATGTTGCGTTGAAAGCGGATGAGCGGCGGGCAAATCCTCATAACTCATCCGGGTCGTGCCCATAATCGTTTAATATTCACTTCGAAACGATTTCGATTGGTCTCCTTCGTCCTGTCATGGCCTTAATCATTCTAGCCGTACCATTTTCATGGAATCTAGGTGTAAATCGTCTTCTGTTGTTTCAGTCTCTTTCATTTTCTACCATTTAATACACCCCTAGCATTCCTCAGAAGGAGTGAGAAAATGGGTGCACAAATTGGGCGAGCCTTGCTCGCAGACTCTGAACTTAACTACTTTCCAGAAGTGTAGTTCATCAACTTTAGGCCACTTCGGGTGACTTCTATTATACTCGTTGATGTGCGTTTTGTGTTCTGTTGAGTACATTAATTCGATTCTTCTCGTATGAAAAGCCGTTTCCTCCGTATGAAAAAGACTGTCCATGTAACATTTATTGCTGTTGGCCTATTAATGTCGCTCATGTAAATCTTGAGCGATGAGGGTAAGGTTTTGGGCTTGACTTAGTGTAGTGGAAAAACCCGAGTAAATCTTTTTCTATCACAAAAAAACGGCTTTTCAGTAGAATAGAAGATATAAGTTATACATATAGTTATACTTATAACTTGACGGTAGTTAAAGGTCAGTTCAAGTTTGCTGATAGGAGGTTCTGTGGCCGTTCTCTGAAGGGGAACATCATTTCCCTGAAAATTCATTTCTTTACAACATCGCGCCAGAATTCCAATTGATGGTTGGAACACTGATCCCGACTTGGAATGTGATTGTGATTTACAAAGGTTCGTTGCGTTTGACAACATTGAGCAGATTCGAATGTGCAAAATTTCGCCATATACATCTCCTGAGCCACTGTTTCTGATCTAAAGTTAGATTAAATTGGTCAGAATTAAACGTGATTGTCATGGTAGGGTAACGAAAGCTGATGGTGCTGACAGATTGTGACTTGGTTCAACCACAACCTGCTCATTTGGGAGCTGAGCACTTCTGCACAAACTCAGCAGTTTCTTTGAGAGTTTGTCGGATACGCAGGCTACACTCTTGTACTAAAACTTGTGAACAGTGACGGTATAACGAGCTGAGCAATCAGCCCGTCCTAAGGGCCAGTGCTATGCTGTTTATTCTCTTGTTTTCTCTATTATCTACAGCATTTCCTGCCCCACAGAACGATATGCTCAAAGCTATATCAACTAGAAGGCCTTAGAGTGTGTAGAAGGTCTATTTCTGTCCATTCTTGTTGAATTTTTATTCATAAAGCGTGCTCCCTTTTTAAGCTCTGAAATGGGATGACCACTGAGTAGGATGGAATGTTAATATGCTTACTCTTCCTCACTGGCTTGTCAACTGTCCACTTCACGTATGGCTCAAGGAATGTTCCCCCCATTCATTGAAGCCAGTACTCCATTTACCCTTCTCACGAAAAACGTCCAAATATGGGATCAAGGTCGACGATAGTGATGTGGATTCCCAAAAAAGGAGCAGCTGCTACAAAGAAATAGAAGGATCGGCTGATTCGAGCAGATTCACTAATTTAACCTTTCTTCTGCTTTTGTTTCTCTTTCTGAATGTTTTCTATGCTCTCTGCAACATAGTGAAACTCCAGCGTGGCATCCAGCAATTGACTTGAGTGTAGAGCTCTTTCTTTGGAAACTTGGCGGAACTTCTCTCATGACACTTTGCTCATGTTTCAACTTCCAATTATGGGATATATTTCCTCACAATTATGTGCAAACTCTATTTTCGAAGGGTACAAAGAGCACACTCTGCGGTTTATCTCGTTAGATTTTTTATGGGTTTTTTTTGGCTCCGTTAAAGTAATCAACGAAGTAAATAAGCATATAAAAGCTGTTCGTCCGCTTGCTTTACCAATGCGTCTGGAATTTGTGTGCTTGAAGGTTGCATGTACCAGATTGCGTGACCTTTACTAAAGACAATACGCTGCACTTCATGTCCCCATATGTCTTTGTCTTGCATTGTCTCTCTGTGTGGGCGATTCCTTCCTAGCCTTCACCCACTCTTCAGGTTAGAGTTTAGTACGAGCCTGCTGTTGAACGGTTCACCTCCATATGGATTTTGTCCCACAATTTTCTTATCGCTGCTTTGAGTTATAGATGTCTGTGGCTTTCCATACGATAGAACCGTTTTTCTTCTGAATGCTATCACCTCGTTCACTGTTATCAGTCAGCCCATTTCATTCATCGGTCCAACCACAAAACCCTTTGCTGGTTTTTACGATTCTATTCGTCTGCCTTATTGTTAGCAGCCTGATTTGAATTACATTAATGCCGCATAGTACTTTTTGTTTCAGTGAAAGCCTTCAGTGGTATCTTTTTCTGTGCAAAAGCTATGGAAAAAATTGGTGTCTAGCTTTGACAGAAGCGCGTTGCAGCCTCTAGTGCTGATCAGTTTTTTCACAGAAATCCGCCAGTCACGCGTATTCCCTCTTGACGTGGAGGCGCGTGGAATTCGTTCCAACTGTGCAATGGTTCTACAAGCCATTGCTTCTATCCTTACAAGTAGCAGCGTCACCAGTGAATGACTTCTGGAGTTGGAAAGATGGTTTGATTTGATTGGGATTTGATCCATGACCTGTCCTGATAAGTCCGACATTCGGTTTCTGGTCCCGATGGTTGACTTTGAACTTCAACAATCGCCTTATCTTCTTTTAATCGATGCCAAGAAATCAATCTAAATTCGCTTATGAATCACAAAGTCAGTACTATGCTGGAACGACCGACCCGCTCCCGTATAGACGGGTTACTCTCGAATAAGAAAAAGATTAGTAAGACACTGTAAATGAACTGTGATTAATGTGGAATGTATGAAGGCGCAATGAACATATCATTGCGCGTGCCTGTATGCATATCGATGTGGAGTTTTTTGTGCACAACATTCTGCAGAACTGCGTCGTTCACAGAACATTCAACTACGCAATAAAGTCACCGTCATCGCAATGCTGACTTAGGCTGTAAACAGGCAATCCTCTCTTGGTCTTCCTTATTGCCTATGAACGGATCGAGTTGGTTGGATTCAGGCTTTGCTACACAATGAGCGTTGTCGTATGGAATTCCGCATTTTTGTCATCGGTCGATCGCACTTTATTCTACTTAGATCTGCGAGGTAGAGGGCTGAGGACTGTCTGGTCCTACGCGTACCTCTGCCATTGTTCTGGAAACTTGTTTCCTACGATTTATCAATCTGATCTCCGATTCTTAACCTTTGAAGTTTGTCCTCTAAAATATTCCCTAGACCTTCTACTTTTTCTTTGATCATCGGTTTGCTGTGGCCTGGGGGTCTTAAGATCACCGAGACGGAAACAAATAACATTGAAGGCTCGTAGGTATCTGAATTCGACATCGTACTGATGGATGGTGTCAAGCATGACGATGAGCGGAGTTCTTTCTATTGGCATCCTCTTTCATACCCCCCTCCCCCTCCCTCCCAATCCTTACTCTCTCGCTTCCATTTTCCAGTAGCATTCAACAATCGAGATGGCCACGAGGATTGGGATTGATAGAAAAGGTCATATATAAGTTCTATTCAGATCGTATTCTATGTTTTACCCAGTCTTCATCTCTGAGAATTCGTTATCACGTTCTTTACCGGGGCAGGCTCAAGCTTCCATTTAAATCCACGTTCTACTCGACTGCTGAACTCACAGTCGCTATTAACACCCAATAAGGAAGCCTTCGATATGTTATGGTATAATTAAGGTGCAGGAATTAAGTCGTTGGGCTGTCGACAACAAAACAGCTGCCCCATGCTGGAATCGAACCAGCGACCTTCTGTTTACAAGACAGACGCTCTGCCACTAAGCCAATGAGGCACGGGCAATGGTCTGTGGTGGGCACCATGATTGTGACCAGCTGGCACCAGTGTTGTTGAACTAAGCGTTGTCATCATAAACCCAATACTTTGAAAAAGTCTTCCATACCCAGTCCTCAGGATGAAGTTACATTTCGCGCAATGCTGCTTTCAATTCGAATGACGGACAGTTTCTAAAATCCCGCCTACGCTTACACCTTTTCTCCAACCAATCTGTTTACTTCGATAGCAATTTATTTGTTTTATGTAAAACGTGAGTAAGGGCATCGTTTTCATTAGTTGGAAAGTGATTATTAAAAATACACATACATATGTACTTCCCTCCTCCAAGTTACCTTGCTTATAATACCTATCTTCCCACTCTACCGACCGACCGTTATCGGAAGGTTCCGTAAAGACTGTCTAACTCGCTTCAGCTTCCGCTCAATCATGCGCTACTGTTTGAGAGGCCCTTTATTAGGCGAATCACGTGAACATGCTATGTAAATATCGCCCAGTCAAACGGAGGCCTTCGATGTTCATTTAGAGTTCAATCAGGCTTTTGTTGAAAACTGGATCGCTTCATGGAAGGCATTCGTCATCGCTGAACTGACTTTTATCATACTGCTAGTTTGCATAGTAGTTCAATCAACCTAACTTTCTGAGCGAGAAGCATCATTCAGGTCAGCCCAAAAGCTGTCACTCTTTCAGTGAAGTGATCAGTCGACAAATAGAAGGGTTGATTGTCTATAAAATATATCTTGGAATGTTATCGCTTCGCCGAAAAGGGGTCGCTAGCACTAACAAAGAGATTGGTTTGGTTTCATTAGCTATTCCTCTACTGATTTCTTTGTCATCATCCTTTCGAACCTAACTTTCTACTGTTCCTCTTCTTTTTTTCCTCATGGAATCCTTGCTGTTTTTCCCTGCCATTCTGCCAACACATTCCTCCCGAGACATTGACTATTGTGTAAAACATGGCCTTTGTGAAGCATTTGACAACGCGTTTCGAACAGGATGCGCTATCATTGTCTCCCTATCATCACCGACTATGCTACTCCTACAAAAAGGACTCTTCTCTAGGCGCTTCTCTGTCTTGTCTTTCTGTATGACTGCTTTTTTTTCGAAACTTTGTGAAATGTGAGAATCACAACTTTGCCCTGTTGTTTTACGGTATTCGTTAAACATTGTGGTCCTCGAGTCATCGATTGCTACCATAAATCATTGGGTAAGGCACATTTCATGTATTTGTTGATCAACTCTGAGAACTTTGTATTGTATCCGATTTCAATCAGGAGATAGGTTTTACAAGTTACTTGGACGGTTTTAGGTGCAATTGTAGTCTTTTGAGGGAAGACGGCCAGTAGGAACGGTTTTGTATAATCGATCCTCCGCATGATTCTCAGAGTGCAACTAGTCGCATTCATTAAGGGGCAATGGTATACTTTGTGAGCAAGTTTGTTGATAGTTAGCTAGCGACTATAACCTGATAAATGAATGATTTTCAGAAGAGCCCAAAGCTGTTAATTTTTGGAAATTCGCGGTCCCTTCAAAAAGCTATCTACTTTTGGAGCATTTATTAGTTCTGTTTTCTTCCAAGACAATCTCAAAACTTGACTCGACCCCTCTTCAAACAATTCTTTCTTCCCCTTCTTTTGGTTTTCCCCCGAGCTCGAAGGGAATACAGATGTGAAATCGATGCCTATGTGATTCCAGGTTAGTCAGTTGGAATGCTACCATTGAGCTGCTTACAGTGTAATCTGGAAACTTTTTTTTCCTGCATGTCCAGTCATTATGTCATCACATATCAGACTGATTTACGGGATTGATTGTTCTTCTAACTCTTTCGCCAAACTTTCTTGCATGCATGATGCCCCTTAGCCTACAAAAAGAGACACAAAGCTCACGAAGGGCGTTTGTGGGTCGAGCTGAACACTTACAACTCGTACCTTCAGCAATAACTTGAGCCGTTGTTCTCGTATCTGATTTCACTCATATCTGATTTCAGTGCCTGTGAATCTTTCTCCCTATGATTCTTTTCAGTCAAAATAGATTTTTTGCTTGGACTGGGAAGTCGGTTGGGCCATCTTGCCTCGTGCTATCACTACCATCAGATCTGCGTGTAACTATATGGCTCTTTTTCCTTGAATAAGAGTTGATGGCTGCAGCGCTTATGTGTTATTCCAAAAGCGCTCATTTGAACGTCGTGTCCCGGATCGATTTCCACCCATGCCAAGCAAACCTTCTATCCATCCGGGTCGATTAATTTGAACCGCACTAGTCCGGGAGTGTTTTGTACATCGGATAGCCACCACAAGTCGTTGTATAGACCACATACGAGTTCAAGACGCCACAACAATTTTTATTTAAAGCCGAATGCGAGACCGCACCCCAAAAGCGGGATTGACTAACGTCAATGACTCAAGCTTTACAGAAGAATTTTCTATACGATTCTGAATGGAGTCCAGTGCGTAAAGGAAGCTGAAGTTGATTCCTGTATTTTTCCTCTTAACTTTGTTTTGAGTGGGTTTCTATCGGAATCGGACAACTCTTATCAGAACGCCAACGCTTCGCAACTGCCTCGAAAAGGGGTAGTAGTTATTTTTGAGAATGCTGGAAACTTAGGGTGATGGTCGGTAAGAGTAATTGGTCTGGGAGTCATTTAGCTCTTTGTAACTTCCTTCGTTTTCGAGGCTTTTGATTTTTGACATCTCTGAGGGCTAATTCGTTTACGACAGTTCAGTAGAAAATTTGCCGGCATTTGCAGAAGGTAAAAATGTCTGCCTTTGATTATGTAAGCTCATTGCCTGATGATAATAGAATAGCTGTTTGTCGTCTCGGAGAGTCAGTTTAACATTTGCTTCTTTGTATTCTCATCAAATGAATGCCGCTAAAAAAAGCTTTGCATTTTGTATGCATCGTCCCCAATATACACACTGGAAACTGTCCTTGATCCCTTGATGCACGTTGCTTCAATCGAATTAGAAAATCGAATACTGCTGACTGGTTAATGAGGAATGTCTAGGGCAATGTTCAAAATGAATCGCTACACAATTCCATTCGATGTATTCCTTTTTCATCGGTCTAGCCATCTCTTATTGAATGACGAATCAATCAGCTGATTAGGTCCATTTCCAATATATCTCGTGCCATGTTTGTTTTTCCATCGGACAATTTCATGGAAATAGGTTTTGGTGTTTTCGCTTAACACACAGCGTCACCTCTCTAAAAAAGTTTTTCTTTCTAAAATTGTGACAAGATGTGTACGTGCATTTTGAACATTCCTTCGTTGATTATTTTCCTTGAAATTTGAATTTTCTGCTGATATGTAGATACTTTCCCCGAGGTTAGTCAAACCTCGTCTAAACGGATTCAGTTAGTCATAAATAAGTTCTTCGTGGAGGATAGTTCCATGTAATACTTGTTCCTGGTGGCGTAAACAGTGCAGCGGGGCAATAGCGATAAGTGGCGCACTATCACAAAAACAAGGTCATAGGATTAAATCCTGGATCGATATCCGTCTAGGCTAACCAGCCCGCACCTTTCCTGCAGGCCTGCCATGTTCGGGGTCGGCTGATCGGTAGCAGACTCGTTGAGAAGGTGAAAAGCACAGCCCACAGCATCGGTTCGTTATCGTACGTCGTTGTGTGGACCATATTCGCATTCAAAACGCCCTCAATTTCCAGCATGGGGGAGGAGCTTCAAGTAAAGGTACTGATCACCCCCAAGAGCACTGTACTTCTCAACTTCCACTTGTCTTTCACCTACTAATCATTGCGATGACATCTCGATTTACCCTGCTAACATATGTACGTATGTTGAGTGGATATGCAACCAACAAATGCCAGAAGACGACCAAACCCGTCTTGCGCCTTTCCTCCAGATGTACAGTGGATCTCATGCCAGACCCGCCCGATACCCGTATCTGTTACTCTATGAAGAAGAAAACGAGCAGACGATGCTTTCTTTTCTCACTTGGCGATATTTGCAAGTGCTTTCCTACTTCTAGGTTAGTCTTTTTCAAGTCCTATGGATCACTGTCGTAGAAGTAGAGGCGGTGGTCATTTGAAGGACGGACACCAAGCTTTCGAACCATCCACTTAAAGTGGCGCATTTGTGAAAAAAAAGAAACATGACTCATTCCTCCTCTTCCAAGAGACTTTTGAAAGACAGTGTGGTCCACATGCTGTCTGGTTGCTTAAGAAGAATCTGCCGAACCACAAACACACTGTCTTTTGTTACCAACGTCGTTGGTGGTTTGAATTCCTTTTGGTATGGCACTAGTAGTCACTACATACTGCTGCGTTTATATTTGTCGAATGGCGGTCGCCTTCATGATGAAATAAATAGTACATATGTTCAGGGAACGAGGGGATCACATAAGACGATAGTTACATTTTTGCTCTTCTTGGGCCGTATATAATGACGCCGAAACCGTACGCATGGCTTTAGCTTACATTCCTGCTCACTACGCGCCATGCCAAGCCGAGACCTTCACGTTTTTTTTACCAGTTTTGTGCATGTGTGTGAACGATGAGTTACGGTAGAGCTCATCGATTAGAGCCTTTCCTTAGTCGGGGACAAACTCGTCCAGAAGCCCCTTCCCGACGAATTCATCAAATGGCGAGATGGCCGAGGGTAGAGTAAAGAACAGTTGTCTACGGCCCAGCCGTGGTCCCGAACGGTTGCTGGTTGATTGTACAGTCAGCTATAGGGGGTGACCACTTTTTCAGCTTGGCCCTCCCTTCTGCCATGCGTTCGATTATTCATATTCTTCAGTTTCCATGGTGTCATCGAATCGAGGCTAAGTTGAGGCACGAAGTCGAACTGACTACTTGTGGAAGTAGCCTTTCAGATGTCGATTCAACTACACAGATATCTTGCCGTTTAAAAAAATGAGGTAACTTCAACGACAAGTATAACCAGGTTGCAATATTGCAGGTAGCCAGTCAGTCCCCTTTAGGAAATACAAACAGCATGGAATTCCTGAACCTTATCGAATTCGTATCAGTATCTTCAACGAACATCAATCGTAGCGATAGTGCGCGAACGAGTTCCTTTTCCAGACGAGAATTTACGTCAGGCTTCGCTCAGGCCCACGTCCGACGTGTGGGCACGTCCCACCCTTCCCGTGGTTGATGCGAAACAGCTAACAGCTAGTGGTGCGCACATCGCTTACAGGCGCCCCTCAAGCTGTTATGCTTATGATCCTGTCAGTTATCGACTTACTTCAGAGTTCAGGGAAAGATTTTTCGTTCTTAGGTTGACCCAAAATAATTTTTTGGACTATGATTTCATATCAACACTCTTCTGGGTATGACTGGCAATTTCTTTACTGAACACCTGAGTAGACTGATCGCGCCTGGTAATCGCTTCACAGAACCATCGCTATTGTTTGCTGATCTCTCTTCAGTGTGGTCATAATCACCTGACTTAATGACGGCTTCCGATTTTCTCCTTTTCGAAGGGCATGTCGGAGGAAGCTCCACGGCATTACCAGAATATGTTTGATCTCAATGTTCGAGATTCTGGGGTTGCTGGAGTTTCAATGCCTAAATAATGGAAAAAACATTTATTTGTCCTTCGTTTTTCTTCTTTTTTTTCGTTTTTTGGGAGGATATTATGAACATAACTTCAACTCATCATTCCCCATATGGGAATCTAATCGCTATCGTGACATGTCTTCATTTCCAATGTGGTCAGACTCTCTCTCGTCTCATTATAATCTATCACTCGCAGTTACCTCTCATTAGCTGGCAGATTTCTGCTATACGGATGTTGAAGGAAGCTCGAATAGATCTGATGTTCCATTACTATCGAGTATTTCGATGGGTACAAAGAGTTTTCGTTGTGACCGAATTGTTTGATGTCTCAGAGAAAAGTTTCATCCCAAAGCTCGAAATTATTCGAACAATCCGAGAAATGACCGAACATTGTTCCTTACAAGATAGCCAGCTATCTTTGATTAGCATCATTCCTATCCAACAAATTGATTGAAATATCTAGCTACATAAAGATTGAAGGGATGATTTTTTTTGCATTAACCAATCGCGTATTGGGATGCCCCCCGCTTTCGATTTTCATGCTGGATCGAGTGGCTTCTGAGTGCGTGTATGGTTTATAAAACCACGTGCGATGATCAACCGATGTACAAGTCAGTGCTTTTACCTTGCCAGACGAGTCTGCTTGCAAAAAATCGAACAAAAGAACTGAAGGGCTTGGTTGGCTTGGGCGGATATCGATCCAGGATCCGATATCCGAGCCATGCGTGTGTAGTGCACCATTTGCTAATACGCTCGAGTTACTCTTGGAAAAATAGGTTGAGGTTGGTCTGAATATTTCTTTGTTTCGCAGGTCTCCAGTCGTGGTCAGAAATTTCCCAAGACCATTACATGAGCTGGCTCAAAGATAATTCCTCGAATAAAACATAAATGAGTAGGGGATACTAGGAATTAGAACTATATTTATTCGAATTTTGATGTTGTAATTCATTATTGTTCGAATAAGACGTGCTTGTTTAACAACAATTTCAATCCTACTGTCTTTCGCATGAGATTATTTTTACATATATTAACTGAATTGGAAATATCATCAAATACAACAAATGTTTTTATTATAATCGACGTTCAGCCAATTACAATTTTGGGCCTAATTGATAGGAAGTTATGGGAGAAGCAATTATGTACACTCAATGTTCCTTCCTACAATCGAATTCAATTACTTTCCTGCAGCAGCAGTTGGTGATTTCTCCATTAATTCCATTCTGTTGTTGTTTTGATGTTGACTTTGCCTCGTCAAGCTTACCGTCTGACTGCGAACAGCAAATTCTGGATTGCCTTTTAGAAGCAAAAGGATTCTATACCATATGCTTACTTCTAATGTCGCCCGATTTCTATTTGGTGTAATTCTGTGTGGACAGTTACCGTAACTCCTTTCATGTGCTGTATTATCTGACCTTTGATGGCTTATAAGGCTGTCGAACAGGAAGGAAACCCTCGTGCCTAGATATAGGCTGTCATTCAATACACGCATCAAGACGGTGTGGACGATTTCGCTACATACGAATTCAATGTGCGATGAGGAACTTCATTCCGGGTGGAAGGGAATTGCAGTGGTCCGAGTAAGAAACAAGAATTCTGATCGCAGAAGCTTCTTCCATTTCCTGCTACCTTTCTAGTCAATCTTTCGCCCAAAGAAATGATCCGTGGAGTGGCTGTTCGAAATGAAATGTACTGTAGCTGGCTACGGAATCCAAAGCTTTCCATGATTGGGATAGGAGTCCGAGAAGCATATTTTGTCATCTCACGTGTCACTTTATCTTTATTCACATTAACATGAATCAGTGCTGTGGCAAGTAGCCCGCTATCATATGTACAGCATCGCCCAGAAGTCAAACCCAGGAAGATATTTACCCAGACCAATCCAGCGTTCCATCTTTACAAGTTCGATTCACACTCGTCTTTCCAGCTCTTTTTTGACCCAACACAGTGAATTGTTCATTGGCTGGCTACCGCATGCCATTATACAGTCCACTCTTACATTCGAAATGCCACTCTTATCCCTTTACCATAGAGTTGGGCCTGAAAAATTCACCAATTAGATAAGTCATGGTTCCCATATCAGCCTGTTTATAGAAGGACCAGTAAGACTGGAATTCGAGCTGTTCTCATCCTTATTCATCTCATTCCCCTCCTTGTCTTATTTCCCACGTGGGTACTGTTTTTAGGGTTGGTAGTGAATTAGATGTTTTTTTTTCAAAAACTACATCAGTGTGATCCCAGCCTGGAATGCCTGGCTTCCCCTCTACATCGTTGTTCGAGAAACTAGACAGAACTCGTTCGGTGGCTTCCGCGGCACTGATGGTCAAGTGATATCATTGAGATAAACTATCACTCTTTAGCAGTTTCTTTGTCGCTGCTTTCATGATGCTAAAAAAAATTCGTCATCCCAATCTAATTCGGCTTCTTAGAAGAAATTATCTGTGAAGACTTTTCGGGTGCGCTGTAGCAGGGCACTCTTTGAATTCGAAGCGTTTCAGAGTTGAAATGCTTTTGATAGTTTACGAATTCCGAGTATTTCAATAGATCATAAAATTCCACTGTGACTACAAACGTGAGAATCACGACCAACTATCCGCAGTTTTTTTTATATAGAGACAACGATCGATTATTATTTCGTTTATTATTGATTTTACAGATGGTATCATAGTGGAAAAGACATATAGAGCAATAAGCATACCACCGATCTGCCCCTGTTTGCCGCATAGAGGGTGCTACTAACTGACCTAATGTCCCCCTGGTTAATAACCCTTATGATTCTGGGTGAAGGTTGCCTTCCTGGCGTTTATGGAATAAGTTTATGGAATGAATCCTTCAAAGCAAAATTTCTGATGCAGCTCTGTAGCTTTGGTGTAGATTGGCCAGAAATGTTCTGGAAGACCAGCAATTTATGTTGGAACTCTGCTCCAATGAAAGGCCTTAATGTTCGGGTTTCAGAGGGTTATCAGATGAAAAAACCATTTGTAAAGCCGAATGACAAAGTTCACTCAAATTGAATCCAGTTAAAATGAGGGTTACTTGTAAATATAAGTGATGTCATTGTTACACCAGAGGCTACTAGTCGGTCGGTGGGCGTGCTTGCAGAGCTGGTATCGAGAACGAGTTGCGTTCCGGTCCAGTGCCGATTTTTGCACTTACATGATAGTGACGGCGTCGCCGACTACGATGACGGCCTGCCTGGTTGCTAACTGTCCAGAAAACTGCTACCAATTCGAACTTTGCATGTATAGCTAAACTTTCTAAATCAATTTATCCTGGAAGTCAGCTATTTCGAAGCCTCAAAACAACCGAGGGGCTTGAAATACAATATTTTCCTGCACAAGAGGGATGGGACGCTCTGAGGGGAGAGTGGCAAGCTCTTCTCCCCCTTAAGTCTGTTTTGTCATCGAAACTATCCCGCATCCCGTCATTCATCACTCCCGGGCACGATCTTCAAACCCGTTGTTTGGCGATTTGGCCAGCGTTCAATGTGGCGGCGCTACTCTTCCTTTCTTGGTTCACTATCACCATTATAAATTCTTGTGTGTTGTTATCCAGAACGTATGGCATTCTCACTTTTTTCGCAGCATTCCGAAGCTCTAAATGCGAACGTGGTCTAAGCCGCTCAATCTCGACTCCTGCCACTTCCTCTTACTATCTTATTTGTTTATTTACTGTTTGTTTCATTTTCTTATTTACTGTTGATTTATCTAATCCTTTCCCTGATTGCTTGTTTTGGTTGTCACTCCACGTTTCTTTTGTAGCTCAGTAATTCTTCTAAATGTAAGATCTCTCCTCCGTTTTTCCGACATCTAAGAAAGTCACCAGTTTTGTGTTCCTTACTCATAACTTTTGACGAAACGTCATTTCTTGAAGACTGTCAAACGATAACAATGAAAGGCCGGAACTTTGACTCGTCCTATAATCTTCATCTACTTTTTTAATTGCTCTTCAACTTTTCTGTATTTGTTCCCTAATCGGTTACGGTCATATCAGTACCTAGTCTCTTGGAAAAGAACTCATTTCGAACAAGTTATTATAGTCATTGATAGTCTCCTCGCAAGTTTCTGTCAGTTCATCCTTTTGTGATCTTTCCACTCCCTTTCGGTTTCTTTTCGGGAGAAGCAGGAAAGATATAAAGAGAAGGAGATCAGATAAACTAGACCACTCCTTGGACAGTGAGGGTTTTCTCAAATCACTTTTGACTTCATCATATTACAGTCCCTTCTTGCCTTGATATTCTGCTCTTCTTCTGTTGTGCCAAATCCGTTATCAATTAGTAACAGATAAGTCGAAGGCCACGGGAAAGCTAATGGCTCGCGTTACCTTACTGCGACGCAGCCTCGACCAAGGTCAGCCATTATGCAAAGTGAAATCGACGCTCCAAAAGTGAAGAACGAGGGAATCGGCGCCTGCTATTTCGATCTCGGTAGCGGGTGGTCAAGATAGGTAAGGGAGAGATGGTGTGTTACGTCTTGCCAGTGCGGGCAACCTAGTAAAGGCACCCAGCTAGTTATACCTGATCACTGAAACTATTATATCACCATAAGATTGGCAATTTCCTTGAACAAGAACATGAAGTGGTGCAAACAATTATAACAAGAACAGCTTACAGCCTAACGGCCCAATGCTGATGTTTGCTGACGGGTTGACCTTTTCGTGCATGTGAGTGCTGATAGAGTCATGGCTTAAAAGTCACTAAGAAGGCGAGGGCAAGCGGGATTCCGGCAATGTAAGGAGCACGGTCTCCTTATGGCACAAGTTCGGTTACGAGTCCCATCCGATGATGAAGTTTTGCCTCTAATTCGCCAACCTTGTGAGACTTGCGCATTGCTTATTGCGGCAAAAACACAAATCGTAGATCGTAGAAGTAAAGTAGGAACAGCAAAATCGTAAAGTAGAAGCAAGTTCAATTACCATAACTGACAGCTGCAGGAGTGGCTATCACTTAACTATGACGCGAGGGAGAATCGTGTCCAGCCGAGTAGTTACTGTGCAACTGATTCGGCCGGCGTTCATGGTTTTGGTTATTGATCAATATTGATTTGTAGCGCGTATGAGCTTGAATTAAATTGTTTCTCTTGGCTTGTAGAGAATCGACACTCGAATGGTGTGAAGTAATCACAGTCAGGAATCACCAGGGACCGGAGTGAGATCTTTCTGGGAAGCAACACAAAGAGCTGTATTTTTCTGAAGAAACCTCTCTACTTCGAAGAGATAAAAGAGAAGGAAGTGATTGAATGGAGCATCTTTTAGTCTTTGTTGTCAAAATTTTTCTGCCATTATGAGTGGCTGCAGGAATAACAGCAAGTTTTTTCACTATCATTGACGGCAAAGAGCCGAGCCGGACGCGGACGTCATGAATTATTCACAGATGTTCGCTATTCTCGTCTTTTCAGATCCTCGTACATACGTAATGATCAATCGGTAGCGCGTCCTCTTTCGATATTACCGCTACACTTGATCATATGCCACTGATCTATATGATATGTGTATACCTTGGTTAATCTTCGTTACCCAAGATTTCTTACGGCTCAGGAGGCTGTAGTTGTCCGACAGTTGTTGCATCACTGTCTGCCTCCATTCAGAAGAGCCTACTGAACGCATTTGTCGATGAAGAGTGCCTTAGTTCGCTTTTTGATCGACAAAAGTTCTCACAAATTCACAATTTGAGCACACAACTGATGTGAAATAAGGGAAGAGCATGTTCAGAGGTAGGGGGTTTCGAGTGAAGTGGGCCAGACAAAACGCTAAGCTCGCTAAAATGTACTTGATGATTGCGAATCAGACTCCTTCTCTCACTTTTCTTCTTTTTCAATAACTTTTTCTGCCGATATTGCAAACCCATCGATTCATATCCTGACCCTACATCATATATTCAAAACTATATATTCCATCCCACCTACAAGCTCATTTTTTCTACCGTTCTGTTGTTTCTGTTTGCACGGCCTGATTGAATGGAGCTCTTCTCTTACGAGGCTCTTCTGTCTACGGCATTTACTGGCAGAATAGCGGAAGGCTTCTTTTCGGAAATGAAGACCCGAACTTCCCGCGAACTAATTTTTAAAAGAAATAGAAGTCGTCACGATAACATTTGGATCTTTCCATACGCTTTCAACAACACCAGCGATTTGCTCATTGCGTTCTTATCGAGGACGATTTTATCGGCAGGAAGTCCCACGTATTGGGCGCAATTCCGTCTTCGATTTTGCCTTGGTGTGACCGCGATTTCGATATGTCTGTGCGTGTGTGTATACGGTCGCGTTCACATCAGTAGACGTCGATTTTATTGGCATGCGTTTCGCATGTTAACCTCATTCTTCGTCTGAAAAGGAAAGCATTCGTTAGACCCGTTACGCGAAAAGTAAAAAAGGGACGTTACCTCGGGATTGCCCCCATCGTTTACTGTGGAGGGCACTCGCGCTATTTGACTAAACTTTTTCATAAGCTGTTTTCCTCATCAATCGGCACTCTACTTACCTTCAGATTCGTTTTCCCAACTAAGCTGCTCCACTGGCGTAATACTCTTCCTACCAAGAATATGCTCCACTGCCCATGTGTCGTGTACCCACCGTAATCCGGGCTCTGAGCTTTTACTGTCTGGGTGTTTGAAACATTCGGCTGCTTCTGTAAATTTTTACGTTGGCTGAGGTGGCATAGTGGCAAGCGCCGCACTATCACACGGGCTCGAATCCCGGATTGATACCCACCTGCGTCAACTAAGCCTTCCATCCAAACGGGCCGGCTAGTTGGTGCCAGATTCGTGCGAATATAAAAGGACTGGGAGGATAAAAACACTGACCTGTACGTGGCCTGGCCTAAGCGGGGCATTGTATGGGCCACATACACATTCAAAACGCCACTACGATACTGGATGTATATGTCATGACATGCCACTTCTACTGTTTCATTTTCTGGGTGCTGCGATGATGCTCTCTTCGTTGGCCATATGTTGTTTTGATGAAATGAAATATAAGGGTCACGTTTTGGGGGTTAATCAATCCCGTTTTGGATACGCCAACGCCATCGACTTCCATTTCGAAGCATTGCAGCTTGAAAGTGTTGGGGTCCATACAATGACTTGAGGTGGCTAGCCGATGGAAAAGCCGATGCTTCTATCTTCTCGGACGTGGCGCTTGAGAGTCAGCTAGCCAATTTTAACCCCGAAACTGGCTCTCTCCCGAATTACCTTCTTAATCACTCGGCATAAATTGAGTTAGGGATATCAAGCCTAATCTGGACTTCACTGCGGTATACTTACAACCTTTCCGCACATATAAATCTTAAAAATGACCTTGAGATTGATTGAAGTCATCACTATTTTAGAAAGTCCATTGTGGCTACAAGCTTTTTTTGAAGCGCAGTTTTAAGCTGATAGGATCCTGAATCAAACCAAGCTATCAGCTCTAGCTTCATCCGAATACGCTGGTCAGGGAAAGCCAAGTGATGAGTTATATCTCGCAAGCAAACTCTGTCGTCCTGCTGCCGTGCAGTAAGGCAAGGGGGCGGAAAGGAGGAGAATCTCTCTTATTTATAGAGCAGTAAATTGGTGTGTCGGTTTGTAGGCTTGTAGATTTGTCCGTCTGTCAGTCCGTAGAGCTTTATTATTACGATAAAGGGCTCTATCCGACATTCCTTCCTATAAATAAAGCGTACGACATCGTGCTATGTATGTCTTTACGAAAATCGGAGGTAATAATGTAGATGAGTCACCTCCGCTTCTTTCAACATTGAGCGCTAGAGCGTAGATAAGGCATACCCCATCCTAGCTTTAAAGTCGGCACCCATCCTTCTTTGCGCTCAAGCCCTCGGTGCGATCCAAGAAGCGAAGCCCTCCCCTCTTCCCCCGAATACATTTTCTAACCTCCTTGTAAGAGTAAGGAATGATGCCCAGCGTAAGCCGAGCGACCCGCTGATACTATGATACTTCACGAATCAATCTTGTGACAGGGAGAAATGGAGGGGCTTCTTTCTAACTCTTACTTTGAAGATTTTGAAGATGAACGAGGTTCGGGTCTTCACTCAGGTTTACGGGGGGTTCGATTTTGATGAATTCTTGAATGACATCGATTTTGGCTCAGATGTATCCAGCCTAGTTAAAAAAAAACATTTGCTTCAATCTGTAGGCGCTGTCAAAGTCTTTTTTCCGATCTCTCGAAACCCCGATAACCCTGAATTCGTGAAACATTATTAGTCGATCCAGTCTTGCATAAGCATAATTTTTCCAGCGGATACTTGTGTCAGTATTTAACTTCTGGAAAGTGGCAATGCCAAGTGTTCTGACAATTTCTGAAAACCCTTTGAGGTGAAGCACTATAGAGTTACTCTATTCGGTTTGGATCTTGCTCATTTCCTTTCGGGCAGTTCAATTTGTGATGTTGTTAAAATCAGAGGTGATGACTCATTGATTCTCACCACCCTCTACACTTCCGTTCAAAACAGAGGAGACGTTTGCACAGTTATATGATAAGACTATGGTTTAAAGGCACAGTTCACGATAATTTCGCGTAATCCAGATTATGACGAAAACCGGAAGATAATGTGGAAAACAGTGCGATGAAGGCGAAGGAACAGCGTGAATCGGCGTTTCCAATGTGAAAAGGGCTTTGAAAAGTAGTTAAAAAAGGGGCTGGACGAGAATGAGACCAGCAGAATGAAGAAGAGTGGGGCGCCTGGACAAGCTATACAATGTGTGTCATTGGTGTGGGTTCTGATGCGAATAGCTGACTGCGGTGAGCAAAAATTCATTCACTTATAAGCATGAGTAAACAAAAAACCCTAGTAACAGCAAAAATAGCTCACCTTTTCAGCTGGTCTGTGGTAGAAATCTAAATAAGGGATCGCAGTGGCAAAAAGAATAACAGATAATAAAAAAAATAGCAGAAAACATCGTTCATTACTTGGCGATCAGCTGATTGTGTGTAGGTCCTATAGCGACTATTGCAATCTGTAATGTCTCGAAACTCGTCTGACGTGACATCAATGAGGGGCTGGAAGTGTGGGCGATCCGGTAACGAGTCCCTCACTATGCGTTAACTGTTGGGACTCCATAGCGTCCTTCCTGTTACCCTTGGAGGCCGCTGGGTATTCCTAGGGGGAAAACTCAGAAACCATTTTTATCGTGAGTTGTGCCTTCAGCAACGTATAGTTAGAAGGGCCTAAGGAGACTGACTATGGGAATCATCAGTATTATTCCATAGTTCAGGTTGAATACTGTAATATAGCAGCTCAGTTATACTATGCTTATGAAGTTATAGGTAATGTAAAGCATTGAACTGAAGTTTAATTCGCATCTGCTTCTGCAATATTTTTTGTTTTTATCATCACGGAAAAGATTCTTCCGTCACGTAAGCCCAACAGTTTGAAGCAGCTTCACTTCAGTATCCTATAGATTGCCCCATTCAATCTGCTTTGACTATCGTTCATATTTTATGACGTTATAGATTATATTTATAGCATTAAAAACATCGATCGATCGGGTTTATTGTATTGGCTTCCAGAGTTTGCTAGAGTTTCTCCTTCGGCTCGCTTCTGTGCTAGGGTTTCTTTGGCAAAGATTGAGCTTACTCCCTCGTTCATTTGTTTTGTATCTGACGATTTCACCCATGAAACTTTTTACGCTTTGAAGCTATCTATGGGAATATGTGGTGATCCATTTATCGTTCACATTAACTTCTGCTGTTGTGTCGTCCTTCGCTTTCTATATTTCAGAAGATCATCGAGTTTTTAGCTCTTTTAATATGCACCTTGAAGTTGTAAGAAACTTTTTATTAGGGAAGTCAAGAGCTTCGGCTTGCAGCGTTATGGTCAAGAACCGGGTTGGGTAGAGATCTCTTTTTGCATCCAACGGGTGTGATATTTTCCATTAATATCCAGAAGAGAACGGGAGGTCTGGTAAGGACTCATATTGGTGCGATTTTCTGCAAAACTTACATTCGGTGTATGGCGTCTCCTTCCATCCCATGCCTAGCCTCAACTCAGCCTCTTCTTAATCCTGAATGACAATCATGCTTTGCTTAGTTGTTTTAATGCGCCGTGTGTTCGCATTTTTTTTGACCCTTCCTGGCCCTTTTTTCATGGACTACTGACGTTTGTATTAAGGCCAGAGCTCTGATATACATTCCTATCAAAGTCTTATGTTTCAGTGGTAATAATGAAGGAGAAGCCGCTGGAAACAGTAACGCTACCTTCAAAAGTTCAACATTTCTCATGGCCACCTGGGCAAGCGTTCCCATTCGACACGCTGCCTCCCTATCCTGCAGGTAAATTTGAAAGCTTATCAGTGCTTAGTGATCAGTCCACGCAAGAATTTCACGTTGTTTAACTGTGAATAAGTTTATTTACTGGTAGTGCTCACAGGTCCCAACTTATCTAAAGTACGATATCCACGAGATGTGTGCTCGCCACGTTACGTATGTCCACATTGCAGCGAGCAGTTCTTAGTGAGTCGAGTTACACTTTCGTTTCCTATTCGATATCCATCCATATTCAAAATAATTCGAGTCTATATGGGTAGAAGTAGTTGTGCTCTCTCATAAATTCTGGTTCAAAAGACTGAAAGGGGGTCCTGGTTGTAGAGGGTGCATTCGAAGGAGTCTACAGGATAAATGCCATGCTTCTAATATGAATTGTGTACGTTATTATAAACGTAGGAAATGAAACGCTGTTAACGATTCCCAAATGGAAAGTATGGTTTTTGAGGCTCTAAGATGTCCTTAGCCGCTGTCAAATTTGTTGGAGGTCAAGCAAGTCTCAAAGGCACAGTTCACGATGAAAGTGATTTCTGAGATTCTCCCAAATGTTGAAATTGAGTTTAGCACACGTATATCATATCTGGCACTATTAGGCACTAAAATGGCCTAGTTAGAGGGTTATGAAGGCTCAAACATTGGCCCGTGTGTGTCCTCGGACGAGTTCCACCGGCATCGTGGGTTGCACCGATCACAAGGAAACCTATGTAGGGAGTTCAAATGACTTGTCATGACCCATAGCGACAGTGGGAGACACTTCTGTACAGTTCTGGCTTTATGTTGTCAGCTCTTTGTGTAATTGCAGTAACTGAAATCTCGTTCGAATACCCCTTCCATATAATTTCCGTCACGGCAATCTCGTCCAACCTCTATTTTCCCTACTTTTAACCCATTGCGTACCGCGTGCTGCACATGGTGAAGCACGCCCCTCCGCCTCTGCGCGCCCGCATTTTCGTCCAAAACCACTCTAGAGTTTTGATAAAGTTTGAACAGTCCATACTTTGCGATTCGCTCAGACATCCGTGCTGTGTGGCTGAGTGCTGCACGCCGTGAACCACGTCGCCCGCGTCGATTTTGAAGGAAACGCCGGGCACATTGGGCAGCTAGCGCAAAACACTGCGGTACGCAATGGGTTAAGGAGTCATACTTTTCTGGAAATCGGCGAATTCTCTCACAATCAGTTTCTTCGCTACCGATGGACTATCCCCAATCTATAATTAAGCTTTTCGAATAAAAACGGGTACCTCGAAATCCTCGTGAACTGTGCCTTTAAAGGCACGGTTCACAATGAAAAAGGTTACTGAGTTCTTCCTTAAAGAATACTCAGCGCCCCCTATGGGTGGTAGAAGGGACCCTCTCGCTCCCACAATCTCGGCGCTTGGGGCAGAGTGGGAGCCCCGTTGCTGCCGTAGTTCGCTTTCCCGCCCCTCGATCGGTGTCACGTTATACGAGTGTTGAGACAATACAGATGGCTATTATTCGTTCTAGGACCCACGCACAATCAGCTAATTGCCGAGTGATGAGGCAATGTTTTTCTCCCATTCCTTTTTCCTCTATTTTTCTTTTTGCTGCCGCGATCCCTTATTTAATTTCCTACTCCTAGAAGCTGAAAAGGTGAGCTACTTTTGCTGTGACTAGGGTTTTTTGTTTATTTATGCTTATAAGTGAGTGAATTTTTCTCCCCATTGTGTGTTATTCGCACCAGGACCCACACGCGCGCAGTGAAACACACTGTTTAGCTCGTCCGGACGCCCCACTCTTCCTCGTTTTTCTGGTTTCATTCTCGTCCAGCCCCTTTTTAACGATTTTTCGAAGCCTTTTATCACTTTGGAAACACCGATGCACGCAGTTTCTTCACCTCATTCGCACTAGTTTCGACCTTGTCTTCCACTTTTATCATAATCTGGATTACCCAAAATTATCGTGAACCGTGCCTTTAAGGTGAAAGGTTTTATGGGTGCTTTCGAATATCTATAGTCCGCAAGCGTAAAATTGTTCAAATTGTTCAGTACATACTGTTCGCGCATGAAGTCGATGTCAAAACATGCATACTGAAACCCAAAAACGAAAATTTAGTTTGGGAACCAGGTTCTGACAGTAATCCGGCCGTTGATTCTGACGGGAACGAATGGTTGTGATGCGACACAGCTCCGTGACTATCCCACGTCATATCTAACCCGTGGGCTTGTTTATGGCTCTTTTCCGAAAAGTCGTTGATATGGCTGATCACTACTTTGAGTATTCAAACAAGGATATTCCGTGAATGGAATTATGTTGTTTGCGAAATCCAGTGTTCATCGTATTTTATTCCACCATGTAAGAACTGAGCCATTGAATCTTCGTTTCGATCTCTTTGGACGTTCAAAAACTGTCAGAAAGACGTGGGTCCCAAACTTCCAAATTTCTCAAAAAGCGTTGGAGTCGTTCCTCTTTCTGGGTACTCCCCCTAGCTATTCGCGACGGACGCTGCAGGAGAACCATCGAGTGAACGGAAATTTCGGAACGACCTGGGCCCCAAACTTTCAAGTTTTCAAAAGCGTGGGCTTGAGTCATTCCCCGGTTCCATGGCCGCTCCGTTCTGGAAAATTCTGAAGCGGGAGCAAATAATTCAACTATTCAAAGGTTGTATAATAAAAAAACATGCAAGCATTGTATATATATCTTAATCTCTGTCTTTCTGATTCAGAGAACAATATATAAAATATGCTCTAAAAACAGTTTGATAATTCAGTTTCATCGTCTTCGAGGGGCGGTGGCGTGTCCATTCTGTTACAATCGAGTTTCTGTTGGATTCTACGTGAGTTCCTCAAAATTTTATCACAACAAGTGTAGCTGGTTGTTAGAGGATATCGACTTATCACCATAAAAATCACCGAAATCTCCTGTTTGATTCGTGTCTATTTTTACCGTTCTTCGTCTACTCTCCATTGGTGTAGCACAACTAGCACTCTTGGATACCCTGTGTAGGTGGATGTTCGTATGAAAAAAGGCTCCTGAATTTGGTTATACATAAGTTTAGCTATACAGCAAACCTTCTCAGATACTTACATGTGATATGCTTTCAAAGTATGCAGAACTGTTCTATGATGTCGTCTCTGCCCATTGAATTTATGGCTCATTTAATTGTGGCTTCAATGTCACGGCAACCAGTTTTATGAAGACGGGACCAATTCTTCCCGCAGTCGAGAACCTGGTTCATCTTCGTGTACTCTTTTGCATTTCCGATTGGGAAATGGTCTTCGGCTTGAACGGCTTTGGGCAACCTTTTGGGCAACGACTTTTGTGTTCGTGAATTCCTCTGAAAATCGCTTCGGAATGGTATACTGTCGTTGATTTGGGTTCGTGAATTAAGTTGACCCTACACGATTCAGGCGGGTGAATTGAGTCGTTCAGTTTGAGGAGAAATCACCATTAGTTTGCCGCAAACACACTTATTCTAGCTGCAGAGAAATACAATACTTACAAGAGAAGGAAGTCAGGTCGCAGTAGTTGTTTGAGATGAGGTATACACTCCTTGTGTGTTTTCTATCTCCGTTTCTATCTTCGTTTCGAGTAAAGATGACCACGATGAATTTCTTTCACATAACAGTTGTCGGAAAAGAAAGGAAAATGGTGAATGGAAGATCTAAGTTCAATATACAAGTATACGACTGCTGTAATAGTCTCATCGAAAGTGATTATTCCCACATGAGATCCCACCTTTCCCAGCCTTGTTCAATGAAATCAGAGTCCGCTTTTTGTAATGCAAGTAGATAATGTAACGATCTTGAAAGCGAATTCGCATTTGGATGCGAAAGAGGCTGTTTAGTCCAGTTGAGGTCATATATCATAAGTGCTGCGCATCAGGTTTTTCAAAAGTCAGGATCCTCTAATGTTGGCTCTGTTAGAAAACAAATTCATATGTTGAGAATGAACAGCGTATATTCAATAAATCATTCCTAATTCTTCGGTCATGGTAAAATTCTTGGTAGGTGGTAGATGTGTGGCCCGTTCTAGAGATCGCGAATTGTTTGTAATTGACAAGATTGATGAGAATAGAAATAGGATCTTTTTATAATACTTTGCACTTCTCGGAATGCGTCCCGCACTCGCCTTTCGTTCAGAATAACAGCGGCGTTTTGAATGTGTCGTCGAAACTGGGTCACGCCGCAGCCGTCGCATGCGGCGGGTCAGCCCGCGATACTTGACAGACTCGCATTTGTCAGTGGGGCATACGATTTGCGCTTGGTCCACGGCAGTCAGCCCAAGGGAAGATAACACGAACAAATGCAAATCGTTCGCCGAACTGACACTTGGTGGTACTGTAATGTCAACTTGGGACCTCATGCCGCGCGCGACGTGGGCGGGGTGACCTGCTTTCGACGGACGCGCGCAACGGACGTTCTCCGGCCTGGGCAGGTCGCGATCGCACGTTCGATCCCGGACCTTGCGTGTGGTAGTGTGCCCTACTTGCCGCTACGTCCGCCACCTATACGCAGAAAATTTTTGGCTTTCAGAATCGACGTTGGGCCTATCGATATCTCGCCTATGCTTGTGCACTGCTGTCGTTGAGCGTTTTCTTGGGCGCACTTTTCATTCTCCTCAGTCCACAAAAGGTTTACCTTGTCATAATTGGTGAGTAATCTTATTTTTCATCGTAAACCAATTTTGTTTGCTGTGTTACATTGTCCGTATAGTTGAGTTGGGACTATTTCCTATCTGAAAGTCGAGGATGGAAACAGGGGCTTTTTACCGCCATGTTTTTCAGGAAAAATTGTTTGTGTAAGAATTGCCCTCAGGTCTTTCCACTTTGCTCTATAAAATGACGCTTCAGAAACATCAATTCAACAAGCATCTGGGATTACAATTTAGGTGTCATGCGAACTAACCAAGTGAAAAAACTTTTGATGATTTTTGGTGCAATAAAAAACATTGCAATCACTTTCTAAAAGAACGGGCAACCATGTCAAAAGGTGTCAGAAATTCCAGTCATTTTTCAAAAGCGGCCCTTACAAGAGACTTTCCAGAAAAGGGCTGGATTCTTCATTTTTTCCAAAAAACGCATTTTCTGAACGCATTTAGATACGCTGAATCGAATGGCTCTCGTAATTGCTCTCTAATGCCTGGAAGCCGATATGTGCTTTGCTCAATATTAGATTTTGAGCAAAGAAAGTCATTGAAGTAAACCGATATTTGGCGCTGCCACCCTACTTTGGCGGTGTCTCTTCGCGAGTACATTATGTAGAAGACTTTGTTGGCTGCTTGGCTTTTGATTTTAATAATATATATCCATTCTACCATCCACTCCAACTATTTTTGAGGAAACCAGTAACTTGGCACGGTTCCGAATCTTCGATCTACTTGATTTCATGGTCTGATTTTTTTGCTCTTGACGAATACTAGTAATAATACGATCACTGGTAATCACTATGTGATCGGGGCGGGCTTCGCTCCGCGCGTCTGTCGAAACTAGGTCACACCGCAGCCGTCGCACGCGGCGCGTCGGCCCTCGACTCTTGGCGGACGTCGCAGTTTTCAGCGGTGCGTACGACTTGCACTTGGTCAACAGCAGTCAGCATGAAGAACAGATAAACTGACACTTAAAAGCTGTACCGTCACCTCGAGGTTGCATTGGGCTGCGCCGCGCGCGAAGCGGGCAGTTGGCGCGCGGAACGAACATTCCCCATGTGATTGTTCTTAGGGACATCTATGGTGGGTTAGCTATTGCGTTTTGCAAGACTTTTTCTAGATATCTACAGGCTACGCCTGAACTAACTGTGGTCTGAACGTCGTTAAATCATAATGAATCCCGAATATTTTTTGGCTTCCAGGCTCTGACGAAGGCGATTGGCCAAAACGTTAAGTGAATAAAAATTACCAAGCGGCTATCGCGTGTGCTAGGGGCTCTAGCCATGAGAGTCGGAGCCACATGAGCTGATTTTCATTATAGGCTTTTATCGGATTTATGTGTTACCGTTCAAACCTCGCCCCCTGTGGGCGAAGCCTGGTCCTGCCACCCACCATAAGTGTCCCCATCTGTCGCCTGTACTCCTAAGTTTGAACTTTCTAGGTCCATGGGGACGGGAGTTATGAATTTTTGCTCAAACCCCGCCTCCTGGAGGCGGAGTCTGGTCCTGCTGCCTACCATAAATGTTCCCATCCTGTCGCCTGTGCTCCTAAGTTTGAACTCTCTAGGTCCATGGGAACCGAAGTATGAATTTTCGTAAGAGGGATGTGAGCTTTGAGGCACGCTCCGCCCTTTGTGGGCGGGCCTCCGCTGACGACATTAATGCTGGAGACACCTTCGCCAATGCTTCTCCCACATCAACTTTTTCCTGCTCTGTTGGCTTTCTCCAAACCGAGTTATGAATGTTTTCATATTGCATTGCATTTTTTGAAAACGGCCCGCCCATCGGGAGTGGGTCTCCCAAATCGGTCTAACTTACCAATGCACACCTCCAGTCATCTTTAAACCCCAGTTTTGAAGCCGTCTCGTGACTGAATTTGAAATCATGGTCCTCAGTACAGCCCATTTCGATGCACGCCACGCCCACTGTCGGCGGGGCTCCGCCAAGCTGATGTGTGCTTTATACTTCTCGGGACATGGCCCACCAATCCCACGCTTGACCCGGTCTTTCCAGGCAGATCTAAAGAAGCTAAGGAATTTCGTGACAGACAGACAGACAGACACACAGACACACAGACACACAGACACACAGAAACACAGACACACAGACACACAGAAACACAGACACACAGACACACAGACACACAGACACACAGACACACAGACACACGGACACACAGACACACACAGACAGACAGACAGACAGACAGACAGGACAGACAGGACAGACAGGAAAGACAGACAGACAGACAGAACAGACAGACAGACAGACAGACAGACAGACAGACAGACAGACAGACAGACAGACAGACAGACAGACAGACAGACAGACAGACAGACAGACAGACAGACAGACAGACAGACAGACAGACAGACAGACAGACAGACAGACAGACAGACAGACAGACAGACAGACAGACAGACAGACAGACAGACAGACAGACAGACAGACAGTCAGACAGACAGACAGACAGACAGACAGACAGACAGACAGACAGACAGACAGAGAGACAGACAGACAGACAGACAGACAGACAGACAGACAGACAGACAGACGAAGCGCTTTAGAGTAAGTAGAATAATATTTTAGCTGAAACTTCATAGAAGAATACCAAGGGCAATTCGATATTATTTAAATGTACTAATACCAAAATGAATACCGACATGCAAGGCGACGAAAACGGAATCACTAGGGATCCAAAACAGTTAAATGTTGCTCTCTAGACGTTTGCGATTAATAATTATACAATATTGTTTATAAGATGAGTGTACCGCAGTCGTACGCTAAAATTCGTTCGTTTTCTTCTCTTCATGATTCATTTAGAAACGTATTTTGCACCCTTCTGGAACAACTCAATTGCTTCTAACATATAGTCCACTCTGAACTAATTTTGTTAAGCGGCAATGTTATTATTAGTTGGATGAATATTCGTTTTTCAGCCTGTTTTTCGTTGTTATTTTCGCTGGTCTGTTTCATTAAATCGTCACATTTGCGATCGGCCGCTGAGGAGGCCACCATGGTGATCGACGAATACTGATTAATGACGTCATCCTCAAGCTTTTTACTCCAAAAACCCATTGCTTTTGATCATGCATATATTCTGTGCACGATTTCAGAATGTTCGGTTCATTTCTAAGTTGTCTACGTCGACGATCAATGTTTGACATTGTGGGCGCCATTGTGTCTGTGATTGTTAATAAGGTTATTATATTTAGATTACTTCAGTGTTACTTGCCTAGATCAGCAGCTCATCAGCATTTACGGTAACTCTTGAAATATTGCCAAATTCGTTTGTTGTTGTTTAGAAAATGTAGGTTTGTGAACGCAATACGAGACACAGAGTGTATGACATCATAAGGAGCCATTGAAGAGGCGGGTCTTCCCTTGAAGAGGCGGGTCTCCCTTAATCAAAGTGGCACCGCTTCAACATCTATTAATGATGCTAGATGCCCGTCCTATCAATAGCTTTGGCTGTCCCATTAAGTTTTCCGCAGTTCCCTAATCGGCAAAAAAGTGCTGAGCTGTAGACCAGGGATTCCTTCCGTGGTGTGGATAAACGGCACTATTGACGGCCCCACTCTCCGCGCGATATCATACCCGTTGTGCTGTTCTCGTATTGTATTGGTGCTCCACAGAAAACACCTAATTTTATCTATTGTGACTTGATCATTTGTACATAATTATTGATTTGACTCAGGTGATAATACAGGGGAGAAATTGAGACGTAAAGGTAAAATTGAGATTTCCCCAAGCACACCTGCTGTTAGTGCTCATGGAATATAGTGTTTACAAATATTCTACGGGCACTAACAGCGGGAGTGCTTTGGGGAGTTTTTCGATTTTGTTGATATCGAATTTTCGATATCGGTGAGCAAACGGTGCGTGAAGCAGTTTGTTCAGAGAGTGAGTAATAATATTGTCTCAATTTCGCCTTTCACCTGCGTGGACGCTATGGCTGCTTTCATAGTCCGCCGGCCGGCCGGCCGGCACGCGCGCCGGCACGCCGGCGGACTATGAAAGCAGCCTATGCGTCTGTAGTGTAGATTAAATATGTCGATTTGGGTTTCATGTATTTTGTTCTGAGAATTGTACATCTTTTCTCGAATAGTATCATGGCTATCTCCTCGTCAAAGTGCTTCAGACGACTTCAACTCTTCACGATGAGAGTTGTCTAGAGAATTTTATCACGTTGTGCCTTCCTTATGTACGCCGGTGTACTGAGCAAAGTTTTTGAATGAATATTTTTCTCACATATATCTCATGCAGAGCCCTCCATCCACTCATTCGTGCCGAACCCACACCCATCCGAGGGGGGATGGGTTTGGCCCGAGTCTGGTGAAAGAGCGAAAAATTTGCCAAACTAGGAATGGGGGAGCGAATGCGGTACCCCAAATGCGACACGAGATAGGGCGTTGTGGAGATGGGTCTTACCCGCTTCGCTCGCATTCAAAATTGATAGAACGATGCAACAATTTCGAATCCGCTAAGGTGCTCGTCGACGACCAATTTCCCACACCCGGCCTCGGCTCTCCGGCTGAGTCCAGTAATATGGAGTGTGGACTCGGCCGTCGAGCCGACGCCCCTCAGTTGCAGGTGGTCAAGATCAGTACCGTATCCTTTACTGTTCGTACTTGTGAACATCACTGAATGAGATATTACAGACAGTAAGAGATTACCTCAGGGAAACAGGAGAGCGGTCGTGTCGAGTACTCCATGTGCACCGGTTCTCTTTACCTCTCTCTCAGCGATTGGCACGGAGCACACGAGCAGTGCGGTGTACGGTCCTGTTTCTGTACAAAGTTCCAGGGGTATTGGCAGAGACGTCTTCCGCCAAAATCGGCTTATGACAGACATCCATGAGTCAAAGGAGCGTTGACCTACTTGGTTAGCCGAAGTGGTTGGAGGGGAAGGTTTCGCAAATTAATTTTGGGAGCTGGTATCTCAAAAATTCTGAAAGTTCCGCTGAGGTCGAGATGTAGCAAACGTTTGAGACCGAAATAACGCAGATGTCTGCCTCTTATATTCTATCATTGTTTGAACAAATGGTGCGCTGATTGAATTCTTGCTATGCATTATCCCAATTGCTGCACAAGTCCGAATCTGAATCTTGGCCTTGTCAGACATGAGTCCACATACCTATCCCCTGCGCCAGCGACACATAATATGGCCGATGAGCACTCCGACCCGGCACAGTCGTAAAATGGTCACCAACAATTTCCTCTAGCGGCGCCGAGCGAGCCAAATTATGCTCACTAGCGCCACCTCGAAAATATATCCTCTCTGGGACATGGAATTGCCGACCGAAGAAAAATGTTTCTATGATGCACATGGCGCATGCACCCTAGGATGCTCAGTAAGAATTCGAGCTTTGACAGGCTCGGGAAGCCATCCGTGTTGCGTTCCAACGAGTCCTTCTAGCTGATGAACTGTATTCGGTGCTGCGATCGTATGTGAATGGCGAAGTGGTTCGTGTGGTTCAATGGGTTTGGAGGATGTTTTTCACTTCTATGCAAGAACATAGGTTTTTATCAGTCTGTCACCTCTTCACTGTCCCATACGATCACATCATTGCACCACTGTTCTGAATTCTCTTCATATCTGCGAGCATAGAGAATTTTTTGGTGACATCAAGAACCCCACTCACAAGGGGAATAGAACTACCTAATATGTGATTGAGAAGTTCCAATTCTATCCGCTATACCACATAAAAGGCCGTGAAATGAGTTTTGATTGCTGCAGACTGGTTGAATTTCAGGGTTGAGAATTTGACTTTGAAATTGACGAAGCCTTTCTCATCCCCTCACCCAACATACATATATTTGTTGAGAACCTACAATTTGTGGTCAATTTTTTGCAAAGTAAAAATAAGTTACCCGAACAGAATACAAAAAAAGGAAACTAGTTCCAGAAAACTCGTATAAAATCATAAAAGAGACACCTATGGAATAAAAAAGTGCACCGACGAACACCAAAGTTTTTTCCTAAGTCTTCTCATAAGATGTTCCTCAGCAAAAGGAGCCTTCATGAGGCTCTGAGTAGAAGGCTTTTACAGGATCAATGTGTACTCAGATCAAAATGGCAAGATGTAAAAAGTACGAACTGTACTAGTATAAAAGAGGTTCTACATCTGGTCTGGTTCAGCTTCACCCGGCATCAAGAACCGCATTGGTCAAGCTCTACCCCATACCAGGTACTTGATAGCGATACCAACAGCTCCGGCTTTCCCTCTGTGCTGATTCGAAGCCGTATGTTCCCACCGTTTGAAGTTGTGCTGCCGTCGGGGGGAACGTCCGTTACGCTTATCTGTTGAAACTAGGTCCCCGCCTGTTTCGCGCACGATGTTTTCCAGACAAGGACCTCAATTTGAAATGAATATTGTGAAGAGTCGGATGGGAACGGCCACTTGCTCCAAAATGGAAAAGGTAGAACAGCTCCGTCCAAGTGAACATGGATGATTCTGCATGAAACTGCCTGCAAAAGATGGGAGAATGGCTACAAAATAGGATTCGGCAATCATGAGACGACGAATTTCGCGCAGTTATGCACACCGACTACATACAAAATACGGGCTAAACAGAGTGCAGGCCATCATAGGCTGCTTTCATAGTCCGCAGGCAGGCGCGCAGGCGCGCTGGCGCGCAGGCAGGCGCGCTGGCGCGCTGGCGCGCAGGCAGGCGCGCTGGCGCGCTGGCGCGCAGGCAGGGGCGCAGGCAGTGCTAGGGGGGAGGAGGGAGGCAGACAGTGTAAGGCAAACAGTCCACGCCCCTTCGAAGGTTGTTTGTTTTCAACCCCTCGAAGGGGCGTGGATGTTTGCCTCACACTGTCTGCCTCCCTCCTCCCCCCTAGCACTGCCTGCGCCCCTGCCTGCGCGCCAGCGCGCCAGCGCGCCAGCGCGCCTGCCTGCGCGCCAGCGCGCCTGCGCGCCTGCCTGCGGACTATGAAAGCAGCCATAACAATCAGCTGCCTCCATCAGCACTTTCGGACCGTTTTGACTTCAGGTTTGCTCATCACTGCCTCACCTAGGGAGTGAGAGGGGACAGACGAACGGCACTAGTTTTTGTACAACTATTGGAAACACTTGCTCGTACGTCTTTGCACCGAATGAGGCGGTCATCGACCAAGCCTAGCGAGTGTGTCAGAGCGACCTTCCTGGCTTGGTCGGGTGAACCGGAAAGAACGAAACGACTGATGTTTCTCTATATTCTTTCTATATTTCTATATTTATATTTTTTCGCTGTCTGAACTCAAAAAGTGTGGCTTGGGCTGTCGAGATAGTTTTGCGATGGAGTACTAGCAATGATTGGCCTCTTGAAACCAAGCATCACTTGACCAAATGCACTCAATCTCAAAACCCATCCCTTCACCATTTCTAACCCAGTCCTAATGATATTTATTTATTTATTGACTTATTCAATACACTCAAGGGTGTACCATACAACATAATATATCAAAAAGTCTGTGCGAGCAATGTTACTATTGTTACTGTCGTTGTTGTGATTCTTTTGTTACATTACATATTATTGTTCTCTCCAATCAGCTGTTCGAATCTTCGACAAAACTGCTCCACCGAGGATCGTGCAGCCTCTGTAAGAGACGGCAGAGAAGACGGCTCTTTTATGGCAATATAGAATAAAGTCTAACTTTAAACCTCTTTTACGCTATAACTGGGTCGTTTTTTGACGAGATAGCGGTCTATGTGCTAACCTTAAAGACCACGGACTCATTTCATAGCACAAGCCAAAACAATTTTTATCGTTAACTGTGTCTTCTGGCCTTGCATGTAACGCGATGATTCTGAGAAAGCGTTTTTTTTTTCGGGGCGCAATTCAGAGCAAACAATCAAGTCGACTATTCCATAAGAATCGATTACCCTTTCCTGAAATCAACGGGCTTTGGATGCGATAAATTGCGGAAGGGAGAAGGCAGCTCTTTTTCTGTTGTTGCTATATGTCTTTTCAAAGGTGGTAATGCACTCACAGTAACCTCCCAAATTAAGTCAGTGGCTGCTTTCATAGTCCGCCGGTGTGCCTGCGTGTCAGCCGAGGTAGTGCTAGCTGGGAGGAGGGAGGCAGACAGTCGGTCGACGCGGTCGCGTCGCAACCAAGCCCCTTCCAAGAGCTGAAAACAAAGAAAAACAATATCAAAAACCATTTGCACAAGCCCTGGTTGTTTGATTTTTGGCCTTGTTTTTTCTTTGTTTTCAGCCCCTCGAAGCGGCTTGGGCGCGATGCGACCGTCTGCCTCCCTCCTCCCCCCTAGCACTACCTCGGCTCGCACGCTGGCACGCCGGCGGACCGGCGGACTATGACAGCAGCCAGTCAATGAACTTAAAGTAGGGGAACAGGGTAAGTGAGTCAGTAAAGAGCCCTGATTATGAAAGGAATACAGAAAACGCGAAAACGGGATCAAATAAAGTGGACAAAAAAGAGACAAGGAGAGAAAAGAAAAACGATTGAAGGCTGAGTTACACGCCGTAATACGATCACATGGGGTATAGATGAGAGAGTAAGGGACTCGCGCTCAGCCTACCCAAGTCCCCTGTTTCAACCTTACTGTAAACATTTTTTTTATGATAACGCCACAAATCGTCTCCCTTGTCGAATATCAAATGGACTGGCTTTATCTTCCACTTTGCCCTCGAATTCCATCCTCAAAAAAGTTTCCCAACCTGTTTATAGTACAAAAGAAGAACAATTCGAAATTTATTTGCATTACAATTCTTTCTGAGTACCAGGAATATCATTTACGTGGTTTTTCCTACTACTAGCAAGAATCGGCGATCGGTTACAAGCAGCCGACGTTGGGATACTCCTTGCGTAAATACACCGTATTTACAATGAGGAACTGAGTAGCTCGGGTACTGTTTACATAAGAGGTGGAGATGGTTTGAACATGCGAGTCAGTGATCATTGGTAATCCCTTTGATAGTGTCTGAGCACTGCACAATACCCTATGCAAAAGTGTATTCAACAACACAATCCGGATTTCCTTCACAGTTCATGTTCTAAAGCTACATAGCACATCATTACTAAGTTATCAAGGTGAGGCTTTGAACATTAATCCAAAACTTAGGAGTTGTTGGTCAGTAGAAGAAACGCTCTGTGCCCCCCTCGCCCTCTCCGAAAATTCCATAGGTTCAGTATGACTAAAAACTGGTTTTGAATGAATGAATGCAAAAGGATAATACATTTTTCGCGGACGATTTCAGAAGCTCGCTTCCAGAAAAACGATGGCAATTTCAATGGACCTGAAAATGAACGAATCAAGAGGGGTTAGATGAAAAAATAAGCCCTTCCCTAAGAGAGTACTGTCGTGTCATTTCGAAAATAGTAAATCATTGCAAAGCCATCTCCCTTCTGTGAAAACGGACCAGACCTTGACAATGTCATTACTGGAGTTGTGCACAGTTACAGAGGACAACTTTAGTAAGTGATTTTTATGGGACTGTACAGCGAGAACAAAGTTCTTACCCGCCACTACGTGGCTAACTCTAAAACAGCCATGAAATCAGGAGAAAACAGACAAATGAGCATCTACCCTTAATTTAAAAACACTTTAAGGATTCTCAAAGGGATTAAGATGAAGCTTTCGGCGTTTCCTTGCGATATGCTTCCACACTTTATTCCATTCAGGATTTTAGTGGAGTTTTGAACGCGTATATGATTAATGGAGTGCTATTGCAATAAACAAATCAGTCTTTTTATCCTCTCAGAACAGTTTGGTATCTTTTGACCGACCCCGAAAAGATGGCGGATTCGGAGCGATACTGGGCCGGGATTCGATCACCGGACCATGCGTGTGTGATAGTGTGCCACTTGCCACATCACAACTCCCGACCGAGGTTGCGTAAGTCCATTCTGTTGTACCGTATGCGCCCGCTCACACTTCGAACGTGGACTTTGAGTGAATTCGGGGCGAGTACTTGTACGAACGTTGCATCTTCTAGTCATTTATGTACCTACTCATTGAGTAGCAAGCAATACCAGAGGTTCTGGACGAAATGTCTGATCGCAAAGAAAGCATTCATAACGGAGCAGTGCAGTCAACACTGATAGGTGTTGACTGCACTGCTGAAAGCAAATTCTATGAAGTCGTCTACAAGTTTGCATAGTACAGAAACAGCCGGAGGCAGAGCGAACCTTTACTTGTAAGTCGATACAAAAACAGAACAAAGGTAGCAACGGTTCAAGCCCTGCAGTGAAGTGTCCCTGGACAACCCATAGATTTCGAGTTGTTTACGTCGTCATGCAAAATGGCACCCAATGGGGAACAACAGCCAGCTTAATCTATCACAGGCCTACTACCATTGCTGTGTCTTCAATTATTTTCAAGAAAATGAGTTCCTCTCTTCAAGATTATCTAGGAGAAAACTGGTTATTTGGAAGCCTTACTGGAGAAAGATTTTCAATTCCTTAACTTTGGACTGGTAGTATTTCGAAATAAATCTAGACAGACTGAATATTCTCGCGGAAAATTGAAGTGTTTTACAGTTTCCATACTCGACGAAAGAAGATTACATGAGCCTGACTGCTAGAGTCATGAACAGAAAGAAGAATAGGGGATGTCGTCGTTACTACACAAGAGCAATAGTCAGTAGTTACTCCTGAAGTAACTCCTTGATGTATATATCCAGCATATCAACAGCTGACTGGTATAACAACTCGCCATGACTAGCCACTTAACAGTGTGACTTGCTACCGACCATCGACTAACAGCTATGGCCCTTCCGTCTATCCCTGGAGTTTAGACGACAAATTGTCTCGAATTTTTAGAACATGGGAGGACTGTCTGAGACGCTACTTGAGTTCTCGGATACCAAGACTACGTGCATCCGGAGAAAGCATTTGCGCTCAAAGGTCGTCCCGTAAAATCGTTCCCCATCATGTTTGCCCTTAGAAGAGGAGACGGATATAAGTGGTACAACACGGATAATGTAAGCGAAACTCCTCTGTCTGTTCAATCTCTGTTATCCTCCCAGACTTACTGTAGCAGTGATTTTCAGTGGACCTTCTAGTGATGCTTTTCTGTCTTTTTTTTTCTGTAAAATACGAAATGCTTCAGGAAGACCACACAATTAGGAACTATTTACGACTAAAACGAGTAGTTTAAGCTTTAGAAGTACTTCATCAGGCCTTGAAAGATGTGTCGACCCCATAGTCCCAATCGATCGCATTTTTACGACAGCGCTCGGACTCACAGCCAAGGAACCTGGCCACAATTCCAATTTTCATGCTCTGTAGATAGTGCTAATTCAAATCCTGCTCTACCGAATGTTTTACATATTTTGATGGGGCACACATTGGTTACGACAACCTATTTTCCCGTCCACTGCACAAATCTTGCCATTATCCAATTTGGGCGATTCTCGAAAACATACATACACGCATTTACACACGTATATACCCACATCATATACATGCACACACACGCGAGCAGGCTGTCATCTCGATCATAGAAGTGGCACTTGTCTTTGAATGAAGTTGTCTATCACCAGAATCCATGTTCCATGGACGACTTTCTAGATCCTCTCTGATCACATTTCTAATGTTCTCGTCTAGTGAAAAAAGAAACCGTTCATGGATGCTCCGCTTTACGCCATACTTCTAAGACATTTTCAAAGACGGAAAGATAGTGAAATATGTATGGGACCTCCGCAAACGAGCATCGGATTAGATGTACTGGCCGTCTTTGTACTTACAACTTTTCAGGAGATAGCGTTTGAAAACTTAAGTGACCAAGAAACAGTCGTAGATATTGAAGTATCAATCTGATGAAGCGCAAGAAAAGATCCGAAGTCAACCTCTTATCAATGAGCTATTGAAATGGTGGAGTCTTCCGCGCCGTCAGCGCCACATATGGTGTACAAGGGGGCCACAAATTTATCCAAGTGGGATACCTCATAAGCCATTCCTATCGTGAACTGTGCCTTTGAGCCTGAAAATATTACTGCGTTGACTGATTGCTTTTGTTTGAACGCTTCAACATCAAAGGATAAAGGATAAAGTTTTTTGGCGTTAATCAATCCCGTCTGAGGGATGCGCCTCCGAAATCGACTTCTATTCAGATTCGTAGTGCCGGATTGAATGCTTATGTGGCCCATCCAATGATTCGCGGTGGCCAGCCGATGTACAAGTCAGTGCTTTTATCCTCCCAGACGAGTCTCGTACCAATTAGCTGAACCCGGTGGGATGGAAGGCTTGGTTGGCCTAGGCGGATCTCGATCGGGAAATCGAACCCGGGGCTGTGCGGGGGATATAGCGCGCCACTTGCCACTACACCACCCCATCCACTTCAACAAAAATTTCCGCAAATTTAGCACAAATAAAGGCAGCAAAACCAGAACGCTTCGACAAAGCGCCCACAATAAGCGTTGTATGTTTGAGACTCATGGTCCATTAACTTGGGTAAATTGGTAAAATTGATCAACTCAACAAACTATTTATGTACGATTGATCTGAATAAATTCTCTTACATACGGGTATAAAAGTGGGTACTCCTGACCAATCATATCAACCGCCGTCGCTCGCTGCCGCTTATTATCGAACATGATCGCGCGATGTTATTCTGAGTCTAATCGTTCGAAACTTGAATGACACGGAATTAGACTTTTAGTCATCATTGTCATATTTCTCTTCACAGCGCATTACTCAGCGCCATAGTGAATATGGTTGTGGCCCGAGTCGTGCAAACGATGTGCTTAAAGTTCACTGCAATAAATATCTTATGGTAGCACCCGTTCTCTTCCAGCCTTCAACATACAGCTGAAATTGTAGCTGAATTGTCGTTCACGGTTCATTGCTTTCTGTCGCTTTCATTTATGCAGAATTGTAACAACACACTCTTCGCTGCCAATCGTCGCCCGTTTCGGGCTGATCCTTTTTTCTCACAATCTGGTTTGTGGAGCAAAGTAGAGTTTTCCTAATGCCTCTTCTTTGTCTTGCACTGTCATGCACTATCGTTCAATTACCACCTTCATACACTTCTTTTCCCTTCAGTGCTGCTCCTGCCGTTGACAATCATCAATTTCTTACTCATGCTCAGATATTCGAGGGAGAATTTAGCTCTGAATGATCCCACTGAATCATGCGAAACATTCATCTAACGCCCTGAGCCCCAGTGCATCAGTAAGGCGGCAATCTACTGAACGGTTCTTCCTCCTTCTTAATTCATCTTGGTCACAGTGTACGGATGGGTCTGCGCCCCAAATTGCTCTTTTCCCTTCGAATTGCTACCAGCTGTTAGGTTTGGACTACACGCTGCTACTCAATACCTTGTTTAACAGACTCTTTCATTCCTAAGTGAATTGCATGGCACTTTGCTACCAGTCTAGTTGACTGATCACTTGCAGTGGTTTTTGACGCTTCACTTCGCTTCAATGTTTACTCATCCAATAGGGGCTCCATGGGAAATGATCTGCTTCCTGTTGACTTCATAGGGCCTTCTTCGTACTGGAATGGAATATCCTGAGCAGTTCTTCATACCCTGATTAGAATCTTATTCCCATGTAGAAGTTACAGTTTGCTTCATTCGTCGTATTTTATAAAGACCATTTTATCTGGTTTCAGGTTCTTCTGTGACAATAAGTACCACAATCTGCGCGTGAAAAGCAAAAGAAATGGAAAGGACAAGCGGACCATGTAGTCAAAAAAATCTACAAAAAAAAGCAGGAATGAGCACCCGTTCAATAGCAGTTCATTTCGAGCGTCGAAGAGCAAAACGTGGTGATCGGCTTAGTTCTAACCCACCGATATAACATAATAACCAACGATGCCACGTACCTCCGACTGAGAGAGTTGCTCCGCCCCGATTCGATTGTACAATACCAACTGTATTTAATCACAAGACCACTGCAAAGTTGGAAGTCCTGTTGGAAGTAGATTGGTATCCAGACGAGTGACATCCGTTCGAGGTTTTGACCTCAACTTCTACCATGAAATGTCAAACATTACTGCTTTTTTCCACTTGGGCATCGTTTCTCTATGAACCTTTCGCTATCGTATACACTATAAGATAACTTACACTGCTTCTAATATTGTAACAAGAAGTTAAAATTTCTAAAATTGAAAAAATATGACAAAAATGAGAATAATATCGGATGCGGGAAGATATGGGGTGGTGGCAAGTAGCGCACTACTACACATGCATGGTATGAGGATCAAATCCTGGAACGTTAAGCCCAAGCCAGTCAAGCTTTACATTCTTTCGAGATCGGTTGACTGGTATCAGAGTTGCCTGGAGCATGAAAGCACTGACTTGTACATCATACAGTCTTGAATGGAATTCGATTGCGAGGAAAACCCCGCGCTTGAGATGGATTATCGCCAAGAGATTCAAGCTTTATATCTGTCTATGTCTTGCCCGAATGCTCATAGAACTATTCACTGATCTTGCTTCCTGTTTTTTTTGGACCAGTCCCGACAGTGTTCAATTTTGGAAAGGTGATATTTTCAAGGCAGTCATCGTCCATTTTAAATGAAAATAGCAACTATGGCAGCCATAAATCGAGCATTTACGCACACAAATCTCCGCTGAAACAGGGACGACAGACAAAAGAAGTTCAAGTGGAGGACAAATGAATTGAATGGAACTGCCGGCGTTTCCGTTCACACAAAGATTGCCTTCATCCACTAAAGTTGCCGTATTCCTGTGTCTGAACAAACTTTAAATAGTTCCTTTTTTGTCACAATTTCGAGCTCCACTCAATGCCTACCCTATTCTCCCCTCCCGGGTTTCTCCAAGTACATATGTTGAACCGACCACGAGCCCTTTATTGGTCCTAACTTTTCCAAAAAAAGAAGCGTAGCTGTTCAATGCTCCATGCAATAGCATTTTGTAGTCAAAACCACCTTATAAAAGGATGGTTCAATGAGAGGTTTCAGGGAAAGACCACGCTTCTTCCAAGCGCAGAGGAAAGTTAGTTGAATGGCAATCGACGGCAGCGAGTCGTGGTGCGACTAAAAATAACGCCTCTCTGCACTCTATTCGTCTATTTGACATTTTTGTGAGAACCAACCAGCATTGTTTTGGATGGCACAATCCTTTTTACCCTACATAGCTATATGTTCGGTACTGACACCGTCATTTACAACGGCTACGATTGAAAGCAGAGTGCCAGGTGCCGTAGCTATCTGACCACATTCTCACTGCGTTGACCAGGGCTCAATATTCAAGGTTAGTTATGATCTCCATCAAAAAAAAGTTATTGCCTGGATTCCTAAATCGATGGCAGAACTTCCCATTTAGGGAGCTTTCCGATGCGTTGGGCTTCTCCCGAATAGTTTCTCCTACAGCACTCAAAAGCATATGTTCTAAAGGCTACTTGTGCAAATCTTTTCTTTCCACAGCCAATCCTATGATGAATGGGAAGTGGTCAATTCAAACTCTTTTTCTTCCTTTTGCTACTTACAGCTTGTCGAAAATGTCGAGTGCGTCGTCAAGGTTTCCCGCGGGGCAGTGGGCGGGCAGATGGTGGATATGTGCAAGAAGCCCTCCCTTAGACGGCAGCTTTACTCGGATTAATTCCATTCAGCCACACACACACACACACACACATGCAACTCTGGTCTCTGCCGTCCTGCTCTCAACATGGGCGCCCATTATCTCAGCGGAAGTAATCGAACCCACAGAACGCCTTACTAAGGCAACAATCCAACCAACTAATGGCCAGTTGACGTAATGTTGTTGTCATGAATACGCCATTCTCTTTGAATGTTGCCAGTTTCTGTCTTAGCTCACGTACGTTTTCCTCTCTCAGCTTGATCGATACTTTCGTCTGTGGAAGTGGCGGAAATTAATCGCGCCATAATCGGGAGGCATGTCAGCTCAGTGCTTGGCTCGCGAATGGCGCCACTGAAGACGTTACTCCTTCTGAGTCGAAGGTCTTCTTCAGCCAACACTTCCATAGACGTCTGGCCCACCGTTATTTATTCCAGAGCTCATTCCATTAATTTTACAGCGTCTGAACAGGATGTTTTCAGCCCATTTTCATGAGCCCAGCGTTAGACTCTTTACTTTTAACCTCCTCAGAGTTGCTTTCCAAGTTATAGTGAACTGTTTTTGACCAAAGTTTATTGAAGACCAAGAATGAGTGCTGACAAATGGTCGATAAGGTTTTTTGAGATGGTTTTTTTTTTCATTCAATCGCTTTTACTTGAACTTCACTTCAGTACTGGAACTCGAACATTTCGCGACCTCTTTCTGTTCAAGCTTTCCGAGATCTACGAGTTTTACTACTACTAAGTTCCTATGAACCAAACATAATCTGCGTACTCCCAACTTCTCCTTCATGTTCTCCATAAGCAATCTGATTGTTATCAATGCACTAGCAAAAACCGTTTCTTATTCAGAATGAGGACTTTATTTTTGACTTTCTTCTTACCAGGGAGGGGTAGTCTACTTATCTTGGAACTTTGAATTCAGACCCAGATAAATCGATAGAGTTTTGAATGCTGTTTACGAAAATGGAAATTAAAACTGCAAAATGGTTCTCCTTAAAAAGTTATGGGGGACCGAATTTTGCTCGACAGTAGTATCAATTGGAAATGCGAACTCGTCGCTTCCATATCAAACGCCCACGTGACCTAGTGGTAGTGGTCTCGCTTCGTGGGCGTAAAATGAGGGGTCCCTCCCCGTCATTGTCCGCACTTTTGCAAAGTGTTTTTTCATTTTATCAATTCTCTCTAAACGTTTCCTGACATTTCTTCAGACAATTGATACTACTGTCGAGCAAAATTCGGGCCCTCATAACTTTTTAAGGAGAATCATTTTGCAGTTTTAATTTTCATTTTCGTAAACAGCAGTCAAAACTCTATCGATTTATCTGGGTCTGAATTCAAAGTTCCAAGATAAGTAGACTACCCCTCCCTGGTTAGTCCTTCCAATGCACATTTGACAAGAGACTTCCCTTTACTTTTCAAAAATTAATTTCTTCTATACTAAGGAATGCCAATGCAATTCTTACTTGTTACCTTTGTGGATGCGACTGCCCAACCCGTGCCTGAGTGTGCCTATGTGGAGTATTGGAAGCTCAAAAGCCTCCTTCCTAATTATTATGAACTGAGTGAGGAATTTCAAATCACTTTAATCAGCTGAACAGCTTTCCACGGAACAGAGTTTTCATTTTCGTCTGGCGCTGAAATAATTCCCAAAGCCCGCAAAAGATTTGCGTGAAAACTGGGAGCAGTGAATCAAACAAACATCTAGCCGTTTATTTCTAATTCGCTATATGTTTTCTGTATATATATATACATATTATATTTTCTGAAATTGTGGAGTGAGTAAAAAACAAAACGGGTAGATTTTCATGCGTATAATCATCGTAAACTTCCTGGGGGAATGCATTGAAAGTGTACGGAACATCCGATACTCGAGTAGTGATCTAGCCGCCAAAGGTAGCGGAAAGCAGGCTCTAGAAGCGCGATTAAATGCTGCATGTATGAAGTGGAGGGAGACCACTGGTATGGTCTGCAACCGACGGTGCTCTAGGAAGGGAAGGTGTACCAAGCAGCGCTAAGGCCCATGATGTTTTAGCGAGTGTTAGCCCGTAAGTAAAAATCGAACACGGCTTTACTTCACTGAAATGAGGATGCTCATACGGAACGGTCCTGTGGTAGGATGTGAGCGGACCGGATCAGGGACGACAACGTCCGGACGGCCACGCAAGCAGCCCCTGTTCAGCTAAAGAGGAGGGCAATGAAATTTGCGGCTCAATGTAAGCGACCATGAGGATCCTCAAAGAAGGTATAGCGAGTTGTGATCAAGAAGGACCTCGCTACAGCCAAAGCAAGGGCAGGAGATACCGCAGATAAAAGAAGTGGAGGCGGCTGACAAGAACAGCGGACTTTGCGACTGAGCGAGTTAATCGCCCAGTCGACTTTGCGACTGGGCGAGTAGGAACGGTTTTGTGCAATCGATCCGTCGCACACGAACCATTTGCCTCGTTATGACAGTTCTAGCGTTATTCATGCAGCGCAGTCGCTATGCGATTATCACTTATGTCATAATTCTAGTGTTAGTTCTTCTGTTCCTGAATTTCTTACTTGCTGCTGCATTCTGCTGCTTCGCGTGCGGCATCTCTCTCGCCGCGACGCGACAATTTCGTTCCTACTGCACCACACCCCTAGAAACACTCATTCGTAGAGGCAATCTGCATTGAAAAGGAATTTCGGTTGCGTCTGCAGGAGAGGCGTAGTTCATGGAGTGGGCGGAGACCATGGTCCTTGTGGCGTTCATGACTCGTCACGATCATGACCGGCCCTGTATCATAAATGGGCCACGAATGGTTTGCATCTGCAATCTGAAATGGAACGACATGAACAGAAAAAGCCGTCTGAAGCCGTTCAGTGTGTGCCAGCGCTTTTTTCTGGTAATTGCAGCCACAACGTTAACGTAGTCGCAACACTCACAGGGGCCTTCACATGCGCCTTCATTATAGGTTATTGTCACGCAAGCGAACTTTTTTACACTAAATTTCGGCCATGATTTTTTGATGGTGCGGGAACGGATTGCTTCATTCCATGTAAGGATGCCTCAACTTCGCTTTGCTTGCTCAGCTTTGCTCTCAAACCAAGCTGCACTACATTTCCACCCCTACCTCCTTCATTCTGATATTGCCCCTTAGAAATGCTCGGTTTGTACTCAATAAAAATGGCCATATATGAACGTCTTGAAACTCGAAAAGGGATCGTTTGAAACCCTCATAGGTGAAATTTGATCAATTTGAAGTTATCCAGATTTGCGCACCTTCCCAAGTCTTATACGATAGCTATAAGTATTCTTGAGCTCAATTCTAGTGTATCACTTAAGAACGTCTATTTTTGCAACACTTAAAAAATTGACGTAGAATGGATGATTGGCTTCTGACGATTTTGCTTTTGTTCATCTTGACTTTCTAAATCTGAAGTGCAGCTGTAAATGAGAAGACTGATAACCTGATGACTTGAACTGGTAATAATTGAGTCTATTTTGAATTCAACCTTTTTTACAAACAGCCCCTGAAGAGCTGAAGATGAGAAAGCAGTGTCTGCGACTGTACTGGCACGTGCTACGAAGAAACAGGATCCCACCATGAGCGGAATGCGCTACTTTTCGCGCGTCCGTCGAAGCTAGGTCACGTCGCAGACGTCGCAAATGGCGCGTCAGCCCGCGATTCTCGACGGACGTCGCAGTGTCAGCGGGCATAGGATTTGCACTTGGTTCACAACAGTCACCTTAAAGGGCAATGTAACACGGACTGGTGCAAATCGCTCGCTCCACTGACACTTAGTGGTACTGTAATGTCATCTCGGATCACAGTGGGCTGCGCCGTGCGCGAATTGGGAGGGACGTTTGTTTCGACGGGCGCGCGTAACGGACGTTCCCACGCCATGAGAAATGCAATGGAGTTTGAACGGAAAGGAAGAGACCACGCGGAGCCCTCAAAGAAGAGAAGGAGGGACGCGATCAAGAAGAACTTCTCTAACACCATGGTGAGGGCAGAACTGCCGTAGATTGGGAGAATTGACGGCAAATCACGAGAGTAGCGGACCCTGACCCTGAGCGGGATTGACGCTAAGGAGAAGAAGAAGTATTTAAGTTAGCAGCAGATGATGGACTGACCAACTTCTGTGAGTGAGGAAAACGGAATCCTTGCCAATCTTCAGAAACGTGGCTCATTCCAAGAGTTTCTGTTTTTGTCCAAATGTTTGTATACTATCTGTGCGTCTTCAAGGCTACTTTCAGTATGATCGAAACAGTTGTAAATTTCCTTCCAGTTTCTAGCGTTATTCACCATTTTGTTTTTCCTGCATCTGTATCTTCCAAAACTATGCCGTACAGCTCTTCAAACATGCCCCTAGCTAAGAAGAGCCCGAACACTCAGTCCTCTTACTCTGGATGAAGCTTTAAATTCAGGAAGTATGAACCCAGGTTGAGCTGTCAGGATTTCATTTCGGCTAATCTTCGTTTCCAGTAAAAAAAGAAACTCGTTTCGGAAATGCAACAGATTAGTGTTATACCCGTCTTGAATTAGTTTGCTTGGACATGGGAAAAAAAACCAACGATGAGCCACACGTGAATGAAGGAGGAAGTTAGTAGCCACATGATTTCGATGGGCGCACGACTAATTAGGAGGCATGTCGTGTTTCCGTCCCTGACGTATGCATGAGCTGATCGGTTCACAGGACCGTCGAGCTTTGCATCCGTTCAGTTTGTGTACTGAAGTAGTTTATTCTATTAGTCACATAGATCCAAAGTTTTGACAGAGGAACTTGGCTCTTGTTTGCTTTGTTCACTTACTATCCCTTTGAAATGCCGTATCAAAACCTCAAAAGCATCAAAAACTGGATATAGGACGTGGATGTTAGGCCAGAGGGTGTAGAGACGACATATGGTCCTTAAACAAGCCGGAATCTGATTTCGTCCCAAAGGAGCTCTGAGTCTCCTATGACGTTTGACCGCCACCGACTTTGTCTACATATCTCACTATGACTATCTCCATAGCTTCTACTTTTTTGGGTTCCTCTTGAAAGGGCTCCGAATTGCATCATCCATAAGGCCATCTGCCCATCTTCTATATCCATTGAACGCCGCCAGCCGAAAAAGGGCAAAGCTAGGTCCTGTGATGGATGTGAAACGATTAACTTCTAAAGCGTTTGACGTCACGGCTCATGCACATCTTCAATCCATTAAAAAGCAGACAAAATGAGACTGCCGCCATCGCAATATTCGCCGTTGTTGTTGTTGTTTTGTGGTAAGGCTGAAGCCAATTTCGTTGACGGCGGCTCAGGTACGCCACAAATGCTAATGAGATTTCTTGGCGGAAGCACCACAACAACCACTTCAACGACAAAGTGAACCACTACCAGAAGGTTTCTTTCTTGTCCAGGATACTTCTATATCAATCTACTACACAGAGAAATCGCGGGTCAATTGGTATTCATCGTTGAAGAATTTTGTTGTATAGGTATTGAGTGATTTCTACGCTGAATACGTACGCTCCTCCAATATTTTATTGGAGGAGCTTGGTCACATTCCAGGTGGAGACGTGAATCATGCAAATCTTCTGCGGAACATTTACAGTTCCGAGTTTCGTGGAGATTGAGTCTTTTTCCTCACCGAGATTCTGCCTTCCTCTCCATTTTTCATTAGTTAGTCAGAGTATTGTCTGAGTCTCCTGAAGAAACTTTATCGGCCGCTGTGAATCATTATCCAGAGCTAGCATGCAACCAAATGCTGCAACAGCTTCGATTGGAAACTTCCATGCATGACACAGCTCAAAAAAAGAGATCGATTACCTCTAGAAATTCGTAGTCTTTCTCCGAGATAAAGACGGCTCAGTTCTGTAAAGTATACGCGTGCCTGTTCTGCATTGTTATTTTTCTAAATAAGTCGGTCTGATCGGCTGTCCAGCTGTACAGAGCTGTTCCAACGACCCTTAGCAAGCCACGGGTTGTCACTTGATTGCGCTTGCATTGCTTTTATGCATCGAATTCTCATACCAAGCGATATTGGAGGGCAAAAATGAAGCATTCATTCATATTAGTGAGTATCCTTCAGCAACATAGACCGGAGGTACGTAAAATGCCTGTAAGCTCACCGCACAAACTCTTCGTGGACCCTCCCTTTTCTCAGAAATGCTCCAAAGTGGAAAGGACAAAACTCTGCAACCAGCTAGCTTGCTATGAAGCAAAAACTGAGACCGTCCGAGGCGCCTTCTGAAATTAGCTGCATTTTGAGCGGCGTTTACGAAGGCGGGGCTTAATGGTCTTCGAAATTTTCATGCTTAGCGAGTCCAGCTAGCGTTGCCTGGCTCTTACCTCAGTTTCGCTTACTGGTCTCAGAGATTTTCACTTTTTTTATGGCCAAGTAATTCAAAAACCTTTGTCTTTCAATTACTACCAACACATCTGGTCAAGTACCCATTGAACTCTTCTCTTATCGCTGAGAATAACATCAGCCGTAGAAAGAAATGGAGACTTCTGTTGCCACGTGCATGACAGCGAACCAATTCCCTTCCTGATTGGAACTCAAAACCCACCAGGACTTCTAACAACTCTAATTGCTCGTTGGGTCAGGAGGTTACACCAACCCTCTTCTTACTGAAAATGCCTTATGCGGGTCGCGTCACTGGGCGACTATCTATATCACCTCCGGATTTCGATTTTGTAAGTTCGACTGCCTCCGTTCATCAGTGGTGTCGCACTCATTCACTACGATACATATGCATATCCATGACCGCTGCTCTTTTGAAGCTGATCTTCGGGTTTGTTATGTTAACGGTGCTAAGATGAATTGGACCGATTTCCTTGCATGAATTCGTTTCTGCTCTCAATAAATCAAACTAAACAATAAAGCCGTTCGGCAGTCTAGCAGACCGATTTTTTTCAAAGCTTCAGCGATGTGGCGAAACACTAGAAAAGCTTAACCGTATTGGGGGTAACTGACCTCACTCGACTGCTTTCTGTAACAACCAAAGCAATTCAGTGAATGATTGATTTACAAAAAAAATTCGGATAAATTATGGATATTTCGATACGATGGCGGTGAATCTCACATTTGCCCAGAAGCGACAAAGAATCCCGTCGTGATAATTTCCAAAATCATCGACTTTTCAAAAAAGGCTTCCTTGAATCTCGAAATGGAATGAATTCAAGCGTTCAAATCCAGCTGTAATGTAGAGTGCTCGTTCGTAGTTATTGGCTTTGCATTAGGAATGAATCGTAATAGCGTATAATAATAGCTTTCTCTGAACTGAAGCAAAACTAGGGTCTTGTGAGACAATTTATCAATAACTGTTTACTAAGAAAAGGAGCTACATTATGAGATTTTGTAATTAAGCTTACGAAAATCGTAGTGTGAAGTGAGAGTGGCTGTCGTTGTACAAAACCTCAACAAACCTGAAAAACAGTATTGAATAAATTCCATCCTCGTGATATTTTGCTTCAGGAGAGCTTTCTTCTTTCAGGCGAAAGCCGGGGAGAGAATTCACAGAAATTTTAGTTTTCGATTTCCCAAAAATTGCATCGTGACCGCCGCATCGTCTACATTGGGGCCGGTACGATCATGGCGCCCCTGAATCGACATTCACTGGATAGAGACAATTTGCAAGACATGAAGATTGATGAATACCTATGAAAGCTAATTAGCATGTTCATCCTAGAAGAGGCACTCCACGCGGTGCGGCTTTACGAAAGCGAGATGACCAATCAATGTATCGTTTGTAATCTATTCCGTAAAAAATGTATGACGCAGTGTTAGGAGCTAACCATTCCTTCCACAGGATGCGCCACGCTTCTGGGTTCCACCCAAATTTATAGCGACTTTGATTATATCCGTGTCTAGTGACTAGTGGCTTGCATCTTGCTAGTATCTCATGCGAACAGGGGGACACTTTCATATCACTGCACGCAGACTAGTTCGCATGATATAAAATAAGGGGAAATCATATCAGTACTCAATAGCTGAGGGAGCAGTGAACGGCTCAAATTGGTCTTCTCGATGCTTTATGCTTGACGTCAGAGTGACGGCGAAAGTTTGGGCGTCAGCCGCAATGGCACCAGGCGAAAGGATTGGCTGTCAAAAAACGAATTCCAGCTTATTTGCATCATATACTGATTATACAGTCGGAGACGGTTATTTGGTTCCCTTTCTCATCTCCTTGTCCCCTTTTTTCGGTTAGAAAGCAGTAGAAAATATTCTCGGTTCAGTACAAAGTATAACTGTTGTCTTTCCCAAGCACTTTTCCCTACGAAAACCGAGAACGACATTTTGACAGAGCCATGCTACTGGAAGCCATTCAAGGAAAGGGCAGTTCTAGAGGTTCGAATATGCCTTGAAATTTTTCCCTATTCTTGACACATCCAACTTTGCCTCCTTTCTCGATATTCGTAATTAAACCCAGATTTGATGCGGTCTCAAGCCATTCAAAGAGAGCGGTGTAGTGGGGTGTGTTGCAGTAGGAACGGAATTGTCGCTCGCGGCGAGAAAGACGCCGCGCGCGAAGGAGTAGAGCAGAATGCAGCGGTAGTTGAGAAATAGAAGAACAAAAGAAGTAACAGTAGATCTATGCCAAAAGTAATAATCGCATAGCGATTGAGCTGTAAGAAGGACGCTAGAATTGTTATAACGAGGCAAATGATCCGCGACAGCCGCGTGCGGCGAATCGATTACTTGAAACCGTTCCTACTGCCCGCCTCCCGGCGTAGTGCACGGAAACGACTTCTACCCTCGGATTGTCTCATGGCGAATTCTGAGATAATGAAAAGGTTCTGGAAATGGAAGACATTCCCGCTCTGTAAAATCGCTCTAGAAGGCAGTAACCACCGTCTCCGTTACTGATATGTTTCAACTTCGGCACAGACTAAATTACATCACTGATATGGAAAGTTCATTCGATTCACCGGTTCCCAAACAGACGAGGCTCACTTACCCACGTTGAATAGGGTCCAATTTATTTCTGGATGTTTCGTAATCGGAGTTCCATGGGATGACCACTTCATTTCTATCAATCCCAATCTTGTCTTGCCCAGTCTTTTCTGTTTAGTTGTGGACATAAGGGAGCTGAGCCGCTACTTGATTAGTGTGCTTTTAGCCGCTTGAATGTTTTGAAATTAGTGCTTATCGCCGAGTATTGAGTGCAGTCACTACCGTGCCTTCCTAGGTTTACGAGAATTAGACAGCTTGTGAATTGGAACAAGTCTATCGATAGACCCATTGCTAAATTCGGACATGGTGCCAGCTGTGGCGCCAATCTGGTGGGCAATCCCCAGAGAGACATGGCGAGGCCCTCGTCCTCTACCACACAGATGAAAACGCCATAGTCGATGTTCGACTGCTGGCCGACATGCGTCAGTAACGCTGTCATCCTTGCTGTGTGTTCATTTTGCGTCACTTTATATTCTCCTTCTGACGTCAGCATCCTCATCTGGGATTCTCCCGCCGTTGTTCGTCCAGCCATCCATTGCCACCACCCAAATGTCGCCAGTCCATTATTCATCGAGCAGACAAAGCAACTACACCCACTTAATCTAATTATCCTTTTTTTTAACAAAGGGAAATAATCGCCGACAGCTTAACATGTACATCGTTCCCTACAGTTTGATTATAGGCTTAACTTAATGATAGCCCTTTTGGTTGGCACTTCTGTACAAATGCCACGAGCGCATGTCTCAACAACTACCTACGCCATTTCGTTTCGAAATGTTACATGTCGACAAATAAACTGAACATGGGCTTCGACTTCTTAGCATAGCTCTTTCGAGGTAGCTTTTTTAAGGGCATTGTGTTGCATAACAGAAGCATAAACAGGATTTGAAAGTGCACTTACGCTGTATCTGCTATGTTTACTTGAGCGATTCCATTTCAAAGCTGAAAGGGCAAATGGTCCGTATGAGTCCTGCCCTATTGCAGTGGACTTCAACGTTCTCGGCAAATGACCTTGAGGAGATTCAAAGTTGGAGGAACATCCTTACGAAAGATAACACTAAAGTTATGAATACGCCCTCCGGTAAGGACAGTGGAAATTGCAGCGGAGTGGGATCACTACAGGGAGGGAGAGTTTACAGCATGTTCTGAAGCCCACAAGCCTACCTTTGAAGTAATCTGCAAAGGTGTGTCACTATGGACTAATTTGTGCTTTCTACAAGCTACCATCCTTGGTTCATGATTAAAAGTTTGAATTTCAAAGTTTATAGGGTTCAGCCATCTAGTTATACAGCACTTTGTTCATCCCTCTTGCGTGTAGCGCAACATTTTCAGTAATATTGACCGATATAAGGGACGACGGCATAACAGACCAGTTTTTCATCCTCAAAGCATGGCGTGGCCTCTTTTCTTACTGCATTAGCTATTTATTTCTTCCTTATGCAAAGGATTTACTATAGTCAATCTGTTGAGATGATGTAGGGAGCGAAATTTTCTCATCTCAGCTCATCTCTTTCTTTCATTCCTCTTCTCTCCCCTTCTCTTCTCTCCTCTTCCCTCTTCTCTTCTCGTCTACTCTCCTCTCTACACTATCTTCCTTCTTCTTCTATTATGAAATTATAGAATTATGAAATTTCGTTGGATTGCCTCCGCTTGCTTACGCTATTTTGAGAACTACCTTCATCACCTCATCTACAAGTCATTTCGCTTATGCTATTGCAAACACAACAGGGCAGTTATAGCCATGTTTACTCATCTGTATGCTTGTTTTCGAAGACATGGAAGGAAAACATGACGTCGACGAAAATTTCATTTTAGATTTCATTCTCGAACTGAGTATTATCTGTTCGTTAGCATCCAAAATATGTAGAGAAAATCTTCTTCCTTGGATCCTAGTGGAGCTGCATTCCTGGGGGGGTTCCCTTTTGGCAAGTGTTGATGTGTAGGAATCTTTCTAGGAAGCCATCCTTTTGAAAAACACATCTCAGCGATATCCTTATGCTCATGCAGCTCTCCTTGAGAATAAAAAAAACGGAATAGGTACTGATCATTTCCCATTCACAATGCGTCTCTTTCATTGGCTCCATAAAACTTTGCTGCTGGATATCAGTGGGAAGCACTACCTCCAGGCTAAACAGGAAGAGCTCTTGAACAAGGGCGCAGTCAAGAATGGCTCGATCGATGCGCTGATCAATTCAGACGCACACACTTCGAATTTTCACAACTATGTGGGTTCCGAAGTGCATTGACAAAGAAGGCTAGCCACTCTGAGGCAAGTCTCGCCTGAGGGAATCAATCGAGTGTGAGACCTCCCTTATGCTTCCATTTCGAGGTGTTCAAACTTGTAAATCGTATAACCTTGGTCTCCAGGTAATATGGGTCCCACGGGCGGATGTAGTGGCAAGATGTGCACTCCCACATACGTTTGTCCAGGCTGACTGAACATGCCAATCTTTCGAGGTCGGTTGATTGGTACCAGATGGGTAACGAAACTTCTCCCCGAATTCCCACGGTCAGCAGCAATGGTTGACTCTTCGTATCCTTTCATTTGAAATTCGAATCTTTCCCTTCATAGCGCGCGATCGCGTGCGGCGAGCGCGACGCGCCGTTCGGGGAGAAGATGCCAGACCCGTACCAGATTCGTCTGGAAGAACGAAAGCACTGAATCGTACACTGATGACCATCGCAATTATCTGTATGTAAAGGCCACAAACGCTTTCAATATGTTCACACGATTATGATAGAAGTTGAATGCGAGGGTGAATCGCAAAACGGGCTTGATGAACGCTAAAGACATTATTATTTAGATATAATCACTCACACGTTCCTAAATGCCAAAATAGAAACAATATGCTTCGTATATCATGAGATGTTGAACCACGCTAGCCCGTTGATGCATCGCGTTTGGACTGGCCCATTTTGAAAGTTATTCTCATTCCGCGACTTAGTGACGATGGCTAATGAATCTCACGCAGTACAGCACAGCTTCAAAACACTCAGTTTGCTCGATTTTTTATCTAGTACGCTCAACAGCAAGTACTAGGGAAGCTAGTTTTCTTCTAACTTCTATTCAGCGGTCGTACAGTAGCAGTAATTGACATATCGTGTAAAAAAACCTAGGGTTTCGATGTTACGAGCCTTAATTTTCTGGATCACCCTCAGAATTCCAGAAAGTCCTTAATTGCCATCCTTAGCAGCTGCTTGCAGCCCTATTTGTTCCTAGAGAATTCAGGAGAGAGCATCCTATAAAAGCGTAGATATGCAATTGATAATCATCCCATATTGCTGTAGAATTTGTATGAACATTTGTCCAATACGATGTTGCGAAAAAAGCGTTGGGGAAGAACTGAGGGCTTCTCATGGCAAACGAGTGGAGCACGGCTTTCCCGAAGGACGTCGTTCTCGAAACCTCTGATAATTTCCCTTGATGAACCTGTGGCCTTAGAAATAGCACGAGGATTATTGCCAGGACGAAAAGCAGCCTGGACAGGGCGTAAAAAGGGCTCCAAAGCCGGTTAGCTGAGGTACACACCCAAAGTAGTTGTGTTACGCCGGCTTTGCTGAGAGTACACTGTTCACAATGAAGCGTTAGGACTCGACGAATAGTCCGCTCATGTGGGAGACACCCAGACTGTTACAGACGGTGATCTCGTACAAACTCTCTTTTTGCTTTTTTGAAGCCTCATTAATATATTATACATATAGAAATATAAATAAATAAATACATATATATACATATATCAAAACCAACGATTTTTCCCGCTTTCACCACCATTCATGCCCTACTCTCCACCACGGCTTCCATAGTTTCACTTAAGCTGGATACTTTGAAATTATCGTAAACTGTGTTTCAAGTGGCACTGAAAGATGTACTACACGCGACTAATGAGCATGTTTCGAACCAGGGAAGTTGCCTACTCCGCCTATGCCACTATAATACCCATCCCATCTATGGCTCATTCATGGAATCACCCCAAACAGCTGGCCGCTTCAACTCCAGAATGCAGTTCACAGCTATGCTATCGCACCTCTATACTGACGTTCATAAATGACTACACATCGGTGGCGCTTCCTTTGCGGTCCATCTAGCTCTCGGAACTCGGTGCCGTTTTTCAGTGTATTTCTGAATCCTAATCCTCTAATCACCCCTTTCGAAACTACCCAAGAAGGAAACTGTTCAGACATAAGGGTTTATCTTATTACCCTTGCGACCGTGTGACTTGTGCTGTGGGTAGCCGCTGGGAGGATATCTGACACACAAAAATGGCCGGTCGTAGGGACTGGGCGACGGCAGAACGTCGCCTGTGTATGTGTGTGTTTGTGTGTCTATGTGTGTCTGTGTGTATGTGTGTGTGATCGCCCTTTCCATGTTTCGTGCGAACTTGGCTAACAACCGTATTGAATTCGAGGTAAGAATACTATTTTGCAGCAGCTTTCACTCGACCTAGTTGTCCATGGCTTCCTCAAGCCAAAAAGACGAGACTGAGCTCAAAACAACCTTCCTCAAAAAAAAAAAATTCAGTGAAAGGTGCGTCCTCACTCCAAACTCATCAGGAACTTTGCAAAAATGAGTTTAATTAGTGGTGCAATGTATTCCCAGGTGATTTGAAAAAATCCAAAACTCAATTTCAATCAGCGACGAGAATGCGTCGGCATTCAGTCATACCGAGAACACTTCATAGCCTATTCACGTAATTATGCTGTCGACATGAAGTGTATATAAACGTTAGGCGGACTTTTTATTGGGAAGTTCTCTTTCTGTCTCTACGTACTACTTGGCGATCAATAGAGCGACCTAATACAAGGTATGGACTGGAACACCACTCGACACAACTTTTCTCTGTCTTTTCGAAGTCGAGCCCAAGGCGTTCACCATAGTTCACTTTGCTTGATTTCTCTTTTCGGATGTTTAGAAATATTCCTCACTTTAACTAGATCCCTTTCAATTTTCCCATTTCCCACTCCTTCCTCAAAAGGATCACTCAGACTGTTTACCTTAACGGTTCCAGAAACTTTGGTCAACATAAACAAACAATATTCACTATCGAGACTTATCTGAGATGAAACTTGATTCAAGAAATAGATTTGTTGTAATTGCAGGAAATTTGGAAAGGAATATTAGATGTGAAAGTACATACTCCTTTCAAATTTCTTGACGCTTAAATCAGAGTAATGTTATCCATTTCTTTTAAGACGAGTTTGTGGTCGAAATTCTTACTGCAATGTAAAGTTCAAGAGTTCGAAGACACTAACTAGGACACTAGATTACGCCCCGCCACCCGGTCTTTCGTGCGCACATTCGACCACATTTTGGAATTTACGCCCAGCATACTCCTATCACTCCTATCCTACCACAAGACAACATACGACAAACTGGCAATTTCATTCCCCACTACTAACGATACGTATGAAAAGGGTCTCGAAGAGGGGGTGGGGGAACTTCTCGTGAAAAAACTGCAAGGATTATCACTCGGGCGATTCCACATATCACTTATTCCTAGCAGAGTTTCTTTTGATCTTGACCCTTTCAATTTTTTGAAGAGGCTATCTCCGAAAACTACCTCTCGATCTACGACGTTTGATACGAAGAATCAAGCCTTTAGGGAAAAGCTAAACTACACTTCATCAGATAATAATTTACCCACTACAGCTCGACTTCTTGGCATTAATGGGTGGTACATAAAGGGGAAAGGATGGTCATGTACTCTTGACAGGTATATATGACTGGATTTTCGAGGCTCAGAAAGTATTTCAATCGAACTAAAATTCGAACTAAGTAAGCCGTGCATAATGAACAGTATTTCTAGCCATTAGCTACAACCGCTGGCTTTCTTCACTACTCTACTGCAAACTAAATGTGTCTTTATAATGCCCTTTTGTCATTTTCTACTGTAGACTACATATTGCACGACCCACACGTCTTTAATATTTTATATCTATGATAAACAACCGTAGTCTTCTCTTTCTTCAAATTTTTGCAACTATACTTCGCGAGCTTGCAGCCAACTGTCTGAGTAAAGCATGCTGCGACTGGAGTCGAGCGTCAACAAAACTCTGTACTGCAAGGACGTTGAGTATAAATGTAGCTAACCGTCGCATTTGATAGCTTTTGTCTGCCACTATCAAAGGCTGATTCTCGTCTTTTCAGAGTTCAGCAGCGAGCTCATCTTTCAGAGTTCGGCAGTGAGCAGCGGACGGGATGGGTAACCATACCGGCAAGCCCGCTCAAGAGCCACGGGGAGTGGTCAATTCGAAATCGCATGAAGCATTTCTGCACATCGAAGGGTCAACGATGCAACGATCCATCAGCGCCTTACCATCGCTGGAAACATCCAGAAGAGGTGGAGTCTTCTACAAGTTTTTTTCATGGATTCCTCCGTTTCCTCCCATCTCGTCACTTCCAAAACATAAGCTCTATCAGCCTTGACTTTATTGTGCAAGGGTGAAAGAATGATTTCATAGGAGCTTTACAGAGATACATCATGATATGGCGGCAGTATATCGCCGCGATACGATTAGCAATGAGGGGATTCTCTGGAAGCTCTTTAATACAAAGGAGACACGATAAATAAGAGAGCATTGGGATTAGCCGTGTGTGTTAGAGGAGGGAAAATCAAAGGGTAAAAGATTGAAAATGTCAATGAAAACAGTTGTAGCAGTAACTCTTGAAAGGCTTTGCTCAGCCAGAATAATTCATGAGGCTTTGACGCGCTTGCCGATTTTCACTTTTCCAGCTACTCCACCTTTCATTATCTCCAAACTATATTCATCCACAATTCCGATCTGCTCGAAGGGTATTTTGCTGTACTGTAAGGTGACATGAAGGGTTGGAATAACTTGAGTTTGAGCTTAATCGTGAAAAAAGCCTTCACCGGAAGCTCACGTCTCCAAACGCCTCCAAATGGGTCAGCATGCAGCGCTCAAAAAAGCTGATTTGTCAAATGGGCGTGTTTTCCTTGCAATTCCTAATCCCCTGTCCTAGCTTCAACACGGTTGCCTTTTGAGATACTCAGAACAGTATGAATTTACTCGTAAATCAGAGTCATATCGAAGACAAATACTTCTCATCGAAGCATATTTAACCTACAACTGGATATGATACCCCTTCATTAAGAATATTCCCTTAATTATTTAACAAATCAACTATTGACCAAACATTTTAACCACGTTTCCTGGACTCCTATATTCCCAGCTTCAACTTATCGGAGGTTGTTCATGATGGAAACGATCACTTTCATGACCCCAAAGTTCTTTCAACCGTGAACACAAAAATGATGTCGCGTTTCGATCGATCATTTTCAAAGAACTAGTCTCCTTTAAAAAGGATAAACCTGGTGCTCAGCTAGAAACCGGATGTCAGGGCCAGCTTACATCATCTTTGTGTTGGTAATAGGATGACCATGAGCTCCAGTCACAAGTGATTGGTTCACGGTTTGTCACGGATGCATGAAGTGCAGTCAAGAAAGAAATGGACACAAAAAGGAATACCTCATAACCCAGCCTGCTTTCCTACCTAGGTCAGATTGGGAAACGAAGTTCAGAAAAAGTAAGAGGTGGTAGAAGCAGCGAGCTTTGCTACAGTCAGTTATGTTTGAGTAACATGCTGTCAGCTTGTGAGCCTCACAATTCGTTGAAACTGACCTCATAAGCCTGAGCTCCAGCCAACAAGGTTTCTTCGGACACCACATTCGACATTTATTCGGAATCGCAATAGCATTTCACGTATGTTTTGCCCACACAATGACTTGCCGGTGTCAGCTTAAGTTTGGGTCTAGTACCATTTGACCAACCCCGGAGGATGGAAGACTCGGTAGGATTGGGTGGGTTGAACCGAGATTTAATTTCCTCAGTGTTGCTGTACGCTTATTGGCACTTGATACTACCTCACCTCCGCTTCCCAAACTCCAGTTAGAGAAAAGAAACGGAAATAAAAAATGGAGGTGGGAGCTTAGCTCACCGTCACTAGCTCGATGTAATCTACCGCTGATTCGTCCTCGTCCAAGCCTGATAATGAACATGACAATAACATAATCCGAAAGAAAATGATAATTTATCATTTATTGGCCTTGATGGGTTGTTTCAATAGAATTACACAAACATTAAGGATTTCAGAGCAAATTGGGGTTCAGTTTAAGAAAGATTTCTTTATCCCACCCACTCACTTAAAGGTACAGTTCACGATAATTTTGGGTAATCCAGATTATGACGAAAATTTTAAGATAAGATGGAAAATTGTTCGATGAAGGCGAAGAAACTGCGTGAATCGGTGTTTCCGAAATGAAAAAGGCTCCGAAAAATCGTTAAAAAGGGAGTCGGACGAGAATGAGACCCGCAAAATGAAAGAGAACGGGGCGTTTGGATTGTATGTGGGTCCTAGTACGAATATTGCAATCTATTTCGCCTCGACACTCGTCTGAAGTGACACCAATCGAGGGGAGGGAAATCCGGAAACTAAGAGAAACTAAGAAACCATTTTCATCGTGAACTGTGTCTCTAACAGGGAGATAAAGTAAAGCCTAAAGAATAGTTTCCGGTGTTACTGATTCCTTTTTGGGGTGCGCAGACAAACTCGGCTTCCATTCAGAATCGCAGTGGCAGTTTGAATGTGTATGTGGTCTCTACAATGACTTGGAAAAGCCACATATATGCCGAAGTACAAGTCAGTGCTTCTGCCCTACACAACGTCCGCCCTCAACAGAGAGATATAGTGAAAAATTCCAAGTGGAAACCAGTGGCACACTAATCACCATATTCGTCACGTCTGAACTCCAATTTTATTTTTGTCCTTTGCTGTGCACTGTACAAGTCACCATCACCCATTTCTAGATATGAGCAGGAGTTCCCATTCTTCCATGTTATGCTCAAACATGACAGCCATGAATACCAGACAAGGCGGTACCTCTGTGAGCGCGTGTGTGTCCTTTGACGTCCATAGCTGGGCTGTTCAGGCGGCTATTTTTGGCCAAGCACGACGACATATGACACTCGCCGAACTAATTAGTTATGTATGTATAGGTAACAATTGCCGCGCCGAGCAGCCTTCGCGCAGTGACTCGTTCTCATCGGCTTCCGATCAACACTTCGACGATCCGGCAAGAGGTTTGTTTTGTTTTTCAAACAAAATTTGGACTTTCGTTTTGATGTCATATTTCATTTCATTCGACGGCGATAGGCCTCACCTGGTCAGTGACTGAAAGTGAGCCAGATAACGTCAAGAGCTGTGAAAAATGGAAGTAGAAACCCCACTAATGCTTATGCTTACCCTTGTTCACTTCATACCCTCCAGCCACCCAATCAGAAGAAGTCCTTTTATCGTTGAGACCCCCTCAGAGAGCGCTCCAGAGACGATCGGGAGAAGCGCTCCTATTTCATTCAGTACATCCCAGCACTCACTTTTCCATCTATCATCTTCTTCCCATTCACGTATGAATAGCCTTTAATTGCTCGGAGAAAATACCACATGGAAATCATTGAACGCATACTTCTAGATGCCATCCTCGTTAGGACGTCACGTAGGTCTATTGACTATTTGAGAAGGGTGAAATTTTCTGTACTACCATAGGCAACAGCCATGTCACAAATATCAGCAGGAGTCAAAGAATTCAATCTCACATCCAGCCGAATGGTAAACGAAATAGGGATGGTCCTTGTTCAAGCTTTGTCTCCAGGTTGTTCAGGCTTTGCCTTCTTCCTGGCCATTCCTCTTTCACTTTCCCAGATGTTTACACTATCCATATAGATTAACGAATTCAGAGCACGACTTCGAGCACAATGGAAGACCAGGACTGGCTTTCTTCACTTTAGCCTTTCCTCAGCTACGACCTCAAATTCGGCACTTCTGCGCCTAAGCCAGCCTTTCTTTCGTAGGGAACACGGTTTTCTTTTGGAAATGAAATTTCACCGAATTTCCCTATTCGCCCTTTCTCGAAACCATTTTCGTCGAATTTCCGTTTTGCACATTGCCCGTAGAAGGAAAAGGATATGCGTCAGCGCTACCGGCAGTGGTCATGGCTTGTTAGTCAGCTGAGCGAGTTTAACTATTTTCGGAATCATTCAGTTAAATTAAAAAACCAAAACTCGTATGATTTTTCTGTTACATGCCTCCGAAACAGAACCTGACATTTGAGTAGCATGTATTTATGATAAAAGCCAGCTTAGCATGAATTTATGATAAAAGCCAGCTTATGGGCGAAGTAGGCGAAAAAGTCGGCTCGAATTGGGCATAGGCAGTGAGTTTGTAAAGTTGTCTTGATCGTAACAGTTATGTATTTTGCCGGTGAAGACAGATCTGGCCTTTTTCGGCTTTTTCGAGATTTTCACAATACTCATAAAACTCAGGAGGTCAACTCATGTTCTCTTTTATCTCCCACAACTTTGAAAGGTATGCCCTCATTCTGCGAGATGCTGCCACTGTACGTCCTAGGTTTTTCCGGGTTCTAACGCACTACGGAGATCTATCAAAACAGCTATCCTACGGCCAGAGTCGCAGGATAGCTGTTCTTTTGCTGTTTTTATGAGTTTCGAGACACCCCATACGAAAGCAGAAAACCTTATGCTGATACCAAAAAGAAAGGAGTCACATGGGAGCAAAGCATGCAGATTTATTTTCGTCTTGCAATTCCCTCAACCAGTAACTCACTTGGACGGCTGTGTCTGCTTTCTTCTTTCCCCTCCGCTTAACTGAACTTCTTGGGAAATCTTTTACACATCCCCGGAATTGTTTTGTTCAGCGATGCGACGTCATCTCCTATATGTGTGTACCTAGAAAATCTAATTCCGTCACAGATACGAAAAGAGCCGCCTAGTAGGTGCCCTTCACGAAGCACGCTAACCTGAGGCAGAGCGATTTCATTCAAGTTTGAAGCTATTCTTTTCTTCTTCAAAAAGTTCAAATTTCTTCCTCATCGTTTTCCATGCCTCTAACGATTCCTGAAAGATTTTGAATCCTAGCTGGAATCCGCTTGAATAAAATTCAATTAGCAAAGTCCTCTTTAGGAAGCGCAAAGCATTTCGTCCCGTAGAACTATGCTTACGTCACTGCTGACCGTAAAAACGTCCGAACCCATCCACGCCATCCGTGCATGAAAAAATATAGGAAAGGTCCCCAAAAAATATTCGCATTACTTCGCTGGAGACACCTTAAACTAATTCACAAAACCCATAATTTATTGCTCACAAAAAGGCAATTTACATCTTCACTTTTTGGAATACTTTGTCTATTGCTGTCTTTCTCTAATATAAGGAATGAAAGAGGTGGTGCAGTGACGTGGGAGCCGAAATACTGTTCTTTCCAGTAAACATTCCTAATCTCTTATGAGCATCTACTGGTGCTCCAAAATTAACGCGCGAGCTGCCAGGGTTTTTGAGTCATTTCATGAAAGTGATCAAATAATAATCAAATACATATATGGTGCATTCTGAAGCAAAAGATGAACAACCCAGACCAACTAGCTTTTGTATTTGTTAATCGGTCTGAAACTCATAAAAAGATCCACATGATTCCGGAAAGTAACTGGACGTATGACCCAACCCGGGAAAACTGATATAAACATTTTTTTGTCGCTTTCTGCTCCATAAAAAGGTCTGTCCGTGAAAACGTTCACAACCTCGTCTCGCACGTGCGATAGGCGTAAGTTAGAAGTGCAGTCAAAGCCCAGTCCAGCCCGGTAACGTACTTGAACTGAAGTATCGCTTCTGTCCTCTGTTTTTTACTGCATGCACTGCACTGATTGAAATAACATTGCCGTTACTCTGTTAGCCGGCCCTGGTGCCGGTGCCCTGGTCCAATACATGACTAAGCACTGAAGGGCTCTACAGGCAGTATTTGGAGAATTTGAGTGGGATCTTCGTGTCTTTATATCCACCATAATCCGAAGCGATGGGTTTGCAACTCACCAATCGAAAAAAAGAAAAAATTGCATCGTTTGCCTGTCCCAACATATCCTGTCCAATATTGAATTTAGCCGCTCCCGTTTCATGAAATTGTAATCCTGAGAGCGAGGCTTTTAAAGACATGAACTTTTCCTATACATTCTCACCCATTTTTCGAGTCCTACATTAGCTGAACAAACCTGGGTTGTACCTACTTGTGTGCGCGAAGCTAAAATTCTCTGTGATAGCTTCAATAGCTTCTACTTCATCTTTCCGGCCCCAGTTTTCTGGGAATATTTGGCCCTGGATTTAGTTTGAATTGGAAAAGGTTTTTTTCATTGCTTGCTGGATCGAGTTTCCCAGAGCTACATATATAGCTCTGTTGATCTTTCCACTTGAAGTACAAAGAACAACCTCCGCCAGTGGCTTACCGTAGGTTTTTTTTATAAATGGAAAGAGGTCCGAAAAAGCAATAAATCGAGTCATGCAGAATCATTACAAGGACACCCGCAGCTTTCTACAGATATCGCGGTCACTGACTGGTTTCAGGGGCTAACAGATCAAAGAAAGATAGCTTTTACGCGAATCTTCCCCTTACTTCATTGCTGGTCGCTCACGTCTCTTAACGTTGTTGCCATCTTTCCAGCGGGATACCATACTATTCTGACCTCGCGGTCGTTCTCTGTATGGAATTCGCTTCCATCAGGTGTATGCAAATCACCGTGTGTAGATCAGGCAATCTTGGGAGGCGGACCGGCATTGTAACAACATCAACACATTTTTAATGCATATCGTGCTGCTAAAAACATGCATCACACAAGTGGTCTTGAGAGGCTCGCGTAGCGCAATGCTCAGGATATGTTCTGCCGTCAACTATATGCTGTCAGCTACTGAATTAGCTCCCTTTCACGAACCTGACACATGGACTCTTGCCTAGACCATTTTGAGTCTGCATTAAATTGGGCAACGAGCTTGGAGCGGATACGAATGTGTCCTTATGTCCGAAAAATAGCTAGAATTGCTGCATTATAAAATACTTCTTCATTACGCAAGTGGGTTTTCACCATATTCAGTCTTCTTCTGAATTGTTTTTGCGCGATTTGCCTGGGAATGGAGGCTCTGCTGTCAACAACTTGTGCTCAACGAAGACTAAATAGACACAGTCGCATACGATTCCTTCTATGCGAATTGGATGTTTTACGCTTTCTTACTGAATTATTCTCTAGCGCTGAACGTTCCGTTCAACCACTGGTCTCGATTCGGTTTGTGCCACTTTTTCCACAATCACGTTAAACTCACTCTTCCGGAATGAAGTCTTTACATAGCAGGAGGAGAGGTAAGGCGCAGCGGAGTCGCTGCCATGCTTGGCTTTGGGGAATGTAAGGAATTTCCGTTATCCCAGCCTTCAACAACTACTGCCTGTGCTGTAATGGGAAACCCATTGAAAATACCTCCTTCATCAAAAGCTCTGGACAGTTCTCACTTTAGAATCTCGTATTTAATCTCTGCCTCTGTAGGATTCCCTTTTCTGGACTCACTGCGACATTAGCAAGGCTCTTTCCGTGATCGCGCCATGCACCTCCTCTCCGGCCGATTGAGTACCTTCTCGACGTATTGTATACAAGACCCAGCTCTAGCGTCCTACTTCGTGGAAGTAGAATTATTTTGGGGCTTTGTATCCGTCAGGGAAGCTTTCTAATATAACGTAGCCCCACCAGTTTGTATTACCATTGTCCGAATAAATAGAAACTGCAGAAACAGTATGACTCGTGCAAATCACATTCCTGCGATCATAATTGTTATCGGAGCCGCTTTTTTTAAGATAGAAACGTAAAAACAAGGATGAGATCTAGAATCTAAGCCCATGAGGTTTCGCCCATTTTTGTTCAAGCTCTTCAGCTGCAACAATCCTTCGAATCGCTAGACGTGAACAGATACACATGGAGCAGACAATAGGGAAAGAATGTTCCGAGGGGTATAAATCACACTACTACTATCAACTATCTGTTTGCTGCACAGGCGAGAAGCCTCCTGACAGAAACGCGTCAGTGGTTTGCAGTTGAAAAGCGTGCAGTTCGACCAAACTTTAAACAATTCCATGTCGTCCCAGCGACTAAAATGTAACTTTTGCAAAACAATCGATTCAAATCCATTGAAAAATGTATTTTCGTTGAGAAAATTGCATTTCCAACTCGATTTGTATGTGATACGTCCTTTGATGTTACCACGTCAACTGCATCGTTTTCCAGACGAATCTAAAGAGAACTCGGCTGAAGTCCCATCGGCTTCACGAAGTCGTTCATCAAGCTTTGCAGAAGCTGCAACGCCAAGAAGCCAGTGAGTTCTTCCCATTGAGTTCTTCTTCGATTAATTCCCTCCTCTAATCGAACCACTTTATGCAGGCTTTCCGTCTGCCGAACTCTCAGCTCAGGACTTCATAGTGACGAAAAAATGCATAAGGAAACATCGACATCGCCACTCCCACAAAAATCTTCGTCCATTGTGCATTTGGCGGACAAATCGGAGAAAGGTAGGAATTGCTCTGCACTTTTTCTGCACCGACTTATTTTGGAGAGAACTGCTTTCATTATTTTTGAACCAACAGAAATTTTGCACGAAAAGTGGTAGAGCTTACATCACTGATACTTATAAAAGACTGAATTTAATGGTAATTCAAAATTTAAAGATTTTCTATGAACACTTCGACACCTTAATGATATAGTCCATGACCCAAGAGAGATAGCGCAACTCTGACGAGCTGTGCTGCCTGCATGTTGCATGTGTGGATGGAGTCATTACGTGAATGTCGTCATTGACTCTACTACGTTATTTCCCATGGATTTAACGAATGATTTTGGGACTGTTCCACAAGGAGTTCGCTTGAATGCATGATCGAATACCCAGTCACCTCCATCTCCTTTCACACTTTTTTCCCTCTTCTCCTCCTGTTTCCTATTTCCCAAACATCTAACCTTTTTTCAGCTCACCCCTCCATTCGACCTAACCCACACAGCTTTTCAGTGGTAAAAAGCTCGTCGACGAAAAGCTCAAAGAACGGAGTATCACCACTGAGAACTCAGCTCTCCAAAGAGAGACCTACTTCAAGCAGCTCTAGTGGTTAGTCCGCTACTGTAATCGTAACATCGACGCTGTTTTGACTTCTATCCTATCCTTGAAGACTGCTCCCTGTAATAGAACCCGTAAGAAAAATAGTTCTGGTCTTCCTGCAACCGTGATGAGTTTTTAGCCATAGCGAGTTCCGCTCCGCTCGTTTCTTCGTCTCTCTGTCTAACTCCTGCTCAAATTCTGCTCATTCGAAGAACCTGGACACATGCACGGAATCAAGGCGCTCTTGAGCCAGCAATTAGCATATTCAGGCACGTTTCCATCTGTTATTACCAATGTTATTACCGCTACGATTCTCATTTGCAGGAATTCATTTTTCAAGAACCCAGAGATTCGTTCAATGATGATGCACGGAACGAAGAATGCGGGGCATGAACGATTGAAGGTAAGAAGTTGGCTCAATTGTTGCGGACCAGTCAATTTACGGAACGAGACGAGACAACATCCCCAGGGACAAAATAGCCGCGGCGCTCGCAAGTATTTATTTCAAGACTTACGTCATCGAGTCGGCGAAAAATTTGTCCACTTTTATTGTTAGTTCACGGGTGGCTATAACTACAGGGAATCCAGAATACGGTATGAGCGTTTTTAAGCCGACTTCAAAACAGAATGGGGGGCATCATGAGCTCAAACGATCAAACAAACCACCATTCGCTTGGATGATGGGCTACTTGTCACTACACCACCTCAGCGTATGAGTGTAAATTTAGGGCTGACTAAAAAATAGTGCACCCAAGCACATTGAACTTCTATAATACAGAAAAGATTGAATTTAGAGAGTTTTGGGAGAATTTCCAAGACTTTCTAACCTTAACCAAGAGTATTTGCACTTCTCCAATTACAAAAGCTCTAGAAGTCGAGGAAATGTCCTGGAAGCTTTCAGAGACACGCCCAGATCTTCACCACAATCATGGATGAACTGATAGCGAATCTCGACAATCCCACAGCCACGAGTCCTTCGTTACGAGAATCCGGAGAAAAACATGTTTTCCAGACCAGAGATCAATGTAAGTTCCCGTGCCGCAGGACGACAGCCCTATATGTACCAGTTGATTCCACATTTTTTCTCATTTCTTTTTATGAAGACCTCTCGTAGATCTCGAAAATCTTTTTGGAGGCAAATTCGTTGTGCGAAGTAGAACTACTATACCATCGGCTTTACATCAAGAAGTTGGTACAAGAAGATCAAAAATGGCCACTTTGACTGGCCGAAGGCCACGACCTAGGAGACCAGCTGAGCTCAATGATGACTATCTCCTGAAGCTTGGTTGAAGAAGATTCCAGGTTTAGTACCCATCAGCTGAAACAGGAGCTCATGGCCATCATGACACAACAGCTGTCCATTTGCTTTTCCTTGGAAAGACATGAAGATTCGGAGATATGGATAAGTTTTTGATCCGAGTGGTCGCGACCTCCAAATGAAGAGGGGCTTCATGCCTAAAACTTGATGACTTTCCGACGCACCTTCGCATGGGCTGGAAGACTTAATCACTGGCGACGAGAAGTGTGTTCCCTACATAACCACACGGGGAAGCGCCAAGTGGCTTAGATGCGTAGAGCATGGAATCCCGACCTCCTATCCAGAATTCCTACGTCAGAAGGACAATGCCAAGCGTTTAAACGCCATGCAACAGGATCGTTCACTGGGACTTTCTACCACCAAACCCCGCTGTCAGCACTGAAGCCCAGTGTGCTCTGTGGACCGGATTGCTGCAGCTCTAGGAGAGAAACCCGGGAAAGTCTATTTTCTCCAAGACAGTGGCTCGCCGACACTTTTTAAAGAGACCCAGAAGAAGCTTCAAAGCCTGAGATGGCATGTTCTGGCCCCACCCACCGTATTCACATGACTTGACTCCAACGGATTATCATTCTGCTCCTGTCGCCGTCGGACCATCCGAAAAATAAGAAGTTTTGATATGTGAATCAGCTCGAGACGTACATTGACGAGTTTTCCTCCTCGAAACCACAGCAATTCTACGCAAGCAGGGGACCCACAAGTTGGCCTGATGAATGGCAATACATGTTGATAATGATAGTGCATATATTTGTTAATTTTTAGTTATTGTGAAGGAAAAAAATAAATTCAAAAAAAAATTGCAAAAGGCGCAAATACTTTTCCGACAACCTAATAATTGAGATTAGCTGTTTCTAAGGTACTTTCAAAAGAAGCGGAGTTTACACACAACCTCGGACCTTTCTTCACACCTTTAGGAATAGATCTCGACTCGACAGAAAGCCTTTGCGATACTCGAAATTCCCAAAAGAAAAGTAGGAGCTAGGAAGCATGGCCAAAACACTCCAAACATACAATGAGTTTAAATACACGGTAAGAAAACAAAGCATGGAAAATGAAAATACCTATATTAGCATGCTATCTCGCTTCACTCCCACAACGCGAAAGATTCCAGAAACTGCCAACGCGGGCTTCCGTTCATTTGTAGAGCTTCCTTCCCCTCGATCTCAATCGTTTTGTACTCAAAAGTGATGTTAGATGTGATTAACACCGTATGAGACCTCGTGAATCACACTCAGAGGCCGAATGATCTTTCAGATCTCTTTGGAAAATGTCAACTTTTACAGATGGCTGCCCATTTCGCGCTACACTACTTGATCAATTCGCATCAGCCATGATCGAGCGGACACTGGAGTGGGGCGAGAAAAAGGACAGAACTGAAGTGAGCGAGTTCAACTTTGACTTTGAGTACATCTCAGAACTGGTCAGAACTCTAGATGATACTGAAGACACCCCCCTCTCAGAGAACTTTTCAGTAGAAGTGAAGTGACTAGCAAGACTCATCCGAAAACCTTTCGCCATTCACGAGCCCGCTTTGAACATTAGAATAACAGTAAGGGAGAAATCTCGAAGATCTTCAGCTCTAAGGTACTAACAAAAGGGATTATTGCGATGGCTTAGCTTGGTTCACATGCAGTTCTTCAGTTATTTACCTAACAGCACATTTGAGACAACAGGGCAAGAGCTATCGCTGTTCAACAGTATCTTTACTGTTGAAGCGTTGGAGAGGATTAACCCACTGGTATATAATGTAATGGTATATATATGTTAAATTAAAAGAAATAAAATAAGAGACGTTTTTGTCAGAAAGAATGTTTGAAAATCCCGGCGACCGTCGTGGTGAAAGTTAAACGATTCCAGGTAACGCAAACGGGTTGGACAAAAATCGTTCTATTTGTGGTGGAACAGATCAAAGAGGGTTTTCATGACGAAGTAAAACGACAACGTCGAATTCGTCCGCGACATATTGGCGTAAGTATAAACCTTCTTGAGTAATGGAAAAAAAATTCCCTAGAATTTTCCGCACGGAGATTTTTACTTGAGAGTTCAATTTGCTAGTGAAAAATCAATTCAATTAATTTTGGCGTATCATTATCTGTTTATACTTTTGAATATTGTTAGTGCGCTAGCGCGTAGTCAATCACGACCCGAGGCAATGCATTAGCAGTTTTCCTCGCGCAATAGCTATATCAGCGTACATATAACTTCAAAAATCCTTTGGTTTTTTTTTCGAGAAGTATTTTCACAAAACGGTTAAACTACCCAGTTGATAAAAAAGGGTAGAGGATAAAGATTTCTGGCATCAACCAATCCCGTTTGGGGGATGCGCCCCAGCACTCGACTCCCATTCGGAATCGTAATGACGTAATGAGTGCGTACATGGCCTATACAATGACTTGCGTTGGCCAGCCGATGTACAAGTCAGTGCTTTTATACTCCCAGACGGGTCTGGTACTAATTCACCGACACCGGAGGGATGGAAGGCTTGGTGGGCCCAGTCGGTTATCGATCCGGAATGTTAATGGGTTGTTAACTTAGCATAATATTGCCATAATTAGCAAGTTGTGATGCGAATGAACTCAGGTAGCCTTCATAGTGAATTCATGAAGCTAAATTAGACAAGGACCACATGAATTTGAAAGATATTTTTCCAATACATGGCCAAACACACACACACAAGCACTACAATACACTTCGTGCGCGCCCTTCCCGCCATGAGCGGATTCCTTCTCAAGTCCTATGTATTTAAATTGCCTAATTCATTCTCCGTATAACAACTCAGACCATACCCATTTTGCGCGCGTTCCGCTCTCTCACTAATCTGCCTCCAGGTGAGTACAACTCAATCACCTGCCACTTATTACCACTTATACTGCCGCGTGCACTCCTACCAAATTCAAACGTTCTATGCCCAAATTAACTATTTTCACCTTTAAATCTAATTTTAAACCTAATTAACTACTCACGCCCCCGCCTCTGTAGGGGAATCCAAATCTGCCATCCATCTTACTTGTTCCTATCATGCCGCCTGTACATATACACATACACATACATATACACACATTACTCTGTTGTATATAAGTCCTTCGGTTTTCGGAAATAAAACAGCTTTAAATAGCTCAAATGATGGAAATAACGTACCATGTGTCCGAAAATAACTTTTGTTCTCTTTGGGCATTGACCTCCGGATAGCCAGCCGTATTATTGTCAATCCGAACGCCTAGTTGAGTTGATCAGTTTGTGGTTGTTCCGACCTCAGCAGCGCCTTAACAATATTGAAACCCGTTTGAATTCGATAAAGTAAACGAATAAATTAATACAATTCTAGTCGCTTAGATGCCTCAATTGATCTCACTTAAAAAATGAACAAGTCACCTGAACCCCCACAAAGGTTTTGAATAAAGCCTAGCTTGATGTTAGCGATCAATGGTGGGCTTCATTGAAACTGTACTAGGAAGCTGCTTAGCGCTCGCTACTCCACAACCTATCGTTCTAGGGAGCTTTGGTCGGAATCCCCTTCTCCTATTTAGTAACAAAAAAAAAAGGAATTTTCACCGGCAATTTATTAGATTGTGAAAAAGGCTTCTGGGTAACCCCGAGAGAAATCTGGACTAATGTGGGATTTTAGGTTCCGTCTGTACCTTTTGTGATGTGAAGCACGTGTTGGACGAATGCATGATATTTCCGATTACAGCATCTTCCCGACTACACCTCGCTGTCAGAAGCTTCTAGTCACTCGTTACCACGCAATCCGGAAATCAAAAGATACAACACCGTCGACAATCTATGAATTTCATGAAACCGCTGAAATCACTTCTTAAACACCGGTTCACGGGTGAGTATGAAACGAAAGGATATTCGATGAGCTTCTTTGAGAATTTCACCCACAACACAAACAATAAGAACACCGGGGCGCTAAGGGGAATCGTTCCGGTGCAAATGGGTGGTCCTTTAGTATCCAAGCCGCTTATTACTTTTCATAGTCCTCGGCCAGTCAAGAAAATAAACCAAAACATCGTCTGTGATACATCCTGCGACTCAATTCCTACAATTCACAAGTCAGGCGCTCGTCAGTATAATGCAAGAAGGGTGCATTCACCACACTGGCCATACCATCCCCACTCCCTCTCCTCCTGTACAGGAGCAGTAATTATCCCAAACACAATTGAACGGGTACATAATGGTGTTCACAACTGTCTCAATTTTTGTGAGATAACTGCTATATCGTCAACGATATGAAGTATTTGCTTTCGTGGTGACATTTATCAACGACGACATATTTCTCAAAAAAGGATTCATGACTACCGCTCCATTCTGTGCGCATTGACCATTGTCCAAATCGATTCTATCAAGCATTTCTTGGATTACTTCATAACCAACTGATCATATTATGTCACTTTGGTATTTCATACTCATGTTTTATTCAGAAATAAATTTAATTACACGCATTCTCTCAACAGGCTTATAAAGAGGTTTCACAACATAATAATTACAATCAAGTACATGTTCAAGAGCTCGCGTAAAAGTTTCCATACTAAAAGGAAGAAACGAGAAGGAGTAGATGTAAACTTCTAATTGATGTCAACTGATTTCTCGGCTGATACCTATTCATCTATCTCAGTGATTCCGCATTGCTCCATACTGTATTTATACAAGTCGTCACATGCCTGATCATTTAAAGCCAAAGGGTTCTCATTCGCCACTTTGCAATCGCTGAAAATAAAAAAAATTAGGTAGTGAAACTTGCTTCTATGAATGCAACCAGTCGGATACGCCAGGCTGACGCCAGGCTCTCCTCCTTCTTGTTGAGAGTTAGCATCACCCTTCCACACTCGGACATTTGTGTAGGAGAACAAGAGGTCTAAAATCCCGGCTGAACACGCACACACTTACACACCCGACACCGTGATCATTCGCTCATCATGAGCGGAGTCCTGCTCAACAGATACGTATTTGAGAGACTTGAATCATTGAAATCCTCTTTTTTTACTTGACTGCGCAAATGTACTCAGATTACGAACGTTCACTTTTTTTCCAAAGTTCACTTCTACGTCTAAATTAGGAATTTTTGCACATGTCCCTCCCCTCTTCTGGCCGAATTCCAGTCGTACCATCTCTCCTGGGTGTTCCGATACTGCCGCGTAATTTCCTTCCAAAGTTAACGCCCTAGGTCGGGAGGGTTAGCGCGCGATTCACGCATAACCCCATTAGAGCTCTCCAAAAACGCAGCATCGTTTAAGTACCCTTCTGTTGAAATGGAACGAATAAGATTTGCAGTAGTCCAGTAGGCTGCAGTCGGCTTCACCATGAATCAGAGAAATTCTCTTTACTACGGTAATGAAGCCCCTTCGAGATTTTTCGATCCTAGAAATTGTATTGACGCGTGAACCGCACCACACCCAGGTCAGAATTAGCAATTTTCGCTCACCCCTCGCCTCCCGCGGGCGGAGTACGGTCCAGCCACATACCATAGGTGTTCCCATCTGGCCACTTGCGATCCTACCAAGTTTGAACCCTCTATGTACACGGTAACAGGAATTTCCTGTCACACACACAACAAAACACTTTCACACGCGGACAAACCCACAGACCCACTTAGCATATATAATAGCATTTTTATAGACCACAAAAGCTTTTTAACTTTTTGTTCCAGTATCAAAAGTGTCAGAAAGTGAGAGCAATTATACAGAAAAACAGGCTAACAACATCCCTATCCTCATAAAACACCACTTTGCAAAATTAATACGCAGCTATTGCGTTAACATGCAGAAGTAAATACTATAATCACTTCTCAAACTTACGCGAAGTATTTTCCGCTGACACCTTCAACGTTCTTGCTGAGGGCCAGGAAAAGAGAAGTCTGCGCTCCATCGCTATCCGTTTTCAGAAAGAACCACCTGAAATGAGAGGTCTTTTCAAAGAATCGCCTCTCCCCGACGACGCATCAAAAAAAAACATCGTAAAACCTAACCTGAATGGTGCAGTTATTTGGCGCAAGGGCGTTTTGAGGAGGGGAGTCGATCGAGACAGGTTGGTGTTCACCACACCTGGATGTAACGAGTTCGCAGTAACATGGTGGATGCCGAGTTCACGAAGACGCCTAGTCAGGGCACGAGCGTGCATGACCTGAAGTTTAAGAAAACGGTTTATTGCACTTTAATTCAAGAAATTCTTCGGAAAAACAAGTTCATTTCTAGCAAACGAGTCGTTAGATGGCTTCGAAAATTGCTTACATTAGCAAGCTTGCTGCGATTGTATGGCTCGAAATAGCCAAATTTTTTCTCGTCGTCGATAGTAGCCAAATCTAAGGCTTTACTCTTGAGATGCAATTTTGAAGACACGATCACAATCCTTGCTTTTGGTGCCTTCTCCATTGCAGGCAGAAGTAGATGAGTAAGAAGAAAATGTCCTGCAAGAAGCCCACGACGGTTATTCTTATAGATCATCCACAAAATAACAATTAGAAGTTAGAAATAAATATGGAGACGAAAAATTTTGAACGTTGTGGGTCAAAGTCCCCGGCAAAGAACAGGCTGCAAGTTGAGCTGAGAAGAGAAAAATATCAATGGATCAGCTTCGCTTACCAAGATGATTGCTTTGCCAGGTCATCTCATGGCCATCAACTGTTTTCTCATACTTTGGGTAAAACATCACTCCAGCATTATTGATGAGTATGTCGATCTTGTCTTCTTCTTAAGGAAATAAACTGTTCTCAGCGGCAAACCAGATTAAGTGAACAAGAAGTTTTAAAACAGTTAAACACTGCTTTTTTGCTGTCCTACTGAACTTCCAAAATTCTACTTACCTTCTAAAATCTCATTTGCGCATTCTCTAACGCTGCTAAAATCTGCCAGATCGCATCGAAGATTGACTAGAAATGTGGCATCACAGCCCATCTAAAAACCATCGCATACTGCTTTTCATGCTGCTTCAATTCGCTTATATTAATGCCACCACTAAATGCAGAAAATATCCCTCATGTTTCTTGTGCTTCCTGTGTTTCTATCAAGCTGTTTATCTCTATCCTTAGCCTCAGTGTTTCTGTGATTCCATCAAGTTACCTCAAAGTTCTTCTTTCTCGACTCATACTTTTCAATAAGAGACGATAACTAATCTTACTGACCAGATTTCGCTCACCTCAAGAACAACGCGCACCTCCTGGAGGCGTGAAGTCATTCTTAAGAGATCTGCGCACTACTTCGAAGGACCTACTGAAAACTGGGAAAAATCAGTAGAAATAAGTAGGATTAGGAGGATGGGAATATACCTTAATAAAATCAAAACAAAAATTAAATACTTCTGAACTAAAACCTCTCAAAACGAACATTTCAACAAAGCGAAAGCTTGTAAAAAAAGGCATCAGTCATACAAACTTCTCAAATAATGACGAACACTCTTAACAATGAACACTCCGCCGTTGCAGAGCAAATCTGGGAATTCCTACTCTGACGCTCCGTCAATCTTGACTCATTTTTATAGGTGGCGATATTTTTTTATTTTCATTTCGTTTCTAGAAGCACGTGCAACTGTCATCGACAACGTAATCGATACATGAACATTCTGAAATACCTGTGCGAGTTTGATCTTTGCAGCTACACCACGTTCTTCATTGCGACAGAGCATATATACCTAAATGAACCAAAAGACATGAGAGCCTACTAAGGAAATGTAGGGTGAAGAAAGGGTCGTTTTTTTTGAATACAACTTGGAACAGCATGGTTTGCCCTATGATGACACGAAATCAATTATCCTCAATTCATTGAATTGACTACCCTCTGATTGACCTGTACCTATTATTTTGCCTGAAACATGTTGGCAAAAAATCAGAAAGTTCTAAATAAGGCTTTGACATTGCAGGACCATAAGCGAGTGAGTGATGTGCCCTTACGAGTACTTGCCTTAAAGTACTATGTACTATGAGCACTTCTAAGCAACAACAGGTATAAAATGAGAAAAAGGAAAGAGTGAATGGGGAAAATGGCCTAGTTTTGGTATTGGATAGAACGATAAAGATAAAAGGTATCCAAAAAGCACAGCGAAACAAGTGATATCCCAACAAATAGGAGTGAGCTTAAATCATAATAAAATTGAGCAGACATCGCACCTTAGCCTTTGCAAGATTTAATCCTCTAACAGTTTGCAGGCCGATGCCACTGTTCGCACCGGTCACCACAGCTACTAGACCTTTCGCTGATACTTGCTCATGCATATCGTCGAAATGTGCACCTTTGAAGTACCTCCTGTAATGACAACAAGTGACAATAGAACATTTAAAAAACCGAAGTGATTTGTCTTCTCTACAAAACCCTGGAATGAATTGGTATGGATGCATGTTAACCTTAATCCCCTGATATCTTTCTATCAAATACAGCGATGTAAGTAAGTACTATAGATGAAAGGACCGCTTCAAAATCAATTTCCACGGTAAGAAAATGAGGCAACAATGAAAAACAGTCTGTGTGCGATCACCCACCGCAACACTATGGGAAAGGTTACTAAAATAAAATCACATTAAAAAATGAGTTAATCTGCCCTGCTCTATGCGATTAGTTCATGTTATCTTAGTCGGCAAAAAGTTTGATCGCTCTTTTGGTACAACAAGGTCGGCCACCCCATTGTACATGGTCTTTTCAACTAACTCAGTATAAATTTTTTTTTTCAAAATGATAAAAAAGAAGTGGATATTTTGTTGTTGGTCGATGCGGGACCCTTGAGATAGTCACCAGCAGATGGTGATAAGGACCAGGAACAGGCTCGACGCGTGGAAGAAATTAGAAATGATGGCTGCACGCGGCCCTCTCATGATAATATCAAGTTCAGCTTTTTGGCGGGGAAGGTCAAATGCTGAAGAACGTTTGGTCGTTCAAGTCGCACATTTTTTTTTTGTTTTCGTATCTGATTCCATACGGGATTAAGGTTGAGTCACTGTTGATTACACGATCTATCCTACTTCGTATGTACATGAACCGATTAAACCATACCATTTTAGATTAGAGTTAATATTAAAAGGGGTAAAGAGGGCGTATCGCACATACCATTGTTAAAGACGTATCTGCAGGTCATAAATTACACTTCGGAAAAATATGAGCTCTTCGGCACGAATTACCGTACTTCCAAGTCTGCACAACTTAGCCTTTCTCTCCCACTACGACTGAATGTGGACCCCAGCAGATGTTGAATTATATGAATTCTACCGTGATTTCATTTTACTTGCAAAGATAACCCACTCACTGCAGCTACGTAACATAGCGTAGGCGCAGGAGTATATATTTCGTAGAAGTTCTGGAGCCTAATCCTCCAATTTTATGGAAGCTCTGGAGCCTGGTCGCTCAACAACTAATGGACGCTTCCAAAATTCAACGTGTGTTGTTTCAACAGACAAGCGACCGATCGACAGCGCTGCTGGCAACGCATTGATAAGGCTGTACACCTTCGATACCTTATATCAGCGGTGATCCAGCGTTGTCAACGCGTGACCGAACGCTGTCGGTCAGCCGCACGTCGTTGAAGTATGAAAGCACCAAATGGCAAAAACCAAATGATTATTGTGTTACGAAATAATAGCCACATCATGAAATCACGACCACCTACCTTATAAGATACATTGCTGTGCCAAGAAAAGCGGTCAGTAGTACATAGTTCACAAAGTGATCTGACTTTTCGGGCGTAAAGACAATTTCGTCCATTACGCTTTTTTTGTCTGAGATAGACTGTTTTACGAGAAAAAGCGATACATTTACAATAACGTCGGAGAGTAGGAATCGTCATAGATCGAACGTATGAATCAGCGCTGGCAATGTGGCAGCTACGTAATTCCGCGTAGATTTTAGAGAAATCGAATAACTTTTTTTTATCAAGAGAAAGAAATATTTATTCGGAATATATAATGCCAGGTGAATAAAATACTTGGGTGCCTGGTTTCTAAATATGAATCACCTTGCAGAACAGGAAGTTATTCTTCAGAATAAATGTTTGAAGTAATCAGAAAAATGCGCAGCTACTCCGTTCCCAAATTGATAACAACGATTAATGGAACTTTTGCCAATAAAGAGCACATTACAATTTGAATAACTACGAATTTTTTTTTACAAATTCATAGAAAAAAGTTGTCTGGTGATGCTCGATCAGTCTCCCTACGTAAGCCAGCACTTTGCTGAAACAATATTCATGCAAAGTGGAAGCAACTTTTGCAAACCAACACATTATATTCCAGTGCAATTTTGCTGCAAATCCCGTTTGAATTTGTACTCATTTAAAACAGTATTATAATGCCTGCCTTCACTGTACAAATTATTTGCCTTTCACGATTTTTACCCGAAAAAATTCAAAAGCAGAATCGCCCACTGCGAGTTTCACAATTCCCAAAAAACGCTCAATCTTTCACAGCCTTATTCACCTGTAATTTAACAAGGAGACTAAATTACTCAAGCAAGAAAGCCAGTGGTTCCCACAACTTTGTCAGTCTCATAAAAATATATTCAAATATATTCATTTTCTTAGAAACATCCGCAGCTTGAAGCAACATGAAGTTCCATCCATGAACTAAATTTTTTCGAAGAACGATAGCAGGAAATTTGGTACTATTCTACTGTTACACCCCCAAAAACTCAAAATTTTAATTTTCGATGAAACTTCGCCTATAGGGGTAATCCGATGCCCTGATAACGAATATGACCTTCATTTTTGGCGTTGACGCCATTTGGCTCCGATTGGCGCCAATTTGGCGCCAAATTGGCGCCAATTGGAGCCAAATGGCGTCAACGCCAAAAATGAATGTTATATTCGTTATCAGGACCTCAAATAACCCCTAAACGCAAGTTTTCAGCAAATTTGGTGAAAACACCCTTGGCGCCAAATTGGCGCCATCCAAATTGGCGCCATTTGGCGCCAAATGGCGCCAACGCCAAAAATGGAGGTCATATTCGTTATCAGGGCATCTTATTACCCCTATAGGCAAAGTTCCATCGAAAATAAAAATTTTGAGTTTTTGGGGGTGTAATAGTAGAATAGTACCGGAAATTTTTCATATATTTTAGAAAAATTTTGGATTTTTTAGATTAATACTTCGTAGTGCCGCATTATTCTACGTTGCACTGATAATCTGAATAGCACAGCAACCACATACATGAAAAAGAAACTTACAAAATTTATTTTGGAAAAAGCTCCCCCCACCCCCCATTCAATGTCAGTTAGTAAGGAAATGAGTCGTTGTAACTACTCTGGAAAAGAGTTACTGGAGCTGCAATGGAAAAGCATTACTGGGTAAAAAAAACGACTCGCGATGAAGCCGACTTGTAAACAATGGCAAGCGCGAAGGCGTTATAACGACGACAGCACGATGGCGCTGATGACCAACGATCAACACGTGAAATCCGACTGAACAACATAAACAACCTTCGGATTCGACCTCGCTTTAGCATCACAGACCAACAGATCGACGGAATGGTGTCGTGGCAGTTGGATCGCACCTTCTAATTTAAGTCCTAATCAGATATGCGCATAATAAAGATGGGTGTAATTGTTTACTTGGTTTCGCAACACAAACTTCTACTTACGAAGTTATTTGATCATTTTCTTATCCTATAATTATTTTCCAAATTCCCAACACTTACCCGGCATCTACTAATTATAACACCAAGGTTGCACGTCGACCGACAGCTAATTTGTCACATATTTCTCGTCATAGCAGGACTAGATCAAAATAACTGTACTGAAACAGTGGAATAAGCTGGAGTGCGATGAGGTGGACAATCGCGAATGATCTAAGTGTTCATTTCTCCTATAAAACCTTCACGCTGATTGATCCCTATCTATTATAGTACGGGTAGTACGAATTTACGATCTTAAGCTAGTAATCCGAAAAGCATTTGTAGATGCATAAACATTCAAAATTCATGTCGCACTTGTGTAGGTACAATGTAAAGAAACTTGCTTGAAGTTCCTTTATAAGTTCGGCAAGAAGAGGGTAGACTAAACGCGCCATCGCCGCATTCTGACCCGCAAGATCGAATAGTCCCGAAGAAGAGGTTATTTTATATCTTGGGAAAAAGATATTTGGCTGTTACCCCTTTGACACGGGAAGTTGGTAGGTGTCTTGCTACAAAGTCGTTCTAACTTAAGCTATCTAAGACTGTTCGAAGAGAAGTGTCATGACCGTGCTCTAAAAACCTTACCAGTCGGGGTGCAGGACTCACTTCTCGATTTTTCGAGCAAGCTGCTTTGGTTGGGCTTGGTATGCTACTCGTAAATTGATTTATTTTCAAAAGCGGACAGAATCCTTACCTATGAACATAGCTGAGGAGACCTTTGCAATGTCTGTTTTTGAAGATGCCGAACGATCTGTCGACGTGTAGCTGAAAACGAAGGAAACTAGTTTGATCAGTAGAATATCACCATGCAAAATGATATGAATGGATGTGACAAGAAAGTCAACGAAATAGAAAATTAGATACCAATACACAACAGAGAACGAACATTACTGCACAGTACTATCCCTACTTTTTGTCAGCGTTACACCATGTCGAAGCGGAACCACCTCTTTAACTTTTGAAAGTTCATCGCCGGATCGGAATCAGAGGCAAGGAGACGGATGGGTTAGGCTGCCGGCTGGCTGCAATTCCACGACCACTGCAGTCTAGTCAGGACTTGCACGACTGTCGACCGACTTCCCTTGCTATGTTTTTATTTACGTCGGGAGTGGTCAAGAGGACTGCTTTCAAGACAACAGGCAAAACTTGAAAGAACCTGGCGCTCTCACGTACAAAATACAAATCATTTTGCAGAGTTACTAAGCAAAAAAAGAAAAAACTGTTTACAACGCAGGACAGATTGCGTTTAGGGTAGTCAACAATGCTGGACACCGACCGGTACTGCCCACGCGGCCTTGAACGTTGTTAACGCGTGGCCAGCAACGTCTTCGGTAGCTCGGTCGGTGGAGACAATCGCACGCTGGTGAAGTCTGAAAGCATCCAGGCCGGCTATAAAAAACCCACACCCTTACCTTGGGACGGAAACGAAATTGCAATACGGGCACTCGGCCCTTGAAGCCCTTTTTCAACGCGTCGTATAAGTGATGGGTGAGAATTTGCGTATTAACATGGGTTAGCTGCGCCGGATTACTTGTAAGAAGCCCTTTTTCAACGGGGCGTATAATTGATCGTGAGAATTGCGTATAGCTTTCATAGTCCGCCGGTGGGACGGGACGAACGTGCGTCCGAGGGTGCGCGCGGCAAATTGCGCGGTGAAGTTCGTGACAATTTGTACGCCTATGACGCCAATTTTCGGGGCACAAACTCGAAGTAGAGCGGTTCAGTAGGGTCAACTGATCCTACAAATCTACTCTACTTCAAATTTGGGCCCAAATGATAGGCGCTGAGTCGTTCAAATCGTTACGAACTTTGCCGCGCGTGTCCTCGGACGCACGTTCGTACCGTATCCAGATCCGCCGAGCGGCACTGGCATAAAACGAATTAGTTCGTATGTAAGAAATCTACGTCTGTTGCATTTTATATCACGGTTCTGACCTGTTCTGATCGTGAAATAAAATACAACAGACGTAAATCTCATACATACGAACTAATTCGTTTTACGTCAGTGGCTGGCCGGCCGGCGGAGTATGAAAGCAGCCAGTGCGCTACTGGATTTTCGTTTCTGTTGATTTTGGAGGTATGTTTATGGCCAGTTCACGTAGTGCAATGGTTGATATCTCAAAATTGGTCGCATCGTGTCAGGATTAAAAGCGTTTCCTAGTCCTTGTTCTATGTACGTTAGACTTTGCTCTTTCACTTATCAGTTGCCTTACACCGACTGCATATAGTCCAATGCAACGTAGAAATTGATAAGCTCCAGTTCCGTTCGTTTACACATCGGCAAAGGTCCTGTAAGGCTTTCAATGTGCCATCTTTGCCGGCTGAGTACGTTGATAGCAGGGCTAAATGGGAGGATAAAAGTATCTACTCAAATGTGCTATGGTTAGTACGCTCATAGCCTATTCATTTCAAAAAGACTGAATGGGAATCCCACGAGGCACTCTGAGGGGACGAATCAGTGGTGCTAGGCTGCTAGTGGCCAGGAATATTACCAACAACTGAGCAACCTTCTGTGCCCGTTGAGATAGCTGTAACCCTTTGGCATCTATTTAGAGTGTGCTTCGAGCGTTGAGCACGGAGCGTTGTCGGCGCTCTGTTGACAACACCTGAAGTCGATCGACACAGCGCGGACCGGCAGTGAATAATTTTTTGGTCGAGTTTTTATTTGTTATGTCGTTCACTTTTTCATTTTTTATGGGTTTGATATTTTCCCTCGTGTACTACTATACGATGTGACGAATATATCCTTATGGGAGAGCTTTACACCGATCTGCTTAGAACGCGCTTTCAGCGCTCCGTGCTCAACGCTTAGCACTGTGCTCTGAAAACGCTCTATAGCATTGGGAAAAGGGCGCCTGCACTGAATTCAGTGGATGCTTTCAGACTTCGACGATTCTACGGGCGTGCGTGCCTGTGGGCAGGTGCCTGCGGGCAGGTAGAATCGTCGAAGCGCGGCTATCCGACCGTGAGATGGTACATAGCTGTTCCTCTCTGGCGTTTACCAGAATATGAAATAAGCTAAAATTGCGGATCCGCTATTGAGGTATTGCTTATCGTTGGAGAATGGTGAGATCATAAGAAAGAAGATGAGGTGCGTATCGATTGAGGGGATCGTGAACTGAGGACGCTGAAAGGAAAGCAATCAGTTGAAAATTCTATCATATCAGTACTCGTCGATTCTTAGCAATACTTAAGCTATTTCGGTAGATTCCTACTTCTGCTTGAGTGAAATTTTCTTTCGGCATTCGGGAACGGTTTACTTCAACATTGCAGTAATCAGTAAGGAATGAGGAATGTCGGTATACTTATATGTCAGTCCCCTAAGATTTACAAAAACCATTCTCTTGCATGTCCGTCAACACTGTAGTGTTTCTCGAAAATTATAGGTGAAGTATTACTTAGTCGGTTGCTGCCCCGCCGATATTTGGACATGGTCACAGTAGATGGTTGCACGTAACAGCGGCCTGAACGAGTTTGAAATGTTAAAATAGGCTTATGGGCTATCTACGGCATCTTCTCGAGTAGTGGCAGAATATGCTATAGATACAAGGAAGTGAAGATAACACAAAGGGCAGCGGACCACGTGAAGACGCAGCATTAACGCTAGTGAAGAGAAGCTGAGGTTACAGCAAAAGGGAAGTACTGGTGCCTACTTTGCTTTTACAAAATCAGCGACTTGATCGTTGAAACAACACGGTTAACGAATTGGGACTACGATTGTACGTTCTTCGCATTCGGGAACGATTTTTATTTATATTCATCGGTTCAAACCAACAATTGCCAGAAAATCAGAGATGAACGCCATGAACCAGTTATCAGTCACTCATGTTTTTACTATAATCATTCTACAATGCCTCTACAAAACTAGTCATTCGACTCATTCGTGAAGTATTCTTTCATACTGGTCAATCAAAGCAGGCCTTGATTCGCCTTCTATGGCTTCTCTATCCGCTATTAGAAATAGGTCTATTCAAGGCTTACTTTGCCTTCACCATTCCGTTCTATGGGACATTATATGCGTGGCTACTGACTTAGATAGCCGTGACCGTGAAAACCTATTCAAACATTCTGTGTAAAATGTTTTGGAGCAACGCTTTTCCATATAAAGATCTGACATTGCGTGAGCCACATGTCTCCACATAGAGGGGAACGGTGTCCTGTTGTAGCCGGGATGCTATAGAACGGTAATATGGCTTTGGTTTCTAAAAGGACTTGCAGAGAGGGGTGTTTCCAATCTTGATGACCTTCTGGTTTGACTTCCATGCCTTTATGTGGCCATCATTACTGGACCGACAATTCGACTTAGCTAGGATAAGCGCGCCCATTGATAGATTCAAGCGGACTACACTTTCCTTTGCATGACCAGTTCCAGTCAAACGATTCTATTATATTTTGCCTCCCATACCCACTTTCAGGCTGCTGCCGTAGAGTATCACAGATAATGAGTTTGAGCGATAACTCTAGGACAAAAAAACCGACACGAATAAGTTTGAAGGAAATGGTTCTGAGTTCATCAAATTGCTACTTGCGGTTGGGCATTAATAAAAATCTGCTAAGCTGTATTCTTAGAAATGAATCACGAGAAGTTTTCCAGCTGACTCAAAGTGGGGATTAGGAATAAAGACCCAACGCGAACATCAGACAACTATTCTGAATTCATCTCTTTGAATATTCATTCTTTCCCTCCCGCTTGCATCGCCCACCACTGAATCTGCTTGCATTCCACTTACCTGTTTCAAAAACAGGGAGAAAAGATTTTCGGATGGGGGAATCATTCACTTCATTTGGAGTACAGCCCGCTATAGGCGAAATACCTCCCCCTTTCCCTCTCCTTTTCCTCCTCTTTTTCCTCCTCCTCCAACTTCTCTAGTTTCAGAAATGTATTTATTTGTGAGAGTAGTGAGTAGTTCAAAAGCGTACAAATGTCCTCCCGCATTATGCCTCGTTCTGAAATCATCTTACTCCATTCATTGGCCTAATATGTATTTACTTCATTTACTTCACGAATATACGACGTGTGAAGATGGATTGATCATCGATTTTTTTCATGAAATGTTACTTTCAGATGAGGAGCACAGTAATCATTCTACTGCTGGCGTCTTTGCTTAGCGTCATTTCAGCGCGACAAATATGGCTTGGGCCAATTCTCGGCTGGTGTTATGATTCCCAAAAAATAAGTCTGTCGGATCAACCAAAAATGCTTGATTTCTACGGACCTTGGCCCTGCGGTATGTCATTTCATACGAATATTCTGAAGTATTCAATAAGCCAGTAAGAGGAGTGTTTTCTGTAAGCACTACACTTGGTAGTTCGAAAAAACAGGTTATCCAAAATTTAAGTAATCGACGTTTGCGGACGATAAAATGAAGTAAAATCCTAGAAGAATGAAGTTTTTGGTTGATAAACCAATCAGGGTGCACCACGTATCCGACTTATTTCCAAACTGGTACTGCCATGCTGTATCCTCGAAGGAGGGCGAATCACTCAACGCTAGGACATTTTGTAGGGCCTACTGAGGTTAGCAGATGCGCAAGCAACGTTTCAGTCCTCCCAGATGTAGACGATCCCAAATGATTGGATGCGTTTAACTGATAGTTTGTCTCGATTCTTGGTTAGTTGTCTAGTAGCGATCACTGATTAGAAACCTTCCCTTACCCGCCTTCGCTTTCATCGAGAAAAAGTTACTGATATGTGATTGAGCCCATCGAGCTTCTTTAAGGTAATTTCAATACTATTACCCTAAAATTCCATAGATAAGAGCGGTTTTAACTACCGGTGAAAAATGAATTGAAATGAAATTGAAATTGAATGCAGTCACCCTCTAACTTGATGGATGGATAAATTAAATCCGAAGAAGAAGTTAAGAAGGAGCTCCGCCCCTTAACTACAAAACCCCGCCCACTTAATAAACAATTCATATAGAAAAATAACGATTTTAATGGATCGCTATTTTTCTATATGAATTGTTTATTAAGTGGGCGCGGTTTGAAGTTAAGGGGCGGAGCTTCTTCTTAACTTCTTCTTCGAAGTTTAATTTATCCATCCATCAAATTAGAGGGTGACTGCATTCAATTTCAATTTCATTCCAATTCATTTTTCACCGTTAGTTTAGACCGCTTTTATCTATGGAATTTTACGGTACCAATTACCGCTACTGATCATTGTTTGTTATACACTGTCAAGGCGAATAAAACTTCCTGAGCTAATTTCGGAATTACTGAAATCACTTTGAAGGAAACATAACCGGCCGCCACCATAATATTGCCTGACGAAAGGGCGCAGACGTTAATGAAGTAACTTCTTCGCTCGATGCATGTGGCTTGGAGAGCAGGTTTTTATGACCCAGATTAAAAAATATGAGGATAAATACCATGGACTACAAAAACATACAGGTCCTTGATGACTTGACGGCGGCTCTTGTATTCGCATTTTCACGACAAGCGGCAGTGGTTACGCGGTAATTACCGTAGCCTTACACTGAGAAGCTGCAGGCGCAGTTCACGTTAAAAATGGTTTCTGGGACTCCTCCTTTGGATGAACTTGCGACTCACGGAGCCTTTACCAGGGCCTTCACTACGTACTATCTTAGCTGTTCGACCCAACAGCCTAAGGAGCACTGTCGAGTCGGTCAGCCAGGATAGGACGTAAAGAGGGCCCTGAAACCGGCTTAGCCGACGTACACATCCAAGGCGGACGAGTTTCAGAGCGCTATAAAAGCTGTCTAGGTTGTACCATTCGCACCGGGACCCACACCTTGCAAGCAGGCAGCAAACTGCAGCCAGCAGCGTGCAGTAGCGCGCACATTTGAATAGCTCGCTCAATTATAACTTCCATGCAAAATTTGTCGCCGCATTCTCGTCCACCCCCTGGTTTGCCTTCTTTTTTTGAAGCCTCATCTCTCTAGATACGCCGATTTCTGGGTCTTCTGTGCCACTTTTGCACTACTCTAGATTAGCCCTTCCATGACTCAGCTCAACCTAGAAACCGTAGAATTATCGTGGACTATGCCTTGAATCTTTCTCTCCCCATCCCGCGAACGAGCGCGACACAGCCTTCGGGAAAAAATTCCCAATTTACAAATTTCTCGAAATAGAGAATCGCCATAGACTAGACTGCATACAGCGCCTAACTTCGCTTTACAGAACTGTGGCTAACTTCCTCGGGATTCATCATAGTCAAGCAAGCCTTCTCCAACTCGAACAAAATTGCCTAAGAAAGCAACAAAACGCTGTGGATAGTCTGTTAATGGTATGATTCGAAACAACAAAATAGGCTTAGGCAGCTGGCTTACCTAGCGCTCATGACGCCCACCTACACGTTCTCGCGCTTCTGTAATCTTATGAAGCTCTAGTCAATGTGGGTAAGAGGTGCGAGTGATCACGGTCTTACTTAAAACTGAATGTACCGCTTCAAAGTAACGCAACTTTTTTATATCAAATTTCAAAATAATCATGGCTTTCACTCTACTTTTCTTTTCAGATTGGTTCCAAGGGTACCCTACAACCGATGTGACGATTGGCCGTTGAAGAACTTGTTGGATCTTGATTAATACAACTAATTACAATGTATTTTTTCTTCGCATAAATACTCAAATATATAGTCAAAGCTTACTTTGAAGATCATTTCACTGGGCTTCCATCGACTGGACCTGTTACTAATAGCAAATATGATCGACTTCTTTCAAAGGTACAACAGTTGATACAAGTTTTGATATAGCAGAACAACGATATGGTTTGTCATCGAAATTCTGATGAATGGACACTGAATCTCAAAAGCAACTCGAAAAGTCATACTCAACTTTTACTCTGATCTTTTTATCGCCCACATCAGCGTGTTCACCGGCCAGCTAAAGAGGACGAATACGTCGTTCCTTCAGATTTCACATCCGAAGTTCTTGACTTGCAATAACATCAGTGAGCTTCGTCCAGTACCCGAGGACCGTTTCATAACAGAACATCCGAAAAGCCTTCCACGAGCTACTGCCAACACCATAACTTTGTAAAATTACACGGATAATATCAACACAGCCACAATACTTATTGAACTTACGCGGGTAAATATCTACGTATTGCTTTAACCAACTCAAAGAAAGCTCTAGATAATCGAAACCCCGGTCAACCAGTGTGCTCAGCATGTCAGCCTGTTCAACAACCAAACAATCAGACTCTCAATTTCTACAAGAAAGTCATCGTCGATGTGAAAGCAGGGGTCCTCTACAACCAAATTATCCCGGTAGATTCTAGAAGCGTCATCCATTAGTTGGAACGGAATGTATGGGAGCGAAGGGACATACATTGGGAAGCAAAGATATCTAAAGAGTAGGCACAAGTCTTATAAACATATCACGTGCTAAAAGAAGAGTAAGTAGTGTTTTATGGGAACAACCAACTCTCCCCTTTGAAGCACCCAAGGGTCGTGTCGCTGCATGCTCATGACAACAGAATCTTAACCCGAGAGGAAAACATAGTTAACTCGCCTACCACTTTTAATGACCAAGTCGCCTCTGTCAAATTTATTTCCCAGGAGGAAAATCGAGGAATAGGAAAAGATCGTCGACTGTGCAGCCACGCATTCAAATTCCATCTACATGCCATCGCGTGGAAAAATAACACACAACGTAGAATCTTCCACAACACAAAGGTGACCATTCCGAAAACTCGTAGGGATGTGACGCGCGCGACGTCTGTAGCGTGGCCGTGCCGTAGACGATAGAACTGAACATTACCCCAATCTTCCCTTCACTCACGTTCGCTCTGAACTGCCTGTCCAAAGTGATAGAATAAAGTACAGCTACGTGGATCGCCCGGCATCAATGGGCTCCACAAGCTTCAGATACGTTTGTGACCAACGAGAATTACTACCGCGATCATCGGAAATCGGAACAAAAACATTTAAAGAACGTTTTTTGGAAGCGAGCGAACTTTCACACTCTTCTTCTCCTTCTTATTTTAGCTTCGGCGAGGTCCTTCTTGATCAGTCCCGCCATCTCTTCTTTGGAGCTTCTCGCGGTCGCTTGACCTGCGAGCTTCGAACTCCATTGTCACCTTTATCGGACGATTCTGTGGTCTTCTCAGCACACGCCTGAATCATCGCATGCTCTCTCATCTTCAGCTGGACTGGGGCTGTTTGCATAGCCGCCCTGACGTCTTCATTTCTGATCCGATCCAGTCTCGTCCAACCACAGGCCCACCTGAGCATTCTCATTTCCGTAGAGTGGAACAGTTTTCCACAGGCAGGATTGCAAAGTGGATAAGAGTGTAGGCTCACGTCTGCACTTAGAAAGAGTGCGAGTTCGATCCCTGCCGAGGCATATTCATGCCTTGCAAAACTTGCAAAAATGGTATCGGTACCAGCGTCAGGCCCAGGTTGACAGGCCGGCTGATGGAGAACCCAGTCACAACAGTAATGTCTAAAGTCTCAAAAGGAATCAGTGAAGGTTTTCACACTACTGGCGTGCAAATCCACCCGGTTGCGCCTGCCACACAAGGCGAGAAAGAACATGCTTGATAGTTTTTCATCATTTCCCTTCATTTTTGGTATTAAACGATTCTCCTACGCTTCCATGATTTCTTTACCTGCGAACTACCCAAAAAATGAACAGAAATGAACATTCCTTTGAAAAATTCTTGTTCCGACGCTTGGGTTCCGGATAGCCAACAAAAAACGGTTGTGCGAATGAAAAAGCTAGTTTGCCATCGCTTTCCCATGTTCGTCCAGGCGTATCAAAGGAGTTTTTACGCTGCTTTTTTTTTGTTTTTTACACAACAACTGACAATGACTTAATTAACCTTGAAAGCTATGAACTACAGCACCTCCGCTCATTCTGCGGTATACTTCGTTCATTGCTAGACCTCTTCAAGCTCAAACCGTAGAATTTTCTGCTCATTTCTTTCTTTCTTTCCTATCTTCTGATTCGTCTATTTCCTTTTCTCGGGTTCCCCAGAATTTTTTTTCATTCAGAGAAATAATGCAGTACTGTAGTACCCCAGGAAGAAAAGCAAAAACACTCTGAGATATCGCTAACGCAGGGCCATGTTACTCCAAAAATTCCACAGGCAGCGAAGCTCCCACAAGAAGGCAATGATCTCCAAAATCTTTTTTCATAGTACAAAAAAACTAGTAGGTTTATCTCTTCCTCAAATTTTGTCTCTCGAGGCTCACTCTGTGCATGAGTTGAATATGCTGCCCCAAGCCATAGGCACGTTGATTTGAGAATGAGCGCGTGGAAGATGAAAACGGTTTCGTATGCTGAGGTACCGTAAGGTACCGCGTGCTGATGCTCCTCCACTTCCAGTGAATTTCGATCTTTCGTTACTTATCGTATTTTCCACCACATCCAATCCATGGGTCTCATCCTTCCACAGCTCCACACTACTTCTAATGTATAAGTGAGAGTTTCTCGGTCTTCCTACCCACGATCGATAATGCAAAGGTTATGTTCATGTTCTTTAATCAATGGCCTTCTAATGAAGACGATGAGGATCTCATGAAGTACCGAGCCTCACGACCAGCTTGGGATGTGGTGGCTGAGGTCGGCACTTCCACTCAAGTCGCCGTTTCATCTGCCGTGAAATTTGTCGTGGACAGAGAGTGCGACCTACGATTGTCCTGACCGTTGTCACTTTTTGAAAATCGCGAGCGTTTCGTCGACGTATTGCTAAAAACAACAGAACAAGTTTGAGTTAGCAAGACATCGTGGAATTTGAGAAACGTCTTCCTTCCAGAAAAAACGACGACGAGCGAAGAAACGTGAATAAATAGAAAATCGGGCGGCGCCATACACTACGGAGAGCGATCACTACTACGGTGGAGTTCTTTTTTTCGGAGGGCCAGATTACGACGAACCGATGAATACTCTGACGGAAGCGGAACCCCGCTTACCAAAAACCTTCTCTCAGAAGTCTGACCCTCGATCAAAGCAGAAACTTCAATGATAGCAAGCAGTACATTCACGATGAAACAACCTATTCAAAAAAGATAATTTTTCCAGTTGTTCGAGCAGTGTTCATTTCAGGTATACGAATCTAAAATTAGCTTCAAGGTTCTTTGATGCGATACCCTAAACAAGATTCCACTACTGCTCCTCGTTCACTGATTCATTTGATGACTATGGGTGGAGGTGGTAGGTAGCGCTTTTGACAAACGTGTGCTCTGGGGATCGAATTCTAGATCGATATCCGGTCTGACCAACCGAGCCTTACATTATTAAAGTCGCTCAACTGGTACCAGAATCATCTGGGAGGATTAAAGCGTTGGCATCTATGTCGACTGACCGCAGCTCATTGTATTGGCAACATATGCATTTTAAAACACCGCTGCGATCCCGCACAGAAGTGTCTGCGCGAATGCATCCCAAAACAGGCTGATTAACGCCAATAACTTTCCTCTCCTATACTTTGAGTTCGACGATTATGCGATTACCAGACCAGGAACAATGTGCCCTCAAATTATGCTCACTTTCCACGACAACGGCTTTTTTCACAAAGCTCCTTGGTTCTCTCAGACTCCTTAAAAGACGACTCGGCTGAGATGTCAGTCTAACGAAGGTCACGTAATAACCTCGTGACAGCTTCAAGCAAGCTTAATCACGGTGTCCACTTCAACACCTCAAGTGATACGGCTCCAACTTGAAGATAATCTTTCATTTTATGGATGTGGAATGCACCCATTTTATCAACACTGATAAGCAAAAGTCAAACACTCTCCGTAGAGAGGAAAAAATGATAGGAATCCTAGTCAATCTCTGTAAAATGAGATTGTTTTATATCCTGTCATCAGCAAGTTCTACAGCGGATCTTCTGAACCTTACTTTTGTTGTGGAAGGTATTTACTGCTGCTTTCTTTTGAGGGACAAGTAAGACCGAAACAGAGTTGAATGTGTTGAGAGAACTATTAGAAGTACAGAAAAGGAAAGGGAAACGATATGAGAAGTTCGCTGTTTATTTACCTATCTAGTATCTCGGATTTAGACTCTCAAAACTGGGAACACTAAAGGCCCATGCTGCCTACTCAAAAACTGCCCCTAGATCGGAGTGCCGTGTTGAGCTATTTGGACGAGTTTGGTAACAACACAAGTGATGTGCCAAGGATCTAACTTATCTTCACAATACTCAAGCCGAGCTCTGTACAATAGTTCGAAATCAGAAAAATTTCAATTTGACATTAATTCACTCTTTTCCATATAGTTCTCGAAAACGTAGGTATTCAAATCCCTCCCACTCCTGAAGTCATTTTCAAAATGGAGTAACACAGATGAAGCTGCAGTGTCACCCATCTCCCAGACCGCGGTTGATTGCCGGCAAGTTTGACTCGACGAGTAAGAAACCTACTTGAATAATCAATTGTTCCTAGGCTTATTTTTGAGATCCTCAAACGAGTAGCGATTTCTGAGACAACCTGCAGAAGTTGATCAACCACGCCAAAGCTGATCATCATTCCGGCGATCATTCGATTCCCTGAAAATCCTCACTATACGTTTAACTAACACATGCAACTCATAGAGACACAATTTTTCGAATTCTCAGCCTATGTACATGTGGGCGATTTCATCGTCCCAGACAAGTTACAATTTTTATCTATCCTCCCAAACAAGTCCGGAACCAATTAACCGACCAGGCGCGATGGAAGGCTTGGTTGGCTTATGTGGATAATTTTCCGGGATCAGAACCTTGGACGGTACGTGCGTGATGATGCGCGCCACTTGAAACTACACCACATCCGCCTCAGATTTGATATAACTGAGAATTTTATGGTGCTTTTCCGGGCAGGTTTCAGCTTCGGAACGCCTTCCTATTCACGTGTGCGGTGGGTTTCGGACATGATTTGTTCTTCGCAGTGAAGAAAAAGTCGCATGCCCAAATGAAAACATCAGTAGACAGTAACAATTAAAGAGCCCTGGAGAATACATCCATCAATCAAAGTTTTTATCATGTTTATTCTCCTCAGCCAGTACAAAACCGGGCCACCCAATCTCCCATACAAAGTGCGTCCGTTCAGTTCGTGAGAGGCGTCACCCTTCCGAAAAGGACCTTCCTCTTTTATATATGCTATCATATGCTCTATCACTTACTAGTTAGTGTTATATTCTCATAGGCATGTTTGCAGCCGAGTCCACGGTGAAGAAAGTGTGGCGGATGTCGCGAAATGGGAAGACCGGATCACCCAATGACAGGAAAAACCTACTCATGGTCGTCTTTTTTGAGAAATGGGACGGTACGAAGGGTGGATAGTGCTGATAAGTAACTCGAGAGAAATTCATGGGTTGGTGTCATGATTCTCACTTTTTACGACTCGATAAAACACCAAGAATGCTTGACTTCGTCGGACCTTGGCCTTGTGGTATGTCATTTCGACTCGCAGCTAAATCTACACACCGAAAAATTGGCGGACGAGTTGCGCGCAACATTTTTCAACTTTTTGCGACAAATGTCTAGCTTAAAATCAAGCAATTCGTTGCGGAACCAATAGTAGCTACCTATCAACGCCGATCAATGCAACCTTCCCTCTTGTTTTGCTATTCCCTACGCTATTCTACTATGATTCTATAATAATCTGATGACTGTTATATTCTACAAGATTCTTTACTGAACACTATTCTGCTGCCGTTCTGCTGGATACCCCACGCTAACCGAGGCTCGAGCACTGTTCGCATTTCATTTGTGTGTTTTTATTCTGTTGGTACTACATTCTACTTGTTATCCATTCAAACTCTGGCTTTTTTAACTCGTATTCCGTATTTGACTATTCTGACTATACCGACTTTGTAGTGACTTTGTATTTCATGCTGCTTGTAATTTTAATCTTTAATCTCGTACATGGATTCTACCTTGCAGTGGTGTACGAGCTTGAGGCGGGGTCGGAATATTCGTCAGAATAGAGTTACGCCGGAACCCCATACCGATTCCCGTGACTAAAGAACCCAGAGTGCCCAAGCTCATGGTGGGACGGCGGTCTCTTTGAGCGGCAGGAACGCCCTGGTAAGGCTATCTTGCGGGACGAAGAACAACTACGACCACTTCTCACCCTCGCCTTAGTCCCCTGCAGGCTGTCCCTGCCCAGTCAGGTAGCGCTGGATCAGCACACAGCCAAAGGCGAAGAAATCTCAGGGCCATAGGCTACCAAAGGAGACGGACAAGAGTGAGCCAGCTGATAGCGTGCATCTATAACTGTAGAAGCATCAGCTCGACCGCTCAGCTCTCGGCACTCATCGATGAAGCTGGACGGATTAAGTACCATGTAATCGGCTTGAGCGAGACGAAGCGGAAGGAGCCTCTCTCATGCACCTAGACCGACGAAACTTCAGTGTTCTTAGGAGCTCGAAAAACGAATTCAACGTCAGGAGGTGTTGGTTTTCTTGTGTCTCCAAACTTCTCCAAGCACGTAAAGAGCGTAACGTTCCATGGGCACCGACTCGCCATACTAAGCGCGTACCTTTCGAGAGATTCGCAAGTCACCATCATACAGGCTTACGCGCCTACAGCTGACAGCGATGAAGAGCAGCATGACAACTTCTACGAAAAACTCGAGGAGCTCGTGCGTAGGCAACGTGGTCACGTCGTTGTGATGGGAGACTTCAACGCCCGAGTTGGATCACGAAAGCACGGTGAGGTCTTCATCGGGCCACATTCGGCAGAAGAGTGCAACGAGCCTGGGGAGAGATTAGCGAGTTTTTGTGAACTGCATCATCTCTACCATGGCAATAGCCAGTTCCTCAAGGCACCACGGAGAAGATGGACTTATATCTCGCCGAGTGGACAACACTGTCACGAAATCGACCTCATTTGTGTAATCGGAAAATCATGACGGATGTGGCGGTTGTCCCTTCTTTCAACACGGGGAGCGATCATCGTTTGCTGCGAGGACGTTTTCACCTCGACCGCAGCTTGATGCGTCTGACGCGCATACGTTCAAGGCAGCCGTGCCCCACTATGCTGGACGAAGATGCGGTTGCGAGGCTTGCAAAAGAAGAGTTGTTCGAAGCGATGGATGACATCGACGCTGACTACGAGAACCTTGTGCAAACGGTAACCGCAATTGCAAACAGCTGTCGCAGTGTTGCTCCCAACCACAGTTCTCGTCGCATCTCTGCTTCTACTCGTGCACCACATAGAGTACACTTTGCTAAGTAGGTTGTGTAGGCAACGAATTGCTGAAGATCACGCCAATTTCGCAAGATCGAAACTCCTAAGAGGAGGCAGAGAACGGGCGGAGTTTGAGGAAGGCGAGAAGAGAGATAGTCGAGCACCGTTTTAGGATTCCATGCTTAAAAACTGCGAATGGAACTCGATACTGCTCCATACCTGAAATGGAGGGAACCTTGACAAAGTTCTACTCCGCTCTGTTCAGATCGGACCTTCCAGTTAAGATCAGTGCTGGAGGAAACGCTGCCTTTTCTGTCATCAGAAGTGCGTCATGCGATTGAAACGATGCCTCGAGGCAAGGCGCCGGGGAAAGACGGCATCTCCGTGGAGCTCCTACAAGCGTGCGGGCCTCCATTATATCGAGCACTTGCAAGGCGATACACTCGCTACCTGGCGGAATGTACGGTTCCAACGGCGTGGAAGCAGTCTTCGACGGTGCTGCTGTTCAAGAAGGGCGACAAAGAAGATCTAGCGAGCTATCGTCCTATCACGCTTCTGCCAGTACTTTATAAAGTATTCACACGTTGTATACCGGCATGTATCCGTAGGACCCTAGAAGAGGCTCGACCGGTAGAACAAGCGGGTTTTCGTCGAAACTTCAGTACTCTCGACCACATCGCAACTTGCCGATGTCTTATCGAGTCTTCCCGGGAGCATCGCCTTCCCCTCGCAATGACCCTCATTGACTACAAGAAGGCGTTCGACTCGGTGGAGCCAGTAAAGGTCTGGGAGGCACTGGAGGAGCAAGGTGTTGAAAGGATCTACGTGGACGTACTACGAGAATGCTACTCAGACTGTACAACGGTATTCCATCCTTTCTACAATGATGTTGTTGTAGCAGTTCAAAAAAGCGTACGACAAGGGGATCCGATATTGTCAAAACTGTTTTCCGCCTGCCTAGAGCACGTCATACGTCGCTGCAACTGGAGTAACTTTGGTGTTAACATCGACGGTGTGAGTCTTAACCATTTGCGATTTGATGACATAGTATTGATCACGGACTCTCCAGAACACGCTTCCGAGATGCTGCATCGCCTAGATGAGGGAGGAAGCCACTGTGGTCTCACCATCAATACTTCTAAGACCAAACTAATGTGAAACCAATTCTCATGCGATACCCCTGTACTTCTGAAAGGTGGTGCTATCGAAGACGTTAACGAGTGCGTGTACCTCGGGAGCCAGCTTAACATGAGGAACGACTTAACTGGAGAGTTAGCAAGACGTCGCAAGGCTGGATGGGCAGCATTCAATTCCATAAGAAGCGTACTAGAGGACACCAGGGACTGCAAGCTTCGAGCAGACTTAATTAATTCAATGGTGTTGCCTGCCCTCAGCTACGCGGGAAAAACCTGGGCTCTGACGAAATCACTGGAAAGACATTTAATGTCCACCCAGGCTTCGATTGAACGTCGTCTTTTGGGTCTGACGCTGAGTCGGCAACGAGAGCTCAAACTTCACAATTCCGACGTCAGAGCAATGTCGAAAGTTAAAGACGTTCTAGTTCACGTCGATGAAGCGAAGCACAGATTTGCCGGACACCTAATGAGAAGAGAGGATGGACGATGGAGCTCGACCACTATGCGATGGTACCCGCGAGAGAAGAAGCGGCCGCATAGCCGTCTTGCTTTAAGATGGGCAGATTCTCTAGCTTATCGAAACGTCTGTGATCCGGAGTCCTTTTAGGGTGACTACGCACTGGACAACCAGAGCTCAAGATTGAGAACAATAGAAAAGAAGTTGGGACCCGCGCAAGGCCAATCGCCGTCCTGATGGTCGGGTCGTCTGAGTATCTAAGTAAGTATCTAAGTACCCTAAAATTCCATAGATAAGAGCGGTTTAATTTACCGGTGAAAAATGAATTGGAAAAAATTGAAATTGAATGCAGTCACCCCTCTAACTTGATGGATGGATAAATAAAAATCGGAGGAGAAGTTTAGAAGAAGCTCCGCCCCTCAGCTCTAAACCCCGCCCACTTAATAAACAACTCATATAGAGAAGTAGCGATCCGTTAAAATATGAGTTGTTTATTAAGTGGGCGGGGTTTAGAGCTGAGGGGCGGAGCTTCTTCTGAACTTCTCCTCTGATTTTTATTTATCCATCCATCAAGTTAGAGGGGTGACTGCATTCAATTTCAATTTTTTCCAATTCATTTTTCACCGGTAAATTAAACCGCTCTTATCTATGGAATTTTAAGGTAAGTTGGAATTGTAAATACTACTGGATAAAATTGTTCAAGAGTTGAGTTAGTGAAAGCAATTGAATATAGTAAGTGGCGAAGATGCAGCGAAAACTACTCATCGCTTGGCTGAGAGGCAGAATGGTGGACATTAGCGGTAAAGTTGTGAATCCACCTCCAAAGCAGCATAAAGATGAAAAGGGGTAGAATCATATAAGTCCTCCCACAATTCAGTTCTACATATGCTGCTGCATAAATGCATGACTAGGAGAGAATTCAAGCGAAAAAAAACTAAGACAGTTATATGAAAGCAATTCACAGATTGAATTTCGAAAGGAGCAAGAACATTTAAAAAAACAGAAGTTAGAAACGAAGAAGCAATAAATGTAGATTAAATCTCACCACAAGTGTTCCTCAATATCCACTGCTGCGGTGAATAGCAATAAAAGAACTAAAGTTACAAGCAGCATGAAATACAAAGTCACTACAAAGTAGTCAAATATGGAATACGACTTACAAAAACCACAGTTTGAATGGATAACAAGTAGAATGTAATAGCAGCAGAAAAAAAAAACACACAAATGAAATGCAAACAGTGCTCGAGCCTCGGCTAGCGTGGGGTATCCGGGGGACGCACGATTCGTGCGATTCTGGGTGCCGCGGCAAATTGCGCAGCGAAAGTCATAGCTGTTCTGAGGCCTTTAGCGCCTGTTATTGGGGCCCAATTTAGAAATAAAGTGGATCAGTAGTATCAGCTGGTCTACTAATCTGTTTTACTCAAACTTTGTACCCCAATAAAAGGCGCCAGATTCGTTCGAATCATCATTAATTTCGCCGCGCACTTTGCCGCGCGCACCCAGAATCGCACGAATCGGTACACATCCGGGGTATCCAGCAGAACGGCAGCAGAATAGTGTTCAGCAAAGAATCTTGTCTTATAGAATATTAGGTAGCTGCTATTGGTCCCGCAACGAATTGCTTGATTTTAAGCTAGACAGCCATCACAAAAAGTTGACGAATGTCGTGCGCAACTCGTCCGACAATTTTTCGGGCTGTAGATTTAGCTGCGAGTGTCATTTCGTTCGAATGAATCCATTTTTTAAAGAACGTCTTGATGAAAAGGCAGCAGGTTCCCCATAGGTTTGCGGAAAAAGATTTGGGCGAGATTTCCTGTACTTTTATTTTCAAACGGTTGACTAGCGCAAAATTGACCTATCAAAGCGTATCTCATCGGCGAAAGCAGCGATTCTTTGGCTCCTCTTTGGCTTTCCAAGCAAATGTAGTCATTTGTATACCATTTGCAGTCACTTGCCCGGATGAGACTTGATTTCTAGGCGGGTTTCGGTCCTGGAATATACATCATGCTTTCGAAAGAATTCGTTGAGCCTCGTCGTAGTGATCATGTTCGAACTTCAGAAAACCTATTCAAAGTGTATAGATGCCTCAATTGCCAAGTCTCAATCAAGACTGTACAGCTTCTTTCGAACAACTGCTCCTCTTTGCCTTCATTGAAATCTGGAATTGAGAAAGACTGAGCAATGTAATCTGCACACTCAGCAATTGGCCGATCTCAGCTCACACTGCGTTCCTCTTCTGAGAAAACAGTTTTCTTCATGGTCAGGCAAAACCTTCTTTATTGCTAGTCATCCCGTAGGATTACTCGTAGAAGTGGTAGTCAGCACTATAGAGAGAATGAGGTTGAAGGTCAACTCGATCAGTCATCATCAATGCCAGCTGGCCCACGTGTGACCACAAACCGTTGTTGTAACGGTAAAAAGCCGATGAAGTTTTTCGTGATCGACTTGGTGGACGCGGTCGACTGTCAAACGACCATATGACTGCCTGCTATTATGGTAGTCGTGAAGCCGGCAAAGTTTTTTGTGATCGTCTTGCGAACGTAGTCGTCGTTGTGACTGCACCCTCCCAAAGCAAACTCTCTATCGATCAGATCAGCTTTTCCAGATTTTGGCGTCTCATAATTCAGATTATCGGGCCTTAATTCGCAAAATCAGATGGCAGCCGCTTGAACCACCATGTGAACCACCCGGGGTCGGTAAACACAATTAAAAATGGAAATCACATTTTCGACGTTTAGAGGTTATTCTACAAATAGGATTGAGCAACGCGGGAATCACTTGCGATTTCGCACCACAACTCATCACTTATTTTCAGATTGGTTGAGCACTAATAAAAACTCTACTGAGTTGAACTCTTAGATATGAATCATGAGAAGTTTTCCAGTTGACTTGAAGTGAAATTTAGGAATAAAGACCCAACGCGAACATCAGACAACTATTCTGAATTCATCTCTTCGAATATTCAGTCATTCCCTCTCGATTGCATCACCCACCACTGAATCTGCTTGCCTACCACTTAGTCTTGTTTCAAAAGCTGTGAGAAGAGGTTTTCGGATGGGGAATTCATTCATTTTCGGGTGGAGTACAGACAGCCCTAGGCAAGATCACCCCCCGACTTTCCCACTCCTAACACTTCTCTAAACTCAAAAATGTATTTATTTGTGTAATAGTTTTAAGCGGTTTAAAAGCGTGCAAATGGGATTTGGAGGTCATTCTAGAAATTATCGGAAACGTTCCCCATCAGGCCTTGTCCTGAAGTCATGATGTGTAGAGCGCTCCATTCATTGGCCTAATACTTCACGAATATGTGGCATGTGAAGATCGGCGACTCTGATTTTTTTCATTAAATGTCACTTTCAGATGAGAAGCACTGTAATCATTCTACTGCTGGCGTCTTTGTTGAGCGTCATTTCAGCGAGACAAATATGGCTTGGGCCACTCCTCGGCTGGTGTTATGATTCCCAAAAAATAAGTCTGTCGCATGAACCAAAAATGCTTGATTTCTTCGGACCTTGGCCTTGCGGTATGTCATTTCATACAAATAACTCTAAAGCTTTTAATAAGTCAGAAAGAAGGAGTGGTTACTGTTAGCACTACACTTGGTAGTTTGAAAAAAAAAGGTTGTACCATAATTTAAGTAATCGACGTTTGCGGACGATAAAATGAAGTAAAATCCTAGAAGAATGAAGTTTTTGGTTGATCAACCAATCAGGGTGCACCACGTATTCGATTTATTTCCAAATTGGTAGTACCATGCTGTATCCTCGAAGGAGGGCGAATCAATCAACGCTAGGACATTTTGTAGGGCCTACTGAGGTTAGCAGATGCGCAAGCAACGTTTCAGTCCTCCCAGATGTAGACGATCCTAAATGATTGGATGCGTTTAACTGATAGTTTGTCTCGATTCTTGGTTAGATGTCTAGTAGCGATCACTGATTAGAAACCTTCCCTTACCCACCTTTGCTTTCATCGAGAAAAAGTTACTGATATGTGATTGATTCCCTCGAGCTTCTCTGAGGTAATTTCAAAATACTGCTAGATACCGTAGAATTATCGCGAACTGTGCCTTGGATCTCTCTCCCCAGCCCGCGATCGTGCGCGACACAGCCTTCGGGCAGAAATTCCCAATTTACAAATTTCTCGAAATAGAGAAACGCCATAGACTAGACTTATACGGCACCTAACTTCGCTCTACTTCGCCTTTCTCGGGTTTCATCATAGTAAAGCAAGCCTTTTCCAACTCGAACAAAATTGCTTAAGAAAGGAACAAAACGCTATGGATAGTCTAATTATGGTATGTCGAGACAACTAAATAGGCTTAGGCAGCTGGCTTATGTGGCGCTCATCCCGCCCACTTACACATTCTTGCGCTTCTGTAATCTTATGAAGCCCCAGTCAACGTGTGTAAGGGGTGCGTGTGACCACACTCTGACTCAGAATTGAATGCACCGCTCCAAAATAGAGCAAATCTTTTCATACTGATTTCAAACTATTCACGCCTTACTGTGTCCACTCTACATTTCTTTTCAGATTGGTTCCAAGGGTACCCTACACAAGATGTGCCGATTGGCCGCTAAAGAAGTTGCTGAATTTTGATTAATACAACTAATTACAGTGTATTTATTCTTCGCATAAATACTCAAATATATAGCACAGTAGTATTTTAGAGATCGTTACGCTAGGCTTCTAAAGCTGGACCTGTCACTAACAGCAATCCACTTCTTTCAAAGGTCCAATAGAAAGGTTTGCAGTATAGAAATTACCAAACTGTTGATACAATTTTGATATAACACAACGACAATATGGTTTGTCTTCGAAGTTCTGACGGAATGACACTGAATTCCAAAAGCAGCTCGAAAAGCCTTCTCACCTTTACTCTGATCTTCTTATCATCCACATCAGCGTGCTCGCCGGCCAGCTGAAGAGGACGAATACGTCGTTCCTTCAGATTTCCCATCCGAAGTCTTCGCCGACTTGCAATAACATCAATGAGGTTTGTCCATAACCCAGGGACCGTTAATAATAGAACACCCGAAAACCCTTCCACGAGCTACTGCCAACACCACAAATTTGTAAAATTACACGGATCATATCAACACAACCACCACTTATTGAACTAACGCGGGTAAATATCTACGTAACGCATTCACCAACTCAAAGATAGCTTCCGATAATCGAAACGCCGGTTAACCAGTGTGCCAATACTCAGCATAGTAAACCTATTCAACAACCAAACAATCAGACTCTCAATTCCTACAAGAAAGTCATCGTCGATGTGAAAGCAGGGGTCCAACATGGCGGTTCCCTTTCAACCAAATTATTCAGGTAGGTTTAAGAAGCGTCATCCATTAGTTGAAACGAGAATATATGGGAGCGACGGGACATACATTGGGAAGCAAAGATTTCTAAAGAGTAGGCACAAGTCTTATAAACATATCACATGCTAAAAGAAGAGTAAGTACGAAGTAAATAGTGTTTTATGGGAACAACCAACTCTCCCCTTTAAACCACCCAAGGGTCGTGTCGCTGCATGCTCATGACAACAGAATCACAACCTGAGAGGAAGACATAGTTAACTCGCTAAATGACCAAGTCGCTCTGTCTAATTCATTTTCCATGAGGGAAATTGAGAAATAGGAAAAGATTGTCGACTGAAAACCCACCAGATCGCTGCAGCACCAGCATTCGAATTCCATTTACATGCCCTCGCGCGGAAAAATAACGTACAACGTAGAATCTTCCACAACACAAAGGTGACCATTCCGAAAACTCGTAGGGATGTAACGCGCGCGACGTCTGTAGCGTGGCCGTGCCGTAGACGATAGAACTGAACGTTACCCCAATCTTCCCTTCACTCACGTTCGCTCTGAACTGCTTGTCCAAAGTGATAGAATCAAGTACAGCCACGTGGATCTCTCGACTTTAGTTTGTGACCAACGAGAATCACTATCTAGATCATGGGAAATCGAAACGAAAACATCTACTGGCGAGCAAATCCACCCGCATGCGCCTGCCATAGAAAGCGAGAAAGTACATGCTTGATAGTTTTTTGTCATTTCCATTTATTTTCGGTTTTAGCGATATCTCCTACACTTCCATGATTTCTTTATCCGCGAACAACACCCAGAAAAGAGAAGAATATTCTTTCAAAAGATTCTTGTTGCGAAGCTTGGGTTCCTGATAGCGAACAAAAACGGTTGTGCGAATAAAAAAGCTAATTTGCCATCGCTTTCCCAGGCTCGTCCAGGCGTATCGAAAAAGTTTTTACGCTGCTTTTTTTTGTTTTTTACACAACAACTGACAATGACTTAATTAACCTTGAAAGCTATGTATCTACAGCACCTCCGCTCATTTTGTGGTACACTTCGTTCATAGCTAGACCTCTTCAAAGCTCAAACCATAGAAATTTCTGCTCATTTTTTTCTTTCCTATCTTCTGATTCGCCGATTTCCTTTTTCCTCGAGACCTCCGAAAATTTTCTCGTTGAGGAAATTAATGCAGTGCTGCATTACTCCGAAAAAAAGCAAAAACACTCTGAGATATCGCTTACGCAGGGTCATGTTACTCCGAAAGATTCCGCGCGCAGCGAAGCTCCCACATGGAAGTAATGATCTCCAAAACTTTTCTCATAATACAAAAAAAAAACTAGTAGGTTTTATCTCTTTCGCAAATCTTGTCTCTCGAGGCTCACTCTGTGCATGAGTTGAATATGCTGCCCCAACGCCATAGGCACGATGATTTGAGAATGAGTGCGTGAAAGATGAAAACGGAGTCGTATGCTGGGAAAAGGTACCGCATGCTGATGCCCCTCCACTTCTAGTGAATTTCGATCTTTCGTTACTTATCGTATTTTCCACCACATCCAATCCATGGGTCCCATCCTTCCACAGCTCCACACTACTTCTGATGTGAACACTACGCAGAAGGCGTGGTGATGAAGGAATGATTGCTTGTAAATGAGAGTTTCTCAGCCTTTCTATCCACGATCGATAATGCAAAGGTTAGGTTTTCAATTAACGAACGTAGGAACCTTGGGTGCATGCCAGAACAAAAGACGCCATATTGGTGGTGTGGTATTGGTGGCAACAGGAGGAGCTGCGCCCAACCGATTTTCTTGAGAGTATCTGAACGGCATAATTCCTCCGGTAATGCTCTAGGTCAGTGATGAGGTCATAAATGTCCTGAACAAATTAAGAAACTAGGTGATTCGAGACTCTCTGGTGTTGCTCAGACCCACTCTACAGGGAAACCAAAACACCTCGAATAGCGGATACGAAAACCACTTCTTGGCTGTAAAAAAGCGCTCAGCATGAGCTTTACTCTTTATCCATATCACGTTCTTTAGTCAATGGCCTTCTATTAGGTTGATGCATAATTATTGCGGATTTTTTAAACAAATTTTATTTAACGAAATGATAGAAATACTGAACAAAGACATGCTCAAATAATTACTCCGGAACTTATTCACCATCTACGCTAAGCACTGCTTCCCATTGATTAGTTAGTCGGATCCCAAAAGCGAAGAAGTTTTGATCCTTGAGGGCGATCCACGCCTTGACATCGGCCATCAAGTCATGCAAATCGACGTAACTTCTATTCTCTAGCCATTTTTTCGATGAACGGTTGACGAGATAATCCATAAAATTTTCTGCCAGTGAATAGAGATTGGAGATTTAGGGGCAGATCCCATTTCTTGGTTGGCTCTGGCTGATTGTTCGATCGCCGAAAAGTTACTGAGATCGCGGAATAACTAGGCCACCTTCCAATCTTTCTCGAAGTAGTTAAGCCTAATTTCGCGAATATGCGAATGGTTTTTGAGTTTATTCTTGCAGAGAAAATCAAGTAGATCATTTCTAGAAAAAACGCGAACTCAATATTCAAATTCTATCGAGAGAAAAAAAGCCGCGAAAAAATCCGCAATAATTATGCATCAACCTAATAGTAAAGACGATGAGGATCTCATGAAGTACCGAGTCTCATGACCAATGACCAGCTTGGGATATGGTGGCGGAGGTCACACTTCCACTCAAATCGCCGCTTCATCTGCCGTGCAATTCGCCGAGGACAGCGAGCACGACTTTCGATTGTCATGACCGTTGCCACTTTTTGAAAATCGCGAACGTTTCGTCGACCTATTGCTAAAAACAACGGAACACGTTTGAATTAGCAAGACGTCGTGGAATTTTAGAAACGTCTTCCTTCCAGGAAAAACGACGACGAGCGAAGAAACGTGAATAAATAGAAAATCGGGCGGCGCCATACACTACGGAGAGCGATCATTACTACGGTGGAGTTCTTTTTTGTCGGAAAGCCAGATTCCGACGAACCGATGATTACTCTGACGGAAGCGGAACCCCGCCTACGAGAAACATTCTCTCAGAGGTCTGACCCTTGACCAAAGTAGAAACTTCAATGAGCAAGCAGTTAATTCATAATGAATCAACCTATTCAAAAAAATAATTTTTCCAGTTGTTGAGCTGTATTGATTCCAGGTATAAAAATCTAAAATTAGCTTCAAGCTTCGTTGATGCGATACCCTAAGCAAGATTCCACAACTGCTCGTTCACTGATTAATTTGATGACTATAGACGGAGGTGGTAGGTGGCGCCTATGACAAACGTGTGCTCTGGGGATCGAATCCTGGATCGATATCCGGCCTGACCAACCGACATCATCCTTACATTATTAAAGTCGCTCAACTGGTAACAGACTCATCTGGGAGGATTAAAGCATTGGCATCTAAGTCGACTGACCGCAGGTTGTATTGGCCCCACACCCATTTTAAAACACCACCGCGATTCCGCACAGGAAGAGTGTGCGCGTGGGCATCCCAAAACGGACTGATTAACGCCACATGCTTTGCTCTCCCATACTTTGAGTTCGACGATTATGCGATTACCAGACCATTTTACTCAGGAACAATGTGCCCTTAAATTATGTTCACTTTTCACGACAAAGGCTTTCTTCACAAAACTACTTGTTCTTTCAGACTCCTTAGAAGACAACTCGGCTAATGAAGTTCACGTATTTCCTTCGTGACAGCTCCAACAAGCTTAATCACGGTGTTCACTTCAACAGCTTGAGTGATACGGCTCTAACTTGAAGATAATCTTTCATTTTATGGATGTGGAATGGACCAAATTCATCAACACAAATAAGCAAAAGTCACACTCCGTGGAAAGGAAATAATGATAGGAAGTCCTAGTCAAATGTCTTTGAAATGAGATTGTTTTATATCCTGTCATCAGCAAGTTCTACAGCGGCACTTCTACTTCTGTTGTGGAAGGTATTCACTGCTGCTTTCTTTTGAGGGACTAGTAAGACCGAAACAAAGTTGAATGTGCACAGAGAACTATTAGAAGTATAGAAAAGGAAAAGGAAACGATATGAGAACATCGCTGTCTATTGACCTGTCTAGGATCTCTAGTTTGGACTCTCAAAACTGAGAACCCTTAAAGGCCCATGGTGCCTACTCAAAAACTACCCCTGGATCGAGTGTCGTGCTGAGCTATTTGGACAAGTTTGGTAACAACACAAGTGATGCGCCAAGGATCTAACTTATCTTCACAATGCTCAAGACGAGCACTGTACAATAGTTCAAAATCAGCAAAGTTTCGACTTGACATTTGACATTCCATATGGTTCTCAAAAACGTAGGTACTCAAATCCCTCCCACTACTGAGGTCATTTTCAAAATTCAGTAATACAGTTGGAGGTCTAGTGTCACCCATCACCCCGACCGCAGTTGATTGGCGGCAAGTTTGCCTCGACGAGTAAGGAACCTACTTGAATAATCAATTGTTCCTAGGCTTATTTTCGAAACTACACCACCTCCGCCTCAGACTTGATATAACTTAGAATTTTATGGTGCTTTTCCGGGCAGGTTTCAGCTTCGGAACACTTTCCTAATCACGTGTACGGTGGGTTTCGGACATGATTTGTTCTTCGCATTAAAGAAAGAGTCGCATGTCCAAATAAAAACATCAGTAGACAGTAACAATTAAAGAGCTTTGGAGAACACTACATCCATCAATCAAAGTTCTTATCACGTTTATTCTCCTCTGCCAGTACAAAATCGGGCCACCCAATCTCCCATACAAAGTGCGTCCGTTCAGTTCGTGAGAGGCGCCACCCTTCCGAAGTGGACCTTCCTTTTTTATATATGCTATCATATGCTCTATCACTTACTAGTTAGTGTTATATTCTCATAGGCATGTTTGCAGCCGAGTCCACGGTGAAGAAAATGTGGCGGATGTCACGAAAGGGGAAGACCGGATCACCCAATGACAAGAAAAATCTACTCATGATCGTCTCTTTTGAAAAATGGGGCGGAACGAAGTGTGGACTGCTGATAAGTAACTCGAGAGAAATTCATGTTACGTGCTGACAAGCTCAGTTTATGATTTTATAATTTCGACTACGCAGGAGTAATTCAACCAATTCTTCATGAAGAATAATTGAACGGAAAACACAACAGAGGAGTGGCCCTGTCTGTGAGCAAGCCTCTAGTTTTCATAACCACATTGGTTGGGACGTGGTGCAGTGAAATTGTCGCGTCGCGACGAGAGAGACGCCGCGCGCGAAGGAATGTGGCAAAATGCAGCAGAAAGTAAGAGATACAGGAACAAAAGAACTACATTAGAATGATGCCAAAATTAATATTCGCATAGCGATTGAGCTGTATGAAGAAAGCTAGAAATGCTATATTGAGGCATATTGTCCGCGACTGCCGCGCGCGGCGCATCGATTACACAAAACCGATCCCACTCGCTCTTCTCCTCGTTGGTTGTCTCAGAAACCGCTATTTGTACTAATAAAGATGGACGTATCTTATGTTCTATCTCGTCTGAAAAGTTTCTTATTTCTATTTTTGCTTCACTGAAATTTTCCTTTCAGATGAAAATCACAGTGAATTTTTTGATAGCGTCTTTACTGAGCTTTGCTTTTGCGCGACAGGAACTTTTTGGGCCTATTATGGGTTGGTGTCACGATTCTCAGTTGCTACGAGTCGATAAAACACCGAGAATGCTTGACTTCGTCGGACCTTGGCCTTGCGGTATGTCATTTCGTTCGAATAAATCCATTTTTTAAAGAACGTCTTGATGAAGGGGCAGCAGGTTTCCCATAGGTTTGCGGAAAAAGATTTTAGCGAGGTTTCCTGTACTTTTACTTTCAAACAGTTAACTAGCGCAAAACTCACCTATCAAAGCGTACCTCATCGGCGAAAGCAGCGATTCTTTGGCTCCTCTTTGGCTTTCCAAGCAAACGTGATACCATTTGTAGTCATTTGCCAGGATGAGGCTTGATTTCTAGGCGGGTTTCGATTCTGGAATTTATATCATACTTTCGAAAGAATTCGTTGAGCTTCGTCGTAGTGATCGTGTTTGAACTTCAGAAAACCTATTCAAAGTGTATAGATGCCCTAAATTTAAATATTCGTAAGGTCTCAATCAAGACTGTACAGCTTCTTTCGAACAACTGCTCCTCTTTGCCTTCATTGAAATCTGGAATTGAGAAAGACTGAGCAATGTAATCTGCACACTCAGCAATTGGCCGATCTCAGCTCACACTGCGATCCCCTTCTGAGAAAACAGTTTTCCCATGGGCATGCAAAACATTCTTTATTGCTAGTCATCCTGTAAGATTACTCGCAGAAGTGGCGATCAGTTGAAAAGTGATCTTGCAGCACTGTAGAGAAAACGAGGTTGAAGGTCAACTCGATCAGTTTCTGCAATGCCAGCTGGCCCACGTGTGACCACAAACCGTTGTTGTAACGGTAAAAAGCCGATGAAGTTTTTCGTGATCGACTTGGTGGACGCGGTCGACTGTCAACGACCATATGACCGCCTGCTATTATGGTAGCCGTGAAGCCGGCAAAGTTTTTTGTGATCGCTTGCGAACGTAGTCGTCGTTGTGACTGCACCCTCCCAAAGCAAACTCTCTATTGATCAGATCAGCTTTTCCAGATTTTGTGGTCTCATAATTCAGATTATCGGGCCTTAATTCGCAAAATCAGATGGCAGCCACTTGAACCACCATGTGAACCACCCGGGGTCGGTAAACACAATTAAAAATGGAAATCACATTTTCAGAGTTCAGATGTTATTCTACAAACAGGACTGAGCAGTGCGAAAATCACTTGCAATTTCACTCCACAACTCATCACTTAATTTCAGATTGGTTTCATGGAATGCAAGGATGGCAAGATTTCGGGCGCTAAAGGAGCATTATGTCTAGACTCGGTTTTTTTTCAAATATGTATTGTAGTTTTCTATGTCTAGACTCGGGTTTTTTAAATATGTATTGTAGTCTTTCATTATTTTCATGAATAAAAATTCGTGTAATAGTTCAGATCAGCAATACCGAATCCTAGCTTCAAGCACCACAACTGGTCTGAGTTCTAGCAAAGTCTCAATTGCCTAGCCACGAACATTTTTCTGAAGCCCTATACATTTTCGCTAATCGTTATGGATAAAGCTTCAGATTCTATCAGCAAAATTACCAAATATTGGGTGAAAAACATTCAAAGAAAAAACAGTGATGTCATAAAGAAAGAAGCGAGAACGACCGTGATAGCATGATAAAGCCCTACGATTCCAATTCCATTCTGAGTAAGCATCTAGACAAGTCCAGTAGCCTTCAGTCGTTGCCGCTGTAAAGAGTGGGACAACACCATTCAGCAGTATAGTACCATCGCTAGCTTCGATGAAGTAATTTGCAAGATGATGATGATGATGATAAATTAATAGTTTGCAGTTACCCAATCCCAGACGGTATAACTGCCCGTGTTTCTTGTGTGTTGCTGTTTGTTTGATGGCTTTGAGGCTTGATCTGTTCTTTGCATTGAAGGAAGAGCCGCATGCACTTCATCAACTATCAATCAAAGTTTTTGTCATGATCGTTCTACGCGGTCACTACGAAATCGGGCCACCCGTTCCTCTATATAGCGAGCGTCCGATCTCGGGGACAGCGTCCGGGGTGATTCGAGGACAGATCACATTTGTGAAGGATCTACCCATTCTTTCTTTTCAAAAAAAGGATGATACAAGGGGTGGAGTAAGTTCACACGATCATCCGGCCAGCGCTGAAGTTACCTCCATTTTGGGCTAAATTTGGCCAGCCACCCGCATCTTTTCCCGAATTAGATAATCATGTATAGGGGAAAAGGCACCCCTAGGTCGTCTATATCAAGAATATATAGTAGACTATAATGTTCGCAAGAATAAAGTTGGACGGACAACCTTATGTTCTATCCCTTCCGAAAATTATCACTTTTTACTTTGAAGTCACCTCAGATTTAATTTCAGATGAAAATCACAGTGCTCTTTCTGATAGCATCTTTGCTAGACATTGCTTATACGCGACAGGAACTCTTCGGACCCATGATGGGTTGGTGTCACGATTCCCAGTTGCTACGAGTCGATAAAACACCGAGAATGCTTGACTTCATTGGACCTTGGCCGTGTGGTATGTCATTTCATTCAAACGAACTCATCATCAATGACGGTTCAAGTGAAGGGGCTGTAGGTGCCGTATGAGTTTAAGCGAAGAGAATTCAGCGAGGTTCCCCATACTTATATTGTTCTCAAACAATTACTAGCGCGAAGTTCACCAATAGATAGGATCACCTGTATCACCTGTCGTCCCGTTGATCGTCGATTTCCTCGAGCGGGCGCCAGTAACGTCTCCATTCGTCCCTGTTACGAGCCAGAGTGGTCCAATGAATCGCTCCAGGGATACAAGGATGAACATTTCTTTCGTTCAGAGCTTTCGTGAAGAAGTCTGACCATCGCGTTGGCGGCTTTCCTGGAGTTCGTTTGATGTCCCGAGGGATCCAGTCAGTAACCGCCCTGGTCCAACGGTCATCACTATATCGCATAACGTGTTCGGCCCACCTGATCTTCGATTTCTTGGCGTGGTCAACGGCATCCCTGATCTTCGTTCGTTGACGGAGCTCGGAACTCCGGATTCCCTTCTGCACTTGCGTGTACAGGGAATTTCCGAGCATCGTCCTTTCCAAAGCGCGTTGAGCAACGCTGACAGCATGCTCATCCTGCTTTCGTAGAGTCCAAGTCTCTGAGGCGTACGTCAAAGCAGGAAGAACAGCAGTGTCGAAAAGATGAGCGCGGAGCCGGATGTTCTTTGTCTTCTTCACTACTCCCTCGATATTCTTAAATGCTCCCCACGCAGCGCGTTTCCTTCTGCACAGCTCCTGAGCTAGGTCGTTAATCATGTTGACTTCCCGACTTATAGATACACATAGCTAGAGCATTCGGAGATATTCTTTCCGTTTAGCGTGAAGGGAGCATCAGGTACCAAACCGTTTTTCATGAACATCGTCTTCGTTAAGTTCAGTCTCAATCCGATCTTTCCACAAGCATTGTCAAACTCGGCCAGCATTCGTTCCGCCTGCTCGATGTTCGGTGTTATGAGAACGATGTCGTTTGCAAAGCGGAGGTGATGTAGATAGCGGCCGTCGACCTTCACTCCCAAGCCTTCCCATTCCAAATGACGCATGATATTCTCGAGAGCGGCACTGAAAAGTTTGGGCGATATGGTATCGCCCTGCCGGACACCTCTCTTCACGTTGATAATGACTTCCTTGTAGAACGGTGAAATCCTGGTCGTAAAGTTGTCGTAGAGCTCACGAAGCATCCTCATATATTGAGTAGGAACACCCTGGTTGCCCGAGGCTTCGATTACCGCTTACCGCGTCTCGACAGTGTCAAAGGCTTTCTTCAAATCGATGAACGTAAGACATAACGGCATTTTGTACTCTCGTGATACTTCAATGAGCCTTGTTAGGGTGTGGATAAGATCGATTGTACTGAACCCTCTCCGAAACCCTGCTTGCTCGCATGGCTGTCCTTCATCTAATATTCTGCCAATCCTGTTTAGGATGACACGAGTGAAAAGCTTGTAGATTACGGACAGTATTCAGATTGGGCGATAATTGCCAATATCGTCTGGATCTCCCTTTTTGTACAGCAATACAGTCTTGCTAGTTTTCCACGACGTGGGTACTTTGCATTCCGACAGGTACCGCGTGAAGAGCCTAGCCAAAGTTTTGATGATGACTTGTGGTATACTCTTCAGATGTTCTGGTTTGATCCTATCCAGACCGGGCGCTGTACAGTTCTTCATCGACTTGATGGCATGTCGTATTTCGGAAGGGAGAACCGAAGGAGCGATATATTCGTCTTGCCTGAGATGGTGAGTAGGCAGGTAGACGTGGCTGTCGAAGAGATCCGAGTAGAAGTCGTAGATGACCTTCTCCATTGCCCTCCGGGATGCAGTAACGGTTCCGTCAGGACGACGAAGGGAGGTCATCTTGGTCTTGTAGTTGGCGAAGCTCCGTCGGGCTTTGCGAATGCTCCTTCCGGCCTCGGCGGCTTCGTCCATGACTGCTGCTCTTCTCTCTTTCAGATCTTCCTTTATCGCTTCTCTGCATTGCTTCGCAAGTTCGGACGTTTGTTGATAATTGCCTGTAGCTCGCGCGATTCCACGCAGGCGTATCAGTTCGAAGAGAGTCGTCTCTTGGCTACTTGTGGACTCTCAGCTTTTCTAGCGCTATCGTGAAGATGTTCGACGAGCCGGTTGTACTCATCATCGATGTTGTCGATAACGGAATCTTCCCATTTACTCGCAAGGGAAGCGAAGTGGTCCCAGTTGATGGAGGTCTTGGGGCTTCGTTTCCGAAACTTCATAGCTCTCTCCCCACGCACTGAGAAGCAGAATCTAGCGCGGATAATAGATAGGATAATTAGGATAATCCGTCATGGCTGATTTGCACGACGTCCTTTATTCCCCTTTGGATGCGGTATCAATCAAACATCCGCCAAGCTTAGGGTCGGCTTTCGGGCAGTATTCCGTTCCGGCTTCCATCTCCGATGTACAATTATGCTAGCGACGCTGATTCGATAGCATGGCTAGTATTTATAAAGCCTGAATAAACGCTCATATATAATTTAAACATGGGCCACTATGAACACAATCTATGTACCTACCTTGGCTGTCTCCCATGGCCCTAATCTACACCATGCTTATAAAAAGAATTTACTTAGCTTTTTCGAAAAAGTTTCCACTTTCACCACATCTATCCAATTTGTGTAAATGTCTCAAATATGTTTGCACAGCTTTAACCGAAACAGTCGATCTTCATTCGAACTAATTTTGTATTTACTTTCTTGGCCCCAGCCTAAAAAGGGAAGACAATCAAAATTAATTTCTCAAAAGTCCTTGTAGTAAATATGAATTCAGTTTGAAAATGGGCTAACGATACCTGGATCGCTATTTGAATGGCAACTGATTGATTAGCTTTGAAATCAAGTGATCATCAGATGAACAGCAATATATTAATGATATATACATATTATTGATATATTACTGTTCGTCTGATTTTAAAATCTAAATATGTTATAAAACTTATAATATACATAAATATATTTGCATTACAGTATATTACGTTATCTTATTGTGTATTCGAAGTGAGCCGATCCGCTGTGTTTTACACTGGCCAAGTTATGTTCATTCGACGTTTGCACTTAAGCCTAGAATAACTTCTGGAAGAGGTACCTTTCAAGTAATTTAAGAATCTAGACTATGACTATGGAAACAAGCTCGGACCCTTAACAGAAATAAGCTGAAGCGGCTCGGCTGAGCTCAACAACCGTGTTGAGGCATAAAACCATAACTGGAATCCCAAAGTTTACTTGCAACTGTAACTTGCGCGCTCAGCGATTGGATTGCCTCATCTCACAGTATAGTCTTTTTTCTGCGGAAACGGCATCATTATAGACCGGCAAAACATTACTTACTACTACTGGTTAGCGGGTAAAAATACTCGAAGAAGATGTGATCGGTAGAAGGGTTAGCGGGGATTACCATAGAAAAAACGAACTTGAAGATCAGCTCGATCAATTTCTGCAATGCCAGCTGGCCCACGTGTGACCACAAACCATTGTTGTAAGGGTAAAAAGCCTATGAAGTTTTTCGTGATCGACTTGGTGGACGCAGTCGACTGCGTTACGACCATATGACTGCGCGCTATTACGGTAATGGTGAAGCTGGCGAAGTTTTTCGTGATCGACTTGCTGAACGAAGCCGTTGTGACTGCACATTACCCCCCCCCCCTTATCAAGTAAATTAATTCGTAAGTAAATTCTCCATAGACCAGATCAGTTTTCTTCAGGCGTCAACTTGGGCTGAGAATGCAGATTTTGGGATCTTGTACCTCATACCGAGTTTAAATTGGCAAAATAAGATGGCAGCCGCTCGGATCACCCTGCCAACCATCTGAGGACGAGAAATTCCTACCTTTTTTTCTATTTCATTTCATTTTTTTGGGCTATTGTTCAAGCAATATAGCAAGACAATAAAAAGGGGGGAAGGGGAAGAGCAGTTGGGCTGTCCAAGAGAGGAAGGACAGTGCCCGACCAACACTGCAAGCCGCATGGAGGGATTGCGGCCCCGGATACCAGCTTAGTAGGCCCACCAACTTCTTGGGGGCCCGAAAATGTAGGTACCTATGGAGTAGGGGGAATGTTAAGGGGAAAAAGGATATGCAATGGCAATAGTCAAATAAAAATGTGAGTGAAAGGACGAGTACATCATATCACCAAATATAATTGTACAGTCAATAAGGGAGACAAAGTACAGAGGAAAAATGCGCGAAAAGAGGGAGAAAAAATAGGAAAAATAACGTGAAGGAAGGGGGAAGAGTTAAAAGAACGGTAGAATAATAAGAAACAGGAAAACCAAGCTCAATTAAGGTTACAAAATTACAAGAGGTTGCGAGGCATCGTAAAGCTTGTCAAAACTGTCAAAGGATGTAGGAGAATCTCATGCTGGCTTCAAGCTCCGCAAATATAAAGTCTGAAATTGACCAGGTAATCTGCACTCTGAGCGTGTAGATGAAACCAACTTCCTTGCTCTGAATCCATAGTAAAAGCTACTGCCTTTTCTGCGAGCAGGTGCTTGAATTTTTTTATTGTTGAAAGGATAAAGGCATTTACACGTACAAAAATAATCAGATCTATTCATGACCCAGGAGATCAAAAGCAAGATGACGTGATTCAGAGTAAAAATGGAATGCAAGCCCAACAAGATGCGTACAGTTCTGAGAAAAATGAGATCCACGACGTCTCAGGGAGCACTCCACTGCAGGACTAATCGACGCAAAAGTCATTAGCAATTCCAGCAATACTACCTTTCATCATTTAATTTCAGATTGGTTTCAAGGAGAGGAAGGATGGCAAGATTTTGGGCGCTAAAGGCGAAGGATGTGCGGACTTGAGAATTTTTTCGATTCGTAAGTGACATTCTTTTTTCTCAAATAAAAATTCCTATAATAGTCTCGGTAAACAATACAAATCTAGCTTCGATCACCACACCTGGGTCAATTTCTAGCAAATGCTTAACTGCCCAGACACTTGAACTTTTCTGAAGCTCAATCCCACTTCGCTAATCGTGACGGATACAGCCTCAGCTCCTACCAGCTCATTTTTCGAATGAAAAAATATCAGAAGAAAAACAAGTATGTCACAATGAAAGACTCAACAAGGACCTTGATAGCATGATAAAACCCTACCGATTCATTTTCCATTCTTTAAAAAACCAGTAGTAGCCTTGTCGCTGTGCAGAATGGATAACTTGAAACAACTGTCAGCAGCATAAAATCATCGTAAGAGCTTCTATGATGTAATTCGGTATAAAAAAAGGACTAAATGATAGTGGTTGAAGTTATCCAAACTCCAAAGGTATAGATGCTAAACCCATTGTCAACCTATTTCCCCACACACTTCAATGCAACTGAATGGCATCCCCCGAAGCTCTAAGGTAGTCCAACATCCTGGCCCGGTAAGAAGAATTATTCGTTCGATTTATAAGAAAAAGATCATCAGATGAGTAATCATACATAAATCGCGATTGGCTTGTGAACGTTTCTGCCATTTATGGTAAGATAGCTTTACTGCTAAGGGCGCACTATCACACACTCATGGCCCTCGTTACGAATACCAACTCGATACTCTACTAAGCCCCTCATCTCTCTGGTTAGGGGGAACGTCCGTTGCGCGCGTCCGGTCACCCCGCCAACTTCGCCTGCGGCGCACCCCACTTGCTGCTTTCATACTTCGGCGAGCATGCCGGCACGCAGGTGGAATCGCAGGAACAATCTTGCGTGTGGCGTGCGAGCGGCTATGCGATGGCGGCGCTATCCAACTGTGTGACAGCAGTCATTCTCTATTTGCGGTATCAATCGGTACCCACTGCTGTCACACACTTGGATAGCGCCGCCGTCGCATAGCCGCTCGCACGCCGCACGCAAAATTGTACCTGCGTTTCCACTTGCGTGCCGGCACGCACGTTGAAGTATGAAAGCAGCCACTGAAGTCTCAAGATGACGTTACAGTACCACCGAGGGTCAGTGGAGCAAATGGTTGCATTTGACCGTGTTATCTTCTCTTTCAGCTGACTCCCGTGGGCCATACACAAATCGTATGCCCGCTGACAACTGCAGCGTACGGGGGACGGAACTTACGAGGATGCGCGCGGCAAATTGCGCGGCGAAGTGCGTGGTGTTTTGAACGACTCTGGCGCCTATCATTGGGGCCCAAAATTGAAGTAGAGTAGATTAGAAGGATCATCTGACCTTACTAGACCACGGTACTTCCAATTTGGGCCCCAATGATAGGCACTTGACTCGTTCAAACCACCACGCACTTCGCCGCGCAATTTGCCGCGCGCATCCTCGGACGCACGTATGTACCCATACCCGCGGCGTCCGTCAAGTATCCCAGGCTGATCCGCTGCACGCGGCGGCAGCGGCGTGACCTAGTTTCGATGGACGCGCGCAACGAAGCGCCTCTCTTTGGTTACTAGGTACCAGACTCGTCTGGGAGGATGGAAACGCTGACTTGTACATCGGTTGGCCACCGCAAGTCATTGTACAGGCTAGAGACACATTCAAACTACCGCTACGATTCTGAGTGAAAATGCCGGTCAAATGAAAGCCGGTCACATCTCGAAACGATGTCGACTAACGCCAATGAATTCAGTCTTCTTTTATATTTAAGGTTCGCCGAAATGCGTTTTGCTGCAGAACATTTTAACATAGCACGTTCTTACTAGAACAACAAGCAAGCTGAAAGGAAATTACCAGGAGTTGTACCATTGCCCAGCGATCTTCTTTCAAAAAAAGATATCATTTGAACCAATGCGGGCGTCATGTGAGCTACCAAACGGATTTCTTGTGACACTTGATATAAGTAGGTACATGGAGAGAAAAAACTACCACGTTGTAGCCTTTCTTCTAATTCTTTTGATGTCAAAGTGCGACAACAAACGACACGAATAATCAAAAATTAACCAGTTCTCAAGGACTTGGCAAAAACTCGCCTGATTACATCGCTGCGACCTTGAACAAATCACAGTGCATCAAACGCTCCTAGATGAAAAACACTCTAATTCGGGCAGAGAAACTGACAAGTTGCTAATTCAGTATGATACGCTTCCATCATTAGGCAAATATGTGAGGGAGAGGTGATCAGTTCTTCCATAAATCCAACAACTGTTTATATTCTTGTAGGCTTAGAAATGTTCACTACTCTAATGATTAGGACTGGTAACAGCTCTTCTGCTCACATAAGGTTCAAATGATAAAGCCTTTAAATTTAAGCAAATCCGTTCTTGAGATGGGTTCCCGCATTCAACTTAAAGGCACCGTTCACGATAAAAAAGTTATTGAGTTCTTACCTTATTAATAGTCAGCGGCCCCCATGTGTTGTAGAAGGAACCCTCTCACTTCCCCAATCTCGACGTCAAGGGCATAGAGGCAGCCCCGTTGTTGCCGTAGTTCGCGTTCCCGCCCCTCGATCGGTGTCACGTTAGACGAGTGTCGAGACAATACAGATTGCTATTATTCGTTCTAGGACCCACGCACAATCAGCTAATCGCCGGGTGATGAGACAATGTTTTTCTCCCTTTCTTTTTTCCTCTATTTTCCTTTTTGCTGCCGCGATCCCTTATTCAATTTCCTACTCCTAGAGGCTGAAAAAGGTGAGCTACTTTTGCTGCTACAAAGGCTTTTTTGTTAATTTATGCTTAGAAGTGAATGAATTTTTGCTTTCCTTGTCTGTTATTCGCACCAGGACCCACACGCGCGCAGTGAAACACGCTGTTTAGCTCGTCCGAACGCCCCACTCTTCTTCATTTTTCTGGTTTCTTTCTCGTCCGCCCCCCTTTTAACTGTTTTTCGAAGCCTTTTTTCACTTTGGAAACACCGATGCACGCAGTTTCTTCACCTCAGTCGCACTAGTTTCGATCTTGTCTTCCATTTTTCATCATAATCTGGATTACCCAAATTTATCGTTAACGGTGCCTTTAAGTGATAATAATGATATATCTTTCCAGCTTAAGTACCAGTTAATTCGCACCCCCGAAAAGATGCACTGGCTCGTGAACTTCGGCCTGCGTCAATACTCAAGCTTGTCTGTTATTCCACGATCTTATAAAGTTCCTCAATAGCTCATCCTGCCCAATGAGGGGAAAAGTGAAACAGTACCTCTTGACGGCGACAAATGTGGTCCTTAGGTGGGTAATGTATATATAACCTTATGGAGAAGTTATAAATCATACTTTAGTGATACTCTTGCGTTTCGGAAATGGTTATTCCTTCACTAAGGAAACACAAATCGTAACCATTCTCAGGTAGATAATAATTATAGTTCGTCTTTCAAATTTCATTTTTTTGCCAAATCTGAGTTATTCCATATTTTGATTAATTCTGCGTTGTAATATTTACCATCCTAAACAAACAAGTGAGAAACTAAAGCCATTTGAAAAAGTTATCAGGTGAAGCAAATAAATGAAGAACGTACAGAGCCTCCCAATCCCTGTCGAATCCGTAGAACGTTGCTTGATCCATGCAGATCGACAACCGGATGTATAGACTTGGATTGCGAATGGGAATACATACGCATGAGTTCTTAAAAAACACAGGATAAACCGAAAAAATAGCATCAGGTTCGAAGAATGCTTTTTAAGTATTCTCTGAATTCTCCATATCCATCACTATCATGTTCCAACAAATTTTCTCCAAAGCAGTTTATTCATAATTGAACAAAATTATAAACCTCGCATTATAAGAAGATGCATGGCCTCATGGTGGAGTACATTGCAAAATACAAGGCCTTAACGAAAAAAAAGATGGAAGGAGTCAGGAGACTATTTGATCTCTTTTTCCTAATTAAACATTTATGAAATACTATTAATCAGTGATTCCGCACTGTTCCATACTGTAGTTGTACAGATCGTCACAAGCTTGATCATTCAAAGCCAAAGGATTCTCAGTAGCCAATTTGCAATCCCTGAAATAAAAGAGCCGCATATCGTAGCGCTGATTGTGTTGCAGGAATTATGCCATGGTGTATAAAATATATTTCAGTTTGACAACTTAGTAAATGCATACATTTCAGGTCGATACGACCATTCTTTCACAAAAAAAAAGAAATACTGGGTTGAGTAAAAAGTTTTGAGGGCGGAGGTGGTGTAGTGGCAATTGACGCACTATCTCATACGCACGGTCACAGGTTCGAATCCCAGAACGATACCCATCTAGGCCTACCGATCCTTCCCTCCTCGAGGGTCGGTAAATTAGACCAGACTCGTCAGAGAGAATAAAAGCATTGACTTGAACATCGGCTGGCCACCGCAAGTCATTCTATAGGCCACATACGCACTTATACGCCTCCACGATTCTGAATGGAAGTCGAGCGCGAGGGCACATCTCTCAGACGGGATTGATTAACACCAAAAACTTTATCCTTATCCTTTAAAAAGTTTTGATCGACTTTCCTTACCTTTCTAGATCCTTTTGGAAGGATTTCGTAGTGATGGTAAACCGTTTCCGAACCTGTACCTGAGGAGAATGCATAAACATGCCCTTGTAGATGTTTTGCAATTATGACTCCAACATGCAACAGTCGGCCGAAGCTATCTGAGAGCTGTCGTTTGCTACGGATTTTTGTAAGGGCATAATCCATCGTTGGCTGCCGCAGATATCTGTGGAGCGCTCAGAAGAGACACCGTATCTTAACCCACGGGTGCCGTGACGAACTACCTTCGAGACAGGAAACTATAATACTTCCGAGGAGGGGTTGGCTGCGCTGCTGGTGTTATTCTCAAGGAATGCTCTGCATTGAATTACTTCCTGAGGGTTCCACCATGACCGTAGAGATTTATGCTCGTCAACTTCAGAGTTTGGCCGACCCTACTTGAGAGAATTCTTGTCTTTTTTCATGAAAACGCTCGGAAGCATGCTACGATACTGTCTCGCAAGAAAATTACCGAACTTGGATGGGAAATGCTGCCCCTTCCCCCTTATATGCAAGATCTTGCTCTGTCCGATTACCATCTGTTTCTTGCGTTCAAACATCAACTCCGCAAAAGAAAAGTTGGTGTTCGCTCGGAACTCGAAACTGAGATTTCCAGCTTTCTCGAATCGCGACCGACGCAGTTCCAGGCTTCAGGGATCGGAGGATGCCGGATCGTTGGGTATATGTTGTGGACCGCGAAAGAGACTATACTACTGATTGAGAACATTTACAATAAAAATAGGATTTGAAATACAGACGAAATGTTGATCAAAACTTTTTACTCAACCTAATATGTGTTCAGTTACCCATGAACCTCAAAATACTCAGGTACCCGGTTCGTACCAAAATGAATTACTTTGAAAACAAGTCTGCTCTTTGAAATAAATGTTTAAAGTGCTCGCAAGAATACGTAGTTGTCAACCGAGTATAATGGTTTTCGAAACTTACGCGAAGTACTTTCCGCTAATACCATCAACTTTCTTGCTGAGAGCTAGATAAAGTGAGGTCTGCGCACCATCGCGATCCGTTTTCAGGAAGAACCACCTAAATTTTGATGTATGTTCGACGGAAACAGTCCAAAAAACTCTTGCCCTGTGAGAGAAGAGTGAGAGGATCAGCCCAAAAAAGGAACTTCATCTACTAGATTGAGCGAGTGAAAAGTGAACGCGATGTCTGGATGTTTTTCCAGAAAAAAATCAACTTATTCACAATAGACAAAGGACTTGATTGTCTGAGATAGATTACAATTGCTTCAATTGTAAATACTTCAATCGCTTCATCACCCATGTGCTGATATTTAGCATTACTACTTACTGATAGGAAAAGCACTTCATGTGTGTACCTGAGAGGAGCGGTAATTTGACGTAGCGGAGTTTTGAGAAGAGGTGTTGATCTAGCCAGATTACTGTTTACTGCACCTGGATGCAACGAATTCACAGTGACATTGTGAATACCGAGTCGGTGGAGACGTCGACTTAGACCGCGAGCATGCATGACCTGAATTCGAAAACTGGTCCTCGCTATTCTGCAGTATATGGGAAGCAAGAAAAAGCATAAGCTTCCGAATGACGTCTTTTTCGAAGCACTTACATTGGCAAGTTTGCTGCGATTGTATGGATCAAAAAGACCGAACTTCTTTTTGTCGTCGATGGTAGCCAGGTCGAGCGATTTGCTCTTACGATGCAAATTTGACGAGACAATGATGATACGTGCTTTCGGTGCCTTTTCCATTGCAGGTAGGAGCAAATGGGTTAAAAGAAAATGACCTAAAACGTCCTCTCTGCAATTGGGAAGTAGGATCCAGACACTACCTACAGTTCATTCTCTTTCGCAAAAAACTAGCACGCTAATGAAGGGTTTTGTGAATTGCACAGTATATCTTGGTCAACTGTTTTAAGTCTCAAGAATGGCTAGGATAACTGAACAGGTTTTTGGGGAAGCTACCTCGCTTAGTTTTCCCTAGCATGTAAACAACACTTATTTTGCCGTAGTACCTAAATTATCTCTCTAAACGTAGGTGAAACTCGAGCCCCATGCTTTTTGTTGGAAATGGTTGCAAGAGCGACTGGTAACAGAATTTTTGAAGAGCAAGACCGGAAATCGGTAAACCACCGGGGATAGGCAAACTTCTGGGAAGGATGCACAGAGGTCGAGCTTACCACCAGCCGAACCTCAGGTATCTGGTGCAGTTGCACCTGCTATGGTCAATTTCTAAGGCTACAACAAGATGATACAGACCTTCCCAATGTCACTGATAGCAAGCAGATTACACTCAAACAATAGAAATATTCTTGTTCATTACTCATCATCTTTGGGGTGAGAAGACCTAGGAGCACACATTGATCGACAGTGAATCGGCTACATTTTTCATCCTTTCGGATAAAAAGAGCTGTAATGAGCCAGCGAAAAAGGTCGTGAGATTGCTAACCTGACTGATTCAACGCCTCGTCTAGTAAACCTCAGAGTAAGGAAGTTCATCATAGTCAAACTCTACTATTTCAGCGACGGAGCACTGGCAAGAAATTAGCGCTGCTGGCTAAAAAAATGGGAAACATAGTCTCAGCAACCGCCCCACCTCACATTTGCAGAATTTCCATAGCAACAGTTCTAGCTCTTCCGACCCCCGAAAAAACCCCAGCTGAGCAGCATGTATGGAGAACAGGTTTTCTCCACTGTAACTCTAAGCACAATAATTTTTAAATTTTCTAAGAAATAGTTCGTCGACTATTATCTTCTTCGCATGATTTCAGGAGCGTCCAGTGAACCCTGTCACCAAAATGTGATAAGTTGCAAGCGCTCATAATAGTTCATATAACTTTCTACTACACTATTTAAAGATCCCTCCACTCCCTTTCTATTGTAAATAATGAGTGAGAACGATCCAGTGGACCATTCTGGCTCGTGATAGGGACAAATGTAAACTTTACTGGTGCCCGCTCGACAAAATCGACGGTCATCGGGACAATAGGACAATAGCCGATACAGGTGATCAAGTTGGACGAAGGAGAAATGAAGTAGTCCCTGACTCCAATAAATACCGTTCTGTCCCCTGCAGTCGACTTTGATTTATAATTGAAATGTCACTTTTGTATGCGCATGAGGCCTTCACAATGACTTCCGGCGGCTTGTCTATTAACAAGTAAGTGTCTGTAGTCTTTCAGGTGAGTCTGGTTCCAGTCAACCCACTCCGGAGAGATGGAGGACTTGGTTGACCTAGGAAACAACTGATCCGGGATTCGAACGGAGAGCCATGCGTGTGCTATAGTGTGCCGCTTGCCTCTACATCACCTATGCTCTCCTTTCTATAATACACCTGAAAAGAAAACAACCTGCCAGATGTATAAACACATAGTCTACAAGTCATGACATCATTTTCTGCACCGCTATCAGAGATCAGCCCGCTCTGCGCCTGCATGACGTTGGCTGAGCGCTCGACGATCTAGCAGTCCGATCACACGCTCCACACTCATATCAGCAGAACGCCGGTCACAATCTATGTATATATACTTCTTCCGCTCCTGTTCTTTTGTCACACAGTCGAATAAGTCATGGGATGAATGTATCGTGAGAGATATTGCAGTTTATGTTATCTTATTTCGTTTATTTCTTTTCTTGCGTGCCAAGAATTCGATGTGGTACCTTCGGAACTTCGGATCTGAGCTTTTACTCCACATTATCGTTTTGATGTATGTATATAATGCCGAATATATTTGAGAAACATTTAGTCTAGACATCGAATTTTGACAAAATAGCAGTAAGGACTGTCGGGCCATGAATTCAATTACGGTAGGAGTAACAATGTTATAGTGATGAACATTACTTCAACAATTGGGCATACGGTCGCCGCTGCGACGTGGTAATGTAAGGGTAGTGGTTCTCAATGCGAAAGGACAGAGGTCGACCAATGATCACCAATGCTCAAGCGCTCCCGTGTGAAGACAGATCAATACATCACTTTTTGCGAGGGCCCCACCCTCCCGCAAATTTATGATTTCCGCTTCTTTCGCGTTTTTTGCCTTTAAAATCCTCAGTAATTGAATAATAAGAGATTACCAACATGTAATATATGAATGTATTTGCTACTGAAATTGTCGCCAAGGAATACTGAGTAAGAAAAACAACTGTCGGAATTCCATAAAAAGTTACGATAACTTACCAAGATGATTGCTTTGCCAGGTCATTTCATGGCCATCAACCGTTTTCTCGTATCTGGGATAGAACATTACTCCCGCATTGCAAATTAATATGTCGATTTTATCTTCATCTGAAATGAGAAGGCATTTCCCAGCGTAATGTTGACAATTTAAAAGTGAACGAGTGAGACTTGCATCAAATTATGTTCCAATAAATGCCATTTACGAAGAAGAAGCGAAATATTTATCTCTTTAGTCATGGTTGGCGACAATGCTGCAGCTCCCGCACCCCAATTTTCTTTCACAAATGCATTCAACTGCTTTCATAAACCTTTCAAAATTTCGTCTGCACATTCCCTGATGCTGCTGAAATCCGCAAGATCACATCGAATGTTGATGAGACGTGTAGCATCGCAGCCCATCTGAAAAACAGCGAATTCAGACATTCTCATTCTATTATTCCCTGCTGTTGTTTACTTGGGTTGTACGCTCATCCTCCGCTTACAACTTCAGAAAGCATTTATGACCTGAAGGCATCACGCTTTAATTAGCTCTGTTATGGCTTGGCTCAACCTACCATCCCGCCTCTCGCGATTACATAACCCTTGCAGAAACTGGTATTTATATCATTAACATATGTATTCTTGTGAGAGCGAGGTTGTTAGGCGGAACAATTTATTAAATCAACGGCCTAACGCCCGCCTTTGGGCTTCTGAAGATGGCGATAGCGTCGAAACGCTAGACCGTTGATTGAATAAATTATTCCACCTAACAACCTCGCACTGCACAAGAATATTTTACCCATAAACAACCGAGGTTAAAGCAGGAGAGAAGTTGGAGGTTAGTATTTCTACTTGTTTATTTGATAGTTGCCTGCATATTTACATACCTATTAGAAAAAACAGTAATCGGGAGATTTGTTTGCCATATAGGAGTCCGAAAGGGTTGATAACAAGCATTAGTTTTGACGACGCGCAAACGTTAGTAGCGTTATGGCAGCAGCTGAGAAAAAAATCGATGTTCCCCACTCCTCACTCATTTTTCGTCTAAAAACCCGTTTGTAGTTATGGTTTTCAATAGCAGAGCCCTTTTTCCAAGCAATCTGTTGGTGCTTTGTTAGAGGAATTTATCCTCAGCAAGCTCCCAATAGAGGAGCCCCTCTCCTTCATTATCTGAAGAAAAAACGACAGTGAAGTGAATCTCTTCGTTGTTCCCTAATATCGCAGCCTTCAACTATTCATGAAATCAGAGAAGAACATTTCATACGCTCCAATGGGATTTACGAGATGGGTTGCGCTAAGGTGAAGCGCAAATGGTGGACAGAAAGGCTATGTCTCTGAAACAAATCCAGCAGTTTAATTGGTTGAGTATTTCAGACAGGAATTACTGTTCCCTTTATGCCGTACTTCAATTATTTCTCGCTTTACAATAATTCCACTGAGATAGTCGGTGATTTGATTTAAATAAAAAAAATACAAATCTGGTTTATTGTTTCCGTACCGTCATCGAGTTTGCCATCGCTCATCCTTTTTCTCAGCTACTTACTAGCAAAACTTAAATCTACCACTTCGTTAATGTCATGAGGAATTGCTCCCCATTCCCTCATCTCTTCATTGTATAAATCGTTTAGCCGTTCCTTACGATTTAGGAGTACATCACATTGACAACCAAAAATGTGTCCTTCGGAAAGAGCCTCGTCATCCTTTCCAGTCTTCGTGCCCGATCCAATATTTCACAATGTGAAACCAATCCCTCCACTTAACGTAAGTTCCTTTTCATTTCTTCCTATATACCGATAACTATTTGGTTGTGTGCGCCACAAACCCACTCGGATAGGTGTTCACCGGTTAACCCTGATTTCTAACACTATTCATGGGATTGGAACAAATTGTGACAAATAAAAATGCAGTAGGATCCCACTAATTTCAACTCGCTGAGCGTGTCTGTCACTGTATCGATACGCTTCTGTGTACGTGTATGTGTCGGTGGGTATCGATGTGTGTGTATGTATATGTATGTGCATATGTTTGAGCAGAAATTCATAACTCCTGTTTCGGGGACCCAAAGCATTCAAGATTTGGAATGAGCGGGTAATAACCAAGGTACTAAACATGCAAGACTTGAGCAGGACTTTGCTCATGGCGGGCGGGGCGTGCACGGGTGTGTCGGTGTGAGTGTGTTTGCATGTGTGTGTGCGTGTTTGTGTACTGAAAAAATCTATGAAAGGGGTGCAGACGGCGGGCCAATTTTACCCCGAAAAGAAGTAGAGCTCGGCATTAATCAGGCGATTCGACTGTTGAGAGTTGATTAGGATTGGCACTAGATGGGGGAATAGAATTTACAGGGATTCGGTAATCACAAATGTATCATTTTTCTCACAATTGAAAAAAAACGTGGTAAACTGATCGTTCCGCTTTTGTCACAGGAGGACAGGAGGGAACCAGGCGATCCATCTGGTTCCCTCCTGCCCTCCTGTGACAAACAACTGGCGATAGTTATTATAGTATAAGTTTAGAGGGTGGCTGTAAAGGCCCGATATTCAGCTATTAAGAGTTTATATATGTAGATAGTTCATATAGTATTAGTATTATATTATTAGTTGATATACATTTGTATTTATTTTTTGCTATAACCCAGATACAGAATTTTTTTATTACCGGAAACATAATAAAAGTCTGAAACGATGTTATTAACTATGTATTACTGAGGAAAATATAAAAAATCGCAACTAACTTTTCCAGGGGCTGATGATAGCAATTAAACACTTGAAAGGTGAATTCTCTTGCCTCCGTCCCATCCACATTCAATTTCAGGCTCCTATTCGGTCAATGCAACCTCAAGTTTGTCGGCAGACATTTTATCCGGTGGTGCCTAGCTGTCCCCGAGCGGCATTTCGGACAAGATTTGGCATCGCTCTTGTTCTCTGTTTATCTATCACAATTGGTTCATCGTTAGCCCACAGTGGTGCTCAGGCTTATGACGATTTCGATAACTACCTCATTAATTTACGAGACTCCCAAAATACTGATCCATATGATGTTTGAGACTTAAATTCACTTGAATGTAATTGCTGTTGATGAGCTTGACTTTGTCTTTCGACTGGTTTTTATTCGCTTGGAAATAAATAAGTACGGTATACCTGCGCTAGTTTGATTTTTGCTTCAGCACCACGCTCTTCATTGCGACACAGCATATACACCTGAAAACAAATGAGCGAATGGCAGTAAGATTTTCTTTGACCGGCCTAATGAAGCACCTTATATTTGCAAGGGAGAACGTCCGTTGCGCGCGTCCGTCGAATGTAGGTCACCCCGCCCACTTCGCACGCGGCGCACCACACTCTCGAGCTGACATTACAGTACCACCAAGTGTCAGTGAAGCTAATGATTTGCATTTGTCTCTGTTATCTTATCTTTGAATTGACTGCCGTGGACCAAGCGCAAAGCGTATGCCCCACTGACAACTGCGACGTCTGTCAAGTGTCGCGGACTGACTCACCGCGTGCGACGGTTGCGGCGTGACCTAGTTTCGATGGACGCGCGCAACGAAGCTCACCCATTTGCAAGAGTTTAATCATAGCTGGCTACTGACAGGACAATCCCCTTGACTGTAGCAGTACAATAGGTATCTCAATATGGTACTGTCTTGCCCATGAATTACGTCCCGACACTAGATGGCAATTATTCGCTGAAGGAACCACTCGCACCAATAGCGACGAGAGTTACTAGGAATGGGTTGCAGGCAAGGTTTAGGAAAAGATCAGGGCCCAGTTCCTCCAAAAGGAGTTATATGTGGATAAGTTTATGTGAGGATATATAAAAGCATCACAAGGACTACAAATGGTTTACCATGAACAATAATTAAGAACACAGTAGTAAGGTTGAACCTAGCACAGACCTTGGCTTTGGCAAGATTAAGTCCTCGCACGGTTTCCAGCCCAATACCACTGTTTGCGCCCGTCACCACGGCCACAAGTCCTTTAGCCGACACACGCTCGTTGAACTGAGCGCCTTTGAAGTACCTTCTGAAATATTCCTTCGCCGCTGTTCACGATAGGATCTCATCACAATAACGCTCAGAAAAGAACGAAACTACTAAGATTTATGAGATCTGAAGTAGGAATCTTTCTTCACACCATGGAGAATGTCAACTAAGATGATATCCTGTATTTCTAGTGACAACTCGCAGAGTCTGAGCCTTTATTGATTACAGCCTGTCATTAATCGCCATCCAACGCTCTGACTGCAAATACATAGTACTTCAACTTTTCAGGCACAGTTCACGATAATTTCGGGTAACCCAGATTATGACGAAAAATGGCAGACAAGATGGAAAATAGTGCGATGAAGGTGAAGGAACTGTGTGAATCGGTGTTTCCAAAGTGAAAAAAGGCTTCGAAAAATCGTTTAAAAGGGGGACTGGACGAGAATGAGACCAGAAGAATGAAGAAGAGCGGGGCGTTTGGAGCTATACAAAGTGGGTCATTGGGTACGTGGAGGTCCTGGTGCAAATAAATGACCACGGTAAGGAAAAATTTATTCGTTTATATGCATAAGAAAACAAAAAATCTAGCAACAGCAAAGGTGCTCATCTTTCAGCCTCTAGGAGTAGGAAATTAAATAAGGGATCGCGGCAGAAAAAAGAATAACAGAGGAAAGAGGAATTGGAGAAAAACATCGCTTCATCACTCGGCGATCAGCTGATTGTGTGCGGGTCCCAGAACGAAGTGACATCGATCGAGGGACGAAAGAGCGGGGTTTTCCCGCCCCTCGAATTATCGTGAAATGTGTCTTTAAGATCTCTGGGCGGATAAAGTATCTGCGACCATTGCACAGGAAAACTGAAGTAATGCGCAAAGGCGGGACTCCGAAAACTTACGAACTAATACCGCTTTATGTAAATGTCCACTCAATTCACATCCTTCTCGGCACATGGCTGACAGCGCACATGTGACTTCAAAGGTGGCGCTTCGTTCCTATCGCCGATGAAACTAGTTCGAAGACATCGCGCGCGAAGCAGCCCACTGGGATTTCGATATGGACAGGTTTCAACTATGCAAGGGCTTTGCGGTTTGTATTATTTTATCGTGTGAAAAAACGTCGATACTGCCAAGTTGTGCACGCTTTCTAAGGGAATCTTATTCGATTCACAGCTCACTGCTTCATTTTCTACATGACAAGCTCGACACGCTTTATTCTCCTTCTTTTAGAAGCAGATGTCATACATTTCTCAATGGCGCGTTCAGAGTTGCATTCATATCCCGTGGTAAAGTAACTCAACCCGAAAAATCTGTGCATGGCTCAAACGTGTCCATGTCGATGTCGCTGTCGGCTGCGCCGCGCGCGACGTGTGCGGCGTAACCTGGTTTCATTGACGATAGTATCGGACGTTCCACGATTTCAAAGACTATTCTGGTGAAAAAACTCTTTACTCAAGCCTTTCTGATCAAACTCCACTTGGTGATCGTTGAGGGGAGAGGAAGGGGTGAAAAAGGTAAATGGAGTACACTCTCTAACTATTATACATGAAAGGTGCCGAGCGCTGGAGAAGGAGATACGACGCCTGCCTTCCGGAAGAAGCATACCCCTTCACGAAGTTCTCTCGCGCACAACCTAATGTTACACGGAGGTGTTTGGCTCTATTGTTCTTATATTCGAATTTCTTTCAAACGAGCGTACTTCAGCTAGTTGCACTGGGCGGTCCCAAAGTTTAATGCCCGCAGGGAATCTCTATTTACCCTATTTTCTCTATTCTTATGTGACAATGACCATAAGAGGCTTCAGAACGGGGTCAGTTCTTTTTATCAGATCTGGATGGTTGTTTAGGATTTTAGGAAGGACTTTAGTTATAATGAAGAAGTTTCACACCTCCGCTAAGGGTGTTGATTTTATTTCAATTGAATTCAGTTCTCGATGAGGTGGATCTAAGGAATTGATTGATCAAGGGTCCATAAGAGGATATGAAACACACACTTTCCACACCGGAAGCTTTACAGATACGGCCCTTCAGATGAGTCTTGTGTTGATGGATGCGTTCGTTCATAGTTTGTGATGACTGACCGGCAAATAGATCTATGTTACTAACCTCACAAGGTAGGTGGCAGCACTGAGGACGACAACCACTAGTACGTAGTTGACGAAGCTGTCTGACTCAGTAGTTTCGATGTCCATCGGATTTTCTTACCTGATAATCAAAATCACATTAAAATTCCTTGCTAGCTATTCATGAATGTATAACGAGAGAGTATGATGCGTGATGAAAAGCAGAAAACAGATCGATCGTCATCAAAGTGAATCAGCACACAAAATGACCAGTCGGCTCGCTCGGCTGACGCCGGGCTCCCCTTCCCGTGTTAAAATGGCCTCCCCGCCTGCACAACCCATCAAATGTGAGTGTTATAGGTCCACGGGAAGAGGGGCTGCGACCCACTATAAGTGTTCCCATCCTGTCGCCTGTGCTCTTACCAGATTTAACGCTCTATTTCCGCTCAAACCCCAACCCTGTTGGCGGAGTCTGATCCTGCCACCCACTATAAGTGTTCCCATCCTGTCGCCTGTGCTCCTACAAAATTTGAACGCTCTAGTTCCACTGGGACAGGAGTTATGACCTCTGCTGAAATCGCTCCCTGTGGCGAAGTCCGGTCCTGCCACCCACCATGAGTGTTCCCATCCCGCCGCCTATACTCCTTCCAACTTTGAACTTTCCAGGTACACGAGGATAGGAGTTATGATTTTCCAAAATGCTTTCATAAAGCATTGCATTTTTGGAGAATGCACCGCCCATCGGGAGTGGGTCTCCCTAATTACATCTAACTTACCAATACACACCTCTAACCACCTTTACACCCCAGTTTTGAAGCCGTCTTGTGACTGAATTTGAAATCATGGTCCTCGGTATAGCTCATTTCGATGCCCACTGTGGACGGGGCTCCGCCAAGTTGATGTGTGCTTTGTACTACTCGGGACATGGCCCAACCATCCCACGCTTGACCCGAACTCTCCAGGCAGATCTAAAGGAGCTAAGGAATTTCGTGACAGACATACATAACGACAGACAGACAGAGAGACAGACAGACAGAACGACAGATGAAACGCTTTATAGTAAGTAGATGAAGGACAGCGGCCCTTCACTAAGTCAAGATCCATTTCGAATCCGGACATTCCTTCTGGTCGGATCATAAACAAAAACAAACAAACAAACGCGCTCAGTGATACAAGAAGTTTGCAAAAACTCAAAATGTTCCAAGAGACACTAAAAGCACAAGAAGTTACACAAAAATCCAGTGTCTCTTGTATCAGGACCTCCGTCAAGTGTATGCTTGTTCCAGTCAGTTGGAATATTTGAGGCTCACCTTTGACTAGAGTCTGATCTTAGCCTTTCAATTACAGCAAGTGGTTTTTTGATGCCTATTCATGATGAGAAGCGGTTTCAGCCTTCGGAGAATCTAACAAGGAAAGGATACTGGAGCAAATGAGATGTAAATATACCGTGAGACAGCACGACACTGGAACAAATAAGCAACAGTTAGATGAGAGATCGGAATGTATCCTCAGTAATTGCATTTGAATAGCATATCGCCCAAAAGCTGATTCTATGAGACCACAATCGACAGGTGCTTCCTTCAGTGTAAAGGAAGCGACTCGTAAAGTAATGACTGAAGTGTATCCACAAATCGGACACCCCATTACCTAGGAAAGAACCCATCATTCTACGAAAGGCGAAATGATTAAGTCTGAGAGGTGTTCTCCGGGAACGACTTCCTCACAGCTGGCCCGTAGAAAAACTGTAATATCTTGCGACTGCGTGATGTGGAACTGTAAAGTGCGCCAAATGGGCGCAATGTGCGTATTCATAGTATCTGCGCTCTGTCGCACAGCTCTGCAATTAAGAGACGGACTTGTGTATTAGATAACGAGATATAAGCGTTAGAACCCACATGCCTGCCTCCTGACACTGATAACGCACGTATCTGCGTTCTAAGGCAAAATTGTGCGTCAGAAAACATCTAGCTGCGTCGAAAAGTGAGTAATCAATGCGCGCCCATTCATACTACAGACTTTTCTGGGAGACGGGCGGTCGGAACGGTTTTATGTAATCGATTCGCCGCACGCGGCTGTCACGGGCCATTTGCCTCGTCATAACAGTCCTAGCTTCCTTTATATAGCTCAATCGCTATGCGATTATTAGTTATGGCCCGGTTCTACTGGAAGTTCTTTTGTTCCTGTATTTCTTCCTTGCTGCTGCATTCCGCTACATTCCTTCGCGTACGGCGCCTCTCGCCGCGACGCGACAATTTCGTTCCTACTGCACCACTCCCGACTTCTCACCATAGATGTCGGCGTCGGTCGTGATCGACGCAGGGAGGTAATGCGAGACACAGCCAGACGCACATGCGATCATATGTCCTCCTTTTTTCAAGGACCCCATTCTCCCCTCTCATTCTATTGCTGTTATTTTCCTAAAGAAAAGCCCCCCCCTGCCCATTCCTTGTCAATTGAAAACCTACACTCATCTCATTTTACCCGTTCAGATCCTCCAGTATGAGTCATCGATGTGTGAAGTATCGATCGATGCTCCGGAAACGCCGTCGGGGTCGACGTCATACTATACACGCGCTCCATTCTCGATTTCGAGAACTCAACCCAAAAGAAAGTGGAAATCCGTATGGGAGAAAAAAAAATGTGACAACGATAGGGTATTGTATAAAACGAGCAGATGAACGGTGAACTGCTGCCGAAGTCCGACCTAATCGAGTTGACTTCAAACTTATAATTGCAGCACAACGAGAAGTTTCGCGTCCGGCAGCGGGCTATGTTCATCTGGCTCCCTCATCCGCTAACTTCTGAGCACCATTGATCTGGTAACTTGCAACCTCACAAATAAACTCCCATGACTAAACTCCCATGCAACCTCAATCCCGGGAGAAAGTAGAATTGGCGAGAAGATTAGATACGCATCGACTTTAAAGCTTAGTTTTTCAGCCTAGGCATTCCCCGATCTCTGGAACGTTAAGTACTCAAGTACCTAATTGTAAGTTTCAAGCAACCTAGAACCAAGAACAAATTTATTTTGCGTTAGAATAAGACATATGAGTAAACAAAAGCGGAGAACGAATGATGGCCAGTTTCAGAAAAAAACGCGAACACTTGCTGTCAAATTCTTTCCCAAATGTTTCCAGACGTAATGGTATTTATGCAATTTCCCTGATATTACCTGTCGATCGAGAACTATCTATGAAAATAAAGACAAAGAAATCGAAACGATAAACATAAGTGCAGAAACAAACTCAACAAAATCATCGGACCTCAATCCACAAGGAAGGCTCAACTTCGGCAGCAAAATCTGAAGCTGTCGAGTCAGTCTTTCTTCAAGACCTCATGGAACAGAATAGATTGCCATATAAGCAAGATACATCTCAATCGAATCACTTAGTTTACTCTCATTGAACAAGGAATGAAGAGGTATCAAAGTAATTTCATGACTGATTCCGCGCTCCAGTGCCAGTATAAGATCTGCAGGTCCTTTGTTACGGTAGTTGGTGTCGGCGTTGGGAACGTCTCTCTTTCTATTTCTATTAACTGGTATTATTGTTGTTCCTAATGCACCAGCTTAACTTTCTTTTTTTTCTTCTTCTACCATTACTCTGTTTTCGAAAAAAGATTAAAGTGCCCCGGTGAAAATGTAGTTGGAGGGGGAGGGAGTTGGGGGCAGCACTTTTTTGAATCACTAACGGCTAAAGCGCAGAGAAGGGAGAGTAGCCGAGCCCGTAATGGTGCTTATGAATAGTTCATAGCTTCTCTGTGTTATAGCTTTGTATTTTCACCTATTTTTAGAAGGGGGAGGAGCTTCTCGGTGGGTGAGCCGATTGGACGTTCAATTTTTATCTTATCTTAGCTTTTTGCACGAGATAACATCTCACCCACTCCGGAGCCCCTCTCCTTCTTAAAGTTAGGTAAAAACGTCCTTTTGGTTGAAATGCATCTTTATGAACAATAGAAGACGGCTTCTCTTCCTTCTCTGTGATTCAAAATGGCGCTGCCTCTCCCCCCCCCCCCAACTACCTTTTCACCAAAATCCCATATACGTTGGTCTCTCCGAGCACACTACCATGTCTATTTGTCTGGAATCATAGCAATAGTTGGAAGGGTGTGCTGGTCTGTTGCTCGAAGCCCTTTTAGCACGTAGCTGTACTTCTGATCCACCGCTCGCAGTACAGTATGCACGGTAGGAGGTAGCCTTAATCGTCGTGTCGATGTCCGTATCTTTGCTGAATAGTGGGATCCCTCTCGTAAAGTTGGAGCGTTCACCGAATATTAGCTATACTGAAAAGTAAAGGTAAAGATTGACCGTTGGTTTCTCAGCTCTGCAGCAATGCAATTCGTGCGATTAAGCTCTGCGCATCCAGCCGCCTCCGGTAACATTGGAACAGAGTTTGATAAGATATTCAATGAGGTTTTAGTTGAAAATGTGAAGACGTAGGATGGGGGAGGCAAAAATATGGAAAAGAATGGCAGGTTGAAGGACTCTGAAAACCAGCCGGCGTTGCGCTTATATTCCGCTATTGTTGAGAAAACAGTGAACAACAGCGCGAACTTGGTTGCTTGCCCACTTTCACGTCAGTAGTTCTCCTGCTTAACTCGCCCTCACTGTGACTGTTCGTCACCACGAGCCCATTCAGCCTGTTTTCGACAATGCATGTGCTCAGGGAGTGTTCTGCTTCCGATTATAGTTGGCAAGATAGGGGTCGCATGCGCTAAGAAATCCTGGGAAATCACAGGATGAGCTCGACACGTCATGCGATTCGGGAAAGACCGTTGAATTAAGGTGTTACAGTTCCAGTTCTTCGAATGCTCACTATCCGTCCACAAAGGGGCGGAGCACTCCTTTATTTCTAGCGCGAGTAGGGTTCATACGAAGTTCGTCTCGCCACAAGGACTAATAAGCATGTTACTTAAACTTAGCGCTAGCTTAAATAACCCGGCGAGGATTATGGTGATTTCGTCATATCATATCACTGATATGAAGAAGGCTGAATACTGTGAAAAATAATTGCAAAGTTGCTCCTATCTTCGGCAGGTGGGTCTACAAGAAACTTCGCATTCCTGACGATAAAGATAGCATGTTGGATATTTGGAGTAAGAAAAAGGGGAATTCCCGCAGCACAAGCATCGCATAAGCGCTTTATTCAGCGCAACCGCCATCTCACTGAACTCAGTACAGCTGTAGAGGTGGCGCCATCAAGAAGGATAGGCAAGTTGCCTTTGCCACTTTCTGGCTGCTTTCAAAGTTCACCAACGTACCTTCCGTCCGATTCTATTTGAGAGTGAGGTGCTACTGGGTGAAATGTGAGGAGGTGAAGGTGTCAATAGATTCGAGAAAGGTGGTAATTATTCAATCATGCTTTAAATTTCGGGACAGTTTTTTCTAGTTCTTCATTGTGTTATCCGTGGAACAGCTGCTTGATAACAAGGTGAATAATTCAATAGGTATAATTGTTTTTAACAATTTCCGGTGTACTTCAATCTTTTCGCTCTTCGATTTTTTTTGAAAACGCTCTATTTTGAAAGAAGTATATACCTTGAGAATTTTTACTATCTGCTGGCTCGTTGTCTGCACGACACTCCTACTCGCTAGTAACCCTCTGTCCGTATTGATATCGTTGATGAATTTTTCCTTGTACAAACAAATATCTCAGTGATCAGTGTGTGATCAGTCCTTAGTTTTTTTTCCACTAGGGCCTTTTGTTCTTTGCATTGTGGCCTTTCAGCAAGTGTGAACAACACTAGATTTGAATGACCGAATCGGAGTTCGGTACGGCCTTACTTTTATAGGATGCGACGTGTTCATGTTTCTCACGGTCGGTCTCGCTCCCGTTCCCGTTCACCGCTGCTTCGAGGACCGAAACCTGTCGTTTCTAAAACTCAGCCAATCAACATGCTGGACCAAGCTGCTCTCTTGGCCTTGAGGAGTAAGACCTTCGATTTTCCATTTCCAAAAGTTTACGCTGTAACAAAGCTATTTATTCAACTTTTGAGGTAATGTTCCTCAATGGCTGTTTTCAGACTTCGACGATTCTACCTGCATGCGTGCCTGCACTCAGGTAGATTCGCAGGTAGAATTGTCGAAGTTTGAAAGCAACCAATGATGCAGGATGACTGCATCAACTCTCATCGCTGTTAGTAACAAATTTCAGTTTTCATCAGAGAGCCGTTGTAATCTGTTCGGGTGAAAATATTGTAGGGGTGAAGTGGGATTGATTCTTCTTATCTTCAGATATCATGTAGTGTAATGATTGAATACAATACTGCTACAATCTAAATACATGGGGTGGCAAAAGATATTATTATTCTTTTGAAAGAACTGTTGCTTTGTGCCTGCCTTCTCTAATTAAGACCATTTTTTATTTGCCAATCATCTTACGTGTCGCTCTCTAGTAGTTGGTGTATCTGTTTCAGGTAAAAAAGAGAGTAAAACAACCACGCCAAGGGAACGAATCGTGAGTTGGATCCGCTGGTTACAGTTTTTTGTAAATACATCAGTTTGATATTTGATAAATCGTTGGATATACCTCCGCTTATCCTTGCTCACTTCTTCTTGCTTTTCCTCACTGTAGAATTTTTCTGCCTGCCTTCTTTTCCTCATTGATGGTAGTGTTATTTTAGATTGATTTCGTGGCTCTAATGTGTGCTTTACTTGATTTATAGACATGTACGATCGATGGGCCTCGCCGCTCTGGACCGATCCCGTCAAGGTGTGCCAACCCTTCATCTTTCTCGCTCGCAATATTGCTATATGTATTTAAGATGTTTTCAGGATGAGCGGTGGTTTTCGTAACTATCCTGAAAGGAGAAGAAGCGATGGAGAGAAACCGTACGCAGCAGGATTGAACAGGTGAATGATAACTACTTTTCCGCTCGATTTTCAAATAGCCCTTCAAAAACTGTCGACTTGATAGCCATCTTTTGGTTAGAGGCAGAATGGTAGTGTAAATTTTTTGCAGTGAAAAAATACGGCCTTCTGAATATTTCATCGACTCGGTGCTCGATAATCGTGCAGGATGGTCGGTGTACAAGCTGAAAATTGTTTTCAAATTTTGGTTGTCTTTCAGACAGTCGATGAGGGATAGACTTTCGTTTGGTGACAGTCGTGGACGAGATAGATTTGATTCATTGCGCGATCATGAAGTGGAAAGCAGTAGATTCAATGGTATGTAACTCATTGTGTAGTCTGTTTGACCTGACGTACATATCGGAGTTGTGACAGAACACTTAAACATTATTTCATCCAGGAACATTTCGCCACGAAGATGAGGGTAAGCCTGTGCAAAGACTGATAGATCCTACTACCGTGCCGAAAGGAAAAAGCTATTTTGGTGTCAGTTTTCATTCATATAGATTTGACTTGGTTCAGTTCAAACTCTGGAGGAAGTCATATTAGCAATAGTAATTCAAGCATGATGATCGCGGTGAGGAAAAGCAATGGCGCGGCCGTAATGCATACGATCCACGAATTGACCTGGGGCCGAGGCGTGATCGGCTCAGTGGGTTCCGCGGATATGGCGGCAGAGACAGGGTTCGTCAATTGCATTATTGTCTCTTTGCTACACGCGAACATTTTTGAGCTATTCAGTATGATCGGCGAGATCGTGATGGTGTATCAAATAGGCAGTACGGCTCACGCTCTGCAGCTGATGGGGTTTGGACTCATGACAAGTACATTGAATTGGAAGGCGAGGAAGGTGCGGATTCAGTTATGCTCCTTTCCTTCGTTTGAAAAGGAAGCATTATTCCACTTAGACGCTTTGCTCCAGGTATGGTACGAACTCGGTTAGTTTAGGTAGTGATAATGAGCACAAGTCAGGCGTGGAGGTTGTTGTGGATCAAAGTTCAAAATCGAAGTCGAGGCGGCGGATTCATGAGGTTATTTCCTTTTCTTTCTTTCGTAGGCCTTCTATGGCTATAAACATTTCATGTGATTAACAAGCTCATTTGAAAGGGTAATTTTCAGGAGTCAGCACGACAGTTGTTATTTTGTAGGTATTAGCAGTGTGTCTATTACAGGACGATGACGATGTTCCTGAAAGGCATTGATGACTTCGCAACATTCAGCTGAACTACAAGTATTGCCGCACTCCAGCATTGAAGTTTGTTAACTTCGCCGAATGCCGGAATCTCTTCTTCCCGATTTTTGAATGATCCCATTTCCTATGCTGTTCGTTGAAGTCCTCAAATGTACACGTTGGTTCATCTTTACCAAATTATTTTCACGTTTGTTCTTTTATTGAATGTTCCAAAGCGTTCTGTTATGATCTTTTTCGTATATGTTATTATTTTTAAACGTGTCACTATTGTGAATGCGTGGTTTCTGAATTGCGCTTTTTGTTCGTAGACTAGTAAAACAACAGGTTCTTTTACTTTTTTCAGTTTGTATTCCTGATGTAACTGATACAGTTTAATGAATAAAAGTTATTGTACAATTTTCTTTTGACAGTAATGCAGTGTTGTTAAACATTGAATTTTTAACCTATGTAAATTGGAGGTGACTATTATCACATATTTACTCTAGGTCAAATTATGAGCGAGGAGTTGGATGATTATATGTCGGATGACTTCCTAACAGGAACAAAAGATGTAAAACCAGGTTGATATATAGGCTATTATAATTTGTTATTTATAAGGAATTAATGCGAACATACTTTGAAGCGCATAAACTTCAAAAAAGGCGGTTTGCTGAAGCTTACATTTGAAACTTTGCGTCTGTATTCGTAAAGTTAGCGAGGAAAGTTTTCCTGATTCATGAAGAAACTACTCCCTTAGTAATTGTTCCACCCGGTAGATTTATCATTTGGCCCGGCTCCCCTTTTATCTCGCTTGAAGAAGAGTCGAAGACAAAAGATTTTAATTTTTTCTTGTAGAAAAAAAAACGTTTGAGGAATGAAATTTTTGATGGTCTCGACGAAAGCAATTGTTTATTGAGGCCTAGTAACGAGTCGGGAGCACAAGCGATGGCTGAAGGCAGAAGTAGAGAAGATGGAGAATAGACAGAATGAGAGACCACTTCCGAAGACGAAACGGGATTTAGGTGCGTTAAGTTCTAATGCTTAGGTTTCATTTCAGGTCATTTTTACTCCACTCTTTTTGTCTCTATTTTCTTCTTTGTAAGGACTTATTCCAACGTAGGTCATAACAATTGTGCAAAGTTCAATACATCAAAGCATATGTTTCCAGAAAAGGCTCTCCGCGAAGAGGCATTAAGTAAGCCGGTTCCGGAAACATCCAAAGGTTTTGCGCTTCTGGCTAAAATGGGATTCAAACCAGGAATGAGCCTGGGAAGAAAGAAAGACGGTATGCCTTGAATTTAGTTCCACATTTCTCAATTCTTTTACGAACAAAAAAATGCTGTTCTCAGAGAACGATCTCGGATCCGGTATTACGGAACCTATTCCTGTCGAAGTGAAGGCTACGAGAACGGGATTAGGGCATGCTAATGAGCAGGAGAAGCAAGCAAAATTGAGGATCCAACAAGAAATGGAACGCATGAAGCGACGAGCAGAGCAACACGTACGCCCATAATAATACAATGCAGCTGCTCCAAGTTGAAAAACAAATAGGAAAATTCAAATTATGACAATAAATAATAATAATAGTAATAGTTCAATCGTACTTTGAGGTATTTCGCAATCTTCAGCTGTATATTCAGAGCAGGCGTTGCCTACACACTCATTTGTCAAGTGGGTGGGCAAGCCAACTCTTGTATTATGGTAAGATTCGCACCTCATTCAGGACATCATATTCTGAGCCATGCTCCCAGTGGGTTAGCATATGGTGTTGAAGACATTCCTGAATCTTGATCGAAAAATTCGAGTTTGAGCGTATTTCCTTTGTTACAGCATGGAACAATCAAAGAAGTGCTTATGCGCTAAATTGATCACTTTTTCGAGTGGTAGTTTCGTTTCGCCGCTGTTTTGTAGGTCCAAATATTTTGAAATTATTCTACTGTGAAAAACCAAAATTTTGTTTTGGCATATCGCCAGTATCTGCTTATTTTGGGAATTAAAAGAAGTATGATATTTCAATTATACATTTGTTTCGTACGCGCTGTTCCTTTCTAGGCTGAACTGACTGAAGAGTACAAGAAGAGGAAACGGGAAATGTCTAATACGAAGGATCTGATTAAAGATATCGTATCTAGTAGGAAAATATGCGTTGAGCTGGACTTGAGGTGAGTTGAACCTAGAATGCCTTCTGTGGGCATTTACGTACGCTGGTCTCTGTTCCTCGTATGATACATTTTCAGGGCGAACGTTGAGCAGCCGGAAGAATCGTGGTTCTGGAAAAGCTACATCAAGCGTGAAAGCGTGGATTGTCGAGTTGGATCGAGTAGTTATGGAGAAGACAGTGACCGTAACGAAGATTTGAGGTAAGTCTAGCTCCTAATTTCGACGACATATGTTAACAACACACTGCTGTATTCTCAGACTGTAGACCTGGTCAATTAGGAGGAAGTCGGCAAGCTACAATGTTAAGCATATCCTACTCTCTTGGAAAGTGGCATCAGAAAACCACATTTAATCAGAACAGAAGTGGCTGCGGCAAATGGGTCTAGTTTAAGGACATTTTCTAAGAAAACAGGATAAGCAGAGCCTTTTGCGAGTAAGTAGACTAGCAGTACACGCATCATTATCTGGCTTTGCGCACCTCATGGTCACCATGACGTTCTTAATGAGCAACTTTACTTTTTGAACGCAAAATTCTTTGCCCTCTTTTCTAACTTCCTAAGTGTTATTATTGCACCAGTGTTATTGTTTATAAGTACAGGTTATGTGCCATCCTAATCATTTTTGCAGCCCATTCATCATTACCCAGGTGGAACCAGAGAAATTATTAGGAGGATTATGATATATGCTTATTCAGATTCTACTATGCAAACGGAAAGGAGGCTCCAGAGGAGGAGAGATACGACGAATTGCCAGATGAAATTCTCCATGAAAAGTGGGATTGTTTTTCTGTTATGTCGATTGTTTCCTTTTAACTTGGTCAGCTGTCTGTTTCATTTGTATTGAAGACTTTCAATAGTTCCAAATAGAAAGAAGTGGCTAAGTTCGTTAACTAATTTTATATACCAGTCGGTTCGCCCGGCTCACGCGTGGATTACCCCCTTCTTTGACAAAGTTGTAGTAATCGGCTTTTCTTTCTAGTAATTTCTTTGAAACAAATAATAGTTTCCTGTACACGAAGTTTGGCACAGGATTAACAGCGCGGTGCAAATGGTACTCAGTGTAGGTCAATACATGCGCCTTTAATTGGAAGTCTCGATCTTTTGCTCTCGTTCTTAAAAGTGAATATCCATTGAAGGCTCGACTGTTAGGCAACCGAAGCCTTGGACGGAACTCACAATTGTTTCGAGTGATGATAACACCATTATCGAATGTCGTCATTAATGGGCCTTACTCTTTAATGAGATATCATTAGTTGAGAATTCAAAATTACTGGCGGTCGGTTACTTTTGTTGCAAATGATATCGAACAAAGAGGATCCTTCAGTAAGTTACAAAACTTATTGGGTAGCGGTCGTAATTTAATAGCAAGAAATGAACAAAATTCTTACTGCTTATCGTATTGCCCTAATGGGTCCCTATCACTGCACCTTCCACTCACTTGTCACCTTGTCACCCTGCTACACCATCCCGTCCTTTCGAATGAAACATGCCGAACGGTCAAAGCTACATCGTAGATACCGAAGACGTTAGGATTTTAATTGGTAGGTGGCCTCTCTTAGGTCCCTTATCTTCTCTTAGCAGTTACTATTAGGTCCTGTTACCGAGTGTCCAGATCCCATTATATCCTACATCACTTGTTGAAATGCCGAGGTTCCACTGTTAATACGAAAAGTGTAATCCTACCAAATTCGAATGCTCTAAGTCCACGTAAACAGGAGTTATGAATTTGCAGCCCAAAATTTCTACCGCGCACGCCCACCTCCCTGTGAACAGTCCGGTCTTGTCACCCACCATAAGTGTTTTCTTGATCCCCCGTACTCATACCAAATTTGCACTCTCTAGGTCCACGGGGACAGGAGTTATGAATTCCTGGTCGGACAGACACACCGACACACATACACAAACACACACACACACACACACAAACAAACACATACACAAACGCACCGACAAACCAACAGACACACATAGCGAATTATATATAGTAGAATTATTTGAGTGTAACTATAGCTGTTCTGTATTTTTAGCATTTCCTGTATATCTTTATCCTGCTGCCACCTAAATTTATGTTGGTTGATGGTAATTTATTGTAATTTTGCTTCGCCAAAATCTGATCGCATTGGTTTCAGGCTGATCCGCATAACGTGCTATCTCCGCGATACATACCGCTATTGCATTTGGTGTGGTTGTCAATTTGAAAATTCCGATGAGTTCGATAGCTATTGCCCTGGACAGGATCGACAAGCTCACGATTCCATTGACGAGTGAAGGACCACTCGTACCAGCTCAAATAACTTGATCTCTTGTAGCTCATTTCGCTTTGGGCTCTAACGGAATAAGGTCGCAACCTTAATTTATGTGTTTAGAAGCAGATAAGAGAATCTAACGTTTATCTGCCTAATCTCAAGCTCTGTGATTGTAGTCAGTTCTACTTTAATGTCTTAATATAATAAAGAGACTAAATGCATTTTCATTTTTTATTTTGATTGAATGGTGGGACCATTTCTTGTTGATTACATCTTTGAATACCTTCATTACAACTTCTGTTACTAGTTATTTCTGGCGTTTCCGTAGGGGAACACTTGTCAAAGATTCTTCTTGACAAAGCTGCTCCAGCAGAGTGGTATTGGAGGTATAGAGGACCTCAAGTGACTAACGAGAGTTTAAATTTTGGACTACCGTTCGCATAATCATGAGTTATTTCTTGTTACTGAATTGTACATTCCAGTTCTTCTTCTTCCGCTTGTGGAGTTTCACGCTGCACCATACTTGATACCACTTCCAATAATTTTCGGAGTCATCTTTTAAGTGCTGAATAGATCGCCTAAAGTAAACTCAAGAGTGAAATCAGTAGATTGTTGTCTAGGTCATGTCCAAAGACCAGGCAAGGGTCCTATGCGTTGGTGATGTTCGTGGCGAGTTTGAACAACTAGCTAAAAAAATTGCGGTTATCAATAAAAAGGTATATTTCGATTTCTCTCAAATGATTATAAGTTGTGAGGGAGTTATTGAAAAACGATTTCAGAATGGCCCATTTGATATGCTGTTCTGTGTTGGCGAGTTTTTCGGTTCGAATGCGGACGAGAACGAAAAAATTTTGAACGGTAAAGTAGAATTCGAAGTGCCAACCTATGTTTTAGGTGAGGTTTTTGAAATTCATTTCAATTTCATTTTCGAACTTTCAAGAAGCCAATTTCCCTAAAGTTGCTTTCCGTCTATCTCTGTGTGTTATATGTATGCACGTATGTGCTATGTATTCAAAATAGATATGGCTGCTTTCATAGTTCACGATTTGACCCGCGAGCGAGCGACCGACCGGCCGATCGAGTGAGCGATTGGGGCGGCGCTTGCTCGCTGTATCGACCAAGATTCAGTTGTAAGCAAGGGACGCCTCAATCGCACGCTCTTTCGCTTGCTGGTTCGGTTGGTCGCTCGCTCGCGGGTCAAATCGTGGACTATGAAAGCAGCCTATCATTCATTATGCATTGCATACTACGCTTGCTTTCCTTACCTTTCCTTTTTTACATTTCTCCAAAGTTTAAAGAAACGAGAGTCTAATACTCATTGCATTTAGGTCCGTGTACCTCCACTACCTCTCCATTCTATCCTGAGGAATCAGTCGAATTCTCCTCCAGCGTCACTTACCTTGGGAAACGTGGTATTCTGAATACTGCAAGTGGTACGAAATAAACTTCTCTGAGTTTTGGTAGGCAATTGAGCAATGGCGTATATTCTAAGAAGATATAATTACCCTCACTGTTCACAAAAAAGATTCATTCGGTTAGGTGTAGGTCCTCAATCCCCAGCTTGTCAGAAATCTAAATCTACCCTTCAAGATAAATGAATAAATTACTCAGGGGAATATGCATTCACTTAATTTCCATCCTATTGCCTCTCGAGTCCTTAGTAGATACTGTTAATCTTGTTGCAGGTCTACAGGTAGCCTATTTAAGTGGTGTCGAAGCGGCGACAACGAGTAGTTACCAGTTCAGTGAAGAGGATATAGAGGTATATATCTTTGGTCGAACCATTTAAGCATGTTGCTTTCATTAAATTCAAGTGATTAAGGAATTACTAGTTCCGGTTAGGACCCAGTCGGGGTATCTGGGAGTTGATGTGCTAGTAACGTCCATGTGGCCTGCTGAGGTACAGTTTTTTTTTGGCATTCCCTATTGATTATTTTCCCTGGCAGACTGTATCCCACTGGGCAAGCAGTATTTCCGAATGCTATATGATTTTCAATTAGTCTTCTATCGAAAATGCATTTGTTCATGTTTGGTAATTTGATCTGCTCGGAGTGGCCCACCACACGAAAGTTTCTCCAAGAAAGTTGAGCGCTGATCTTTTTAGGTATGGAAGCATGCTCACAACACCCCATCCGTTGAAGTGAGAGGGTCGCGACTGATCTCTCGGCTTGCGTCGGGTTTAAAACCACGCTATCACTTCGCGGGTATGGGAGTACACTATGAACGACAACCGTACAGGTAGTGCCTTGATCTATTCTTCAGATACATACATCGAATTAGGCAACTTTCTTTAGAAATCATCGTGTCCTGTTGGAACCAGCTCAGCATGTGACTAGATTTATCGGATTAGCCCCAATAGTTAATGACAAGAAACAAAAATGGCTCTATGCCTTCAGCATTCAGGTGAGTTGTTTAATACCTGGTGTTCATTTGTCTCGTTAACTTGCCTTCCCCTCTAATTGGGCTTGGTTTATTTCTCTAACGCATGTTTTTGATGAGTAATCTTGCACTTTACACTGCTGGCGTTGTTTCAGCCTCTACGCAAAATGACTCGCGAGGAGCTCACCATGCAACCACCTAACTCTTCAGAATTCCCTTATATGGAAATCCTTGAGGAATATATGGCTAAGTGGGTCTTAGAATTCTAAATCGAACTTGAATCGTATTATTGTTACCATGTTACATTTCGTCCTAAAAACAAAAAACCATGGCATGTCTTCTCACTCCCATTATCTGTTTCGCAACTGTAGGCTGCGCAACTGCGCTGTTGTAAACGAAGTGATTTAGTGGATTGCAGCGTAGTTGGTCATGAATCTATGTTGAGTTATTAGACGAAATCCTTTTGCTGCTTCTCTAATTGTCTCAAGAGCAGATGGCAGAAACAGTACAATGTCGCCTTTTTGCTTATTTTACTCACTCGTTCTTGAAGGGAGCAACTTCAAAAGAATAAGAGTTATGACGTCGTGGATCGATACCGTTTTGATATGTCTGAAGAGGTTGAAGACAAGGTGGATCGAGGTGGCCGAAAACGGCGAAGAAATGGTCAGTGGTTTTTTACTTGAACATTAATGGTCTTGTTTTCGACCAAAATACACGTATATCTAGATTTCCCTACCGGTGACAAAGTTCCGGCAGCACCCTGTTGGTTCTGCTTGTCGAATGTGGATGTGGAAAAGCATCTCGTTGTCAGCGTAGGCGACCACTGTTACGCTGCTATGCCTAAAGGACCGCTAGTAGACGATCACGTAATGGTGCTCACGATAGGTATAAAAATTTGCTCAGTGCGATTTTGTTTTATATCGATTTCTAGAAGTTCGAAAAAATAAAGCGAGGTTTTTTTCGATTATGAGTTTTGATCTCGTTTAGCTAATAGAAAGGTTGTGGATATTTCGATCACTGACGATGTTGTGATATAAACCTCCCTTTCCGCTCGGTCTAATCGATTAAGTACCAAACATCCTTCCCTATTTTATGCTGTACTTCAACAACATAAAACGGGGAAGTGTAGCGTGAGGTCTATCGCGTGAGTATTTTTACTCAGGCGATAAACGTGGCCACCTCGTAATTCGTCTGTAATTTTAGGTCCCGAGCAGGGAAGTAAGACGATCTGGGGGAATGTGGCTCTAGTTAAAACGCAGGCTTGCACCATCAGTGCATGTATTGCCCGGGTCTATTCAACGTCAATTTAATTGCGTTAGCGGAAAAGAGCTTTGCGGAAGTCTTTCTATGCAACAAAAGATTCATAGAAACTCTCCGCTTCTAGTGATGTGCGCCCCTTACACTCAAATGAATTCGCTACTTTACAAATTGATCTTGTAGGCACAGGTCATAGCTTTTTATGCTTTTTTCAGGTCATATACAATCACTGGTGGCAGCTTCGGACGAAGTTCGGAACGAAGTGGAGAAGTTTAAGAGTGCTTTCACATTAGCGGCAGACAAGGTGGGTTTCTGAAGAAAGAGTAAATTATAGCCTTTATGAGGCTGGAAAGAAGATATTTAGCTGTTAAGTACTAATCAGCTGAGAGTAGTATGACAAGAATAGAGGGAATCATCCATCAGCTGCTTGCAAGGTTTTTGTTCTGTTCTGTCGATTGCCAGCCGTCTGATCGAATAGTGTTTCTGCTGCATAATCGCAGACTCAGAAAAATGAAATACGAGAAAAGTCCTGCAACCTATCGAGGTGGAACAGTTAAACCCCTGCTCTGTAAGACTTATTTTCCATTGTTAACATCATTAAATGGTATCTGGACTTACGTAAAGGATTTGCAATAGAAACTTGAACTGCGCTTTTTGAAGTGGAGCCTATATCGAAGTTTGGTGGCCCCTGCATTCTTGAATGACAACAGAATGCACGGCCTATCCGTGAATATCAACCAGCTGAAATTTCGTTCCGATTGGTAAGGGACAACCCGAAACAAACACTTCAAGATATGTCTGGCTCATGATTTCTGTCTCAAACAAAGAGCTTCGTTGGTATAGTTGACCACTCGCTCAAGCTGTGAAAGAGGAATTCAGCCTTTGCCCGTCACGCTGCTTTCTCCATAGCGAGGTTTTTCCCTGTCGAATCGCTTTGTTTCGAAAATTATAGGTCATAAAACGTCTTTGAATGGTGCCGAAAGGCTGGAGCAGACGAGTATCGCGATCACTTCGTTTGCTAGACTACTGCGCAGTCGTTTAAAATTTCTCACCTCCCCCGTTCTCTGAATTAAAGTAGGACCAGTGATGCAATCTTTTCGCTCGTTTCTAATCAGCTCATCCATGTGCGTTAGGTGAAGTGTGCTTATTGTTTTACCTTTTCAAAAGGAAAATAGAGATAAAAATTGTGGTGTATCACTGAATCTGGGTGAAGACGGTGAGGTGTTTGAGGGCAAGTGAACTTCCTTACATCTTGGCGAACTTAACAATAAGCAAGCTTTTAGTAGTTCAGCTTTCTTTTTTTCTGATATTTCAAAAGACAGTCATTTGTTAAGGCTGGCAAGTCATTGGTGTGCTTCGAACGTAATTACCGCACCCAACATCTCCAAGTACAAATGGTACCGATACCTAAAAGTTCCGTTAAAGCATTGCGTGGAGCGTTTCTGAATGCGGCTAGTCTTGCTGGAATCGAACTGGTTGTGCTGGACCAAAGCGAGCAGGTACTCGAGAATTTCTTTTATACAAGCGGTTCCTTCTTGAAAAGTTTGGTGGATTTCTGGGCGAGTCAGTTGTTCATGAATAGAGTTGTTCGTGACTTCCAAATTAATCGATCGCATTTTCCATTACATTTTATGGTAAGTTGTAATGAACATGCAGTGCACATCCCTTCATCTGAATTCTTCTCTAAATAATTAAAAATAGCTCTTCTGCGACAGCCATTTACTCGTGGCGATAACGATATGACGCTCGAAACTTGATATTATACAGTGCACGTTTGGGTTCAATAGGGAGCAGACCTCGAATTTTCCAAAAGAATGTGGCCGATGAGGTGGAGAAGTAGAGGGTCATGTGGGCCATTATCACAAAAATGGTCACGGCCAGAGTCCCGGATCGATACTCGCCCAGGCACCCACACCTTCCATCCATCCACTTTACTAGGTACTAGACTTGTTTGGCAGGATAAAACTTTGAGTTGTACATCTGATGGTCACTGCAGGCCATTGCACGGCCCACGTACGCATTCAAATTGCCACCCCATCTTGAATGGATTCCGCCTTCTGATGGCAAGTCATATCAGCGGGGACACATCCCAAAGAATGATCAACGTTTTTGATGTTCGTATATAGCGCGGCTTTCATTCTGTGTGAAGAACTAGTGCCCATCCCGACATCGATCGTTGTGTTCATGGGTAAGATGGTTAAATGCTGTATGGCCATGGGATCAATCCCACTTGATCTGTCAACTCGTCGAGGCCGTTCAAGGTTAAAAAATGGTTACTGAGTTCTCTGGAATACTCAGTGGCCACCATGGGTGATAGAAAGGACCCTCACCCGCTCCCGGAATCTAGACAGACAGGACATAGTGGAAACCCCCGTTGCTGGCTTGAGCGGCTTTCCCGCCTCTCGATCGATGTCAGTCAGACGAGTTTCGATGCAGATAGATTGCAATTATTCGTTCTAGGACCCACACACAATTAGCTGATCGCCAAGTGATGAGGCGATGTTTTTCCTTTTTTTTTCTCTCTTATTCTTTGCTGCGCGATCCTTTTTCTGATTTCTCTACCGCCAAGAAGCTAAAAGTTGAATTATTTTTGCATTACTAGGGTTTTTTGTTTACTTTGGCTTTCAGTGGACTGCTTTTTCGTAACAGTTATCGCACCAGCCACACGACGCAATGGACGCATTGAGGTAGCTGACCAGAACGCCCCCATCTTCTTATCTTTCTGGATCTTCATTCTGTTCAGCCCTTTGAACGACTTTTCGAAAGACTTCTTTTTTCACTTCGGAACACATCCACGCGTTCCTTTCGGATTCCATCGCATTATGTTCTCTCCTTCCTTTATCTCCCATTTTCGTCACGTCTGAGACCAAATATTCGCGAACTCTGCTTTTTACGAATCTGTTTGTTGGCCCGCTCTTCAGTTGCTTGCATGGACCCGAGTTTCTTATAATATTTTTCTGTTTAAGATTGGGGATATTCTTAGTCCTTTCAGCGCAATTGTCTTGCCAATATAACAGTTTAGATTTCCTCGGGAAGATCACAGAACATTGAAAGAATTCTTGTGTCACAGGAAAGGGGCTGTTCCGAAGTTCTTTAATGACAGAAAAGTCTGAATGCGAACGCAATATAGCAACACCTCGGAGAACTTTCGATTCGCTCAGCCCAATTCCGAGAACGTCACTTTATTCGAACTTGCATTTTGAACTCGCACTTTTTTCGTGGTCTTTCTGAAAATTTTGAACGTCTTTAAACAGTAAAAAAGGAACCGTCGTACAGACAGTCTATGCAGAAATCTTCAGCTTCGTTCTAATGATCACATCTTGCGTATCTCTTTCCAGCTCGGCGATCTTGTAAATGAAGGATGTCCGTATTTCTTCGTAGAGATGCCGGATGGATCACGGTTGTTCACTCGACAAATGAAGAATTTTCCGTTGCAGTTTGCTAGAGAGGTACGTCATCTCATTAGCTTTGAGCTGCGAAAAAACGAAAATTCTGCGTCCTGGCGATCAAGTTGTCTAGCGTACACTACGCATTTAAGTTTCGTTAGAATCACTGGAGGTTCCAATGTGTGGTTGCGCAAGAATGCTTCTCGTGAAAGGATTCAGGAAGTGTTCAAGTTAGAAATCTTCCCTCACGCCGTTTTAGCTAAAACTCAACCAGTTCCCGGGCCACATTATAAGTTCTTGGGTTCAAGGTCCAAACTTGAGCTATGTGTACCGTCGATCTCCGTCTTTGAGCATCTCAGGGATTATTTAATTATACTTCTCCTGTAGCCATTAGGTAATGCTACAGTTCTTCTTGTCAGGTAGGAGGTAGATGGTAGATGAAAATGAGTAACTGGAAGATTTAGATGGTTGTGACATAAAAGCTGTTGAGCTCGGTGAAGCATTTGGGAATAAACAGTGAAGTTTTGCTGTTTTGCAACAACCCGACTGGGATTGACTGGGATATGAGTTCACAGAAAAATATGACATGCGCCGAATATTTTGACTTCAGGTGCTAGCAAGCCGACCTATACTTGACTGTGAAGCGAAGATTGATTGGAGAACTTGTGTACTTGGGAAAGAAGAAGAGACTAAGCTCGCAAAAGATCTACAAGCTCGATTCAAACCATTTGATTTCACCAGCACAGATGACAGCGATTGACTGCAAGTGACCTCGAGAAGATTTGTGCGATAGATCTCATCGCTCTATCACTTGCTGGCTGGCTAAGATGCTCAGTTTCTTGTGTATTCGTAATAAAACCCATTCATCCTTTCTAAGAAAAACAGAGAATTTGGCCCCTTAATTCAGTGTCGAGAAATTTTGAACAACCGCCGTTCCCTGAGTACAGTACCTCCCACGGAGCTGTTCCGATGGTCAAAGTTTCCTAACCTAATTGAAACTTATTTTTTTAGTTTTCATAGACAGTGATTGGAGGAAATCTGTATTTCCCATTGATCAGCAGAGGTGGTATATTCTCCCAAATCTACTATTTTTTCGTACAGCTCGGTGGTGGTCCTGAAAAAATTCCCATTGGATATGAAGAAGCTGTGACGATCGATCGTTTGATTCCATATAAGGTGCTCCGAAGGAATTTTCACACACCCGCCGTTCCCGGCGTACAGTACCTCACTCGGACCTATTCTGGTGGTCAAAGTCTCCTGACCTAATTGAATCCTCTTTTTTTCTTTTGTAGACAATAACTGGAGAAAATCTGTATTTCCCATTGATCATCATGATGGTTTTTTTCATTCTAAGTATTGAAAAGAGGAGCTAAACCTTGGAAATTCATCAATTCTTGGGGCATTTTGAGTTTTTCATTTTATCATGATACTTCGTACCTGACTTTTTTGGATTTAGGTATGTGGTTTTGGGAGGTGATAGTATTCATATCGGAAATCAGTAACTCATTTCCTCGAAAACCGATTTTTTTCAAGCCAATGGTGCCCTTAAGTTTCTGTGTCCTCACTTGAAAAGCCCTGGACTATCCTTTGTGTCATCTAATGAACCCATCTGTGTAATGACGTTTTATGTTGTAATGGTTCAGGTGTATGGAATGACTGTCTGGAAAACTAAATAGATCCGGGCTTGTACCTATATGTTGTTGTTTGTAAACTGCTTTGAAAACAGAGTGTGAAGTCGAAATTGAATATTTATTGATCTTTGACCGCCTGGTCTCATTGTCATTGTGCTCAGGAATAAATAAATGGATTCTTGGGAAAGTGCTACTGCCTTGATTCAACCATACGATTTATGGAAATGGCATTACGCTTGTTCGCCCAGTTCTGCTGTGGTGTGCGCCACGCATTCTATTCTCGGTCAAAGTCAAAGTGGTAAACCAATGTACATTTCGTTTTCTTTTATATAACGAGACATTTCGACTTTCCATGACATCTGATAGCAAATAATCGCTCCGAGAAGGGCGGATGGATCACCAGAGTTGATTGGGATCGGGTTTGTTCACTAAAGCCTCGAAGTGTTTGACGTTCTGAATGGTTTTGATATGCCTTTCCACTTTCCATTTTCATTCGCATTGGAATGGGGGGGGGGGGGGGGGGGGGGGGAAGGGTTCGAATCCGTATGTTTCAAATGCGAATGTAACCTATACAATGAATTGCAATGGCCAGCCGATGTACAATTCAGTGCACTCAGCATCCCAGACGAGTCTGTTAAGAAGCTCTTGGTTCGGGTTAGTATCGATCCAGGATTCGTTAAGTCTACCATGCTATGACAGTGCGCTCATTGACACAACACCAACGCAGTCCGAAAAGCACCTAGCTTTAAGGTGAAAGCGATTTTCAATACTGAAGTGGAGGTGGATTGGATATGAATGCGAACCACTGCTCATTCTAGGCCCCCGTCCTCCCTGAAGACGAAAATAACACCGGCTCCCGCAACCCTTGTTGCATAGACCTTCTGGCCATGATAGAACCTAGAGAGCTGCTGTAATGTGAGTAAAATTTAATGGCTTTCACTGGAACTTTTCATGATCTGTGGGCGGTGGGCTGTTGCTGAATTTCACGAAACCCCCAACAGGTTCTCGTTCATTAGTTATTGTTCCTGAAGGCTTGTTTGGTTTGTAGCCATCATAATAGAGCATCTTAACGACTGCCTTGCCATTACTGATGTCAAGCTGCACTCTGTGTCAAGGGTTTTTTTTACCGAACACTTGCTGACTCAGCTGATGCACAACACTCAAAGGTGTGCCGTCAGTCAGAGAGCTATTTTTGAGAAATTCCTTCGGAGATTAAAGGTACATGCAGAGGTGGTGTAATGTCAAGATGAGTGCTGCTATCACACAAGCATCGTTTGGGTGTCGAATTCAAGGTCGATATTCGCCCAAGCCAATGACAGCTTGCATCCTCACGAAGTCGGCTATTTGGTGCCAGACCCATCTGTGGATACTGTTCGGGTATAAATGCCGTCAGCCCATGCCTTTTTTGGTTAGGTATCTGTACATGGTGTACACAGGCCCAAAGCTTATTCCTAAATTCCTCACATTGCACAGACATGTTTTTTCCCCCATTTCTTCCCGGGCCTTCTTCAATGTTGCTCTCACTAACTTCAAACTAGGATGAGTAGGCTTTTTGCTACTGGTGTTCTGTATTCGGTCTTCGAAGGAATGGTAGGCATAGTTCATAATAAAAAAGATTTTTAAGAGCTCTTCAAAAATGATTCCTGAGAATTCTTTATAGGATCAAACTATAACCTCTGAGTATTGCACAAAGGACGCCTTAGGGTTGAAAAACTGCTCAGATAGGGCGTATAGGAGTCCCAAAACCAGCTTAGCCGTACACACTCAAGGCGGTCGAGTGCTCACGGCGTCGCAGAGACTGTACAGGTGGCACCATTCGCACCAGGACTCACACGTTGCAAGCAGGCACCTTACTGTAGCCAGCATGGCACCCTTATTTGAACAGCTCGTCCAACTACTCCTTTTTCGTACAACTTTTATCTTCACATTCTCGTCCAACCCTCAATTTTAGTAGTTTTTCCTTATATTCATCTAAGTACGCCGAGTTTCGCGTTTTCTTCTGTGAAATTCTAAAATTGTGTTCGATCTTCGTAAGTTACCGGGTTACGGTCCATGTCAGCTGATGATTCTATGGACCCCACAACGTTCTCCATACGGTACGGCAGTATTCATTATTTTCACAGGAGAAATTCTAAACACTCAAGCTATGAATTCTGACACTGCTAGTACACTAACATTCGGAATTCAATTATGTAAAGTCTGGAGGCTCAACTTCATCTATCTGGAGAGTACTAGATTGGATACAGAGAAGTTTCACGAGCAAGTCAGGTTGTCTATCGAGAGCCATCAGAATTAGGCTTGAGCTCTCAAATGATTTCGGGATCAATGGACAGCGGAGATTGTAAGCTTCAATAAAAATGAACAACTGGGACAGCAGATCGATAGTGCCAAGACATAATCGATTTTTATCCTAATAAACACGATCTGGACATGAGTAGAGAAGAAGGTGTAGTGTCTGTAACGCGCGTGATTAAGGATTTCAATTCCAAGCCGATACCCATTAAGCCAAAAACGCCTTCCATCCCTCCAGGACCTGCGATTGGGTACCAAGGTAAAACAGAGAGGGTAAAACCACTACCTTATGTATCGGATGGTCCCCCCATTGCACATATTACGAACGTATTCCAACGGCAATTCTGAATGGATTCGAATGCGTGGTTCCATCCAAGAACTGGTTTTTTGAGGACTACCCTAGCATCAGTTTTTATCTCAGATATCTCATGGTGGTCATGGTCTTCACACGCGCATGGTCATAGGCCTAGGCCAACCAAGCCTTCCATCCCTCCGGGGTCGGTTGATTGGTACCAGACTCGTTTGGGAGAATAAAAGCACTGACGTTTACATCGGCTGGCCACCGCAAGTCATTGTATAGGCCACATACGCATTCACTACATCACTACGATTTTGGTTGGAAATCGAATGCGAGGCGCATCCCTCAGACGAGATTGATTGACGCCAAACTTCGGGCAATTAAGGTGATAATCTTATCAACGTTTATGTTATTACAGATTCAGTATCTGTTTGTGGTGAATTGTAAGTGTAAGAATGAAGGAAAACGCTATTTACCATCCAACCAGGGCTCTGTATCTGTAATGAAGGGCTTTTGCTGTTACAAATAATGCATTCATTATCATTTGCCAACCCTTGACGAAGTGTAATGTAAAGGGCTGCGGTAACAGCACTATCGAAGAAAGATTCATTAGGACTGCATTGATTGGCGTTGAGATGGAACGGAGATGCATATTGTTGGGTGAGGTTGAGAAATTTATCCATTAGGGTACGAAACAGGTGGTGGGGATGTTCAGATCAATGGCTTAAAAAAGTTTCAAGGTCCGAAGCTTAAACGCTTATCCTTAACTTTTGAACAGCCTCATTGAACTATCGAGGGTTCCTCGAGTCGAATCATTTGTGAAATGTTCACGACCTTTCTGGGAACCTTCCTGGTAGGAGAAGCGATTGCGACCTAGTCGCAATCACCTTACAACATTAACCCATCGTATCGGATTCATACCAGAAACTGCCCGAGTGTCAACTTCATCGAAAACCGCTTCGAAAGATAATTAGAATGGGAGTAGGCGGTGAGCCCACTTGCCTGGTGATGGAGGGCTTTGCAAAGTTCAAAAAATCCCATGAAATCTGCTTTTATAAGAAGCAGATGGTGATGAAATGGTTCCCATTTCAATAATATGGGACTGAGTCACGTAGTTCGCAAGTGAACAACGAACGAGTAGCGGAAGCCATCAGTCACTGGGCTTCGTTCATCATCTGCTCCTATCGCAGCGCCCACTGAAACGCCCTGCTTGATCTCTTGACGAAGGGCAAAAACAAATCCTTCGGAGTATCAAAAGCTTGGGAGCCATCCCAAGTGGGAAGGATCCTATCTTCGCAGTCTATATACTTCAGGACATCAGCAATGACTTCTTGACGGCATATAATATTCCGTGATTCTCGGCTGTGAGCGACTATTACACAGCGCAACTCTGCAGTTGTTTCGGGGGCAGCCGATGGACTGCCAGCTCGACGCCTGCTTTACAATAGCTGGGTGGGAGGAGCGATGGTGAAGCTGGATCGGATGGGCAGGCCGAAGTCGAGGCAAAAATCTCGGAGGGCTACCAGAGGTTGTAGTCACTCACAAATCAACATGTATCTCTACCTTTCGTACTTCTCTTCATTTCGCTTTTCTTGACTCCTCTTTTCTAGGAAAACTTTTTTAAATGCTTGCGATTTTGTCAACTTCTGGGAAATCCGTTTTTTGGTTTTTTCCTTATCAATCTGAACTCAGTCTCTGAGCTGCTCGACGATTTCTGCACGTTCTTCTGTAGTCCTTGGGCTGTGGAGAGTCGTCGAGCGGTCGACCGATTAACTTAGGGTATTTGCAGGATATCATCTGACAATGAGTCTAAACGGAGGAGGGAGGTTATATCTACAAAGAGGTAGCCACAATCACTAAATTCCCAGTAAAGTTAAATGTTGTCTTGCTTGATCTATTGCTTTACTGAAATAAAAGTATGTTCGCGGAAATACCCCACTAACAAAGCCAAAAGCCTTCATCGGGGCTTTTCAAATGAATCAGGGAACCAGAGAGAGCTCAATTTCCAGAATGAATTTTCAGCTTGGAAGATTTTTTTCGAATTTTTTAGGAGTTTTCGATAATTTGTGTTACCATATGTCAGTTAGACCTCATCTCAGAGATGCACTCCTTTTCGGATGCTATTCAAAAATACCACTTTCTAGTCGATTCGCTCTAAGGAATTCCCAAGACAGCGGATCATTCTGAAGCCGGTCATCGGCTCCAGACGGCGTTGTTGTCGACTGAGTTCATATCCTGCCCAGGTGTCACAAACAGGTGTAATACAGCTTCAAAGCTCATTCCCCACGTTGCACTCCCGCTGCTCCTTCACCTTTCCTTGCATTACGAAACCTGATCCGTTTCGGATATACTTCCCATGAGAAGAACTGACAAAAAATTCCGAACTTTGAACTGCTTCTGAAATTTTCTTGAAGTTATTCATTCAAGTAATCTCCTTCAACAATTAATGTACCGTATTCCGAGCTAATAGCTCTTTCATTGTTTTCTGCCGATACTTTTTTTTTCTGATTAACCCAACAGCAGCAGATACTGTTGTAACACGACGGCTAACCTCTATGAAATGACTATGGCGTGGGCTACCTCCTGACTGGTAACACCTGTCGCGGCTAGGAATATTTTGTTCACTTCCCAAAGCCTTTTTGTTACAAGTAGATTTTTCGAGAAGCTTCGAGCCCACTAGTGTCCGAACTCTTGATTCTTAGCACGTCATTGCTGTTTCCAAAGTAGCTTGCTTTGAAAAAAATTTTGTTGAGTAGAAAGTGGAAAGTTGAACGACTGTCTGGTGACTCGCCTACTGTAAGGCGTGGCACGAGACTAAGGACACTTCTAGAGAACAGAAAAGCTCCAAAATGTCGGAAAACATCGTTCATCACTCAGCCGTGAAGTGGATTCAGGAAAATGGAAAAGTGGAAATGATGGTCCTGCATTCCTCAAATGATTAGGGTCGTCTAGTCGGGTATGTCACCTTCTGTCACCTTATGGTCTTGTGAATCAATCGATCAGTCATTCCCCATAACTCACTTCCAAATCAACTGAAGAGAAAGAGAAGAAATGAATAAAAACAGGAGGGGACGCTGCACTTCTTCCCTCTGCCGTATCCTCTCTCCCTCGGCATTGCCGTTGCATTGCGGGGTTATTATACTGCATCAAAGCCGAGCACCATCACACATGCATAGTCCAGGTCTGAGTCCTGGATACGTACTCGCTCATGTCAACAGAGCGATTCATCCCTCCGGGTTCAATTAATTGGTACCAGACTCAACTGGGAGGACGAAAGTCTGACTTGACATCTGCTGGCTACTGCAAGCCATTGTATGGACCTTACACGCACTGATTCGCTACTGCGATTCTGGACTAAGGCCGGGTGCATCCCAAAATAGGATTGATGAACTCTAAAACTCTACCTTCATCCTTCCATCGAAGCAGGGGAAAGCTCACGTGGTCCGAGACAGCAGTTTTCTCCAAGTTGGCAAAGTAATAGGAAATAGGTAAGCGCCACTGAATACCTTTCAAACCTTTTGGAGATTTTTTGGCTGTTCGCAAATGACAGCTGATCTGTTTTTCCCCACCCTCAAACCTTCGCTCCCATCCCACCCCCTTCTCCCACCACAAGATGGCCTCTGCAACCCGTACATCCGTACATCAAAAATACTTGAGTACTCAATTCTTCTAGGCGAACTATTCAGTAATATTTGTTTGGTAGAGTAGAGCAATAACTTGTTGTGCGTCGTCTTTCCTTCAACAGTCATTCTACATACATTTGACACATTCAAATGCTACTACTATTTGGAATAGAAGTTGAGTGTGTGATGCACCTAAGAGGCCAGTTCGAAGTCCTTTCAGCTACCTGGTGGCGCGCATATTTACGATTGAAAGCCGAGCTAACCTTCCTAAGTTTGAAAGTATTTGAAAAATGTAGAAGTAAACGTCTTCGCCCTGGATTCGACTTTCAACATCCTTGCATCAACAGGGGAATGGATTTGGATGTTTTGTTCCAGCATATTGATTGCTTTCCAAATCATTTTCGATCGTGGAGGCAGTTTTTTCTACGAACGTCGCAATTGAATAAATAAACTACATGAATAAAATGAGTACCAGGAGCTTTAAACAATTACATGAAGATGATGAAGATTCAACGGAAAAATTCGTTTTTTGATCTTCAAACTTCGCTATGATTATCTAGCATATTCGTTTTGACCTACGCTGTCGATTCGGATATGCCATCAGTCGCGGCGTCTGCAGTCCTTCCTAACCGCGGCGGCTGTCTGAAAGTTGGCTGCTGTGAGTTCGTCGGGAAATACTGAAGTATGTCTGCTCACATGTGATCATACTACAGTAGTTCTTGACGAATTTACAGCGGTCCCCACTCACACGTGATCAGGATGTGCTTCACCAGTATTCAGCTATTTTATCGGCATGTCATGAGATTCTATTTTGCTTCGATTCTGCTGCCCCACGTTCACTTCATACAATACTGTATCAAACTTATCCGCTTATTCTCAGTAGCTAAACCTTCAAAACTTGCATTTGGGTGAGTGGAATTACTTTAGTCTGGACAGTTTTCAGTTCCTGGTCCTATTCGAGTAATATTTTACTTCGTCCATTAATGTAAAATCTCCTTTATTCATTGCTAGTGCCCCATCTCCGAGAAGAATTCGATGACTTATGGAGTCGCCAGAGTTCAAAGTTGTACGTTATGAGCTCAATATTTTCTCGCCGTTAGACTATAACTTGCTAGACCGTGGGTAGGGAGAAGGAATTTGGATGAGGGGGCACAAACTCGGCACCGCAGCTTTTCTTCTGCTGTTCCCAGGGCCTTTCATATTGAAGCCTTGGCTCAACACTTTGATGCAGCTTTCATATACCACTGCGATAAAGTTACTAGGGAGTGCTTGTTTTCGGCCATTGTTCGGCTTCAAGCATGGCTGAGTTTCTGAAGGACAGTTCCATGATAAACATGGTTTCTGAGATTCTCCCCCCCCCCCCCCCCCAAAGATGACTTTAAGGCCCCACGGAATGCCGTATCTGGCGCTATTAGGTTGGAAAACGGCCTAGTTAGGGAATTATAAAGGCTGAAAGATTGGCCCATGTGTGTCCTGTGGACGAGTTTCACCGGCATTGTAGAGGCTGCACCGATCGCAGGGGGACCCATCTATAAAGTTCAAAAACTTGTCATGACCCATAGCGGCAGTAAAAGGCAGTTCTGTACAGTCCTGATTTTATTTGTCAGCTCTTTGTGCAATTGCAGTAACTGAAATTTCGTCCGAATACACCTTCTATGTTACTTCCGTCATGGCAATCTCGTCCAACCTCTACTTTCCCTACTTTTGAAGAGAAATTTTTTTCTCGAAATCGGCGAATTCCCTCGCTTTCTTCGCTACCGATGAACTATTCTAAATCCATACTTCCGCTTTTCGAATAGAAACGGGTACCTCAAAATTATCGTGAACTGTGCCTTTAAAAAAAATTAAATACAACGAGGAATATTCAAAGTGCAGTACTTATTACAGCCTGTGGTTGAAACATCAGCAGAACAAGTACTTCCATGTTTTTGTTGATTCCTCTCTGATTGTAGACAAAGTTTTGGCGAATTTCATGGGAGATTTGGATGATCGACTTGGAACAGTTTCTCCTCGCGGCTTTCAGATAAAAAATTAGAGGATTTGCTCATACCCAGCTTTCTAGTTGGTCGTGTTGTTGACATCCGCCAGCCGATCGCCAACTGGCCACCTCATTTGTCATATCCCGCGTCAGCTCGACCTAGACCTCGGTACCTTCAAGGCTCATCATTTGGTGCCGGGCCGTTGAGGAATTTAGAATTCCTGTTCGTATAAACGGTCACGGCGAGTTTTCCATTATGTAAGCAACCTCCTTGGTGTTTTACGAGGTATAAAGCATAAGTTGCAAAGTGGAGATATGGTATAGTAATTTGACATTTATTATCAGACCCTGCTGAATTTCCCGTCCTGTCTGTGTCGCCACAAAATGGGTTCCCGAGTAATTGAAAATGGTAGATCGACTCAAGTTAAGACTGGTTGCTATCAGCGTTTATGCTTCGATACCACTAATTTCTAATGAAGATTTCCAGCTCATAGTTTATCTTGTCCAATTTTCTAGCAAGTTGACTTGGCCGACTTGGCCGGCAGCCATCGGTCGCCTTGAACTTGATCTTGGTCATCTCGAACTTGGGGATGTTGAATTTTGCTTGGTACTATCGTCGAAGTTGATTATGGTGGAATCGCCTCGTGAAATCGAAAGTATGACAAATCGTCTTTGAAGACCTGAAAGTGGCTCGAAGTTTCTGACGTGTAACTTCTAGTCCGACTCCCAAATGTAGTGGCTAATTGCGATGATTTGCCAAACATCGGAAGATCAACATCTCAACATCTTCCTCCCCCCCCCCTCCCCCTTATGAAGTGGACATGAAGGAGCACTGAAAGTGTTTCTACCTAAAAAGAACGTGCAGAATTCGGTTCCATAGAAGGCTCCCATCAAACTCGTTGTCCAGCCTTGGCTGATATCGAATCCCTTAATAGCATTGGACGATTCCAAAGTGAACACGTATTCCGGAACGCTGCCCACATGAGTAGTTAAGCCCTTTACACTCCTATTACCGAGTGGCAATATAGCGGCGTGCACCAAACTCCAGAGGAACGAGCATCCATCCGGTGGTGTAAATGAAGATGCTCTCTCTCGACACCGCTACGCGGTCGGCTGAGTATTGATTGATTGCAAACATATAGACTGAATATGTTCATAATCAGGACTTAGAGGAGGGCGTTAATATCTCCGTTGAAGGCCGTCGCCTTCTCGACGACATCAAGTCAGAAAGAGATGTGATTGTTTTATGAAACTGGAAAGATTTTCAGAGGTGACCGTATGTACTTCATAGCAAATCGTCGACGATTTCTTCAATTTGGCCTGGAAGAGCGGCTGTGGATCTTTACAAAGGGATTTACGAAACGGGAAGGAATGAGTAGGGTGAAAGACTGTTCGAGGTTGTTTGAAGTATAATGTCGACCCAAACGTGGTGAAATAGCCTACATGTCTTCAGTCCAGAGATTTGCATGACTGACGTCGCTGTTGTCCTGAAGTCTTGTGTAGGATCGGACGATCATCTCGCATCGATTCATTTTTTAGTTCGCAGAAAGAAAGAGCGAGAGAGAGAGAGAGCTGGAAAGCACAAGTAATGAAGTTCAACCTCCCCCCCCCCCCTCCCCCCCCCCCCCCCCTCCCCCCCGCCCCTCATGTACGGCACTTTTCTTTTTTTACGGGCTTGTATAGAGGTTCTGTTGCTGGTTACATCGACGAGTATGAAGAAAGCGCTTGGAAAGCAAGGAGCTTGAAGTCTTGGAGGAAATATCTCTTTCGAGGGCTTTCGAGCTGGAATCGTGCTGACTGTCTGACCTTCAGACTTACAAACCTGCGCAGGTAAGCGATAGCTAAAGATTCGGAAGAAAGAAGAGCTGCTATCCTGGCTGAAGCCGACGAAACTAGGAAGAGCGGCGCTATCGGAGCTTCGCGAATTACAAAATCAAGCTAAGTTCTCTGAGCCTCCTTGACGGAACTGTTACTGCACCGGGTAGTGGAGAAGGACAATGACGACTTACACTTTCATCTTTCCAGCATCCATTTCCACCTGCTTATCTGAAGTCCTATTCAGGATGAATACTTCGTTCATTTCGTCCAAAATTCAACATGCCATCATGTCAATCAGCAACTGTAAGGAGCAGCGACGGGGTTAAGCTAAGCTAAGATCATCTGATAAGGCCAATTCTTGTGAAAATCCTAGCTCGGCTTTTGACGCTTCTACGCGATACTGTTCGAAATGAAAAGTACTTGCGTTAATGCTTAAGAAGGGAGACTTAAATGATCTGGCGACTACAGAACAATCTGCTTGCTGTCTTAGTCTGCAAACTCTTAACACCAGTCACCTATCAGGGTCGGGAGGATATTGAGGATACTGGGTGCGACAGCACTGTGAGCAAGCTGGGTTAAGGTAATGGTAAGGTGAGCAGTCGAAGAACTACTCAGATGACTGTCTGTTACATGAAGTGCTGGATGTAATGTGATTTATGAAAATAAATGCAGAGCTACACCTATAAACCCTTCGCAAAAAGATTCAGATGCAGCTGTGGATTCTATTTTCCACAAAATCATTATCGGAATCGGCTATAACCTTCCACACTTTGATAGATATTGCCTTCCGCTGGAAGAAATAGATGGGGATATGCGCCACCATAGTAAAATGCATTCGTATCGTATTTGCAAAATGGAATAGCCTTTTATTCACCGTTAAACAGCGCAGTAGCTCAGTAGGATCAAGTTTAAGTCAATATATGGCACCGGGTAATGAGCATTATGGGTGTGGTACCAAATGCAGACGTTTGTCATCCAAGACCCCTACCATGCCTACTACCCAGTATCATATCAGCCCAGCAGAAACATTCCAATCATTGTCCCAGTCGGCCATGCTCAAAATTTTACAAAAGCTGAGGCAAAGTGCTAGTCCTATGGAAGTTTGTTCAAGCGAAATGCTTCTTCATAAAAGCTATGAGAGCAATGTTGCATTTGAGGGCACTGCAATGTCTAGTCTTGCGATTTCGGACCATGACTGCGATTACTGTAATCCATCGTATCGCCTTATTCGCTCTCTCACTGAATTTCACCGAATTTTTGAGAATATGTACTGTCAATATTCACTATTTAAACGTCCAGACTTTTGCGATTGTGGTTATCAAGAAATTGACTAGCTCTGGATTTCTCTCAACCATAAGTACCTAGGTGCTATTACAGCAGGACTTCAGAGGGAATCTGAAGTCACCAAAAATTTCATGCTCACTTCCCAGAATCAAAGCCTTCCAACTTGAAATGAGTGAATGAGCTTATGAACTGTGAAGATCTCATGAATGTGGTTTCTTATGATGCTAATGAGATAAGTCAGCTTTCAATTCTGTGCCAGTTTCCTTTATCGCTTGAAGTAATGGAATAAAGCAAATTCTGTTGAATATGTGCGAGCTACCCTGAAGCAATTCTCATGACTTCTTCTTACATTTTACGGGTATACGATAGACTGCAGTTTCGCATGCAGCTTCACATTTTTGGCATCAATTTTTTCAGGCTAGCAGTGCTAGTTTTATTCGATCGGTAGTGAGCGTGATAGAGGGGCAAAAACGAGGAGAGCGATTGGTGTGAGCGATGGATCGTCGCCCGACCGACGACGCAGCTCCACTTCGCTCAGATTTACGAGAACTACGCGTCAACACCGAAAGCACCGAATGGGTCGGAGCACCTTCACCACGTCGAGTACTGACCGCACCGAACAGCCCGTCAACAGCTTTCCGTACAGGTACGCATAATCAGTATGTCAACTCAAATGTGGCTATGATATCGAGAGGCTAATGCGGAATTTTGTAGACCGTGAGGCGATTTTTCGTTCGGGCAATGCGACAGTGGCCGAGACGCATCTGATCCGATCAACTGGTTCCCAGTCGAACTCTTTCACAGAGGAACACTGGAGTAGTGAAATCACCAGTTTTGTCACCGCTGCTCCACCAAAATTCATCCAAGTTCGTTTTTAGCTTTATCAGTAGACGTCAAGACCTAAAAAGCCTATCTGTCTCAGCGTCCTGCTAACTCTGAAGTCAAACTTCCTCTAGTGACAATGACATGGATTCCTCGTTTGAATGAAATTACATGGGCAGGTTGAAGATTTTCAGACGTTGCGGTCTTTGGCTTCGGTTCTGTCCATGACAGACTCCTGGAAGTTCAGCTCAAACAGGAAATGTTAAATAGGGAGAGGACGAGTTTTCATTTCCCATCCGTTTGAGAAAGATTGATGTAATTTTAGTTCTTCACCTATCACCTCCGATTGCACCATGTCTAATGGGTATGACAACAAGTTGGTCATGTTCGAGTCGAAGAGGATACATTCTGGTAAATGAAAATAATAACGGAAAGGTTTTCATGACCTTTCCGTTATTATTTTCATGGGACTTGTACAACCAGCTCAGAATGGATCGTTGAAAGGAATCGTTGAAAAGTGGCAATGGTCTGGCTCGATACTTAGCGATTTGAAAAAAATGATCAAACTTCGTTCGCTTTGCGTTTTGGTTTATGACCAAGTTCCTAATCCAACAGCCTTAGCTTTCGAAGAAATCCTTTCTCAACCGATGTAAGGTTGACTCGATTATGTCGTTGATATTTCACTTCACTTCACTGTATTGTTATAGCGCACCGCTGCGTGCATCAAAATAAATAAATAAATAAATAAAGGCACGTTTCATATTCAGGTGATCAAAGCGTATCGTATTCTGTCGAGCGATACCCCGACATTGGTCGTCGAAGTGGCCTCTGATCCACCAGCAATATTTGAATGGTTCTGCAATGATAAACCGGTGCAGCAGGTATATCTTGAGATCCAGGCTCAGTAATAAGTCAGTTTCCACCTGATGATATTATCAAATTTCAAGGATCGTCGACGCTTCCAAGCCCGTCATGGGCTAAATATAACCACGTTGACTGTGCATCAACCCGAACAGGGTGTCTACAAATGTACTGCACGGAATCCGGCCGGAGTTAGCACTAGTTATGGATACATAACTGTTAATTGTGAGTTGTGCTTTGGTTTTATTTTTTGCTTCAAAAAGGATCGAGTAGATACCACTGTTACGGAACGAGCTTTGTTGATGTGTGTATGTAGTTTTAGAGAATCACTAGTCCCCGACTCCTTGATTGAGTAGAAGCTGAAACATGTCCTTATCCTACTCATATTTGGTTATTTGAAGTGGCTGCCAATATATCCTATCCTATTGGATACGGGTTTGAGTTGCTGGACCCATTGAAGACTGAGTGCCTAGCAATTGATGACATGATCGGGTCATCCGAACGCCGTTACTGTCACGAGAAAATCAAAATGATGGTTAGGAGACCGTCGGAAGACTGAAGGAACACAGTTCAGCTACAGTCTTCATTTGACGAATTACTGATATAAAATATTTTTAAAGCGCTCTCACTCAGACGCACATGTAGCTTGAACATTACCAACTCATTCATTTACGTTTTTTGCCTTAATCCTTCCTTTTTCAGTTGAACACCAATATGATGAATGGACGATTGTTGATCGAAGTATGGTGACACAGGAGGGCCAGACTACTGTTACCGTACATCGATCACCACGTTTCATTAATCAGGTAACGTATTCATACCCTAAACACGGTAAGGTCCCAGCATTCATTTATGGCCTTCCAGGTTCCAAACCTTACCGTCCAGCCGGGTAGCGAAGTGGTAATTGATGTTGAGGTTGATGCGGATCCACCAGCACGGTTCGCCATTCTACTCGGAACCTTTGTTGCCTCTGTGATCTTAGGTAACATGAGTACGAGGTTTCCTTCAGGTTCACGTGGTTCGTGAATGGACGTGAATTCCGCGAGTCGTCGAAAGGTGTCGAACTGTTTTACCCCAGTGTGAATCGATGTGTCGTCAAATTTGCTTTCCCAGTATCAGGGGAATACAAAGTAGTCGCATCGAATGTACATGGATCGGCGATGAGCAGCGGATACGTCGAAATTCATAGAGGTAAAAATTTTCCAATGCAAAAGTTGAACCGGGATCAAGGATTGATGGAAAAATTAGCTTTATCGGTTCTCAAGTATAGTACTCGTCTTCGCTCAGTTTTTTTTTAACTTTTTAAGGCTGCTTTTAGACTTGAAATAGGAAGGCAGGATGATAAGAAAATTTATATATTTCTGGCAGTAGTCAAGCCCATGAGCAGTGGCGTTGATGGATTCTCGTGAATGCCAATCCTTCTGACTCGATATAAAACTGTAGAAGCATGAGAATTCATATCAGGCCCTAGATTAATGATGGGCAGGACCACTCATGACATCAAGGGTACTCTCTTGATAAGCGCAGTTACTACTTACGCGAACTACGGATTCGTGGAAGTTAGGTTAACGATTGAAGCGCCGAAGCTTCCTGATTAATTGTCTCGAGAATAGTTATACGCATTTTTATTAAATCTCTTATTTTATTCCTTGAAATGATAGACATCTTCCATCGCAGTCCCCTGTTTTACGTTTTGGAGTTCCTTCATCTGTTAACTCTAACTATGGGTTTAGCCATGGACAAAGTAGATCGTGTAGTGGTGCTGCGCTTCATAAACCAGATTGGCTTTGATATATACCTTTACGAGGGTATTATTCATGGCGTCTTTTATGAATGTGCCACCCCTCTCTCCAGTAATCTTGTATATCATCAGCTTCTACTTCTGTGTTTAAGCGAAACCTTCAAAACAAATGCGTCCACCGGTATCAGCCGGCGAGCATATTTCACGTAACATAATGGCAGCCAGTCATCATGCCGGTAGTACTGCTACGCCAACTGCCCCTGATGGTCAAGAATTGCTCCAAACGCATCAGGTTGGTTGAATCAGAACACACGTAGGATCGAAATCGTAACTATTCATTGTCAGACTGTGGATGTATATGAAGTAAATTACACTCAACGTGCATCGAGTGTTCCACGAGGAGTTCGTCATTTGGAAAGTCATGTCGAAATGCCGATTTCGCCAAGAAGACGAGTATCCTTGGAACAACACCGTGCAGGTAAAAGGACTACTCTCTTTGGGACCGACTATGAATCCCTCCTTGGCTTTTCATTTCGTGTTCATTTCTGTCACTTCTTTCGCTGTTACTTTCGTTGCTCTCACACGTTCCTTAGTTCGTCCATGTGCGTGCAACTGACTTTTCTTAGATAGAAGCACCGAGTCAATCACCTTCATTTCTAAGCCAAAATCAGAAGGAAGCACCTAATGTTTCAGTTGAGTGATGTAGGAGAGTAGGAGAGTGCAGCGAAAGTTGCTTGGCTCGAATAACTGCATCATTCGTGTGAACTAATTCCATTTCAGAGATCGGCAAAAAACTGCCCGACCGACTTCCACGCTCCCTGTACAAAACACGAAGCGAGGGCGCTCGCTATCTGCCCCATGCGCCAAATTTCATCACCACTCTTCCAGCCGAGATCACTGTGAACCCAAACGAAAAGCTCGTGCTCTCCGTCGATGTCACAGCCCTTCCAACGGCAGAATTCAGATGGGATGTGAACGGATTTGAAGTGAAATCGTCAAAGAACATCACGCTCCTGAATGAACAAAACCGATCAACGTTGGTGGTGCAACCGCCTATCAAACAGGGCAGATACAACGTGGTGGCCTTCAACAGTGAAGGCCGGGAAAGTCAGCAAACAAGAGTGCTTGTTGAGACCCACGTAGTGGAAGAAGCCCCGGCAGCTGAAACCAAGGCCGGTCCCGACATCCAGGAATCATCGGTGACGGTCACCAGCACGAACGAACCGGACTGGGATATCGTGGACAGCGTTGCCTCAACTGCTTCGACGACATCTTTCCTGACGGTCACCAGGCGGGAACTACCTGCAAAAGACGAAGTACCAAAAACGAAAACTGTAATCAAAGAGGAAAAAACCATCGTTCTCAACGGTGTGGCTTCACAAATACCAGTTGTTGTTCAAGAGATGAAAGCTGAGGAGACCACCGAGTCTTTTGTGAAAGCAAAGTCGGCTCCGCGAGTTGAAGAGAAGCTCCCTAAAAAGCCGGTTCTGTTGTCAGAGCCGTGGCAAGATCTTCACTTGAAAGTCGGAGAAAAGCTCATTCTTGAAGTGAAAGTCGACAGCATTCCTCCAGCCACTTTCCGCTGGTACGTGAATAATTTTGAGGCTAAGAACGGACAGTTTATCTCCATTACACAGCCCCACGAAAATGTCAGTATCGCGATCTTCTCGAAACCAACTCCAGGGCAGTACAAGGTGGTGGCGGCGAATCCGCTGGGTGAGGTGACCACTATCACCAGAATTACAACAGAGCGCACAGTGGAGGAGTTCAAAGAGAGCACAACCGTCACCACAAGCCTTCCAAGGCCGCCACTGTTTACATTAAAGAAGAAACCTATAATCACAGTACGAGAAGATCTGCCTAAACCGCCACACATAATTGAAAAGTTGCCCCCATTGCTAAGAATGAACTCGACAAGTCCGATTTCACTGCAAGTGCGAGCGGACGCTGTTCCGGAAGCTACGTTTATGTGGCTCCTCAACAACTTCGAGCTGAGGAAAACTCAAAACATTGAGATTAGCCGATTGGCAAGCAACGTTTCACAGTTACATCTTCAGAAAGTGCAGCCGGGAAGATATGATGTGGTGGCAAGCAATCGCCTTGGACAGGACTCGAGTTCCTGCAAGGTGATTGTTCAGTATGAGCAGGAAGAGCCTGCCGCTTCACCGAAGCCACCGCCAGTTTTCACCCAGTCCTTATCTAAGGAGACAGTTGTTCTTCTTGGGGAGGAAACTAGAATAGAAGTGATTGCCTCCGGGACACCTCCTTTCAGTTTTAAGTGGTTCATCAATGGTTCAGAGATCAGTTCCAGTAAAGACATTGAAATAGTCGTAGATGGGAACCGATCTACACTGCGTGTACAGAAGTCGTTAGGAAATAAAGCGGTATTAATAGTAGAGGTTACGGATAGGAACGGTACGGCACGTTCCGAAACAATCATCAAGGAGATCTCAAAGACAACGACGATGGTGGAAGCAATACCACCCAGAGTTACAACCACTGTGAAGGAAGTTACGGAGACCAAGAAGGAGGTGGTCGAGAAACAGCCGTCTCCCGCGGCGAATAAGGCGCCAATGTTTATACAAAAACTTGACAACCTTGAGCTTATGGAGGGTGACACTTTACGATGTCATGTGAAAGTGAGTGATGAAAGTGACAGTTGTACCTTTGAATGGTATGCCAACGACATGCAAATCACTTCTGGGGAACAAGTGTTCATCGAATCGGGTCTTCGGGAAAGCCGGCTCTCAATAGAGAACATGGGTGAAATGAGTGGTGTCAAATTGACCGCTATCGCCCGTAATCCACACGGAACATCAGTCAGCGCAGCTGAGTTGAACGTCGTCAGAAGTGAGTTTAACTAACTCTGTTGATGTCCTGTTTTGTTGGGTGTTCTAATGATGTTAACAATATGCAGTACCGTGTAAAAGTCCGGTCAACTTAGGGACCATTTGCAATTCTATAACTAATGAATTTAGAAGTGGCTTAGTGCGGTTCCATTCCAAGGAAATGCGACTTTCTTTCAGAATTGTAGGGTGTTGGGAATGAACCTCCCGATTCTACATTCTAGTTCTTGGCCGACGCCTGACCAACTCCCACAGCGAACCTAGATAGGAAGGGGCGCATTTCCACAGTGGAGTGGTGGGAAGGGGCGCACTATCACACACGCATGATCGTCGGTCAGAACTCCGGCTCGAGCCAGTCCTGAGCCAACCGAGCCTTCCTCCCTTTCAGTGTCGGTTAATCGGTACCAGACACGTTTGAGAGGATAAAAGCTCAGACTTGTACATCGGCTGGCCACAGCAATTCATTGTATAGGCCACCTACGCATTCAATCAGCTACTACGATTCTGAATGGAGGTCAAATGCGGGGGCGCATCCCTCAGTTTAATGCCCAAAGACTTTAAGACAGTTACATTTGCACTAGATTTTCGCCAACAGGAGCCGAGCCGGTGAGCTCAAATGCCGATTTGCTTATACATGGTACTGCTACTCTAGGTGATACTGCCTGATAAACAAGAGACTCTAATGGGCTTTAAAAATTCAGGGCCGGATGAGTCATTCGAAATGGTTCCACCTGATGTCCCAGAAGAATCCGCTCCTAAAATTATCGAACCGTTGCATTCAGCTTCATTTATTGACGGTAATATTTTTCATGGTTACTGTAAATGCTTGCTTGGAAGGTTGTCCATGTAGAAAGAGTTCCTGATCCCAGAGCTTCAAAATGATTTTAGAGTACGATTACACGCTCTTGAAATTCAGTTCAGTCGAACCGTAGCGCGCTTCTTTGGACTTTTTAACCATGAACTGGATCGTTGGAAATCCATTTCAGCTCAGTTTTAGAAGAAATATTCAGATGCGAGACCTCATTTTCGATTCAATTATACGCTTATACGTTCCTTGAACTAGGCCCCTCCCCATTTCAGATGCCTGCGACAAATTTTGGCAGCAGTCCTTCAGCCATTCGGTTCATACCTACTGTTTCACTCAGTTTATGTCCTTCTACTCAGAGGCATCTACGTTGTAGATCTGAGAAGTCATTTTTCTATCAGAATTGTGCGACATCAGGGGGCAAAATCCTGTGCAGATTTACCGAGATGTTTGATTTATGGGAAAGGCGTCGACTCAGTAGGAATCCATTCCCATGACTCACAGGCTGAGCATTTATCATTTATGCGAGAAAATTGTTGAGAAAAAAATGTCATGTGCTCTTTGAGTTGAGTAGGAGGCTTTTGTAGAGTTTTAGATAAATGTCATCAATGAATGGACAAGCATAGGAACGATTTCTGAGTTTTGCCTACAAATTGTGATATTTACTATACATTATACTAAGTAACAACTGTATGATATTATTTCGATCTCCAGCAACGATCAGATCCACTTAAGGACAACCAATGGTTCTCCGTTGCCGAATCAAGGCAGTGCCTTCGGCTGTGATTGTTTGGTCGAAGGATGATCTCAATGTTGATGAATGGGTTATCAATAAGGACATTGTCACTCAGGTACTTTTTAGCGACAATGTCTCGAATTATTAATCTTCACTGAACTTCATCAGCTCCTGAGTGATCCAGCTATTTCCAGATACATCCCGATGGAATTTGTGAACTGATGAATCCCGAAGTTTATCCAGAGGATAGTGGTCTGTACAAGTGCACAGCCACTAATCCTCATGGAACTGCAGAAACTGCTGCATACATCAATATTCAGGGTGAACTATTTCGGAAATACCGAAGTGTTAATTATTTTCAAATGGAAAGCGATTTGTATTTCCTTACAGGTCCCCTCGACTACTCCAAAGGCACTGAAGACGGTTCGGCAAGCGCCGAGTCAGCGATGATGCCAGAGGAGCCGCCGAAATTCGTCGAGAAGCTGACCGCTGAGACAGACGGCGCTTACGATCTAAACTACATTCGACTCATTTGCAGAGTGAAAAGGTGCGAAACAAATTTCTATCTACCAACTGAGGTTATTCGGGTAACGTGTGAGAACCGTCCCTGTTTTCTGAGGGTATTCTACTGGCATTAAATCAGTTCCTACGATCCACCTCCAATCAAAGGCCCGGCTCAAGACAAAAATGATTTCGGCGATCACCCTAGGATAAACCTGCAACCAGGATAGCACAGAGAATGCTGGTCTGAAAACGACTTACAGTAGCGCTCAAAAGTCTTCGGTGAAATGGCCCTTCAGCCGTACTTTTCAGTCGTAACTCCTTTCCCACTGGATCTAATCATACGAAAATTTCATATTTGGAGCGTGGGTGTATTGTGAATATTTACCGCTATTAACCTGCAATGTGATCATGTTCCAGATATTCCAAGGAGCATGAGCTCAAAATCGACTGAAAATACAGATGATGGTCCTTCTAGAATCTCTTTCCTTTTTGTCATGTCTAAAGTGTACGAGCGGTAATGCCAAATACAGCAGATGAGAAAAACGCACATAACGTGCGAATAAGTGCAGACGTCGATAACCTTACTTTTAGCAAAATCTGCCACCGCAACAAACACCTTGCTCTATCTGTGGATATTGCAGCTTTGCAGTCAAATAGTGTTAGATAGGGTGAAATATGCTCTAGTTAAACATATCCAAATTTTGCGCGATTTGGTCGGCTAACAAAAAAGTTATGAAAGAAAGAGCGTCAAAGCATTTCACCGAAGATTTTTGAGCGCTACTGTAGATAAGGAGTAATAAGAGTCTCAGAATCAGCTAAGCCGACGTGAACACCCGAGGCGGACGAGTTCTCATAGCATTTCTAGGGCTTTAGAGGTTGCATAAATTGCACCGATAAGCTCGCGTTGAACGCAGGCCGCTCACTGTAGCCAGCTGCACACACTGACTAACAATTTGGGCAGCTCCTCCAAGCATCCCTGCAACTTGACGTTACATACTCGTCCAACCCCTTATTTTGGATTTTTCCAAAGGCTCATATTTCTCCAAATCCCCGACTTTGGTAATTTCTTCCCCGTTTTCGCATTGTTCTGTTCTACCCCTTCCATTATTCGTCTAGCTGGCTAATGATCGTGTCCAACCTAATATCATGTCTTTGATTGCTACATATACTTCGGGATAGGGTATTTGGTATAAGGGATATAGGAATTCGGTATAGGGATGGAGTCAAAGCACAGGGTCAGATTAGCGCAGTGGATGGATTGGGTTTATAGTATTAGTAACGAGGGTGGTGAAGAAGGTCATTTATGTGTCTCAGGATTGTGATACAGTAAACTTCAGGAAGGTAAACCAAACATTTTAGTATTACCCGTGCAAAAATCACGTGGTGGAAGAATGATGTACAGCTCATACCCGGTGAGAAGTACGAACTTCACGAGTTCTCTGACGGTGCTCTCATTCTGACGATTCATTCGCCTACTCCTTCCGATAATGGTAAGATCGTTCATCAGTTCAATAAATATTCTGAAATTTCATAAAATAGAGCCCATTTTTGAAATTGAACTCACTTCACTTGTCCGGTAATCTTCACCGAATCTGATTATGCTCAAAGACGATACTTTATTGAACAACTTTCAAGCAGCGTCTAAAAAGTAGCACTATACCTCGAATGAAAGTCATTCAAGGGGATCGAAAATCGCGACCAAGTATGGTACCTGATTGCCTCCGAAGAACAGTAAACCAATAAGGGTCAATGACCCAAGACTGTTCTTAGGATTTGAGAACACTGAAGATATTGTACTCGGCTGAAACAGGACGCTTATACGAAGAATCCGTCCAATTTAGGACAGACAATTATTTACTGGACGTTCTGAATTGGAGGATCCCTTGGAAAAGAAATATTATGAATTCGGGACCCACAAGAGGGCAAGGCACTCTGCAATGTGTTCAGGGAGCCGGAAAAGGTTCTCAAAAATTGTTGGCGACTGAAGAAAATAAATCGTGCCCACGAAAGTGGATGCAACATTAAATCCATACGTTCGTGTATGTGCAGGGGCCCACCATTTGTTAGGACGGAACAGAATCACATCCAGTCATTAGCCGCTCGCTTCAAGGTTGATTTTATGACCATTTACTGCGAACATTCAACTTTTAGGCATTTACACCTGCAAAGCGGAATCAGAAAATGGCTTGAGCAGCACCAGCTGTGAAGTGATCGTTCCCACTAGGACGATAACAACAGAGAAAGTGAGTGAAACTCAAACAGAAACGGAAACCATCACGGAGACCGTTGATCATTCTTCATTCGAAATAACTGAGACCAGCAAGGAAGACTACATAGCCACCACAGAAATCACCAAACACGAAGGTAAGCAAAATCTCGGATTCGGGATTTCCGATTGTTTTAAGCCAAAATGTTACCCTTTTATAGAAGAGTACAAGCTGCTTGTGAAAGTGGCGGAAAACGTGGCCAGCGCTTTAGTTGCCAATGTGTTCGTGGATGCAGTACGTGAAGCTGTGAAGAAGATTATGGAAGAGGAGAGCGAAGAGGTTAGTGAAAAGCTCTTTAGAGAGGATTAATGACCTGTGTCGTGGGCTATTGGACTTATTGTCGACGAAATAATTAGAATTTGATGAAGAAATGGGAAATGCCAGTATCCTGCAAAAATACCCTGGGCTGAGCTCTCTCTTGCCAGTCTTTTGCTTTGGCTAGGAATAACTATCACGAGCTACTTCATGACGATTGCTGTACAGTGATTACAGAGGAGCTCCCGTCCCTAACTTTTGGGGGAAGTCTCATTTTTTGCCAACGTACCAAATTCCAGGAAGAAATTGAAGTGACAAATGCACCACGATTCGAAACTTGCATTGAGCGGTACGTGGTCAAGGAGAACGACACCGTCACGATTAGCACAGTGGTTACGGGCGAGCCTACACCGTTCATCGAATGGTACTTCAAAGACCAAAAGCTGAACGTCACTGAGTAAGTCGTAGAAAATCTTTTTTGTTTTTTATTTTTAGTTTTTTTTTTAACAAATGAATCCAAGAACGAATGAGGTTGACACTTGAGGTGAGTAGGCAACCAATAAGCCAAACGCAGCGGTATGTGCTTGTGCCCCAGATGACTATGAGTTGCCCCAGACATCATGACTCACTTCAATGATCCGGGGCAAATGAGGGAGAAAATGGGATTATTTGTTCGACTTCGAACCCAAATAAGTTTGGCGGCGATAAATTTGAGAAAAATTGGTCAGCTCCTCAACATAGTCCTCAATACATTGGTCTACATTTGCAAAATTACAGGCAAATCAGCATGGGCTACGAGAACAGAGTCGCTACTTTGATTTTGAAAAACGTCACCTTCGCTCAAGAGGGAACGTACTACTGTCATGCCACGAACACCCATGGGACGACAGTGCTGCCCAGTGAAGTTAAAGTTGTACCCGGTTAGCTACAGCTCCTGTTCTCATATAAATCCAAATACGGAAATATTAGATACTCAAATGTGAAAATTCCAGAGAAAGCATCTGATACAGTAAGGATATCGCTGGCCAAGTATGATAAGCGAGAAGGCAGTGAACAGCTGATCACGAACGTCCATGCCTATCATACTGATGAACTACATGAGCAATCGATTGGAGTACATGTTCCCGAAAAGGAGAGCGTATCCGGGCGATGTTCTGCAATCCCGAGCCGTTCGGAAAAGATTGCAGAGGAGCCACCGGAACAGTTAACCATCGAGAAACAACCTCTCGAACAAATTTCATCTCAGCAGAAATCTGAAACTGAGCAATCTGCTGAAAAACCTTCAGCCTTTGTTCAACCATCCGAGCAGCCGGCAGTTGGTGTCCAACCTACTGAGCAACCTCCAGCAGCTGTTGAACCGATTGGACCAAGTCCGATTCCACCACCCAGGAAACACACCCCGAAAGAAAAGGAAGTTGTAGTACCAATCATTAGGGAAACATCGAGGACAGAAGACGATGTTCGAGAGTCTGAGGTAGGTATCTCTAGACCTGATGCTTTGTTAATAGCTATTATTTTGCACTGTTAGAGTCTCAGAAGAGTGACTGGTTGTGAGCAAAACTGCGTCGGGCGAGATTCGGTCCGGCCCGTGCTTGTGCTTCTGAGCGCCATGCTCTTTATCCCTGATATACCGAGAGCCGCTTGCCCTGACCTTCTTAGTGCTATAGCTAGGCTAGTACTTTGAGATATGTAGATAGGGTCCTCACTCGATACCCTCGTAAAACTTTCAGTGACATCAATAATAGCGCATGTTGAGACGATGGGATAGCACGATCCTGATACTTTTCAAAGGTTCTTACTGTACATTGAGGAAATAGAAACTAACGCCCGGTGGCCTTTTGTTTTTTGGCATCACTGGAACTAGCAAAAATCCCACTCAATGAGCTTTTTCTAGGAGTTTTTAAAGTGCAAGGTCAATCATTCGTGTGAAGAAGTTGTTCTTAATTTAAGGAACGGAAGGTTCGATCAGTGGCGGTCAAGTTCGCGGAGAAATTAACGGAAAACGTCATGAGTCAAGTAAGTATGTACTGTCATCGTTTCCGAGCTTTTATTGTACGAAGCATTATGCCTGTAAATGGGCTAATAGGCCCCATTGCGGTCTCTGCGTTTGGAACTTGGCCAACAGTCTTGATCCTATCTTGACCCTTATTCGACATGGTTTTTTTCCCAGCTGTGGATAGCGCAATATTTTTTAAAAGGCACTCTTTGCTTCCTTTTTTCATTTTTGCTGGTTTCTGCAGCTCAGCCTAGTTATCAGCAACGCAACCTCTGGAGCATTATTATACACGGATTAGGGGTGATTCCGCTGAACTTGTCTTGGTCTTGGTTCGTCTCCTTAGCTGAAAATAGTGCAGAAGTAGTTTGAAAACATCATTTACAGGCTCAAACCGATCTCCGCAGTTCCGTGCAAACGGATGAGTCCACCATCAGGATCACTCAAGTTTCAGGGGCGAAGGTGCTCGAGAAGGGTGCACAGGTGAACTCATAGGAAGGCCCTCTTTTTGTTACCTTCTCCTTATACCTGGAGCTTCAGGACACGGAGGCTGTGGAAAAAGTGCCTACAACTATAAGCGCTTTCCCACTACAAACGTCAACGATAATCACCAAATCTGCAGCTTCAATGGAGGTTCGTTTTTCACATGGTCTTTCACATGGTCATTTTGGAAAGTACTGTACTACATCGAGAGTAGAAAAATTTGCAGACAGCGCCCCATATGAATATGTACATAGGTAGCCTGTGACGACTGTATTCACTTTAAGACTACGCTTAGAGTATGGTTAGGCTATTCTTCCCAGGAAAGACTGCTATATCAAGACGTTACCCATCTCGAGCTGTATTTTTAAAAGGTTGCCAAATCGATAAGCCTTTTCCAAGGAGTATGAGCGCAATCACTGCCGGTCGTTAAAAGGCGAACTTCCATTGCGATGGTCAATCCCCTTTTGAAATGTGTTCACGCATTTGTATTCACTGCGTAGCGTTAGTAACATTTGAAGTCATATATCGTTAATAGAATGAATTACTACCCTCGGCCTGAGCAGCTGCCAATCCAGGTTTCGATGCCGGCGGGAGTGCATGGGGTAAGCTCCTCGGCGCTATCTCGCTTTCGTTTCCTACAGGTCTTGAACTCGGAATTAATTGTTTGTACGGGATTTCCAAGTAGGAGATTGTCACGTTCAGGAAACTAGTCAGGCTGGAATGACTACAATCGACGTCCGCAAACCGGACACTCAATTCGATCATGTGGTTACGGTAGTCGAACCGGAGGTAAGCGTCGAACTTTTATGAATTCTTGATCTAGCTCATGGGACCCGATTTCATCCGTCTAGGTTGTTCAACTCGGTCTACGGCTCCCATCGCCCAGCGTACCGTCAATGAAGTTTATCGACTTAGAGACGATTCTTCAACGACCAGGTACTTCGTCTTCAGCCAATACACTGATTTCATCGCCTCACCGAGGAGCAGCGAACGCTGAGCATCGGATCGTGCTTCTCGAAGGAATGTCACAGAAATTCCACAACGCCATGACTTTGAGTTTGAAGAAGGTAAGTTGATGGGCTTCTTTATTTCTAGAAAACATGGTAAATGGTGTGATACTGTAGAAGCGGACCCAATGTTCTAGTCTCTCACGCTCGAGTTTTAACAGTTCCCAAACTGCCTCCGTTAGTCTGGGAAGGTTGCATTTTACTTGGTCTGCCTCCGTTTTAGTTGCTGTGCAGATCGCATTCTAAGCAATAAAATAGCCGACTACTGTTTTCCGCTTGTAGGCATTGGGGCCATCTGAAGGACACATGCCTCGCGGTGACTTTCTGCCAACAATAAAAAAGTCCTTATAGTTTCAAAAAATTCAAAAGAATCATTTCCATGGAATAGTTCCTTCCTTAGGCCTCAAAGTGCCTCCCATGTCACAATATGAATTTCATCGTATTTTCAGGTGAAAAGACTTGCAACTGAGTCGGCTGAACCGTCGTCATTTGTTCAAGTCGAAATTATAAAACCAAATGAAACGAGCGAAGAAGTGTTAACCATCGTCAATGCAGAAAAACTCATTCCAGATCTGTTAAGAGTGGCCGCAGCAGCCAGCAAATTGAAGGTTAGAGCATCGGTAAATCAGCTCCATCGGAATAGCTCACATTCAACAGTTCCAGATGGAAAACGTCACCGTAAGTCTGGTAAAACAAGGCGATGCAGCTCATCAAGAACTCGTCATCGAATATGAGAGTCATGTTGAAGATGCCGCCCACTTCAACCTATCCCAGCTTCTCTATGAGAATCCCCAACGCGAGGTTTGTACACCTTTGTCGCGCTTTAGCAGTTCTTCGCTTGATTCACAGCTCTCCAGGTGAGCTCGCGACAAGAGACGTGGTCTCGCCGATCACGATTCTCTGATGTAGACGAGAATGTGGTGGCAGTTTTCATGGAAGTCGACGCTAACTGTCCTAATCAGGTATTGCAGCATAGCAGTAGCGTTTAGCATGACATGCTTACAAACTATAAAGAGGAAGTTGCAGAGTGTGGAAATCGTGGCGTCGGTGAGCACACCGTTAGAGAGCAAAGTAGATCGATCTCCATCATCTCCATCTCCAGAAAGGTTAGAGGTGTCTGAGTCCCTGACGGAATCGTCGAGCGCAGTGGGACAACAGATTCCAAAGTAAGAACAATTTTGAAGGTAGTTTTACGAATTCAGTGTTATGTTTCTATATTAGCTGCAACCCTGGCTGGCTTCACTAAACTCATTGCTATGCGTTTTCGCAATCGCTGGGGAGAAACTTGCCAAAGAATCTGAAATACTTTGAAAACGGAGGGATACCGATCCACTTTTAATTGATCGCCAATCTACAAGATTCTGGAAGGAGTGCCGGAATTCGATCCATGAACCCATGCCGATCAGGGAGAGGTGTTCGATTGGCCCAAAATTCATTTATTTAAGACCCGAATTTATTTATTTTAGGCTTTTGAATCTGTAGCTCAGCCCGGAATGGCTACAGATTCAAAAGTTGTTCAAAATTTTGTAGAGAGGGCAATAGGATTTTCACGTGTTGTTGTGAGATCTCTCGAAATTTGACCCATTCTCGATTATTTACAAACTTTTCATCACAATTTTATCCATCTTCACAGCTTATTAACTAATTTTTGGGGAGTTTGTTGGCATGATCAATTCTCATTCTTTTCTTCTGAAGGCTAAGAGATATTACGGAAGATCCATCTGTAGGGAGCAGGGCCCAGATTCGATTAAATTCCAAGACCAGCTTGAGGGTAGAGACACGTTGTCCTTTGTTTCCCTGCCCCTGCCCTCGGCTTTAGGAGATGATTGAGGTGATCCATGTTAGCTGCCTCAATCTTGGTTACTTCTCAGATTCGTCAGAACGTTGCAAGACTGTCAGACGGTGATCGGAAGAAGTGCCCAATTCAAGTGCATCGTCACCGGTATGCCGCCACCAGAAGTGGCATGGTATGTCGATGGAGATGTCATTCATTCCTGCCGGTATGCCTTTTAGTCATGGTCTCGCACCCCTATTTCAATCGCTGCTCACAACGTTTTTTAAGGGAATACGAAATCGTCTACGAGGACGGGGTCTGTATTCTGCGAATTAACGAGGCAATGGCTGAAGACGAAGGCGAGTACTCATGTGAGGCGAAAAATTCAGCTGGCAAAGCGGTGACCAAGTGCTACCTCAAAGTTCTCAGTAAGTTCTTTAGTTTCTATTACAACATGCTTTTTTTGAATGGGAATTCAAAGTGGACGTTGAGCAACGACATCTCAAGAGCCAAAATCACAAAATAAAACGTCGATAATCCTTTCTCATCATTTATATTCATCCGATGCTATGATGATTTTTGCTAGACATATACGTATACGGCTTTAGCCATTTTAGTCCCTCGAAATAACCCTCATGCCTTCCAACCAACTGCTAACCTTCAGTTCATTCAAGTAGACCTGCTTACGTTTTGTTTTGTGTTTTGTGCCTTTTGTATGTGTGTTGTCTGGCGGCTACGCTCCCACCCATATGCATGATTCTGCGAGTAAAGCCAAACTCTGCCCGGTTTCCTTTTCAGAAGACGAACCAACGCAACCACTTCGACGCTTTATTCAGCATGTTCCATCGGTAGTCGAGCTAGTCGATGATGATGCCGCGGATTCGTTCGATTCGTTCGAGTGGGAGGAGAACAAGGCTAACAGACTCTTTCCTTCCGATACCGACTCGTTTAAGGGCTCTTCCATTACTTACCATTCGGAATTCGACCTTTCTAGAATTGTCAACTATAACGAGGACATGGAGGAGACCAACGCTTTCCACAGATATTTTGATACTGCCATAGTCGGGATTATAATAATGGAACGGGAGCAGCGTGAACGAATTTACGCTTCGTTTTTAAGCAGACCGGCTGCGAGCGCTCATGTGGACCTCGTCATTCCTAAGCCAGCATCATACAGTTCGGCGGCGCATCTTTTTGCTTTACCATCAGTCCATATCACTCACTCCGATATCTTGGGATCCCTCAAAAAGACGGAAGTTGAGCAGATGACAGGAGAGCAGTATGAAGAAGATCTCAGAAAAACAGAAAAACCTCGTGAGCCTGACTTACCTCTGAAAATGTCGTACAAAGGGCAGGAAATAGCTATTTCAGTAAATAAGATAGAAAAAGAGGAAATGATCCTGAATAAAGTTGGTGAAATAGAAATCTCCAAGAAAACCTGTGTGGAGACCTCTCTCGACTTCGATACCGAGCTGGATATCACACAATCCATCAGAAGAATCCGTGACGCTTTGCCTGATCAAACCGGTGACCTCGATCATGTAACAGGGCATCGATTTGAGGAAAACACTATTTCCCATGAGATGTCGATGACTGTCAGTCCGGAGACCAAGTATGAGGATCTGAGTTTGAAAAAACAGACCTATCAAGGGCCGAGATTGCCAGAAAGACCTCGCGCACAGTCAGCCAAACCGACACCACGTCTTTTTGGAGACACAGGGAAGTCAGTCTCTGAAGGAGCTGCAAAATTGGAATCAACCATGTTCGATCCTGAGTTTCTCAGTAAAATGAAGGAAATCGAGCGAATTGCTCGTCAGGTTGACGAAGAACTTGGTCAACTTTCTTCGTCTCCTCGTCGTAAAGGTTCACCTCCTGAAGATGTGAAAGAGATTGAGGAAGCGATTTACAAAATATCTGATCAGCTCATGCTCGCACGTCCCATAACAGAAGCCCAGGCAGAAGCAAACGAGGAGTTACTCAGAACCACTCTCGCAGACATGATTTTGAACCCGACTAGGACCGCCGCAGAGGAGCTCGAGCTCATGAAACGTCCCATACAACTGTTGAAGCGGAAATTATCCGATCTAGAAAACTCTCTCTTGGAAGACGCAGAGGTGACGGATATTACTGAACATCCTTGTGTTGTCACAGAGACAGCTATTCTCACAGGGGAGACACCCCCGATTTTGAGATCTCAGACAGGCCCTCGGGCTCGAATTCCGAGCGCAGACTATTTGAGGGTGACACCGCTCACGTCAAGCATTAAAGATCAGCTGTCTAGTCTTGAAAAAATGATTACCGATCATATGAACGGCGAAACTTCAGATTCTACCGAAGAGACGGCAGAATCTGAAGTACAACCTCTAATTAAGAGCGGTAATCATAAAAAGCACGAGTTACACGATCTGTTCGTACAGATCAACAACGAAATAAACACAATCAAAACCTACTGCCGGACGCAGCTGTCAAAGAAGGGCACGGATGCGGTGATGAACGTCCTTCATAAGGTTCGCACTCATGTGGCGAGCATTGTGAATGTGATGTCGCTATCGAAGAAGAAGCATCCCAAAATTCATCGCAAGCACACTGCGTCTGTCACTAGGGAGTTCGACCTCGAACGACCTGTCGAGGAACACCAGATTACGGCAGTAGTGATGGCGAAGTCATTTTCAATGGAGAATTCTGATTACCACAAGTCGTCTACCGCTGCTTCTACAAGTGACGATACATGGAGGTACTCTACGGAGCTGAAAAGCTCCTGGAAAGGAGCTCTTCGGGGTGATGGCGGCGAAGATAGCGAGCCGCCATTAATTGCAACTGTTGAATCCACCACGGAGGAGGAAGCGCCGCCTGCTCCTGTCGCTCCTCCGCGACGTCGCCGAACCCGCAGTGAAGACGCTGAATCAATAGATCCACCAACCAGGCCTCCTAGAAAAATGAAAGATATCAGGAAACGTGATCTCTCGCTAGACGATAGACTCACTTCAAAACGTGCAGATATCGTACATCCACCCGAAAGAGACAACAATTCTCCTAGTAAAACAATAAAGTCCTTCGCTGGAGACACAATTGACATGTTGAGGAATTTAGGCTGTGTACGAGCCCAAAAAGATGACGCGGATGACTTGGAGAAATCACTCTTAGAGGAACTTAGCCAGATGGCTGTGTCCCAATCTAAAGGCGAAGTTCTATCAGAAACCGAGTGGGTTCAATCAGAGTTGGAGCAATCGTTAAAGAGAGCAGCACAAAAGGCACAGGCCCTGAGTAAGAGTGACGACGAACACGAACTTGAGCCCATTTCCATATATGAAACAGCGGCAGATCCTCTCACAAAGGATGAAACCTATTTCATGCCGAAACCGGAGGAAATGGTTTCACTGAAGCCAGAACAGGCCGTAGATATGAACTATGCAGGAACATCACTTTCTGCGGCATATCTTAAGCTCTCTGAGGCCACTGCAGCTTTGGAGATTCCACTAACTAACGTGATGACAGCGTCAGGTGACGTTGGGATTGACGATGGTGTGAGTTCGGTGCAGCTGATCTGTGAAGAGTCAGACTATACCACCGACACGGACACTTCAGCTCTTCTGAAGGGAACTGTACAATTTTTCAATAGATATTCACCCAAAGATGCGACACCACAGTCTGTCTCCTCTTTGAGTGTATCCCAAAGGAATTCAAAAATAATGCCTGAACTGATTGAAAAAGACGAATCGGTCGAAATCGATGTCGATATTGAGTTTCATAACTCCGAAACTAATGAAAAAGAGGATGTAGAACTACTGTATACAGAAGTGAAAGTGATGACGAAGAGTGACGAAAAGGGCAAAAGTTTTCGTTCATCACTTTACGAGAGCCATGATCCATCCCTCGAGAAAGAATCTGTCTCGGAAGATACCGATCACCTTGTGCTGGAGGAAGCTCACCTTTCTCAAATGGTGTCTTCGGAATGGACAGACGACACCGATAGAATGACACCGTCGTCGAGAACGGCTATAAAGGAGACGGACATTCTTAGCGACGACTCGGTGATCACGGAAATAGACCGCTCTATATTAGACAACGCTGAGGGAACATTCACCTTCTTCCGGGCTCGAGAGAAAAAGGCTGTGATCGCCGTAGTCTACCCAGATGTGAGGTTGTTTGTTAGTGCACGAGTCGCCGAGAACACCTTTGATATAGAAATCCAACAAGAGCCTGAGTGTTTGGCATTAGTAATAAGGGTGATTGAAGATCAGGTGAATTTCACCTCACTGACCGTGATGGAGTTCACTTCTCAACAATTAAGTGCCCAAAGAACCTTTGACGAAGTGGATGAGGAGGCGAGCTCGCTTGAAGACATTGATGGTGACAGTCGCACGGGAATCACTGTGTCGATTATCGCTAGGAGTTTACATGACGGGATTTACGCCTCTCTCGAAGAAATCCCTTGGGGAGAAGTCGAGATGACTCTTCCCGGGTGCGAAACTATGGGGAAGAGCATCGAGGATGAGTCAAAGACGTCTCTTCAGTTCAATGTCACTGTGTCCGAGACGAATCCCGATGAAAGGAAATCCATTCGTTCCCAGGCATCGATGGAACTGTCTCAAAACACCGTTTCCGAGGCGGACAACACATTAAGCACCGGAAGTATTAACATACCAAGTTATGTGATCAAATTGGGATCAACTGCAACAATCACCTGTGAGCTAAACAATTACCTTCCGCCAAACAGCAAAATAGACTGGTATAAAGGCTCATCTCAAGTGGTGACCTGCCCAGGAAAGCTGGACAGGATCAGCCACGATCTTCTCGAAGTGCTCATCATTAACAATATTGAAATGGAAGACAACGAGTTGTATAGTCTCAAGGTAAACGACGACATCTTCCCAGTGGCCTATTTGATCGTGGAAGCACCATCTACAGAAGAGTTCAGCAGCGCTACCATTCTCACTCCTCCCCAAACGCAGTTTGTTATGGAGGGGCAGCCTACTGTGCTGATGTGTCAAGTCAGCGATCCAAGTCAAGAGATCGTGTGGTTGAAAGATAGGAGGCCACTCAAAGAGACGGCTCGGTTGCAGCTGGAGAACACGGGGGATGGTTGGAGCCGAGTGGTATTCTCGCATACGCGGATGTCCGATCAGGGCACATACTTTGCGTATCTCGGTGAGCAGAGCGTCGCTATCACTCTCGTAGTTGAAGGTAAGTACAGTTCCCAACAGGATGGACCTTTTTTGCTTGCATGGCATGTTTTGTTTAGAACGTATCGACGAAAAAGAGGTAACAGTGGTCGCATCGGGCACCGAGAGTGAGGACGAGGACGTGCAGGAGTATCTGATGCCACCGGGCAGTACAGCCACGATCGCCTGTGAGCTGGAGGACGGTGACCACGTGCCCAGCCTTGTATGGCTGAAAAACGGCCATGAGATCACTTTCACAAATCCGAATAAGATGGAGCACGTAGTGAACGGCCTCAAGCACTATCTAGTCATTCACGACACTTCTCCTAAAGACACTGGGCTCTATAGTGTGTCGATTTCGAACACAGAGTTTCGAGTGGCGCATTTGGCTGTTAATGACCTGGCCACAGTATCTCAGAACCTCCGTAGAAAACGCATCTCGAATAGTTCATTGCACTAATGCACTTCTTGTTGTTTTACGCTTGCGCTTAAATCGTTGTATCAGAAATGTACGAGGTTCCGAGATGCCCGTTTGAGACTACTTCTATACTCGGCGACGTCGCTGCTAGCTGCCTATACCAGATATGTTTGTTGTTTGCTGCCTCACTTCGCTCTGCCCCTCAGCGTTGCCGCCGCTCTCTGCCTCACACATTTCCACTTGAGCATTACCTCTTTTGTAGCGTAATTATTCATATCAGACTTCTAGCCAGAAGCAGCTGACGGCAGTATTCGCCGAGTATAGGAGCAATACAAGGGATCTCTATAAATTGTACATATCCATAAATATTGTTATTTGTTGGACAGCAGTAACATTGTGCTTCGTTACTAACCTGCTCAATGGATTTTATTTTTTTTTTCATAAAAGTCATGAAGCTTATTGATCTTGTTGCTCGATGTTCACATAAAAACGAATTCCACATAAAGGCACTGGGTTTTAAATTCGTAAAAAGAAAATAATGGCGCTGTTCAGCTGAAGAGCCAACTGAAGAGACGTGCGTTCCGGCGGGTGCCATTGCGACGATAAACTGTGAAACGCTCACCGAGCAGTTGAATATTGAATGGAAAAAGGTTTGTTTTGTTCTGAGAGCTGTGGACAGTCAAGTCGTGCTATAGACTACATAACAAATAAGCAATGCTCATGCTCCAACAACTGTATGGCTGCTTTCATAGTCCGCAGGCAGGCGCGCTGGCGCGCTGGCGCGCAGGCAGGCGCGCAGGCAGTGCTAGGGGGGAGGAGGGAGGCAGACAGTGTAAGGCAAACAGTCCACGCCCCTTCGAAGGTTGTTTGTTTTCAACCCCTCGAAGGGGCGTGGACTGTTTGCCTTACACTGTCTGCCTCCCTCCTCCCCCTAGCACTGCCTGCGCGCGCGCCAGCGCGCCTGCCTGCGGACTATGAAAGCAGCCTATCAAAGGGTCATGGCGTTAATATGCAGATAGGATTTGATGAAATGTCAATAACCCACTGATGAAGAAGGCGATCTCGAAAACAAAGTTTGAAAAGCAAAGGGAATATGATAGAAGAAATTAGTGGATATAAGGCATCGGGTCCGATATCTCTCCCCTCTCTCGCCGCACCCGCCGCGTATCACAGAATTGCGATGGTAGATTGGAGCGCGCAATTCGTAAGTTAGGGAGTCCTTTGATTATTTGAATTGGCTAGCCGCTCCCTTCAACTCCATTGCGGTCTTGATCGTCGATAATATACGAGGAAACATTCCAAACAATCAAGTCTACTAAACATAAAAACGAGAAAGAGAGAGGCAGTCAATGAAGAATATTCCGTCCTATCGATTGGCAGGGAGGCGTGATGAGTACGGTGATTGCAGTTTGGAGCCGCGGGACAGCTAAAAAAGATTTGCCGCATGCCGCAAAGTGAACATGGGAAATCGGGGAGAAGTTCCGTTACGTGTAAGATATCTAGTAATGATCCTCGGCCTATTCAGCTTCCAGAAGTTAGGGTGTTTCTGCAGTTGCATGTTTTTTCTCGGCGTAACCCAACATGATCGAAATGAATGTTGTTAATGCAAGGTCAAGCAGGGCCGATGAAACATGAATCTCCCAAGAAAAGGACGCAGTTGGTAAAAAGGGCTTAGATCTTTGCTGTAAAAGTTTGGGGACCATTTACTCCGCCATGAAAACAACCCTCTTCATGGATGGGATAGTGATGGAGCCTCAATGAGAAGGGGTATCTTACAATTAGTCAGGATGATATAAGAAAGGAAGATAAAACACGGGCGTTTGGAACAGTTTGCATCAACAAGAATCGCTTTGCAGGGTTCTAAACTGGTACGGAAATTATTCTTTTTTTTATGGCCTTCTGGAAACCGCTATCTATTTTGGGTTCCCTTTTTTAAACTGCATCATGGCGTACTCATTGGCTCTTGCTCATCAGCTATGAACAAAAGTTCTGAGAAAAAAAGGCGATAGCCTAGATGTCCTGACAAAGTAAACACTTTCGTAAATTGAGTCTGTCAAGGATAACCAGGCTCTAAACTTTCTCTGAACGATTGGAAACTTGCTTTTGTAGCTCCTGATGAAAATTAAGGCTCAGTGGAACTAGTATGAGGAAATATCTCAGGCTATCACCAGTTCTAACGCTCAACCTTTGGAAAGGCAAGAAAGCTTCGAACGTAAATCAGCTGTAAATTTAACCAGTAGGCAGCAGATGACTCTCTCACAACCAACTCACCCCAGTTTTGATGACTCATTTCTCTAGCAGCAGCACTGGACATGAGCGATCACCTTGCAATTTTTTGCCTGAACAAGCTCTCCTTGAAAAGATTCCGAGCGTCATTTGGTTTTTCAACATTCAAGACTTCTTTATGCAGACTTTACATTGAGAAATTCAAAAGTCAAAGCGCTCAAAACAATTAGTAATGGAAGCATAGAACTATTGGGTCATCCAAAAAGTTTCGAGCACCATGGGTTTGTTGACTGTTTACAAAAGATCAAGGACCTAACCTTGCAAATCATATACATATTTTCTGAAAGGTCTTACCCTATATAACTGTGAAAATGGCAAAATCAAATGTCAATCGGAACGAATCGGCACATCACTACCAGTGGCATAGGAGAAAGTCTTAGCACTTCAATCAAATTAGCTGTTTGTGAAACGCATGAAAACGATGGACGAAAAGTGGGTCTTGTACAACAACGTGGATTGGAAGTTATCGTTGAGCCCTCAAAGTGAGCCATCATAAGTCACTCCAATGTCAAAATCCAAGTGCGGAAGAATATGCTGTGTTGCTGGAAAGAAATCATTTCTTATGAGCTGTTGCCACAATAATTAGCAATAACTTCGGAAAGGTACTGTACTTAACGAGACAATTTGGAGGCACTACTGACCACAAGTGCCCAGAACTGGCCAATCGTAAGGGCGATGTCTTCCAACAGGACACCTTGAGACCACATGTATTCTTGGCCACTCGACAAAAATTGCTGGACCTAGGTGGAATGTCTTACCACCCCCCCCCCCCCCTCCCTCCCTTTCCCCATATCTCTGAATATATAAAGCAGTAGTCTTGTATGTCATTTTGTGACATGGGTAAGGGACATATTACGAAAACATCGGTGAGGGACGTATTACGAAATAGGAATAGGAATGTTTTTATCTCACTAATCAATATGGATCACTGGGTGATGTGTTGCCTGCGGTAACGTGCGCAGCCCAACTGATAGTCCGCATATTGCACCATCATTCTACTTCTTTTTGAGGTTTGCAGGGTTCCCTGAATGGGAAAACGTCCGATCCGCTGGAGAACCGTAAAAAACACCCGGGAGGGGTTTCGATTCTAAGACTAGAACCTTCTTTAAAAAAGGATATTGAAACCTACTGGAAGATGACGATCTAATACTGAGCAAAGTGGTTGATGAATGGATTTGTTCTTCTGGAAATTTCCATTCGAAGATTACTCGAAAGTGGCGGAAACTTTCCGGATAACTCCTTTCTAGAAGCAAGTGAAGATCAGGCGATTCGTTTAAAATCAAAGAATCCATCAGAAAGTGGTTGAAGAAAACGAATGAACCAGCAGTTTGTTTCATCGCAATACGTTTCGTAAGAGGGAAAACGTTGTCGATTGAATGAGATGTACAATAAATCCCAATCTGAAATTTTGGGCGGTAATCATTCCCATCGTTTAGAACACAATCGCGTTCGACTTCCGTGTAAAACGTTTCGAAGCTTAGTTGGTCTGCACAATGGCTTTCGGAGATCAGCCGCTAAAAAGCTTTATGCTTTTCTTCTTCTAGGAAGCTAAGATTGTCACCCATTTATGGGGGAGACCAAAGGTGTGGAAGAACTGGTTGGCCCAGGTTGGAACCAAGCTGGGATATGATCATGGACCTTATGTGGTTATCGGCGCCAACCCTCCGCATCCTCAATTTAAATATAAAGCGCTAACTTTGTGTGTTCGTTTGGGTGTCGTTCTGTGTGTCACGTACAAAGTCAAAAAGTCACGTACATCCAATTGGGAGTGTAAAACGTCACGTGGGCGCGGTGAGGAAGGTGTTAAGGAATAGAAACTCTGCTGATATTCTTTGTAATATTCCACTGACCAATACGAGAAATTTTGTAACATTATTGACTAGGAATCATAACTTCCTGCTTCTCTGTTGTCGCACATTGAACCTTATCTAGACCTTTTCAAACAAGGCGGGGAAACCCTCCGAGAAGAGTGAAGGAAAGTTGGGTTACACTGGCATCAATTGGCACAAGGCACCAGTAAACGCTCAAGTGGCTTGTTTTCTAATCCTGTTCCATCTCCAATGCGCCTTTTATTGTTGAATTTAGGTGGTATTTTGAATACAAAAAAGAATCTTTTACTCTTGAGTACTTAATCTGAACGGGTGTTTTCCATAATTTGATCCTGAGCGGAATTTCGTGCTAATCAGAAAGTGTGCTACGTTGCGAGGTGCGGAGCATGAAAATGTTTAGCGTTCTGCGCTTCTGGAGCAAGATCATAGACAAAAGGTGTGGACATGTGGAAATGTTTCGTGCGTAGCCGGCTGAGTCTCTCCCTAGCTGTTTTGTTTTCACATCTTCCCTTTGTTTGTACTGTGTCTACTGATCCATACCTAGGTGTTCATCGAATCATTGTCCCATTTATTTTTGAGCAACCTTGTCTGGGTGGCAGTATTTGAAAAGCGAGTTCTCATAACAAGCGGCAATTGAAGACCTAAGACACATGAATAACTCGAATATCGTAACTTTTCACTGGGTTTTTAGATTTCCTCTTCAGTAAGCGCGACTGCTAGCGATCGCGTGCGGCGGTCATGGCGCGCCGTTTGGGTGCCTAATGCCACTTGCTCTTTATGTTCTTCAGCGTTTGCACCCCCCCCCCTTGGAAACGAGGTCCGCTTTTCTGGTGTGTTGATGTTGATGCCACTTTTTTCGGTTTGATTAGTGAGAACAAATAGGCTATCTTCTGCGCGAATGTAAGTTATAGGTCTTTTTGCGCCTGGCTTATTAACTAAAAATGGTGGACAAACCAAGGTTGTTTTCAGGAAGGAAATTCGCTCGTGGTGAGCAGAGGCAAGACGAGAGAAATCGATTCAAGATTTATCGCCGAAGATTCTGAGGATGGTCGTCAACATTCACTTACCATAGTGTCAGTTCAACCTGGCGATGCCGGTGAATACGGAGTCGTCATTGACGGTGTCTACACCATCGTCACCAGAATAGTCGTCACCGGTTTGTTGTTGCCGTTCCGAGCTTGATCACAAGCTTTTTGCGAAATTTCTTTGAAAATTTGAGCTTTCAGAATCCGAAGTATTCACGCAATTCATATACGAAGAACCAGAAATCGATGTGTCGTTGCAAATGGATTCCGTCAAAGATGATGCTTGCGTAGGTATGACTGAGCAGGTGAAAACTCGTCTGGAGAAAGATGTTCAAGAGAGCGATGTGGAAGCCGTGGCAGGAGAAGAAGGTACGATTCTATCGGATACAGTTACATTCGTACTGTCCACACTTTAGTGCTGTTCAGAATAATGTTTCACCCTCTGTCAAAGGCACAGTTTCCGATAAAAATGTTTTTTTTTGAGAATATCCCCCCACCCCGGGGCGAATTTAAGGCCCCCGCGTATACCATATCTGGGACTATTAGGTCGGAAAACGGCCCAGTTAGGGAGTTATAAAGGCTCAAAGACTGGCCCGTGAGTGTCCTCGGACGAGTTTTACCAGTATTGTAGAGGTTGCACCGATCACAAGGCAATCCGTGCAGGACGTCCAAACAACTTGTCATGACCCATAGCGACAGTAAAAGACAGTCCTGTACAATTCTAGCTTGATGTAGTCAGCTCTTTGCGCAATTGCAATAACTGAAATCTCGTCCGAATACCCCTTCCATGTTATTCCCGTCATGGCAATCTCGTCCAACTTCTATTTTTCCTGGCGTCAGATTTTTCTCAAAACGGCGGATTCATTTTTAGTATCGATGTTATGCTGCAGAATACAGCAAAGGTTACGAATAAAATCGACGGATCGGGGAAAAAAACTTCAGCAAAGTCGTCGTAGACAAAAGGGGTTAGCAATATCATAAAACACTGGTGACATGGAAAGAGCATTTGCCACCAGATGAGCTATCACTTATGTGCTCTTGCGTAGAGCGGCCACGATAATCCGAAAATGCCGCGAATTGCTGTCCACTGTGACTTTCATTGGCTGCTTTGAAAGCAGCCATTGTGAATTGTACAGCCTCAGCAAGGCTGTCGTTACACGTCCACTTTTAGGCGTACACGACGGCCAAGCCGGTTTTCGAGTCATTACTACGCCCGGTCTGGGTATTTTTTTTCGACCCGACAGTGTCCCATGTACTTCTTCGAGGGCCAAAACTTCATCCTAGCGGGAAATTTCAGAAATCATCAATATCGTAAACTGTGCCTCCGAATGAGGCAGCTCTAATTTCCCAAATGCCTAACTTCTGCACATCTCGGCACGTGCCAGTCATCAGATGAATCCTAGGCCATTCTAGCATCCCACTCGGAACGGAAGTTATGGAAATTCGAAGGTGAAAGGTAGTCTAGAGAGAAAAATCATTTTACTTTTCAGGTTTCGAAATTGTAGACGCGGACGAAGTTGAAGTTCATCGTGCCGAGGAAGTCATGCGAAAGGAGGCAGTCAGTCAGTTCCCAGAAAAAGAATTTGCTGTAGTGGAAAAAGATCTTCACGTGACAGAGAAAGAGGAATTGATATCGAAGAAGGTTGTGGAGCTTGATCTCAAACGAATCGACGAAGCAGCTTTAGAAGCGGCCGCTGCTGTTGCGATGGAAATAACCGAGAAATTGCTCGCAGATGCTTTTACTGAAGTTGATCAGATCGAAAAGGAGGAGCGCGAAGCACCAGCAATGCCACAAGTGTTGTCTTCGAGCGACGTCACAACACCAACGTCCGATACATTCGAGAAAGTGCCCGAAATTTTCATCGAACCGATGACAGATGAAGGAGTATCAACACCGGAGGAACTACCAGAAGATGACTTGACTCTAGCTGATTTGAGTGCTGGTGGCTTTGAGTTCGTCCGCTCACTGGTTGAAGAATCAATACAAAAAGCGATGGCTGAAGTGTCGTCTATGGAGGTTCACGCGCTGATTGCTGACAAGGGCGAAAAAACAGCCGAAATGGTGGAAGTGCAAAGGGAATCAGAACAGAAAAGGATTACTGATGTTGGAGATCGAACCTCCAAGACTTCAGATCAACCAGATGCTGGGAGCCTGCATGAGAAACCAAGTGAAGAACAAATTCCAAAGATTGATGCCCAAGCTCCAGAAAAGGGAGAGGAAGCAGTGTATCAAAGAGGGCCCGAGGAACTTAAAGGTAAAGAGGAAGAGGAAGAAGTCCCAAGTGAGAGGCTGCTCGATACGGGAAGTGATGTGACTGCTGTTTTCAAGAAGATAGACAACCTGCAGGCAAGGGAGATTGTTTCTGAAGGAGCAGCTTGTATTGCATCGGAATTCGTCACAGCTCAAGTTGAAGACGTTGCTGTTTTGTTGCAATTCGATCGAGAAGACACACATTCAGCAGTGGACTTTTCTTTTGCACGACCAAGAAAATGCAAACTCACTGTGTTCCTGACATTCGATCAAGCGATCGATGTCGTCCCTACGGAAGAAGTTCATCTACATGTCGAATATAGTCATACATCGCAGACAGAATCTTCCGAAGTCATACTTTCTCAGATCATGTATGAAGATGACGGTAAGCGGAAGATGTTTCGATTGCTCTTTAGTATTCTGGATTCAAAAAGACCTTGAACAGTTCCTCTACATAAAAAATGAAATGGTTTTAGAAGGGTAATGAGAGTTCTGAGAACTCTCATTACCCTTCTGAACCCAATTCAAATCTGGTCGAAATCTTGAGCGAGGTAACGCGTCGAATAAAGCTGCCTCAGTTCCGTAAGCTGAGGTAAGAACGATCCAGTGCTGTGAGAGATCCCGGTAGTCTTGAAAGACTAATGTAGTATATCAATGAAGAAGCTTACGAAATGCAATAAAACTTTGACATTTGCGCCCGTCTGCAGTTTAGTTGGCAGGAGGCATTACCCCTTTGACGGTAATGCGGATTTCAACGTGACGGGCCCATGGGACCACGCTCACTTCTTTTCGTGCGCGACTGGCACCCACCGTGGGTAGCACTGTCCCAGGAGATAATTCTGTCCCTGGCTTAATGAATTTACCAATTGGTAAGAAGCAAGAAAGTATGGTGGCACCCAACATTGTGTGCCATTGTCCCATGCGCCATTCGTAGTGGCACCCACCGGTTGTCGTCAATGGGTTAATTTACAGCGTTTTACCCTTGTAACAGGGCACTCACTCCCTATTCAGGAAATGCAGAATTTAGACAAAGATAAAGATATTATGATCAACTTTCTGGAGGTGACTTATTTTCTAATTTTCCCAAATGCGAAATTATAATGGGTTTATAGTCGAAGACAGCAATGGGCTCTAGGATGCGACCGCACTTATTGCTCCAGTGGTCTAAAATGCTGACGTTTGTTTCATAGTTACTATTACAGAGGCATCAACAATAGACGACACATTGACGTCGATTTCAAGCAGTTGCCTCTATTGTCCACCAGAGTTCGTCTCGCCATTGCAACCGAAGTACGAAATCCAGCGAAATACTAGAGCTCTTCTGAAAGTGGTGGTGACGGGTGTGCCATTACCACAAGTCATATGGTATCACAACGGCAATGTCCTTAACTCGATCAAGTGAGTCACTTTATTATTTGAACTTCAAAAATCCATTTCGTTGACACCCCGTGTTGCATGACTGCAAATATATATTATGATACATAGTATTCATAACTTGTAGGAACGTTTTGAACATCATCTACGAGGACGGTGTAAGCTTCTTGGAGATTTCTAACTGCACTGAACGATGGAGTGGCGTATTCACATGTGAAGCGAAGAATTCTGCAGGTGTCACAAAAATAGAGTCGATCCTGACTGTTTTACCTGAAGGTCAGCCAATCGAGAAGTTTCAACGATCTCATTTCTTGGATAGAACCTATTAGCTCCGTCACATACATAATTGTCTTAAAATCTCACATAATTTCAGAATCGGAGGGTCCTGTTCGACCAACCGAAATTCACCTATCAAATATTCCATTCCAAGAAGATGTTGAACATATTATCCACGACAGCGCTCATCGTGATTTCCACACTGCGGCCCTCACCCTAGGGGTACGTTGCTACATTTTGTTATTCTTTGGGAAAATGGCAGTGTCGAGTGCAGCAATACAATCAATCTGGCGTACAGTTCTCGCTGTTTCATCTAGTTAACGATGAAATTTCACTGTGAAAAAATCATTTACATTCACTGCTTCACCCTAATTCCCGACTGATTTTGGATTCTCAGCTAATGTTGGGTTGTCCTGAAGGTCTCCGCAGATTTTTGAGTCATTTTAGAAAGAAAATTTCTAGAGGATCAAATCCATTTATTGAACAACTTCTCGTCCATTCTATTCATTGAAGGTTCGACACTTTTCTGTCAGTTTCATTATCCCATTTTCACCGGAGATTCTCACTTAGAATCAAAAACCCTCTCAGGTGCTTTTTGCAATCCTCTATTAGATTGAACGGTTTTCCATTCAGAAGATTTTGCAGAAACCTATAAGAAAGGAAGTCTGGTGGTGCTATGCCTAGGCTATATGGTGGATGTGGTGAGACACCCCACCCAGCTCCAGCAATTTTTGACGAGTGACCAAAAATACGTGCAGTCTGGAGCTAACCTGTTGGGAAACGACGCCTTTACGATTGACCATTTCTGGGCGCTTCTAGTCTATCGGTGCCTGTGAATTGTTCAGCTAAGTACAGTATCTTCCCGAAGTTATCGTTCGACTATGCGGCAACAGCTCATAATAAATGATTTCCCTCCAATCCCCCCAGCAAAACAGCATAGTCTTCCTCGCCTGGATTTTGACTTTTTGAGTAGTTTGTGACGGTTCGCTGGGAGTGTTCCACGATCGTTTCCACTCCATGTTGTTGTGCGCGACCCACTTTTTGTCTGTTTTCACACCTTTTTAGAAGAGCTCTTTTTTGTTCCGTTTTAGCAACTAGTCGCACATGAATGCGCGGTCCATCACATTGCGCCCACTCAGTTGTGAGGTTCCCAAACATCAAAGCGCTCAACAAAACCAAGTTCCAGCAGAAGATCATGGATTGTTGATTTCGAAACATCAGTCTCTCTCTTATTCCTCGAGTAGGATTTACCGATTCGTTACGATCAATATTTTGATTTGGTCCTTTTCAACTAGTGATAGCATCCCTGAGCGTTGCCACCAGTGATAGCCTCCCTGAGCGTTGCCGACTTTCGAGGGTGAATACTGGTGTTTAAATATCGCAAATCTCTCGCTTACTGTACTTCCCCTGGAGCATGTCTATTCAAACGCAGTTTTAGTTTAGGTTCTTGACCTTTTGTGCAACAGTTGATAATCTCGGGGTGTCGAAAATCAGCGGAGATAGGTTCTTGACCTTTTGTGCAACAGTTGATAATCTCGGGGTGTCGAAAATCAGCGGAGACTTTCCGAGCAACCCAATACTTTGAGAAAAAAGGGTCCGGAATCTTCTCCACGAAAGCGGCGTCGCACACGCCGCATCCATCGCTTATCGCAGGATTGCGATGGAAGATTGGAGCGCGCAATTTGTGAGGTGGGAGTCTTCAATTATTCGAATTGGCTGGCTGCTCTCTTTAATTCCAATGCGATCTTGATCGACGCTAACATAGGAGGAGTCACTCTAATTAATCAAGTCCAATAAACATATAAACAAAAAGGAACAGGCAAAAAAAAAAACGTTCAAATCTAATAGGAAAGAAAGGCAATCAACGAAACATATTGCGTGCTATCGATCGCCGGAGAGGTGGGATGAGTACAGTAGTTGCAATGACATTTGCTGCATGCCGTAAGGGAGACTGCCGCAATCGGGGAGAAGTTCAGTTACCCGAAATAAGGACGGTTTTGAAGAAGTGACAGTGATTGCTGAGTAATGACTAGAGAGCCGTTTCGCGATGACAGATGTTCTCCGGACCACCTACTGAGTATAGAATGAAAGAGGCTTACTATGAGGTATTACAACAGCAAGACAAGCGACGCGAGTGAGGCTTTACCTTGTTGGGAATATTTACTGATTGACGACGTCTTGCAGAAAATGCTCTGTTGAGTTGGAGGGACGGTACATTCGTGCGATTCGAGCTGCGCGCGGCAAATTGCGCGGCGAAGTCCGTCGCCATTCGAACGGCCCTGAAGCCTATTATTGGGGCACAAACTTGAAGTAGAGAAGATCAGTATGGTCAGCTGATCCTAATAATCTAATTTACTCCGAATTTGGACCTCAATAATAGGCGCTAAATTCGTCAGAATCGCTATGAATTTCGCCGTGCAATTTGCCGCGCGCAGCTCGAATCGCACGAATGTACACAGACCCGTTCAGTTGCAATCTAACTTTATCGGTTCTATCAGGAATGAGGCTCCTTGCGTATTAATGCGCCTTCCATGGTGTTGTAGAACCACATAGCCCTTCGCAGCAGGCATCCTCGCTTGCTGTTATCATATCTGGGAAGTTTTCCTTCCGACGGCGCTCCCTTGGCCTTCTGAACGATCGCATATTCGTCTCATCAGTGGGAAACGTAGGAAACTATCTCTACCGCGAAGTAATCCTTACAAAATGTGCTTTGAAGAATAACCTTTCGTCTGCAGGTGGATGCCTCAGTGCTGGAACAAAGATCTTCATCTCCTGAAGTATCAGACTATAGCAGTGCATCTTCCGGAGCAGGACAGGCTCCTACTTTTATCGTAACCATGCCTCCACAGATTTATTCGAAGGTTAGTGCATTTTAAAAAGTCTGGCGTGTAATACAATATTAGTATGATCAATCTGCGCCTTTCCACATTGTGGGCGGATTTTAGTCGAATTTGCGCGCCTCATGCCACTGTTATACATCGGAACATAATACCCTCCTGGGACAGCAGAGTAAGAATGGGGAGTCTAAATAACACCAGCATCCAATAAAAAGCTTGGGAACGCGTCTAAGATAGAGGAATAAAGAAATTTCGCGCGGTGCTATATTCACGCTGCTTTTAGTCTTCATGCCATCCTCAACGTATATTCAATGTCGCTCTTGCTCTGCGACCCTTGCATAAATTCCGCGCCCATAGAGTTTGTGATACAGTAATTGTTCATGTTCATGATGAAAAGTGAGAATAGACGGACGATAAAAACGAGCGTGACGAAATCAGATGGACGAGGTGGTCTAAGGAAGGTGGACCCCTAGATTCCCCGACTTCCAGCTCTGGAAGAAATATGTCATGGATTGGCGCGGAAGACTGTATCATGCGCTTTGTGTGAGAAATAATGAATAATCATTAATCATAGTATGGATGTTTCTCTGACATGTTGCCATATAACGATCATCCGTTGCGAATTTGGAACTTTCTTTGCAGGTGAACGAAAACATTCAGTTGAAGTGTACCTTCACTGGACAACCGCTTCCAGCTGTAACGTGGGAGAAGGATGGCAATCTCGTGGACTTGAATAGGTAGGAGGTCTCTGTTATGAAGTACCGGAATATCGTGCAAATAATAGTTCTCCAAGTTTGTTTTTTGGTGTTTCGATGTGTTTGTTCGTTGGTCTTTGTGTGTCGGTGTGTCTGTTCCACCTGAAACTCATAAGTTCTGTTCCCCTGGGCCTGTAACATTGGAATTAGAGATGAGTGACGACAGCAGGATGAAAGCACTTATAGTGGGCTACTGAAGGTAACAACAACTAATAATGGTTATAAAGTGTTTAGGACCCAAGATCTACTGGAATTATTGCACCTCTCGCTTTGAAGGCACAGTTCACGATAATTCTCTGTTGCTGGCTCGCGGGGTTGCCCCCCCCCCCTACCCCACCCCTCGATCTGTCACGTCAGAGGAGTGTCGAGGCGATACAGATTGCAAGTATTCGCGTCAGAACCCAAGCACAATCAGCTGATCGCCGAGTGATGAGACGATGTTTTTCTCCCATTCTTTTGTGTACTATTCTTTTTCCTGCTGATCCCTTATTTGATTTTCTATCCCAAGAGGCTGAAAAGGTGGGCTATTTAGATGTGGCGGGATGGAGAATGGTTGGTGACAGCAACCGATAACAGCTGATAAGGTTTGATAAGGGTCTTGAGAAGGTAACAGCTACTGGATCTGTAACGTCTTTCATTTTCAAAGGGAACCTTGACATGTTGATGTCTGCTGTGAGGTGGGACAGAATCGTAGATGTGGTTATATGTATAAGCTAATATTAGCTGATAAGGGCTGATAAGGAATCTATTGGAGCAAGAGTCGCCAGACCCTCTGTTTTTTGAGTTTGAAAAAGAGTTTTGACATATTGCTTATGCACCTGGAACGTAGATGGTGTGCAATAAAAATTGTTTGTACTAATAAGGTCGTATGAAAGGCTCGAGTGACGATCTACTTCATCTCTGCAATAGGTAGAGACCTATATTACACATGCCAGCCGGAACGTCGCGTTTCTATTATCTTTGTGCAGTAGCAGTCATTATTTGATTATTCTTACAGCTACGATCATGTAGCTTCTATGTAATGAGATCTTCATGAACATTACTTATATACTAGAGAATTAGTACTAGAGAATTAGTCCCTTTCCCCTTCATTGTCATAGATTAACAACAACCTTATATACGATGAAGTGGTCATATACCTTATGCTCCTCTCCAGCGATATCTCTTCATTCGTGAATTCTGCGGAAGTTGGAGGGGGAGGGGAAGGGGGAGGGGAGAACAACTATGAGTACAAAGCCTCGATTGCTTATGACTGAAGGGGGAATCAAGCCATCTCTTTACTCTGTCATAAGTTACGAGAGAACCTATCCGTCCGATTTGTGCAAAAGTTTACGAAGGAACGAATGTTAGAGGGGGGGTAGCCTGAGGACAATGACCACTTTATCGCTGGTAGTGTTGCTGTCATTCTATGGCAATGGTGAGAAAGAATCGGTACTTTAATAGATAATTATAGAGACCAGATAATCATAGGTGTAAGATAAAATATAGACTGCTACGTCATAAAAAGAAAAAAGACTGGCGGTACGGCTGACATATGTAACATACATAGGTTTCCATCTTTTGTAAATCTGTAGACCATGATATCACGAATGTGCTCGAATGTAGATACATATGTAAAGTACCAACGCTGATTACACGGTCTGCTAAATACAGTTCTGATTTAGGAACTACAACATCATTACCGAAGATGGGGTTACTATTCTGCGTTTGGAATGCACAACTCTTGAAGATAATGCCATATTTTCGTGTACCGTAGCGAATAACTTTGGAATGCAGACGGCCAACTGCAAAGTCATCATCGAAGGTATGTTGTATTTTTGAACTGCATTTAAGTGAGAAGGCTCAGAAAACTGGGAAAGCTCGGACAGCTTGCAACGATTGAGTTTGGAAATGAAATTTTGTGTATTGCTAGACGTTCGAAAGGGGCATCGCCACTTATTGCTTGCGCTCTTTAGCTCAACTATTGGTGAAAGTAGTTCCTGACTTGTGAAACGGCTTAGGTTACGAAACAGATTTATAACAGCTTCTCTAAAAGAATGGTATTTACTGGTAATTCTTCGACCTGATTTTGTCGATAACCGACATTTAGAGGAGTTATTCGGGCTAGAAAATAGCGTATACGTACGAAACCTAGGTGTGTGATTGTGGGAACCATGCAGAAATTCTGAAAAGGAGGAATGGATTCCCATTCGCTTGTTCTTATCAAGACCGAGTGCACCTGAATCGACCTGTGGGGCATCAAATACTGAATCACGAATAGAAACCCACTGAAGTGTGATCTGAGAACTTTAGGTAAACGCTTCTGGTATGCCGCATGCAATCTGCTCTCAATCGTCGAGAACCTTCGAATTTTCTGATTGAATGCGTTTCTAGTTTATAAAACTACCCATGATATCGGTGATTCCGGCGTCAGTGCGCGTTTTATCTTTCTGAAATCAATGATAATAATCCTGCTGGGAGCGAAAGTAATGACAAGTAGGAACACACGCATGATCACTAATACTAATCTCGGACTGTTATCCCTGGACCAACCCCTAAATGTTCAATCCTCCGGGGTCGGCTAATTGGTACCAGAATCACCTGAAATGAGAAAAGCCCTGACGCTGGCTCCCTCGAATCATTGTGTGGGCCGTATACTGATGCAGAGTCCACCAAGATTCTAAATCAAAGTCGAATGTGAGGGTGCGACAGATTGATTAACGCCTAAAGGCTTTGAAAACTTCGTGACTATCATTTCGTCATCCGTTCTAACTTAGGACTGCAGAAATCAAGTGTTGTATTTGGTAGCACTAGCAAGAGCCATGAAGGTTTGAAAGATGGCACAATCAGAACACTCGGAACATAACAAATTTCGTATCAGCGTTCACCCGAAAAATAACCCAAAATCAAAACTAGCTCCTATCGTTCTTCTAAATATGGACGATTTCAGATGAAGTGCTCGAGCATAAACACATTGGCACGCAAGTGATCTGTGACCGGGAAAGTGCAAGTGGGGAAGTGGATGCGGTTATGATGAGCCCACGCACGACTGCTACGACATTCACGTTTCCCTCGTCTGAAGTTGTTGAACGAAGCAAAGAGCACGGAGAAACCAAAGAAGATGTTTCCATTGAAGATGTCGATGAGCAGAAGCCAGTTTTCCTTCTTCCATTAGAAGACAGTGTTTTCAAAGGGAATACTAGCACTCTCAAATGTATTATTATGGCTGCACCAACTGCCCTAATCGAGTGGAAAATTGATGATCAAGTGGTCACCAAGGACGAGTGAGTATGAGAAATGTTAATACCTTCTATTGGAATTAAGAAAAAAATCATAAGTTTTAGGGAGCACGGGATTATTTATGAAGATGGTATAGCTATTCTAAAAATTCGCAATATTCAACGCGATGACCTTCGAGTGTCATGTACTGCCACAAATCGAAACGGTCGAGCAGAATCGCATTGCCAATTGACAAGAGTTCACGAAAGATCACTGCACGAGGAAGGCCAAAGCCCACGTTTCATTATTCCGCTGAAAAATATCTGCACTTGTGCGGAGGAGGTCACGCTTAAATGTATCATTGAAGCCGAGCCGATACCAGAAGTTACATGGTTTGTCGATGAGAATATGCAAACACAGAGGCAAGTACTTCTTCATTTCTATAAATATATACCGTTTTTTACGCAACCTATATTTCTTGACATTCACTGAAACCACGAATAATATTCGGCAATTTCACATAAGCTATTATATCCTTAAACACAGATGGGAGCAGTTTTTTCGAGTGGCTCACACGTTTACAGTCATCCTACTTACTATAAAGCGCTTCGTCTGTCGTTCTGTCTGTTATCTGTCACGAAATTCTTTAGCTCCTTTAGATCTGCCTGGAGAGACCGGGTCAAGAGTGGGATGGGTGGGCCATGTCCCGAGAAGTGTAAAGCGCACATCAGCTTGGTGGAGCCTCGCCCACAGTCGGTGGCGTGTATCGAAATGAGCTGTACTGAGGACCATGTTTTCAAGTTCGGTTACAAGACGGCTTCGAAACTGGGGTTTAAAGGCGGCTAGAAGTGTGCATTGGTAATTTAGATCCAACTGGGGAGACCCACCCCCGGTGGGCGGGGCGTTCTCCGAAAATGCAATGCTTTATTAAAACATTCACAACTCGGTTTGGAGAAAGGCAACAGAGCAGAAAAAAGTTGATGTGCGAGAGGCATTGTCGAAGGTGTCTACAGCATAAATGGCGTCAGCGGAGGCCCGCCCACAATGGGCGGAGCGTGCCTCGAAGCTCGCATCCCTTCTTGCATTAATGTACGAAAATCCATAACTCCGGTTCCTGTGGACCTAGAAAGTCCAAACTTAGTAGGAGTGCAGGCGACAGGATGGGAACACTTATGGTAGGTGGCGGAACAGACTCCGCCCACAAAGGGCGGAGTTTGGGCTAAAATTCATAACTCCTGCCCCATGGATCTAGAAAGTTCAAACTTGGTAAGAGTACAGGCGCCACGATGGGAAAAGTAATGGTGGGTGGCAGAACCAGAGTCCGCCCACAAGGGGAGCTCCCTGACTTGATGGACCTAGAAAGTCCAAACTTAGTAGGAGTGCAGGCGACAGGATGGGAACACTTATGGTAGGTGGCAGAACAGACTCCGCCCACAAGGGGCGTTCCTTGAAGCGAGCGAACCAGCAACGGACGGTAGCTCTAAGAGTGGTGTCCTCCTCCCATGCGCTGTTGATGATGAGGGCTGTTGCTGTCGCTCCAGCGTGAACTGTTTCTCACGCTCAGTGCACACCACTACTCATAGGAGGTGACGGCGCGAAGAATCTTGTGAAATTGAAATCGTGCAAACTCAGGTAGGCGCACGTGCCCCTATCGCGGAGAAGATCCCGAATTGTTCTACACCTATCACATAATAGATCATGGATATAGGTCAAAAATCGAAAATCCCGCAATTTTCAAAAAACCCTGTCAAGACTTTTCGATCAACCTAATAATGTCTACAATGACCGATGTCGTTCTTAATCGGTTTTTGGGACCGAACAGCAATCAGGAATAAGCGAAGCGCATCTACAGTAGCGCTTAAAAGTCTTCGGGCAAACATTTTGATACGTTCAACTAAAGCATAATTTACACTATCCAACAATATTTGACTGCAAAGCAGCAGTATCCACGTAACTAACTAGGGGGAGGTGTTTGTTGCGGTAGCAGTCCCCGCTGAAAAAGAGTTAGCGACCTCTGCAGTCATTCTTGCTTTATGTGCGTTTTTCTTTTCTACTGTGTTCGGAATTGGCGCTTGTAAACTTTGAACATGGCAGGAAGGAAAGATTTGTCAGAAAGACCATCATACGTACTTCCAGTTGATTTTGAGTTCAAGCTCTTCGGGATATCTGGAACATGATCAGATTGCAGGTCAATAGTGGCCAATACTCACAATAAACCGGTGTTACACATATTAAAATTTCGCATGATTTGATGAAAGGAGTTACGACTGAAAAGTACGACTGAGGAAGCATTTGGCCGAAGGCTTTTGAGCGCTACTGTAACTACTGTGCTGCTTTCCCGTTCTCCAACTGGGAATCTTCATTCAGACCACCTAAACCGCTTCGTCAGGTCTCTACCACCATTTCATTCACCGCGACCCTACGCATCTCCTAGTGTAGCTTGAGCAGTCCTTGAAATCTCATTCGAAACATTCATCGAAAAATGCTGAGCACTGTTTTGGTTGTGCCAACGTCTTGTCTAAAAGGCTAATATAATCTGAAATTTTTGAACAGATGTTATCATTGCAAACCCCATCTTGCAAGTGCTATCATACCATCCTGTAATACCACATCTCATGACCTTCGTTAACCTTACCATTTCATTCATTTATATCCAATCAATAGTAATGGGAATATTTGAAGACTCAGTCACCACATTAGCCAGCAATGGGTCGCCTATAACCTGATTTCTTTGCCACGCAACAATACCTAGTAAATGTGGAAAATAATGGATAAAGAAATGTTTTGTTTACAGAACAACATTTGTTGATGGCGTGGCTCAGTTGAACATCCAAACCACAAAGTCTTCACATGACATCAAATGCTGTGCAAGAAACACGAGAGGAACTGCAGAATGTCACTGTGTCGTGGCGAAGATGTCGACCCTTGCATCACAGAAACCTTACTTTGCCCATCCGTTGCATGATCAGTCTACGGAGAAGGATTCGATAACATTGCGAGTGGTGGTTGTTGCATCACCAGCTGCTACATTACTATGGATCGTGGACGGCATGGTTGTTAGTGGAAGGGAGTAAGCTGAATAACACTAAATTTTATAATGGACTTTGCGTTGAACTACAGTGATTGGCAGATAGACATTGTTGAAGTATTAAAACATTATTTTAAGGGGAGAAAGCGTGATATACGAGGATGGCATTGGCATTCTCTCCATTAAGAACCTGAAAATAGGAGCAACATACGTTTCCTGCACTGCGAAAAACGAGCACGGAATCTGTAGTACTAGTGCGATAGTGACAAGAAAAGCAAAAAGCGAGCTGGAAAACATCGCTCAGCAAAAGGTACGTCTTTTAGCTTCGAGTTTGAGAAGCGTTCATCAGACAATGTGAGAATTGGAAAATTAAAAAGCTCGGAATACGAAAAACTTCCGATCGAAGCCTGCTTTCACAAAAGATTGTATTTAACTTCAGAAGAATATGAAAATAGTGAAACATCATAACAGCCAAGAAGCAGTTGATTTGCGAAAATATTAGGTTGGCAAATAAGTCCTGCGACAAAATGGAGGCATTTTTTTAAATCATTTCTGAATTTTTTCATATCAATCAATTATCGGAGAAATATTTACTGTAAAAAACAAGTTTTTTTTATCCTTTCAGCCAATCACTGATGCCATCTTTTCAGGAGTGAGGGAGCTGTGACTCAAAGATGTAATTTACTACCGTTTTTGGATCACACTAAATTACTAATTTCTTTTCCACATCGGGATGCTCAAAAAGGGAGAGCACATGGTAGGTAAAGGGGGAACACTCCGGGAGTAGGACTGATGAGTAATATGGAACATGATCGGTGAACTTTTGACGTGGGGCTGAAGCAAATTTTCGACGTGAGTTGTCCCTCTGTAGGGGCCTGATTTACGGTTTGATCGCCCTTCTCTAACCCCGTTGGCCAAATTAAGGGGATCATAGGGGCAAGCGATAGCTGTGTCCATCCAGCCTGCGTTTAGCAACTCATAGTGGATAAATTCCCTCAACATCCATTGAGTCAGGGGACGATGCTTGCTTTACCCTGAAGGCTGGTATCTCCTGCAGTGAAGCGATCCAACCGATTGTTGACCGTCGATCGGTGTGCAGTGTTAGCATCGAATAGATTGCTGATATTTCGAGCCGCTTATACGCGTTTTTTCCTTGGCGTGCTTAGTAGAAGGTGATGGTACGAATCGTTTGTTGTCAATTCATTGACCGTAAGCTCTGAAAGCCCACACGCGTGCCCTTATTTACTCATGTATTAATTGCCTGAGGAATTTCTTACAAGTCTATCACCCTTGCTACCGTGTTCACACTGTTGATACAAACTTTCAGCGCTCCCAATTTTTGTCGCAGGACTTATTTGCAATCCAAAAACAATTTCGTAGGGGTTAAATGAATAGGGTGAGGTAAAGACAGCCACAAAAATTAATGTTTATCACTTCATCCAGACACCACAGAGCACTGCACTTCAAAATAATCCGAGGCAGAATCTAATATATTCAGGAGACGAAAAGAGAGAAACCAGCAGAGTGCAAGGACGAAAACGAAAAGGATATGGAAGTGGTAGCCACAATAACAGAGGAGATAACTCTCGAACAAGGAGAAAAGACAGCATGTTCGGAATTTGAGGATACCACTACTTCAAAAGAGGTCTTCATGAGCGCAGCAGCATGGAGTAAGGAGGAGGATCAACATCTCCACGCGGAGGAGCTGGAGATGGAAAAGATAACTAAATCTGAGGAGGAAAGGAAGAAACCCGCAAAAGAAGTTAAACCTGATGAAGCATATGGAGAATTCGAGAAAAGTCCAGAGAATGAACAAGTAACAGGTCCCGAGATCGACTTCATCACCAGTCCCTACGATGTTGCTGCCTACACGACCACTGCTCCTCTGAAGAAGAAGATCCCAGAGGAGGCGAAACCAGAGGAAGAGTTGAAGCCCACTGAAGAATTGAAGCCTGTGGAAGAAGTAAAGCCTCAAGAAGAGCTGAAACCAGAAGAGGTGAAGACAAAGAAAGAAGAGGTCGACTTGGTGATTGAGCACGAAGTTTTGGTGAAGGAGTTCGCTGAAACAAGTGCCACGATCGAAGCGATCTTCACGAAGACCGAAGAAATATCAGGTCTCGAGATCGACCTCATCACCAGTCCCTACGATGTTGCTGCCTACACGACCACTGCTCCTCTGAAGAAGAAGATCCCAGAGGAGGCGAAACCAGAGGAAGAGTTGAAGCCCACTGAAGAATTGAAGCCTGTGGAAGAAGTAAAGCCTCAAGAAGAGCTGAAACCAGAAGAGGTGAAGACAAAGAAAGAAGAGGTCGAGGTGGTGATTGAGCATGAAGTTTTGGTGAAGGAGTTCGCTGAAACAAGTGCCACGATCGAAGCGATCTTCATGAAGACCGAAGAAATATCAGGTCTCGAGATCGACCTCATCACCAGTCCCTACGATGTTGCTGCCTACACGACCACTGCTCCTCTGAAGAAGAAGATCCCAGAGGAGGCGAAACCAGAGGAAGAGTTGAAGCCCACTGAAGAATTGAAGCCTGTGGAAGAAGTAAAGCCTCAAGAAGAGCTGAAACCAGAAGAGGTGAAGACAAGGAAAGAAGAGGTCGAGGTGGTGATTGAGCATGAAGTTTTGGTGAAGGAGTTCGCTGAAACAAGTGCCACGATCGAAGCGATCTTCACGAAGACCGAAGAAATATCAGGTCTCGAGATCGACCTCATCACCAGTCCCTACGATGTTGCTGCCTACACGACCACTGCTCCTCTGAAGAAGAAGATCCCAGAGGAGGCGAAACCAGAGGAAGAGTTGAAGCCCACTGAAGAATTGAAGCCTGTGGAAGAAGTAAAGCCTCAAGAAGAGCTGAAACCAGAAGAGGTGAAGACAAAGAAAGAAGAGGTCGAGGTGGTGATTGAGCATGAAGTTTTGGTGAAGGAGTTCGCTGAAACAAGTGCCACGATCGAAGCGATCTTCACGAAGACCGAAGAAATATCAGGTCTCGAGATCGACCTCATCACCAGTCCCTACGATGTTGCTGCCTACACGACCACTGCTCCTCTGAAGAAGAAGATCCCAGAGGAGGCGAAACCAGAGGAAGAGTTGAAGCCCACTGAAGAATTGAAGCCTGTGGAAGAAGTAAAGCCTCAAGAAGAGCTGAAACCAGAAGAGGTGAAGACAAAGAAAGAAGAGGTCGACTTGGTGATTGAGCACGAAGTTTTGGTGAAGGAGTTCGCTGAAACAAGTGCCACGATCGAAGCGATCTTCATGAAGACCGAAGAAATATCAGGTCTCGAGATCGACCTCATCACCAGTCCCTACGATGTTGCGGCCTACACGACCACTGCTCCTCTGAAGAAGAAGATCCCAGAGGAGGCGAAACCAGAGGAAGAGTTGAAGCCCACTGAAGAATTGAAGCCTGTGGAAGAAGTAAAGCCTCAAGAAGAGCTGAAACCAGAAGAGGTGAAGACAAAGAAAGAAGAGGTCGAGGTGGTGATTGAGCATGAAGTTTTGGTGAAGGAGTTCGCTGAAACAAGTGCCACGATCGAAGCGATCTTCACGAAGACCGAAGAAATATCAGGTCTCGAGATCGACCTCATCACCAGTCCCTACGATGTTGCTGCCTACACGACCACTGCTCCTCTGAAGAAGAAGGTCCCAGAGGAGGCGAAACCAGAGGAAGAGTTGAAGCCCACTGAAGAATTGAAGCCTGTGGAAGAAGTAAAGCCTCAAGAAGAGCTGAAACCAGAAGAGGTGAAGACAAAGAAAGAAGAGGTCGAGGTGGTGATTGAGCATGAAGTTTTGGTGAAGGAGTTCGCTGAAACAAGTGCCACGATCGAGGCGATCTTCACGAAGACCGAAGAAATATCAGGTCTCGAGATCGACCTCATCACCAGTCCCTACGATGTTGCTGCCTACACGACCACTGCTCCTCTGAAGAAGAAGGTCCCAGAGGAGGCGAAACCAAAGGAAGAGTTGAAGCCCACTGAAGAATTGAAGCCTGCGGAAGAAGTAAAGCCTCAAGAAGAGCTGAAACCAGAAGAGGTGAAGACAAAGAAAGAAGAGGTCGAGGTGGTGATTGAGCATGAAGTTTTGGTGAAGGAGTTCGCTGAAACAAGTGCCACGATCGAAGCGATCTTCACGAAGACCGAAGAAATATCAGGTCTCGAGATCGACCTCATCACCAGTCCCTACGATGTTGCTGCCTACACGACCACTGCTCCTCTGAAGAAGAAGATCCCAGAGGAGGCGAAACCAGAGGAAGAGTTGAAGCCCACTGAAGAATGAAGCCTGTGGAAGAAGTAAAGCCTCAAGAAGAGCTGAAACCAGAAGAGGTGAAGACAAAGAAAGAAGAGGTCGAGGTGGTGATTGAGCATGAAGTTTTGGTGAAGGAGTTCGCTGAAACAAGTGCCACGATCGAAGCGATCTTCACGAAGACCGAAGAAATATCAGGTCTCGAGATCGACCTCATCACCAGTCCCTACGATGTTGCTGCCTACACGACCACTGCTCCTCTGAAGAAGAAGGTCCCAGAGGAGGCGAAACCAGAGGAAGAGTTGAAGCCCACTGAAGAATTGAAGCCTGTGGAAGAAGTAAAGCCGCAAGAAGAGCTGAAACCAGAAGAGGTGAAGACAAAGAAAGAAGAGGTCGAGGTGGTGATTGAGCATGAAGTTTTGGTGAAGGAGTTCGCTGAAACAAGTGCCACGATCGAGGCGATCTTCACGAAGACCGAAGAAATATCAGGTCTCGAGATCGACCTCATCACCAGTCCCTACGATGTTGCTGCCTACACGACCACTGCTCCTCTGAAGAAGAAGGTCCCAGAGGAGGCGAAACCAAAGGAAGAGTTGAAGCCCACTGAAGAATTGAAGCCTGCGGAAGAAGTAAAGCCTCAAGAAGAGCTGAAACCAGAAGAGGTGAAGACAAAGAAAGAAGAGGTGGAGGTGGTGATTGAGCATGAAGTTTTGGTGAAGGAGTTCGCTGAAACAAGTGCCACGATCGAAGCGATCTTCACGAAGACCGAAGAAATATCAGGTCTCGAGATCGACCTCATCACCAGTCCCTACGATGTTGCTGCCTACACGACCACTGCTCCTCTGAAGAAGAAGATCCCAGAGGAGGCGAAACCAGAGGAAGAGTTGAAGCCCACTGAAGAAATGAAGCCTGTGGAAGAAGTAAAGCCTCAAGAAGAGCTGAAACCAGAAGAGGTGAAGACAAAGAAAGAAGAGGTCGAGGTGGTGATTGAGCATGAAGTTTTGGTGAAGGAGTTCGCTGAAACAAGTGCCACGATCGAAGCGATCTTCACGAAGACCGAAGAAATATCAGGTCTCGAGATCGACCTCATCACCAGTCCCTACGATGTTGCTGCCTACACGACCACTGCTCCTCTGAAGAAGAAGGTCCCAGAGGAGGCGAAACCAGAGGAAGAGTTGAAGCCCACTGAAGAATTGAAGCCTGTGGAAGAAGTAAAGCCTCAAGAAGAGCTGAAACCAGAAGAGGTGAAGACAAAGAAAGAAGAGGTCGAGGTGGTGATTGAGCATGAAGTTTTGGTGAAGGAGTTCGCTGAAACAAGTGCCACGATCGAAGCGATCTTCACGAAGACCGAAGAAATATCAGGTCTCGAGATCGACCTCATCACCAGTCCCTACGATGTTGCTGCCTACACGACCACTGCTCCTCTGAAGAAGAAGGTCCCAGAGGAGGCGAAACCAGAGGAAGAGTTGAAGCCCACTGAAGAATTGAAGCCTGTGGAAGAAGTAAAGCCTCAAGAAGAGCTGAAACCAGAAGAGGTGAAGACAAAGAAAGAAGAGGTCGAGGTGGTGATTGAGCATGAAGTTTTGGTGAAGGAGTTCGCTGAAACAAGTGCCACGATCGAGGCGATCTTCACGAAGACCGAAGAAATATCAGGTCTCGAGATCGACCTCATCACCAGTCCCTACGATGTTGCTGCCTACACGACCACTGCTCCTCTGAAGAAGAAGATCCCAGAGGAGGCGAAACCAGAGGAAGAGTTGAAGCCCACTGAAGAATTGAAGCCTGTGGAAGAAGTAAAGCCTCAAGAAGAGCTGAAACCAGAAGAGGTGAAGACAAAGAAAGAAGAGGTCGAGGTGGTGATTGAGCATGAAGTTTTGGTGAAGGAGTTCGCTGAAACAAGTGCCACGATCGAAGCGATCTTCACGAAGACCGAAGAAATATCAGGTCTCGAGATCGACCTCATCACCAGTCCCTACGATGTTGCTGCCTACACGACCACTGCTCCTCTGAAGAAGAAGATCCCAGAGGAGGCGAAACCAGAGGAAGAGTTGAAGCCCACTGAAGAATTGAAGCCTGTGGAAGAAGTAAAGCCTCAAGAAGAGCTGAAACCAGAAGAGGTGAAGACAAAGAAAGAAGAGGTCGAGGTGGTGATTGAGCATGAAGTTTTGGTGAAGGAGTTCGCTGAAACAAGTGCCACGATCGAAGCGATCTTCACGAAGACCGAAGAAATATCAGGTCTCGAGATCGACCTCATCACCAGTCCCTACGATGTTGCTGCCTACACGACCACTGCTCCTCTGAAGAAGAAGATCCCAGAGGAGGCGAAACCAGAGGAAGAGTTGAAGCCCACTGAAGAATTGAAGCCTGTGGAAGAAGTAAAGCCTCAAGAAGAGCTGAAACCAGAAGAGGTGAAGACAAAGAAAGAAGAGGTCGAGGTGGTGATTGAGCATGAAGTTTTGGTGAAGGAGTTCGCTGAAACAAGTGCCACGATCGAAGCGATCTTCACGAAGACCGAAGAAATATCAGGTCTCGAGATCGACCTCATCACCAGTCCCTACGATGTTGCTGCCTACACGACCACTGCTCCTCTGAAGAAGAAGATCCCAGAGGAGGCGAAACCAGAGGAAGAGTTGAAGCCCACTGAAGAATTGAAGCCTGTGGAAGAAGTAAAGCCTCAAGAAGAGCTGAAACCAGAAGAGGTGAAGACAAAGAAAGAAGAGGTCGAGGTGGTGATTGAGCATGAAGTTTTGGTGAAGGAGTTCGCTGAAACAAGTGCCACGATCGAAGCGATCTTCACGAAGACCGAAGAAATATCAGGTCTCGAGATCGACCTCATCACCAGTCCCTACGATGTTGCTGCCTACACGACCACTGCTCCTCTGAAGAAGAAGATCCCAGAGGAGGCGAAACCAGAGGAAGAGTTGAAGCCCACTGAAGAATTGAAGCCTGTGGAAGAAGTAAAGCCTCAAGAAGAGCTGAAACCAGAAGAGGTGAAGACAAAGAAAGAAGAGGTCGAGGTGGTGATTGAGCATGAAGTTTTGGTGAAGGAGTTCGCTGAAACAAGTGCCACGATCGAAGCGATCTTCACGAAGACCGAAGAAATATCAGGTCTCGAGATCGACCTCATCACCAGTCCCTACGATGTTGCTGCCTACACGACCACTGCTCCTCTGAAGAAGAAGATCCCAGAGGAGGCGAAACCAGAGGAAGAGTTGAAGCCCACTGAAGAATTGAAGCCTGTGGAAGAAGTAAAGCCTCAAGAAGAGCTGAAACCAGAAGAGGTGAAGACAAAGAAAGAAGAGGTCGAGGTGGTGATTGAGCATGAAGTTTTGGTGAAGGAGTTCGCTGAAACAAGTGCCACGATCGAAGCGATCTTCACGAAGACCGAAGAAATATCAGGTCTCGAGATCGACCTCATCACCAGTCCCTACGATGTTGCTGCCTACACGACCACTGCTCCTCTGAAGAAGAAGATCCCAGAGGAGGCGAAACCAGAGGAAGAGTTGAAGCCCACTGAAGAATTGAAGCCTGTGGAAGAAGTAAAGCCTCAAGAAGAGCTGAAACCAGAAGAGGTGAAGACAAAGAAAGAAGAGGTCGAGGTGGTGATTGAGCATGAAGTTTTGGTGAAGGAGTTCGCTGAAACAAGTGCCACGATCGAAGCGATCTTCACGAAGACCGAAGAAATATCAGGTCTCGAGATCGACCTCATCACCAGTCCCTACGATGTTGCTGCCTACACGACCACTGCTCCTCTGAAGAAGAAGATCCCAGAGGAGGCGAAACCAGAGGAAGAGTTGAAGCCCACTGAAGAATTGAAGCCTGTGGAAGAAGTAAAGCCTCAAGAAGAGCTGAAACCAGAAGAGGTGAAGACAAAGAAAGAAGAGGTCGAGGTGGTGATTGAGCATGAAGTTTTGGTGAAGGAGTTCGCTGAAACAAGTGCCACGATCGAAGCGATCTTCACGAAGACCGAAGAAATATCAGGTCTCGAGATCGACCTCATCACCAGTCCCTACGATGTTGCTGCCTACACGACCACTGCTCCTCTGAAGAAGAAGATCCCAGAGGAGGCGAAACCAGAGGAAGAGTTGAAGCCCACTGAAGAATTGAAGCCTGTGGAAGAAGTAAAGCCTCAAGAAGAGCTGAAACCAGAAGAGGTGAAGACAAAGAAAGAAGAGGTCGAGGTGGTGATTGAGCATGAAGTTTTGGTGAAGGAGTTCGCTGAAACAAGTGCCACGATCGAAGCGATCTTCACGAAGACCGAAGAAATATCAGGTCTCGAGATCGACCTCATCACCAGTCCCTACGATGTTGCTGCCTACACGACCACTGCTCCTCTGAAGAAGAAGATCCCAGAGGAGGCGAAACCAGAGGAAGAGTTGAAGCCCACTGAAGAATTGAAGCCTGTGGAAGAAGTAAAGCCTCAAGAAGAGCTGAAACCAGAAGAGGTGAAGACAAAGAAAGAAGAGGTCGAGGTGGTGATTGAGCATGAAGTTTTGGTGAAGGAGTTCGCTGAAACAAGTGCCACGATCGAAGCGATCTTCACGAAGACCGAAGAAATATCAGGTCTCGAGATCGACCTCATCACCAGTCCCTACGATGTTGCTGCCTACACGACCACTGCTCCTCTGAAGAAGAAGATCCCAGAGGAGGCGAAACCAGAGGAAGAGTTGAAGCCCACTGAAGAATTGAAGCCTGTGGAAGAAGTAAAGCCTCAAGAAGAGCTGAAACCAGAAGAGGTGAAGACAAAGAAAGAAGAGGTCGAGGTGGTGATTGAGCATGAAGTTTTGGTGAAGGAGTTCGCTGAAACAAGTGCCACGATCGAAGCGATCTTCACGAAGACCGAAGAAATATCAGGTCTCGAGATCGACCTCATCACCAGTCCCTACGATGTTGCTGCCTACACGACCACTGCTCCTCTGAAGAAGAAGATCCCAGAGGAGGCGAAACCAGAGGAAGAGTTGAAGCCCACTGAAGAATTGAAGCCTGTGGAAGAAGTAAAGCCTCAAGAAGAGCTGAAACCAGAAGAGGTGAAGACAAAGAAAGAAGAGGTCGAGGTGGTGATTGAGCATGAAGTTTTGGTGAAGGAGTTCGCTGAAACAAGTGCCACGATCGAAGCGATCTTCACGAAGACCGAAGAAATATCAGGTCTCGAGATCGACCTCATCACCAGTCCCTACGATGTTGCTGCCTACACGACCACTGCTCCTCTGAAGAAGAAGATCCCAGAGGAGGCGAAACCAGAGGAAGAGTTGAAGCCCACTGAAGAATTGAAGCCTGTGGAAGAAGTAAAGCCTCAAGAAGAGCTGAAACCAGAAGAGGTGAAGACAAAGAAAGAAGAGGTCGAGGTGGTGATTGAGCATGAAGTTTTGGTGAAGGAGTTCGCTGAAACAAGTGCCACGATCGAAGCGATCTTCACGAAGACCGAAGAAATATCAGGTCTCGAGATCGACCTCATCACCAGTCCCTACGATGTTGCTGCCTACACGACCACTGCTCCTCTGAAGAAGAAGATCCCAGAGGAGGCGAAACCAGAGGAAGAGTTGAAGCCCACTGAAGAATTGAAGCCTGTGGAAGAAGTAAAGCCTCAAGAAGAGCTGAAACCAGAAGAGGTGAAGACAAAGAAAGAAGAGGTCGAGGTGGTGATTGAGCATGAAGTTTTGGTGAAGGAGTTCGCTGAAACAAGTGCCACGATCGAAGCGATCTTCACGAAGACCGAAGAAATATCAGGTCTCGAGATCGACCTCATCACCAGTCCCTACGATGTTGCTGCCTACACGACCACTGCTCCTCTGAAGAAGAAGGTCCCAGAGGAGGCGAAACCAGAGGAAGAGTTGAAGCCCACTGAAGAATTGAAGCCTGTGGAAGAAGTAAAGCCTCAAGAAGAGCTGAAACCAGAAGAGGTGAAGACAAAGAAAGAAGAGGTCGAGGTGGTGATTGAGCATGAAGTTTTGGTGAAGGAGTTCGCTGAAACAAGTGCCACGATCGAAGCGATCTTCACGAAGACCGAAGAAATATCAGGTCTCGAGATCGACCTCATCACCAGTCCCTACGATGTTGCTGCCTACACGACCACTGCTCCTCTGAAGAAGAAGATCCCAGAGGAGGCGAAACCAGAGGAAGAGTTGAAGCCCACTGAAGAATTGAAGCCTGTGGAAGAAGTAAAGCCTCAAGAAGAGCTGAAACCAGAAGAGGTGAAGACAAAGAAAGAAGAGGTCGAGGTGGTGATTGAGCATGAAGTTTTGGTGAAGGAGTTCGCTGAAACAAGTGCCACGATCGAAGCGATCTTCACGAAGACCGAAGAAATATCAGGTCTCGAGATCGACCTCATCACCAGTCCCTACGATGTTGCTGCCTACACGACCACTGCTCCTCTGAAGAAGAAGATCCCAGAGGAGGCGAAACCAGAGGAAGAGTTGAAGCCCACTGAAGAATTGAAGCCTGTGGAAGAAGTAAAGCCTCAAGAAGAGCTGAAACCAGAAGAGGTGAAGACAAAGAAAGAAGAGGTCGAGGTGGTGATTGAGCATGAAGTTTTGGTGAAGGAGTTCGCTGAAACAAGTGCCACGATCGAGGCGATCTTCACGAAGACCGAAGAAATATCAGGTCTCGAGATCGACCTCATCACCAGTCCCTACGATGTCGCTGCCTACACGACCACTGCTCCTCTGAAGAAGAAGATCCCAGAGGAGGCGAAACCAGAGGAAGAGTTGAAGCCCACTGAAGAATTGAAGCCTGTGGAAGAAGTAAAGCCTCAAGAAGAGCTGAAACCAGAAGAGGTGAAGACAAAGAAAGAAGAGGTCGAGGTGGTGATTGAGCATGAAGTTTTGGTGAAGGAGTTCGCTGAAACAAGTGCCACGATCGAGGCGATCTTCACGAAGACCGAAGAAATATCAGGTCTCGAGATCGACCTCATCACCAGTCCCTACGATGTTGCTGCCTACACGACCACTGCTCCTCTGAAGAAGAAGATCCCAGAGGAGGCGAAACCAGAGGAAGAGTTGAAGCCCACTGAAGAATTGAAGCCTGTGGAAGAAGTAAAGCCTCAAGAAGAGCTGAAACCAGAAGAGGTGAAGACAAAGAAAGAAGAGGTCGAGGTGGTGATTGAGCTTGAAGTTTTGGTGAAGGAGTTCGCTGAAACAAGTGCTACGATCGAGGCGATCTTCACGAAGACCGAAGAAATATCAGGTCTCGAGATCGACCTCATCACCAGTCCCTACGATGTTGCTGCCTACACGACCACTGCTCCTCTGAAGAAGAAGGTCCCAGAGGAGGCGAAACCAGAGGAAGAGTTGAAGCCCACTGAAGAATTGAAGCCTGTGGAAGAAGTAAAGCCTCAAGAAGAGCTGAAACCAGAAGAGGTGAAGACAAAGAAAGAAGAGGTCGAGGTGGTGATTGAGCTTGAAGTTTTGGTGAAGGAGTTCGCTGAAACAAGTGCTACGATCGAGGCGATCTTCACGAAGACCGAAGAAATATCAGGTCTCGAGATCGACCTCATCACCAGTCCCTACGATGTTGCTGCCTACACGACCACTGCTCCTCTGAAGAAGAAGGTCCCAGAGGAGGCGAAACCAGAGGAAGAGTTGAAGCCCACTGAAGAATTGAAGCCTGTGGAAGAAGTAAAGCCGCAAGAAGAGCTGAAACCAGAAGAGGTGAAGACAAAGAAAGAAGAGGTCGAGGTGGTGATTGAGCATGAAGTTTTGGTGAAGGAGTTCGCTGAAACAAGTGCCACGATCGAAGCGATCTTCACGAAGACCGAAGAAATATCAGGTCTCGAGATCGACCTCATCACCAGTCCCTACGATGTTGCTGCCTACACGACCACTGCTCCTCTGAAAAAGAAGATCCCAGAGGAGGCGAAACCAGAGGAAGAGTTGAAGCCCACTGAAGAATTGAAGCCTGTGGAAGAAGTAAAGCCTCAAGAAGAGCTGAAACCAGAAGAGGTGAAGACTACGAAAGAGAAAGAAGAGGTCGAGGTGGTGATTGAGCATGAAGTTTTGGTGAAGGAGTTCGCTGAAACAAGTGCCACGATCGAAGCGATCTTCACGAAGACCGAAGAAATATCAGGTCTCGAGATCGACCTCATCACCAGTCCCTACGATGTTGCTGCCTACACGACCACTGCTCCTCTGAAGAAGAAGGTCCCAGAGGAGGCTAAACCAGAGGAAGAGTTGAAGCCCACTGAAGAATTGAAGCCTGTGGAAGAAGTAAAGCCGCAAGAAGAGCTGAAACCAGAAGAGGTGAAGACAAAGAAAGAAGAGGTCGAGGTGGTGATTGAGCATGAAGTTTTGGTGAAGGAGTTCGCTGAAACAAGTGCCACGATCGAAGCGATCTTCACGAAGACCGAAGAAATATCAGGTCTCGAGATCGACCTTATCACCAGTCCCTACGATGTTGCTGCCTACACGACCACTGCTCCTCTGAAGAAGAAGATCCCAGAGGAGGCGAAACCAGAGGAAGAGTTGAAGCCCACTGAAGAATTGAAGCCTGTGGAAGAAGAAAAATCGAAAATGGACGAGAAACCAAAGGTTGAAGAGATCCCTAAGGAAGAAATGAAAGTCGAAGAAGAAGCTCGACCTGAGGAGAAGAAGAAGGACGAGCTCGAAGCGAAGAAGATTAAGAAAGTCAGCGAGGTGACAGCTACCGTCACCTCTACTCTTACAAAGAAAGAGGAGTTCTCTGGAATCGAAATCGATCTTGTGACGTATCTCTTGGAAGCCACTTCTGCCAAAGTCAAGATGCCGGCCAAGAAGAAGGTGGAGGAAGTCAAACCCAAGGAAGAACTCAAGCCAAAAGAGGAAGAGAAACCAAAGGTTGAAGAGATTCCTAAGGAAGAAATCAAAGTCGAAGAAGAAGCTCGACCGGAGGAGAAGAAGAAGGACGAGCTCGAAGCGAAGAAGATTAAGAAAGTCAGCGAGGTGACAGCTACCGTTACCTCTACTCTTACAAAGAAAGAGGAGTTCTCTGGAATCGAAATCGATCTTGTGACGTATCTCTTGGAAGCCACTTCTGCCAAAGTCAAGATGCCGGCCAAGAAGAAGGTGGAGGAAGTCAAACCCAAGGAAGAACTCAAGCCAAAAGAGGAAGAGAAACCAAAGGTTGAAGAGATTCCTAAGGAAGAAATCAAAGTCGAAGAAGAAGCTCGACCGGAAGAAAAGAAGAAGGACGAGCTTGAAGCGAAGAAGGTTAAGAAAGTCAGCGAGGTGACAGCTACCGTTACCTCTACTCTTACAAAGAAAGAGGAGTTCTCTGGAATCGAAATCGATCTTGTGACGTATCTCTTGGAAGCCACTTCTGCCAAAGTCAAGATGCCGGCCAAGAAGAAGGTGGAGGAAGTCAAACCCAAGGAAGAACTCAAGCCAAAAGAGGAAGAGAAACCAAAGGTTGAAGAGATTCCTAAGGAAGAAATCAAAGTCGAAGAAGAAGCTCGACCGGAGGAGAAGAAGAAGGACGAGCTCGAAGCGAAGAAGATTAAGAAAGTCAGCGAGGTGACAGCTACCGTCACCTCTACTCTTACAAAGAAAGAGGAGTTCTCTGGAATCGAAATCGATCTTGTGACGTATCTCTTGGAAGCCACTTCTGCCAAAGTCAAGATGCCGGCCAAGAAGAAGGTGGAGGAAGTCAAACCCAAGGAAGAACTCAAGCCAAAAGAGGAAGAGAAACCAAAGGTTGAAGAGATCCCTAAGGAAGAAATCAAAGTCGAAGAAGAAGCTCGACCTGAGGAGAAGAAGAAGGACGAGCTCGAAGCGAAGAAGATTAAGAAAGTCAGCGAGGTGACAGCTACCGTCACCTCTACTCTTACAAAGAAAGAGGAGTTCTCTGGAATCGAAATCGATCTTGTGACGTATCTCTTGGAAGCCACTTCTGCCAAAGTCAAGATGCCGGCCAAGAAGAAGGTGGAGGAAGTCAAACCCAAGGAAGAACTCAAGCCAAAAGAGGAAGAGAAACCAAAGGTTGAAGAGATTCCTAAGGAAGAAATCAAAGTCGAAGAAGAAGCTCGACCGGAGGAGAAGAAGAAGGACGAGCTCGAAGCGAAGAAGATTAAGAAAGTCAGCGAGGTGACAGCTACCGTCACCTCTACTCTTACAAAGAAAGAGGAGTTCTCTGGAATCGAAATCGATCTTGTGACGTATCTCTTGGAAGCCACTTCTGCCAAAGTCAAGATGCCGGCCAAGAAGAAGGTGGAGGAAGTCAAACCCAAGGAAGAACTCAAGCCAAAAGAGGAAGAGAAACCAAAGGTTGAAGAGATTCCTAAGGAAGAAATCAAAGTCGAAGAAGAAGCTCGACCGGAAGAGAAGAAGAAGGACGAGCTCGAAGCGAAGAAGATTAAGAAAGTCAGCGAGGTGACAGCTACCGTCACCTCTACTCTTACAAAGAAAGAGGAGTTCTCTGGAATCGAAATCGATCTTGTGACGTATCTCTTGGAAGCCACTTCTGCCAAAGTCAAGATGCCGGCCAAGAAGAAGGTGGAGGAAGTCAAACCCAAGGAAGAACTCAAGCCAAAAGAGGAAGAGAAACCAAAGGTTGAAGAGATTCCCTAAGGAAGAAATCAAAGTCGAAGAAGAAGCTCGACCTGAGGAGAAGAAGAAGGACGAGCTTGAAGCGAAGAAGATTAAGAAAGTCAGCGAGGTGACAGCTACCGTCACCTCTACTCTTACAAAGAAAGAGGAGTTCTCTGGAATCGAAATCGATCTTGTGACGTATCTCTTGGAAGCCACTTCTGCCAAAGTCAAGATGCCGGCCAAGAAGAAGGTGGAGGAAATCAAACCCAAGGAAGAACTCAAGCCAAAAGAGGAAGAGAAACCAAAGGTTGAAGAGATTCCTAAGGAAGAAATCAAAGTCGAAGAAGAAGCTCGACCGGAGGAGAAGAAGAAGGACGAGCTCGAAGCGAAGAAGATTAAGAAAGTCAGCGAGGTGACAGCTACCGTCACCTCTACTCTTACAAAGAAAGAGGAGTTCTCTGGAATCGAAATCGATCTTGTGACGTATCTCTTGGAAGCCACTTCTGCCAAAATCAAGATACCAGCTAGAAAAGCGAAGAAAGCTGACCAGGAGATAATTTTGCAAGAAAAGGTAGAGGATTTAGCTGTGGAGGAGCTTAGAGAAGAAGAACTCTTAGCAATCCTGCAACAACTTGACAAAGACGAAGAAGGTTTACAGGATGAACGTCTTGCCCCTAAAAAAAGAAAAATCGGCAAGTTGAAAAGAGAAATGCTACAAGGCATGGAATCGGAAAAGGACGACACCATTTTACAGCAGGAGCAAGAAAAAACGGCAAAAATCATGCCCAAGGAAGAAGTCAAAGCAGCGGAAGAGGCTAAGCCCAAGGAAGAAGTTAAGCCAGTGGAGGAGGCTAAGCCGAAGGAGGATGAGAAACCTAAAGAGAAAGTCGAAAAGAAGAAGAAGGAAGTGAAAGAAGAAGTCAAACCCGCTGAAGAGGCCAAGCCCAAGAAGGAAGTTAAACCAGCGGAAGAGGCTAAACCGAAAGAGGACGAGAAGCCTAAAGAGAAAGTTGAAAAGAAGAAGAAGGATATCAAAGAAACAATCAAACCTGCAAAAGAGGTCGATACCACAGAAGATATAGTAGTGGAAGAAACTTTCGATCTTGCTTCGATACTAAAGGCGAAGGATACATTCAGGCCTGAGGAGGAAGAAGTGATCGCAGCGGTTATCGAACTGAAAGGAAAGGAAAAGCTAGAGAAAGACAAAGTTCTAGAAGAGGAAGGAAGAGTAGCAGTAGAAGGAGAAGTTAAACCAGCGGAAGAGGCCAAACCGGAAGAAGAGGAGAAGCCTAAAGAGAAGGTTGACAAGAAGAAGAAGGAAGTGAAAGAAGAAGTCAAACCCGCTGAAGAGGCCAAGCCCAAGGAAGAAGTCAAACCAGTGGAAGAGGCTAAGCCGAAGGAGGATGAGAAGCCTAAAGAGAAAGTCGAAAAGAAGAAGAAGGAAGTTAAGGAAGAAGTCAAACCCGCTGAAGAGGCCAAGCCCAAGGAAGAAGTCAAGCCAGTGGAAGAGGCTAAGCCGAAGGAGGAAGAGAAGCCTAAAGAGAAAGTCGAAAAGAAGAAGAAGGAAGTTAAGGAAGAAGTCAAACCCGCTGAAGAGGCCAAGCCCAAGAAAGAAGTAAAGCCAGTGGAAGAGGCTAAGCCGAAGGAGGAAGAGAAGCCTAAAGAGAAAGTCGAAAAGAAGAAGAAGGAAGTTAAGGAAGAAGTCAAACCCGCTGAAGAGGCCAAGCCCAAGAAGGAAGTTAAACCAGCGGAAGAGGCTAAACCGAAAGAGGACGAGAAGCCTAAAGAAAAGGTTGACAAGAAGAAAAAGGAAGACAAACCCGCTGAAGAAGCCAAGCCCAAGGAAGAAGTCAAACCAGCGGAAGAGGCTAAGCCGAAGGAGGAAGAGAAGCCTAAAGAGAAAGTCGAAAAGAAGAAGAAGGAAGTTACGGAAGAAGTCAAACCCGCTGAAGAGGCCAAGCCCAAGGAAGAAGTCAAGCCAGTGGAGGAGACTAAGCCGAAAGAGGAAGAGAAGCCTAAAGAGAAAGTTGAAAAGAAGAAGAAGGATATCAAAGAAACAACCAAACCTGCAAAAGAGGTCGATACCACAGAAGATATAGTAGTGGAAGAAACTTTCGATCTTGCTTCGATACTAAAGGCGAAGGATACATTCAGGCCTGAGGAGGAAGAAGTGATCGCAGCGGTTATCGAACTGAAAGGAAAGGAAAAGCTAGAGAAAGACAAAGATCTAGAAGAGGAAGGAAGAGTAGCAGTAGAAGGAGAAGTTATACCAGCAGAAGCGGTCAAACACAAAGAAGAAGAAAAGCCTAAAGACAAAGTGGAAAAGAAGAAGAAGGAAGCCAAACCAACAGAAGAGGCGAAGCCCAAGGAAGAAGTCAAGCCAGTGGAAGAGGCTAAGCCGAAGGAGGAAGAGAAGCCTAAAGAGAAGGTTGGCAAGAAGAAAAAGGAAGTAAAGGAAGAAGTCAAACCCGCTGAAGAGGCCAAGCCCAAGGAAGAAGTCAAACCAGTGGAAGAGGCTAAGCCGAAGGAGGATGAGAAGCCTAAAGAGAAAGTCGAAAAGAAGAAGAAGGAAGTGAAAGAAGAAGTCAAACCCGCTGAAGAGGCCAAGCCCAAGGAAGAAGTCAAACCAGTGGAAGAGGCTAAGCCGAAGGAGGATGAGAAGCCTAAAGAAAAGGTTGACAAGAAGAAGAAGGAAGCCAAACCAACAGAAGAGGCGAAGCCCAAGGAAGAAGTTAAACCAGCGGAAGAGGCCAAGCCGAAAGAAGAGGAGAAGCCTAAAGAGAAGGTTGACAAGAAGAAGAAGGAAGTGAAAGAAGAAGTCAAACCCGCTGAAGAGGCCAAGCCCAAGGAAGAAGTCAAACCAGTAGAAGAGGCTAAGCCGAAGGAGGATGAGAAGCCTAAAGAGAAAGTCGAAAAGAAGAAGAAGGAAGTTAAGGGAGAAGTCAAACCCGCTGAAGAGGCCAAGCCCAAGGAAGAAGTCAAGCCAGTGGAAGAGGCTAAGCCGAAGAGGACGAGAAGCCTAAAGAAAAGGTTGACAAGAAGAAGAAGGAAGTCAAACCCGCTGAAGAAGCCAAGCCCAAGGAAGAAGTCAAACCAGCGGAAGAGGCTAAGCCGAAGGAGGATGAGAAGCCCTAAAGAGAAAGTCGAAAAGAAGAAGAAGGAAGTTACGGAAGAAGTCAACCCGCTGAAGAGGCCAAGCCCAAGGAAGAAGTCAAGCCAGTGGAGGAGGCTAAGCCAAAAGAGGATGAGAAGCCTAAAGAGAAAGTCGAAAAGAAGAAGAAGGAAGTTAAGGAAGAAGTCAAACCCGCTGAAGAGGCCAAGCCCAAGGAAGAAGTCAAGCCAGTGGAAGAGGCTAAGCCGAAGGAGGTTGAGAAGCCTAAAGAGAAAGTCGAAAGAGAAGAAGAAGGAAGAACAAACCCGCTGAAGAAGCCAAGCCCAAGGAAGAAGTCAAACCAGCGGAAGAGGCTAAGCCGAAGGAGGAAGAGAAGCCTAAAGAGAAAGTCGAAAAGAAGAAGAAGGAAGTTAAGGAAGAAGTCAAACCCGCTGAAGAGGCCAAGCCCAAGGAAGAAGTCAAGCCAGTGGAGGAGGCTAAGCCGAAAGAGGAAGAGAAGCCTAAAGAGAAAGTCGAAAAGAAGAAGAAGGAAGTTAAGGAAGAAGTCAAACCCGCTGAAGAGGCCAAGCCCAAGGAAGAAGTCAAGCCAGTGGAAGAGGCTAAGCCGAAGGAGGAAGAGAAGCCTAAAGAGAAAGTCGAAAAGAAGAAGAAGGAAGTCAAGGAAGAAGTCAAACCCGCTGAAGAGGCCAAGCCCAAGGAAGAAGTCAAGCCAGTGGAAGAGGCTAAGCCGAAGGAGGAAGAGAAGCCTAAAGAGAAGGTTGACAAGAAGAAAAAGGAAGTAAAGGAAGAAGTCAAACCCGCTGAAGAAGCCAAGCCCAAGGAAGAAGTCAAACCAGCGGAAGAGGCCAAGCCGAAAGAAGAGGAGAAGCCTAAAGAGAAGGTTGACAAGAAGAAGAAGGAAGTGAAAGAAGAAGTCAAACCCGCTGAAGAGGCCAAGCCCAAGGAAGAAGTCAAGCCAGTGGAAGAGGCCAAGCCGAAGGAGGAAGAGAAGCCTAAAGAGAAGGTTGACAAGAAGAAGAAGGAAGTGAAAGAAGAAGTCAAGCCCGCTGAAGAGGCCAAGCCCAAGGAAGAAGTCAAGCCGGCGGAAGAGGCTAAGGCGAAGGAGGAAGAGAAGCCTAAAGAGAAAGTCGAAAAGAAGAAGAAGGAAGTTAAGGAAGAAGTCAAACCCGCTGAAGAGGCCAAGCCCAAGGAAGAAATCAAACCAGCGGAAGAGGCCAAGCAGAAAGAAGAGGAGAAGCCTAAGGAGAAGGTTGACAAGAAGAAAAAGGAAGTGAAAGAAGAAGTCAAGCCCGCTGAAGAGGCCAAGCCCAAGGAAGAAGTCAAGCCAGTGGAAGAGGCTAAGCCGAAGGAGGAAGAGAAGCCTAAAGAGAAGGTTGACAAGAAGAAAAAGGAAGTGAAGGAAGAAGCCAAACCAGCGGAAGAGGCCATGCCGAAAGAGGAAGAGAAGCCCAAAGAAAAGGTTGACCACAAGAAGAAAGAAGTAAAGGAGGATGTCAAATCCAACTTCAGCCGATCAGAATCCATAGAAGGAGCTGTGTCTTGCTTGCCCGAGGTAGCCACTGAAGTCGTAGTGGCATCTGTTCACCAACCTGATTTCCAAGAGATATCTAGTGAATTTTCGCTTGTTAAGCAGCGAACAGAAAAAATTGGAATAGGGGTAATTTTCGAAAAGAAAGCGACTGTCACAAAGCCTGAAAAGCCAACAGAAGAGGAAAAGGAAAAGGATGAAAACAGTAAGTGGAATTTTGTTGTAATCCTATGTGAGCAACGTTTTGACTCATATGAGACGTAATGTTTACATTTCAGTCATCTTGACGGACGTTGTTGAAATGGCAAACATAAAGCAGGACAAAGGCTCCAAAAAGAAGAAAAAGAAGGTGAAGAGACGTGACAAAGTTGGCATAAAGGTCACACCGTCTGAAGAAGACAAGTCCCCGCCATCTCCACCGAAAGCGGAACATTTAGAAATCAATGTTTCTAGGAAACGTACAGCTTCAGGTACCTGTTTCATTTTGCCCTAGATGAATAATGCTTTTCTTTTTCATGCTTATCAGCACTCGTTATCACCAGCCCTCATCATTTATGAGTTCAACACTTGGGCTGCACAAGTTAACGCGTGCAACACATCACCCAGTAATCCATATTTGTTAGTGTCTGCTTTCATGGTTCGCCGGCCGGCCCACGAGCGCGTCGGCCGGAGGCGGTGCTTGCCCCTCGTTGACAACTGAAACTTGATCGATATCGTCGGTCGAGTAGTCCCCCGGTCGGCCGACGGAACGGCGTGCCAGCCGAGGTGGAGCCACGGGGGAGGAGAGAGGCAGACGGCCGGTCGACGCAGTCACGTCGCGCTCAAGACCCTTCGAAGGGCTAAAAACAAGGAAAAACAAGATCAAAACCAAACAACCAGGAGGTTATGCAAATGGTTTTTGATCTTGTTTTTCTTTGTTTTCAGTCCTTCGAAGGGGCTTGGGCGCGACGCGACTGCGTCGACCCACCGTCTGCCTCCCTCCTCCGTCCTAGCACTACCTCGGCTGGCACGCCGGCGGACTATGAAAGCAGCCAGTGAAACCAATACAGTATCGATAGACTTCCTATTTCGCAACATGTCCCTCACCCATGTCCACGTGCGCCCACGTGACATTTTAATTCAAAATGTGAAGTGTTATAGGAACTCGGGAATAACAGTTTTTTCTTAAATATGCCGCAAATTTCTTTCCATTAAGAAAGCAATTGCATCTTCCAGCAGTAACCGTGACTTTCAATCACTAATCGTATTATTGTTTTTACTTTTCCAGGACTTTTTTTTCAGTTGATCGATTCTGGATAAGTAAAAACTTGTGGTCTCAAACGGGTGGTCGATGGCAAAGTCCCTTCAGTAGGGGGTAGTTGCATTGCCCACTTTGCAGATTAGCACCTTAAACCCCCACCAATCTTTGCTCGAATGTATTTCCGCTAAACTAACCCAGCAACTCTGGCTGTGTAATGTTTATCTAGTAGAAGTATGAGTAAGTGCAGCCCATCCCCATCATCGTATATCCATAAAGAAAATGAATCATCTAAATTTCCTCTTAAGGTACGCATGACATTCATGTGGACATTGACATAGAAGCCGGGGAGGAGTCTGCTCAGACGGATGCGCTTGTCGATCTGAACTTCTTCGATTATGATGAAAACGAGCTAAGTATTTGTGAGTCAGAAGCAGACGTCATCGAAGTTGATGTACTACTCGACTCTGTTGGGCAAGAGGATGGCATCGACGCTTTTGCACAGATAAATGCCGTACAAGTAAGTGTTCGAATTCTTACTTTCTCAGGATGCAACTTAGTTAACGGCTTATCACAAGTATATACTTCGCCTACAAAAATTTTTAAAAGAGTTTTGAAATTTTACAAAAAAGTCTGAATCGGGAAGCTCTTAAACTTTGAGTTAGCTCCATTATGTTCCCTGTTGCACATGATGGAAAAAAGACCCAAATCTTCGGTAATCAATAAATGGGAATTGTTTCTGTACAAGACTCAAGTTTTCTCATAAAGGGAAAAGTATATTTCAGAGTTCTCACATCAGATGTGAGGCCATTATCCGTAGCTTCATTAGAGAGTAGTTATTACGATTTAATTAAGCATCAGCTTATTCTTATATCGACTCAAAATAGAAACTAGAACTTTTTCACATAAGGAAAAATGGATGGATGTGATAGAGCAGCGTTTGTGATAATTTGGACAAGCACTGAAAAGGCCACAGGGACATCCAATAAGGGAAGCAATGAAATTTGATGGTATGCAGAGTAGACCAGGAGTCCCAAAAAAGTGATAGCTTAACGCCATCAAGAACTTCGCGAGGCTGTAATGACGGCAGTAGATGCCGTAGTTAGGAAGAAGTGGAGATAACCAGCGGGAACAACAGATCCTACAAATGCTCGGGGTAAACGAAAGGGGAAAAGAGAAAGATGTGTAACGTGAAAGAAGGAGCATAGGAGTAACATATGCAAACAATGTTCTCTCAAAACGGAGTCGAGAGGGGATTTTGCAGTATTAAGCTGGCTTTGCATACGGCGCGAGTTGTTCATTAGTCATTAAATATAAATGAGCAAGAGACTTACTGTGTTTTCCCAGAAGCATTGTTGGCACAGGAAATCATTGAAGTAAGAGATATCACGGATACGCTTAGTGTAAAATATTACAATAATTATTTCAGGAGATTTCTACTACCGTACAGATGCCTTCTGCAGTCAGCACAGTTTCTAGGCTTATCGAAGAAGACAGACCTCCAGCAGCCGAAGAAACCGAAGCATGTATTGAAATTTTGAAAAACAAGTTATCCGTCAGGAAACGAGTCGGCCGTCATGCGGAAATAGACTTGGGTACGTGATGCGGAACTGTTAAAGCTAAAGGTGTTTGTCAGTGACGGGTGGAGGGCTCAGCATTGGTTAAAGGCACCGTTTACGATAAGTTTAGGGTACCTTTTTTTCAACGGTAATTGATAGAACTACTCTAGAATAAAGCGATAACAACGAAAAAAGCGCAAAAAACGATGAACAAAAAGAAATAGAAAGAGTCAAAAAAGAGCTGGATAGGGGGGTTGGACGAGTTTCACATTGGAAGAACGGCGGTTAAGGGAGTGTTCGAGCGAGTGCACGAAGGCGACGCAATGTCTGCAATAGCAGACAACACACCCAATTTCCTGAAAATCTGACTGGCAGACTCTGGCAATTTGCCAACCAGCTTATCGATTTTTCACCATCTTCGCTCCAATGTGAAAGTGTTGAACGGCAATTAGATTTCGTAGTCAGCGATCGTGGCTCACTCTGCGGCCCCTTATTGTGCCCTAGCCAGACCGTTTTCAACCTCATTCCTACACAAATGGTATCAGAAGGGACGTCGAATTCAAAAAATGTGCAAATCTCCGGAACCATTTTTTCGAGAACAGTGCCTTTAAAGCTCGGCTTTTTCGAAGTTGCATAGATACTTGGTTGATTCGGGGGCAGGCAGTTCTGGTTTAAGGGGAAACATTCTTTTCTGTTTTCTTCAATCTGATAGAAGACTTTTCTTACTGCATTATTGCCATATGAAGCCATTCGTCTGCCCCCAGAAGTCTAGCGTAAAGTATGTATTACCTCAGTAACATTTTACTGGAAAGATATACGAAGGGCTATATGGCATATAGGATGACGATCCATGTATAGATTTTGATTGTGCGTAATTTTTGATTAATTGCAGATATGCTAGATGATGATGAAGTGGTCGAAGGGCAAGTTATAGTGAAACATCCGGAATCAGTCGAACTGAGCGACCTTGAAAAAACGGCTGTTCTCAGTTGCTCAGCTTTGAAACCTATAAGGAATGCATCATGGTTCAAGAACGGAATGATAATAAGTTCTAACGAATTCATCGATATCGAAACCTCAGGGAACGAAACACGCCTGGTCTTAAACAAGTTCATACCCTTCTACATTGGAACATATCATGTTGTTATCGACGACGTTGGAAGCAATCCTGCTCAACTCTCGGCCAACATTCCTCCCCAGCTGAAGGATCAGTGAGTTCCGAAGTGTTTAATTTGGAACTTGCGATTTGGTGTACTGCATAACCGTCATCATTGCCATATACACCTAAACAAATATTACAACTATTAAATATGAGCAAGTTCTAATAGAAATGGCAATGATACTGCAGTGACGGTCAGCATACAACAAATCGCAAGGGATCTGGATGAGCTTTAAAATGAAACAATCCATGATAGGTCATGATACGGCATTTTTCAGAATCCCATCGATCATCAATCATCAAATAGGAAAACCGCTAGATATCCAACTAAAGTACACAGCTTTCCCAACTCCACAAATCAAACTACTCCACCAGGGACAAGCGATGACCTTGGAGTCAGACATCGATCAGTACGAGGACAGCCTTTCCATAAGAGTGAAGAATTTGAAGAAGAAAGACGAGGGCGAATTCACGATCATTCTTTCAAATGAGTCTGGTAAAACACAGGCCTCCTTTGAATTGAAATTGATGGACACTCCATCAGCACCAAAACATGCTCGGCTCACCGATGTGACACCTACAACCGCCATGATTGAGTGGGATGCTCCACAAGCTGATGAGAGTGATATTGTTCACTACGTCGTTGAAAGGCGCACAGCGGAAAGCGGTAGATGGAGGAAAATGACAACAACTTCCTCAAAAACGTATACATGTACTGAACTTATTCCCAAAGAGTTCTACGCTTTCAGAATTAAAGCTGTAAATAAATTCGGGGAAGGGCTGCCAAGCAACGTTGTTGAAGTTGATATGCCTGCTGAAGAAGATGAGGTCATAGAAGAAACTTTCGACTTAGAATCAGTATTAAAGATAAAAGACGAAATCGAACTCGAGGAAGACGAAGTGATCGAAGCAGTCATTGAACTAGGAACCAAGAAAGATTCAGAAGAAAGAATGACCTCTAGTGACGAAGAACTGATAGAAGGACAAGCAAAACCAAAAGAGGAGGTTAAACCTGGAGAGGAAGAAAAGCTCAAAGAGGAAGTTGAAAAGAAGAAGAAGAAAACCAAAGAAGAAGAAGAGGCCAAGCCCAAGGAAGAAGTCAAACCAGTAGAAGAGGCTAAGCCGAAAGAGGAAGAGAAGCCTAAGGAGAAGGTTGATAAGAAGAAGAAGGAAGTAAAAGAAGAAGTCAAACCCGCTGAAGAGGCCAAGCCCAAGGAAGAAGTCAAGCCAGTAGAAGAGGCTAAGCCGAAAGAGGAAGAGAAGCCTAAGGAGAAGGTTGACAAGAAGAAGAAGGAAGTAAAAGAAGAAGTCAAACCAGCGGAAGAGGCTAAGCCGAAAGAGGAAGAGAAGCCTAAGGAGAAGGTTGATAAGAAGAAGAAGGAAGTAAAAGAAGAAGTCAAACCCGCTGAAGAGGCCAAACCCAAGGAAGAAGTCAAGCCACTAGAAGAGGCTAAGCCGAATGAGGAAGAGAAGCCTAAAGAGAAGGTTGACAAGAAGAAGAAGGAAGTCAAACCCGCTGAAGAGGCCAAGCCCAAGGAAGAAGTCAAGCCAGTAGAAGAGGCTAAGCCGAAGGAGGAAGAGAAGCCTAAAGAGAAGGTTGACAAGAAGAAGAAGGAAGTCAAACCCGCTGAAGAGGCCAAGCCCAAGGAAGAAGTCAAGCCAGTAGAAGAGGCTAAGCCGAAGGAGGAAGAGAAGCCTAAAGAGAAGGTTGACAAGAAGAAGAAGGAAGTCAAACCCGCTGAAGAGGCCAAGCCCAAGGAAGAAGTCAAACCAGCGGAAGAGGCTAAGCCGAAAGAGGAAGAGAAGCTTAAAGAGAAGGTTGACAAGAAGAAGAAGGAAGTAAAAGAAGAAGTCAAACCCGCTGGAGAGCCCAAACCCAAGGAAGAAGTCAAGCCAGTAGAAGAGTCTAAGCCGAAAGAGGAAGAGAAGCCTAAGGAGAAGGTTGACAAGAAGAAGAAGGAAGTAAAAGAAGAAGTCAAACCCGCTGAAGAGGCCAAGCCCAAGGAAGAAGTCAAGCCAGTAGAAGAGGCTAAGCCGAAAGAGGAAGAGAAGCCTAAGGAGAAGGTTGACAAGAAGAAGAAGGAAGTAAAAGAAGAAGTCAAACCAGCGGAAGAGGCTAAGCCGAAAGAGGAAGAGAAGCCTAAGGAGAAGGTTGATAAGAAGAAGAAGGAAGTAAAAGAAGAAGTCAAACCCGCTGAAGAGGCCAAACCCAAGGAAGAAGTCAAGCCACTAGAAGAGGCTAAGCCGAAGGAGGAAGAGAAGCCTAAAGAGAAGGTTGACAAGAAGAAGAAGGAAGTCAAACCCGCTGAAGAGGCCAAGCCCAAGGAAGAAGTCAAGCCAGTAGAAGAGGCTAAGCCGAAGGAGGAAGAGAAGCCTAAAGAGAAGGTTGACAAGAAGAAGAAGGAAGTCAAACCCGCTGAAGAGGCCAAGCCCAAGGAAGAAGTCAAGCCAGTAGAAGAGGCTAAGCCGAAGGAGGAAGAGAAGCCTAAAGAGAAGGTTGACAAGAAGAAGAAGGAAGTCAAACCCGCTGAAGAGGCCAAGCCCAAGGAAGAAGTCAAACCAGCGGAAGAGGCTAAGCCGAAAGAGGAAGAGAAGCTTAAAGAGAAGGTTGACAAGAAGAAGAAGGAAGTAAAAGAAGAAGTCAAACCCGCTGAAGAGCCCAAACCCAAGGAAGAAGTCAAGCCAGTAGAAGAGGCTAAGCCGAAGGAGGAAGAGAAGCCTAAAGAGAAGGTTGACAAGAAGAAGAAGGAAGTCAAACCCGCTGAAGAGGCCAAGCCCAAGGAAGAAGTCAAGCCAGTAGAAGAGGCTAAGCCCAAGGAGGAAGAGAAGCCTAAAGAGAAGGTTGACAAGAAGAAGAAGGAAGTCAAACCCGCTGAAGAGGCCAAGCCCAAGGAAGAAGTCAAACCAGTGGAAGAGGCTAAGCCGAAGGAGGAAGAGAAGCCTAAGGAGAAGGTTGACAAGAAGAAGAAGGAAGTAAAAGAAGAAGTCAAACCCGCTGAAGCGGCCAAACCCAAGGAAGAAGTCAAACCAGCGGAAGAGGCCAAGCCCAAGGAAGAAGTCAAACCAGCGGAAGAGGCTAAGCCGAAAGAGGAAGAGAAGCCTAAAGAGAAGGTTGACAAGAAGAAGAAGGAAGTAAAAGAAGAAGTCAAACCCGCTGAAGAGCCCAAACCCAAGGAAGAAGTCAAGCCAGTAGAAGAGGCTAAGCCGAAGGAGGAAGAGAAGCCTGAAGAGAAGGTTGACAAGAAGAAGAAGGAAGTCAAACCCGCTGAAGCGGCCAAACCCAAGGAAGAAGTCAAACCAGCGGAAGAGGCTAAGCCGAAAGAGGAAGAGAAGCCTAAGGAGAAGGTTGACAAGAAGAAGAAGGAAGTAAAAGAAGAAGTCAAACCCGCTGAAGAGGTCAAACCCAAGGAAGAAGTCAAACCAGCGGAAGAGGCTAAGCCGAAAGAGGAAGAGAAGCCTAAAGAGAAAGTTGACAAGAAGAAGAAAAAGAAGGAAGTCAAAGAAGAGGTCAAACCAGAGAGAGAAATTGCAGAGCATAAAGAGAATGAAAACGAAGCATTTACTGAAGAACTTCCACATGAGGAGGTAAAGGCCGAGTTACAGGTTGTGGAAGAAGAGGACAGAGGACTCAAAATCAGTCTGCTCGGTATGTATTTTAAGTTTGTATTATTCATTGTTGATGTATTCTATTCTATGATGAAAGACGGGTATGAGGGTTTTCAATGCTTCAAGTGAGGGGCTCTTTCTGGTACCCCGGTAAACAATGAATTGATTCCCATACTGTGGTAATGTCCTGAGGAATGATTTTAGTTCACAAGGGTTCCTTCTGCTCAAATTTTCTTGGACTGTTTTCACATTTTAATTGGACTAAACTTCCAACCTGGGCATGAAACGCTTTGACTTTTCAATTTTGTTTACATGGACTGATTTTTGATTGAATCATTGTTCCGAAAGAGCTGCGTTATTAAACAAACTATGAGAAAGACTATTTTCATGATAACAAGCGAGAACTCATGATAATTTCAGGTCCTCTCATTTCACAGCATCCTGCTTCACAAACAGTTACCGAGGACGGTCAAACAGTAATTTTTGTGTGCAAATTTGATGGACTTGTTCAAAGCGTGAAATGGTTCCGTGATAGCCGAGAGGTGTGGGCCCAGAAGGATAAAGTCGAGATAGAAACTAATGACAATGGGTCTAATCTTATCATTCACAATGTTGACCAGCGTGACATCGGAAACTACTACGCTCTACTCAATGACGAAGAGAAGTCTACTGCAGCAGAGTTGGACTATCATACCGAACCACTTCTATGTTACGACGGTCCCACTGGTCCAATCGCTGCTGGAAAGCACTTTGATTTCACAGTCGCATTCAGAGGATATCCAACTCCTCGACTGGAAATGTTGCTCGATGGCGAGGATTTAAGGGTAGTTGCTGACGTCGAAACATACGATGACTACGTCTCTGTCCGTGTAAAGAAGGTTAAGAAAACTTGCAACGTGAAATTCACGGCAAGGAATGAGCACGGTGAAAGCACGCTTGACATTCCAGTAGAAGTCTTTGATGTGCCCTCTGAGCCTCTGAATGTGAAAGCACATGATATCGGCTCTACAAAGGCCACAATTTCGTGGACTACGCCAGCACTCTGTAATGGAGCACCTATCATTGAATACTGTGTGGAGCGGAAATCACTAGAATTTTCGCGATGGCGAACAGTGGCCCATATACCGGCTGAACGTCTCTCATACACGACCAGTGATTTACTGCCGAATGAAATTTACGCATTCCGAGTCAGTGCTATCAATTCCATCGGACAAGGAAAACCAAGCAAAGCAGTGGACGTCGAAACGACTGAAGAAATCGAAGGTATATAACTATTCCAACTATTTCTCTTTTCTCTTTGAACGACCACTGAAGGAAGTGCTTCGTTGGTTTTATCGAAAAATTAGGTATGTAGCTGTCCTCCGCTCACCGCTGAACAATTTCTTTCTTGCAGCATCTGCTGACGTTTTGCAAAGTTGCTCAATTGTGATGCAAAATACTACTTCCTTAGTGTTCTAGTGGCCTGCTATGAGTTCCTAATTATGACTCTGAACATTGTAGACATTCGCCCTACTCCCCTTCCCAGGATTCCAGACAGCCAGGAACCGATGTTGCAAACTTCTGGGTTCGCTTTTGCCACCTATCTGGACGCCCTGCATGCCAAAAGCATTTGGGTCTACCCTTTCACTAGCCTGTTCACTATGCTACAACAACTAAGCTTGTCAGAACTTTTAGTGGATTTCCAGCTCAGCTCGCCTTGCTGAAGCCCCGCCTATAAACATCTGATCTCTGCTCTCTTGCTAACTTCCATCTACCGTCTACTGTTTCCTAACGCTACGGCTATATTTTAGCGGTAATGCGAATTTCTATGTATAGCTCACCTATGTCCGCACTTCGCCCATCAAAAACATAAAAGAACAACGAAAATCCATAAATAAACACCACGACTCCATTTTGCCAGTGTTTGTCCATTTTTCCCGTTCTATAGAACGTTTCTGATTAGCTCATTAGTTTTTGATATTGGTCATGGCCAACTGAGTGCCAAGCCACATGCCATGCACAGCCACGGGTCTCTCTTTTTTCGGAGTTTTTAGCCTATTTTTTCGTACATGCGAATCATATGTTTAGAAGAAGTCGAGTTCGTTCCAGAAGACGAATCTGCCATTGAGATACCTAAAGAAGAAGGAGAACAGCAAGAAGAAGTCGCTGTGAGTACAAATACCAAAAGCGGTTATTTTACTTGAAAATTTGTGCATGGTCTATAGATGGTATCGCTGGATTTGGACACTAATACAATACCTAGAAATTGAATAATCAAGTTGACTAGAATCGAAAGAGTAATGAATAAATTATTCCAGCATACCGACCATGATGAAGTGATGACAAAGAAGACGGTGGAAGAGGAGCACAAGGAAGAAGACGTGGTCGACAAGAGCACAGTGGATGAAGAAGTCAAACCAGCGGAAGAGGCTAAGCTGAAAAAGGAGGAGAAGCCTAAAGAGAAGGTTGACAAGAAGAAGAAAAAGGAAGTAAAAGAAGAAGTCAAACCCGCTGAAGAAGCGAAGCCCAAGGAAGAAGTCAAGCCATTAGAGGAGGCTAAGCCGAAAGAAGAAGAAAAACCTAAAGACAAAGCAGAAAAGAAGAAGAAGGAAGCCGAACCAACAGAAGAGGCGAAGCCCAAAGAAGAAGTCAAACCAGCGGAAGAGGCTAAGCCGAAAGAGGAAGAGAAGCTTAAAGAGAAGGTTGAAGAGGCTAAGCCGAAAGAGGAAGAGAAGCCTAAAGAGAAGGTTGACAAGAAGAAGAAGGAAGTAAAAGAAGAAGTCAAACCCGCTGAAGAAGCCAAGCCCAAGGAAGAAGTCAAACCAGCGGAAGAGGCCAAGCCGAAAGAAGAGGAGAAGCCTAAAGAGAAGGTTGACAAGAAGAAGAAGAAGGAAGTAAAAGAAGAAGTCAAACCCGCTGAAGAAGCCAAGCCCAAGGAAGAAGTCAAACCAGCGGAAGAGGCGAAGCCGACAGAGGAGGAGAAGCCTAAAGAGAAGGTTGACAAGAAGAAGACGAAGAAGGAAGTAAAAGAAGAAGTCAAACCCGCTGAAGAGGCAAAGCCCAAGGAAGAAATCAAACCAGCGGAGGAGGCTAAGCCGAAAGAGGAGGAGAAACCTAAAGAAAAGGTTGACAAGATGAAGAAAAAGAAGGAAGTTAAAGAAGAAGGTAAACCAGCAGAAGAGATATCCGAAAAAGAAGAAGTGCTACCAAAGGAAGACAGCATGGCTGACGATCTCCAGAGCACAGCCAAAAGGAAGAAGATTCCAAAAGCTCTAGTTATCCCTGATGAAATCAGTTCTCGATTTGGGGAACCAAGCACACTTCACTCTGAGACCAATATCACTACGAAAATCGTTGCTAGAGAGGGTAGTGCCGAAGCAGTGTCACCTGTGAAGCGGCCACAGTCGGCAAGTATCGCAATGAAAGTGGATAGCGCTAGCAAAATTCGTTCCAGGGCTGGTACTCCTGAGAGTGAGACAGCAGAGTTCACATTTAAACGGCGTTCGGAAACACCGGAACTTGTAAAGGAGGAACCCTCAACAAAACAAAAACTACCGAGTAAAGTTAAAGATAAATCTGGCCTTCCACCCAAACCTGAATCGGATGTTAAGAAAGAAGAGGAGAGACCTACTGAAGAGCCTGCGCCTGAAGAAAAGGTGAAGCCTGAGGAAAAGGTGAAGAAGGACGAAAAGAAGAAGAAGCCAGAAGAGAAGAAAGAGGAGGGTAAAGCTGAAGCGCCAGTACCTGAAGAAAAGGTGAAGCCTGAGGACAAGGTGAAGAAACATGAAAAGAAGAAGAAGCCAGAGGAGAAAAAAGAGGAGGTCAAACCAACCGAGGAAGCAGTACCTGAAGAAAAGGTGAAGCCTGAGGAGAAGGTGAAGAAGGATGAAAAGAAGAAGAAGCCAGAGGAGAAGAAAGAGGAGGTTAAAGCTGCCGAAGCGCCAGTACCTGAAGAAAAGGTGAAGCCTGAGGAAAAGGTGAAGAAGGACGAAGAGAAGAAGAAGAAGCCAGAAGAGAAGAAAGAGGAGGTTAAAGCTGCCGAAGCGCCAGTACCTGAAGAAAAGGTGAAGCCTGAGGACAAGGTGAAGAAAGATGAAAAGAAGAAGAAGCCAGAGGAGAAGAAAGAGGAGGGTAAACCTGCCGAAGCGCCAGAACCTGAAGAGAAGATGAAGCCTGAGGAAAAGGTGAAGAAGGACGAAAAGAAGAAGAAGAAGCCAGAGGACAAAAAAGAGGAGGTCAAACCAACCGAAGAAGCAGTACCTAAAGAAAAGGCGAAGCCTGAGGACAAGGTGAAGAAGGATGAAAAGAAGAAGAAGCCAGAGGAGAAGAAAGAGGAGGTTAAAGCTTCCGAAGCGCCAGTACCTGAAGAAAAGGTGAAGCCTGAGGAAAAGGTGAAGAAGGACGAAGAGAAGAAGAAGAAGCCAGAAGAGAAGAAAGAGGAGGTTAAAGCTGCCGAAGCGCCAGTACCTGAAGAGAAGATGAAGCCTGAGGAAAAGGTGAAGAAGGACGAAAAGAAGAAGAAGAAGCCAGAGGACAAAAAAGAGGAGGTCAAACCAACCGAAGAAGCAGTACCTAAAGAAAAGGCGAAGCCTGAGGACAAGGTGAAGAAGGATGAAAAGAAGAAGAAGGCTGAGGAGAAAAAGGAAAAAGTGAAGCCAGAAGACGCGAAACTTATAGAAAAAACAGAAATCGACAAGAAACCTGTGATGGATGAGATTGATGAACAAAAGATAAGAATAGAAGTCACAGATACCCATGAAAAAGAGGCTGACTTGCAACATGCAATACCTGATGACGAAATATCAGCGGAAGCCGCTTTCGAAATGGTTCCAGATGGAATGGAAAGAATTTCACTCGAGGAAGAATCAGTAAGCAGTCGATCATCTAGGAGGTCATCTGGAACCTCCAGCATTGAAAGTTATACTGTATCTAAGAGAAGAATGAGAAAGCAGGGCTTCATCTCAACACCAGGAGGAGAAGTGTTAGCACTTCGTGGCGATACAGTGCGCCTCGAGTGCGAATTGGTGGACGAGGATGATAAGGTGGAGTGGTTCATCAACGGTAAACCATGTGTGGGTGAGTCAAGAAGCAAGGAAGAAATTAGTGGTCCTATCAGAAGCCTTATGATCACAGATCTCAAACCAGAAGATACAGGAATGACGGTCGAAGTTCGACTGGGAGACAGTGTTGCAACGACAAGAATCACTGTTGAAGAGACTTTTGCTGAAATTACCAAACGGTTAGAACGCAGAACCGTCGGTAAGGAAAATACGCCTGTCGTTCTTAGCATCGAACTGGATCACCCACCTAAAGACGTTAAGTGGACCAAAGATGATAAGCCAATTGAAGACTCGGAAAAATACGAGATCACCTCCGATGGAAAGTCTTGTCGACTCACCATCAAAAACGCAGATTTCGACGATGCAGGGCAGTACGTTGTAGAGGCTGACGGTTCTAAGTCCTATACGAATCTTCACATTTCTGGAAAACCGAGAATAAAACACAGTCACAGGGATTTAGTAGAGGTTGAGAGAGATGAGAGTATCATGCTGAATGTAGGATTCGACTGTCAAGATGACGTGATCGCGACGTGCTTCCTGAATGGTAGTCTTCTCCGAGAAGATGCAAAGACTCATATCGATGTACTTGAAAATTTGGTGAAGTTCTGTAAACGGCAAGTGACCAAAGCAGATTCTGGAGAGTACACAATCAAGCTATCGAACGAACATGGAGAAGATGTCGAAGCATTCACAGTTAAAGTTAAAGGTTTGTTATTATTATGTAGTTTATTTAGGATCTACCAATTAGTTCCTTACTAATTCAGATGTACCTGGACCTCCGGCAAGCGTATGCGTTAACGAGATAGAAAGTAACTCTATTTCTATCAGTTGGGAAAGGCCATCAGACGATGGAGGGCAACCCATAACAGGATACGTGATAGAGAAAAAGGAAGACGGTCGCAGGACGTTCCATAAAATTGCTCATGTAAGAATAGAAATCGTGTGCTGTTTTTAAAACAAATGAATATCTCATCTTTTTTAGGTGTCTGGTTCGAAGACGTCTCACACTGTCGAAGATCTGGATATGCTAACCGGCTACATACTGAGAGTAGCTGCTGTAAACAAATACGGACCAGGCGAACCTGCCGATACCGCGGTGGTACGTCCAATTGTTCCCACTATATGCTCTGTTTCTCTTTCCTTTTGAAAACAACACAACTAAGTAAGGTGGCTTCACGATAACGAGACCAAATTTTCACAGATCACCACTGGCAGCTTGTTCAAAGCTCCACAAATCGACGAACCACCTGCCATTTCTGACGTTAGTAGCGACGGCTGTGTATTGAAATGGAATAAGCCTACAGAAGATGGCGGGTCGCCCATATATGGTTATGATGTCTACATTCGAGAGAACGGTGGTGAATGGATAAAGGTACGATACCAACCAGGGCATTTAAAATTGACTATATCTCCCCCATACTCATATCGTCATCTTGTAGTTTACAAATTTTGTCTAGATGAATGACGAATTGGTCTTTGCCAATCGCTACGTTGTGGGAGATCTTCATTCCGAGATCAGATATGAATTCAAAGTAGAAGCGGTAAATGAGGCTGGTCTCAAGTCAAACTCAAATCTTGCGTCCGAACCCCTGATGATCAAACAGACTCTAGGTCAGTTTAGGGATGTTTTTCATTGCTCCATAAATACCACCCTAAAAGTACATTGCAAAGGTTGATGTATAGGTTGTCCTACGGCGATTCTGAACATACCACGCGCAACCATCACTGACGAGAACAGTGTCTTTGTCGAATGGGATGAATGGGAGGAGGAAACGTCGTCCATGTACACTGTAGCATACAAATCCGAAGGGTCATCGATTTGGTCAGAGGTAAGTTACATTGGTGAGAAGGGAACCTGATGCTCTTTGAGGAGATGAAATGCGCATGACATCAAAACATAGCATTCCAGTGACTCCTTCGAATTTAGATTGATTGCTCAACAAATACGTGCTCGGTCGCAGAACTGAAGGAAGGAGTGTCCTACGTGTTCAAAGTTGCCCTCCGAAATGAGGGAGGCATAGGAGTGTTCTCAGATGAAACTGAACCCATTAAAGTTACTCGTAAGTCTATGATGAAAATTTCGACGGAAATCGCACTGACAAACGGTTCTGTTTTTCAGAAAAAGTCCCTCCTGTAATTATCAAACCGATCCGATCCGCTACGATACCGAAGAAACGAGCATTGCAACTCGAATGCCATGCGACCGCTGAGCCTGCTCCTGAGTACATTTGGTATAAAGACGGCAAAGAAGTCATTCCGCAAAACTCTAATACGGAGGTGAGTTCGATCCTTATTCGTTCCTATATTGAAAGCACGCTTAACGGTAATTCCGAAGTAACGAGTGCTAGACGATTAATGAAAGTGATATGAGATACATATGAGTGAGATTAGTGGAAAATTTGTGAAAAAAAAAACGCGAAAACCGGCATATTGAGGGAGATATATGGCTTTGGAAAAAGCAGTAAAACTGGGGCTAGGCGAGAATGTGACGACAAAAGTTGCATGGAAGGGATATTTGGAAGAGCTGCCCAACTGCATGTGCCATTGTGCAGAGTCGGCTGTAGTAAGCTAGGTGCAAGCTAAGCATCCGTGCGATGATGCAATAAATATCTACAGCCTATACGCCATGAGAACTCGTCCGCCGTGGATGTGTACGCCGCCTGCGCCGATCTTGCGGGACCCTTATTACGCCTATCTAGGTCTTTTTTACCACCCGACAGTGTACCTTATTGCTCGGGTGCTCAGGTTCATCTTAGGGAGGAATAACAGGAACGTTTTTGTAGTGAACTGCGCCTTCAAGACTACATTGACGTACATCGTGTGTTACAGTGTATAATTGTAATAAATTTGTTTCCTAGATTCACAACCTTCATGAATACATGATTTGTATGATTGCCATGATGGCATATAAGAATAACTCCCTCCTTTTTTAGATTATCAATGAAGGGTACATGAGCCTCCTCATAATTCACAGCGTGGACACTAGTGACACGGGTTCATACACTTGCGAAGTGGAAAACCCTTATGGATCAGCAAAGTGCACTGCAACTGTCACCGTTACAGGTTTGTCCATTGTTGTACTCATAGAAACATGGATTATTACCGGCAGTTTCTCATTCAGACGTGCGATGCCACTTTGTGTCGTCTTTCTCGGAATACATCGAAGTTATCGAAGGTCAGGATATTGAACTTTGTTGCACTCTGTCCGACGAGGATGGCGTTGTCGTGTGGTACAAAGACGGCAAGAAGCTTCACGAAGACGATCACCTTGTCATCTCAGCTGAAGGTACGAAGAGAACATTAAAAATATCAACCGTGAAGGACAACGACAATGGGATGTATCGCTGCGAGACCTCTGATGGAAGAAGCAGAACTGAGGGAGAATTGGTAGTGAAAGGTGAGGCAAACAGACCTTTGACCAGTGCAACTGAACATTTTTTCTTAAAAAATAAATCTGCATTTCAGAAGAGGAACCCCACATCAGTGTTGGTCCACAGGATCTGACCGTGGATCAATTCGGAACGGAGGCAAGGTTCCGTTGCGAGTTCACTAGACCAGCTCGGAGAGTGCTCTGGTACAAAAATGAGCAGGAAATCTGGCCACAAGCTAACAAATATATTATCACCACAGCAGGAAACGTATCTACTCTTGAAATTCGGAATGTTGAGAAGAACGATATTGGAAATTATTCTGCTGCTCTGAATGAGAAAGAGGTTTCGGCACCAGCTCACCTCAAGCTCGAGGTGGCTCCTAAAATAATAATCCAAGAAAATTTGGAAGATGAGTTGGAATTCAAAGCCCACGAGGAGCTTGCTTTCCATGTTGAGGCACTTGGTTATCCGAACCCCGCTGTCACCATTTTGCACAAGGACTCTCGGATTCAAAACAGAGCGACAGTAGAAGAGTACGATAACGTCACTAGCGTACGAATGAAGAATCTCAATCGAGACGACTGCGGCACTGTGAAGATTACAGCAGAAAACTCTGTTGGAACTGTGCACAAGGAAATTCGCTTGACAGTTCTTGATGTGCCTTCTGAGCCATTAGATTTGAATTCATCAGAAACCACTATGGACTCCACAATTCTATCATGGAGTGGTCCCGAAAGAACGAATGGGGCTCCGATCACAGGTTTTATCATAGAGAGAAAGGCTGTTGACAGCAGTAGATGGCGGCCCATTGGTAAGACCAACGCCAACACAAAGCGATTTGAAGCAACGGACTTATTCAGCAGTCAAGTCTATGGCTTCCGCGTCATTGCTGTGAATGCAGTGGGAGAAGGGCCACCAAGTCAGGCGATTGACGTTCTTACTAAAGAGGACGAAGAAGTGAGGATAAGCTCTTCCGCAAGTTCGCTTGTGTCCATTCTTGACACCCCGGACACACCGGAGGCAAGTCTTGACGGAACAAAGGTCGTGTTGTCGTGGAAAGCAGTACCCGGAGCCAATGTGTACCAACTTGAACGACAATGTGATGGAGCCGATTGGCGCGAAATCGTCAACACAGACGGAACTGACTTTGTGGATTCTTCTTTGACGCAAAACGGTTCATTCTGTTATAGAGTGATCGCCAAAAGTTTAGACGCTGAATCTAAGCCTAGTGACAGCAGTGCTCCACTCGTAGTCATACTTGATGCTAGTATTGCCGATTCTCGGGAACCAGATCAATTGAACGGCCAAGCCACTCTCGAAGATCTAGTAGTAGGAGCTAAGGAAGAAGTGAATGGAGAAGTGGTTAAGATTGATGCTGATTCTGCAAAAGATCATGATCGTGAAGTTACAGTGGATGGTGTAGTTGTTGCTCCAGAAGAAACGAAGCCGAAGGAAACTGATGAGGAAAAGAAGGAAGATGCGGTTGAACAGCAGAAAGCTGCTGAAGAAAAGAAGAAGAAGAAAATGGTGAAGAAGAAAACGAAGGATGTCGAGAAAGAAGCTAGTGCTCTGACTGAAAAGGTCCAAGATGACACTTCAGAAGTGGAGCAAAAGGTGGAAGAAGGCGAATTATTACAGGAAGTCAGTGAAGTTACACCTTTGATCACAGACGGCGTTACACCTCAACAGAAACACGAAATGGACAAGGAAAAGGAAAAAGAGGAAGTCAAGAGGCTTGATGAGAAGAGAGCCGATAAGAAAGAAGAGAAGGAAAAGGAAAAGGAGGAAGTCAAAGCTGCAGGTGATAAGAAAAAAGGTGAGCAAAAGAAGGAAGTTGAAGCGGCAGATGACAAGAAAAAGGACAAGGAGAAAGTCGACGTTCTCGATAAGAAGGAGGAAGCCAAGGAGGCTAAAGCGCCAGATGAGAAGAAGGCTGAAAAGAAAGAAGAAAAGAAAAAGGAGAAGAAGGAGGTCAAAGCTGTAGATGATAAGAAAAAAGGTGAGGAAAAGAAGGAAGTTGAAGCGGCAGATGACAAGAAGAAGGACAAGGAGAAAGTCGACGTGCTCGATGAGAAGGAAGCTAAAGCACCAGATGAGAAGAAAGCTGAAAAGAAAGAAGAAAAGAAAAGGGAGAAGAAGGAGGTCAAAGCTGAAGATGATAAGAAGAAGGACGAGGAAAAACAGGAGGATAAGATGAAAGTCGAAATGCCGGAACTTGTGTTGGAACCCATAGTTAGTATTTTGAACTTGGAATTAGGCGCCAGCGGTGAGCTGAAAGTAAAGGCATCTCGACCAACACAATTCCAATGGACAAAGGATGGTGGTTCATTGCTCAGCGAGTTCATCATTAGTGGAAATGAAACGTCCAGTACTGTCAAAATCCCGCCAGCTATCCAGGAAACAGCTGGAGAATATAAATGCACAGCAATAAGTTCTGATGGAAGAAAGGTCTCAACGAGTGTCGTAGTGAAAGTTATAGGTGAGGCTTTAAGATGGCTATGACATAAAACATTTCTCACAAATGGGAGAGTTTACAGGAAAACCCATAGTTGAACCAGAAGCAACAACAGTAGAAGTTAAAATTGGCGAAAGCGCAAAGCTTTATGCGGGCATTCAAAGCGGTACACCAGTCAAATGCGAATGGACCAAGGATGGAAAGCCTGTCAAGGTAATAAATTCTCAAGAAGAGGATTATATTAATTTTTTGCACTCTAAGCAACCTGTTTGATGAAAGTTTTCTAAGTTTTTTTTTTGAAAGAACAATGTTCTATTAGTCTGCACCGTCAATACAGGGAAAGGAGTGGATGTCCAGTTCAGAACATAAACATTTCGGATTTGTTCGCAAATAGAAAGAAATAAGAAATTGAAGTTCATTACTATCTTTACAAGATTACAGCTAACTTTCGGATGCGCTTCGTTGCGCGCGTCCGCCGAAACTAGGTCGCGCCGTAGCCGTCGCATGCGGCGGGTCAGCCCGCGATACTTGACGAATGTCGCAGTTGTCAGTGGGGCGTACGATTTGTGCTTGGTCCACAGCCGTCAGCCAAAGAGAAGATAACACGGACAAATGCTAATCATTCGCTTCACCGACACTTAATGGTGCTGTAACGTCATCTCAAGACCTCAGTGGGGTGCGCCCGGGCGAAATCTGCGGGGTGGCCTACTTTCGACGCGCGCGCGCAACGGAAGTTCCCCCTCAACTGTCCTACAACTTTGTTTCGCAATAACTCTGCTTCACTGGAAAACCTGCTCTTTTCACTATTCGTGTGGATATGCACTGGTCCATGGGCTACGGACTACTTGATCTCGGTTCCTTTAAATTTGCCGGATGCATCATTTTTCTGCCCTCGTCTGGCGCACTCCCGTTTGACCGGGGTGTTTTTCTCTGCGCTCTAGCTTCTTGCCGTTAGGGACGTAGAGAAAGTTCAAGTAGTCACGTAACCCTGGTCCATTTAGGTTTTCTTTTCGTTACATAAATTCGCATTTTCCTAACTTTAATTTTCAGTTGAGTGACACTCATGCTTCTTCACTAGATGCTGATCGCTGAAACTAATACTCAGATACTCGCTCACCAATTCATCATTACTACGAATAGTAGTTTAGAGTGTGGCTTCTATTCTGTTTCACTTTTGTTCGAGTGCGCGTGTTTTTTTCAAATTTTGGTTGAGTGTGATTTTTAGTTGTTGTATTTAGTTCCAACTTGTTTTCGTTATGTTCTACTCTATAATAATGATCCTAACAATAAGATCGCAGTTATTCGATGGCACGATGAGCAGGCCATTACCGTACCATGTTCTGAGTATGTATAAGTTTGTTGTGATCTCAACCTTTATCGCTGACCTTTCGAATACGATTCTCATATCACTGATTCTTTGCATCCACCAAAAAATTTCGTCCAAATACCTCTGATTATCCCCCCTATGGCATACTGCTCTAGTCAGGACGTCAAAACGTTGACCTATTACAGACGAATGTTCCCGTCCTTGGGACTTACTTCTATATTTGGATGCTGCTTATTTTAATTTAACCGTTGCCATTCACATTGTTGTACATATTAAATAACTTTATATGATAATTATTGTCTCGCAAATTATACAAGCATGGCATGCAAAGCTTTCTGCGACAAAAAAAATATTTCTTGACTTTCGCTTGAGTCGCTGAATGAGCATGTCTCTCCGATGCTTTTCTGATTGCCTAGCTCTCGAGAGGAAGAAACCGTCAATTTCGGTAAAGTATCTTATATAATTTTAATCGTAAAATTGAACGGGTGTCGTGCAGTAGGAACGGAATTGCCGCGTCGCGGCGAGAGAGATGCCGCACGCGAAGTGATGTAGCAGAATGCAGCAGCGAGTAAGAAATAAGGAACAAAACAACTAACAGTAGAATCGTGTCATGTAGTAATAATCGCATAGCGATTGAGCTGTATGAGGAACGCTAGGACTGTTATAATGGGACCAGTGGTACGCGACAGCCGCGTGCGGCAGATTGATTACCAAAAGCCGTTCCTACTGCACTGGTCTGTCATTAGCTGCAGACAACATCGTAGTTACCTGGTTATAAACGCTGTACTGAGGGATGTTTACAGAACTCGAAACGGAAAAGTTTTTAAAAGTAATCACAATGCGAAAGGAATGCGGTGTTCGAATTAATCGTGCGCTTAATATGGTAACAGAAACGAAAATTCAGTACGGCACTCGGCTCTTACAGTAATCCGGCACGTGTTAATATGCAAATTTTCACCCTTCACATATACGACGCGATGAACCGAATGCCCGTACTGAATTTTCGTTTCTGTTAGATGGTAGACCTTCGTCTGATGCCTGAAAAGTTCACATGGTGGGCTATGGACCGAATAATTGCCAGGGTAGTTTTCCATAGGTACGTTCGTAAGTCTAAGGTCCAGCGTTAATTCAAAACGGTCGGTTGAGACTTAACCAGGCGAGGGGTTAGCTTCAGGCACATCCACTTCAGAGTTAATCAATTCCTCTGAGAAGCTGAGAAGTAGTGATTAGATATTGCTAGACTGGAAACCAGAAAACAGGACTGAATTAAGAGAAACGAAGAAGGGTGCTAAGTGGGTTGGGGGGGGGGCACGCGGCGGCGCGGCGCCTTTTCATGCTTGCGCCCTCTGCGGCGAGATAGTGGACAAGGAAGAATAGGCGAGTCCGTAATGGTGTTTAGGGACGTTTCTTAGTTCTTTTATGTTATAACCGCGTGTTTTTCACCTAATTTTAGAAAGGAAAGGGGCTTCGGGGTGGGTGAGCCAATTGGACGTACAGCTTTTATCTCATCCCAGCTTTTTGCACGAGGTAACCATCTCACCCACTCCGGAGCCCCTCCCCTTATAAAAAACAGGGTTTTATCGGCTCAGAAGAAGAGTATCCGGTGAAAATGTAGTTGGGGGGGGGGGGGGGCCACGCGGCGGCGCGGCGCCTTTTCATGTCTGTGCCCTCCCCGGCGAGATAGTAGACAAGGAAGATTAGGCGAGCCCGTAATGGTGTTTAGGGACGTTTCGGTACTATTCTACTATTACACCCCCAAAAACTCAAAATTTTAATTTTCGATGAAACTTCGCCTATAGAGGTAATCCGATGCCCTGATAACGAATATGACCTTCATTTTTGGCGCTGGCGCCATTTGGCGCCAATAGGCGCCAATTTGGCGCCAAGGGTGTTTTCACCAAATTTGCTGAAAACTTGCGTTTAGGGGTTATTTGAGGTCCTGATAACGAATATAACACTCATTTTTGGCGCTGGCGCCATTTGGCGCCAATAGGCGCCAATTTGGCGCCAAATTGGCTCCAATTGGAGCCAAATGGCGCCAGCGCCAAAAATGAATGTTATATTCGTTATCAGGGCATCGGATTACCCCTATAGGCAAAGTTTCATCAAAAATTAAAATTTTGAGTTTTTGGGGGTATAACAGTAGAGGAGTTCTGGGGGTGTAATAGTAGAATAGTACCGTTCTTTTATGTTATAACTGCGTGTTTTTCACCTAATTTTAGGAAGGGGAGGGGCTCCGGGGTGGGTGAGCCAATTGGACGTTCAACTTTTATCTCATCCCAGCTTTTTGCACGAGATAACCATCTCACCCACCCCGGAGCCCCTCCCCTCCTTAAAAAATAGGTTTTATCGGCTCAGAAGAAGAGTATCCATCATATGCAAACATATCAACATGTGTAAAGAGTTAGTTTGTTCCAAATTTCGAAACACATCAGTGCAACCTCACCATTCCTTCCCAGACTCAGGCCCACTGCTATCTCGCTGGGGAGAGCGCCAGACGAGGAAAGTGTCGCGCCGCCGCGTGGCCCCTCCCAACTACATTTTCACCGAGTATCCATAGTATGCAAGCATATAACATGTGCCAAAAATATTGTTTCGAATTACGAAACATTTCAGTGTAGCCTTACCATCCCTTTCCGGGTCCGGGAACTTCTCCCCTAACACGGCGTCGCACACGCCGCACCCGCCGCCTATCGCAGGATTGCGATGGAAGATTGGAGCGCGCAATTTGTGATGTCGGGAATCCTTTGATTATTTGAATTGGCTGACCGCTCTTTTCAATTCCAATGCGATCTTGATCGTCGTTTATATAGGAGGAATCATTTTAATTAATTAAGTCTAATTAACATGAAAACTAAAAAGAAACAGAAGAAAAACGATAAAATCCAATGAAAAAGCAAGCCAGTCAGGGAAAAATACCGCGTCCTATCGATTGGCGGGAGGCGGGGTGAGTACGGTAATTGCAGTGACATTTGCCGCATGCCGCAAGGGAGAATGCCGCGATAGGGGAGAAGTAGACTCAGGCGTACTACTACTATCTCGCCGCAGAGGGCGCAGACATGAAAAGGCGCCGCGCCGCCGCGTGCCCCCCCCCCCCAACCCACTTAGCACCAACTATAGTTTGAAAATAGTATAACTATAAGAACAAAAGGCTAATTATACGGGTAACTTATGGTTCTTCTTTTGCAAGAGGAACAACAGTTTTTGGTCAATCATTCGAATTGTGATGTTTATGAAACAAGATAAAAAAGGGTACTATTCTACTATTACACCCCCAGAACTCCTCTACTGTTATACCCCCAAAAACTCAAAATTTTAATTTTTGATGAAACTTTGCCTATAGGGGTAATCCGATGCCCTGATAACGAATATAACATTCATTTTTGGCGCTGGCGCCATTTGGCTCCAATTGGAGCCAATTTGGCGCCAAATTGGCGCCTATTGGCGCCAAATGGCGCCAGCGCCAAAAATGAGTGTTATATTCGTTATCAGGACCTCAAATAACCCCTAAACGCAAGTTTTCAGCAAATTTGGTGAAAACACCCTTGGCGCCAAATTGGCGCCTATTGGCGCCAAATGGCGCCAGCGCCAAAAATGAAGGTCATATTCGTTATCAGGGCATCGGATTACCTCTATAGGCGAAGTTTCATCGAAAATTAAAATTTTGAGTTTTTGGGGGTGTAATAGTATTAGGTTGAGTCATAAGTCCTCGGACAAAATGATAGTGATGACTTCTAGCGATCATAACTCTTGAAAGAGGTGACGAAAATGAACGTGTGAGGCATTGTTAGATAGAGTATGGAAAGCTCTTTCAAACGCATGCTGGAAAAGCCACTTAACTGTTTTCTTTCCAGCAACTGTGCCTCATGATTTCAAGCCGTCGCAACTCCACATCCGCAACACCATCATATTTATTTTTTTATCTGGCCATGAACCCGCGGCAATCGATAGAGGTATGAGGGATGTTCACAAGCAGGAGGTGTACAATTTACAAGTGGCACCAGAAGTTCACAATGGGCGACTATTCCGTCGAAAATGAAGACCGTCCGGGACGCTCAGTGAAGTTGGATTTGAAGGTGCTGCGGAGCCAGGTGGAAGCCGATCCGTATCAAACTACTTGTGAACTGGCAGTTACCCTTGGGGAGTCAGTCCACAGTTCTGAGTGAATTGAAGTCAATCGACAAGGTGCGAAAGCTCGGTCCATAGATGCCACATGCTTTGAAGCAGTATGACATAGACCGCCGCGACGACGTTGCACTTTCTCTCCTCACGCTCAAGGGCACCACACGTGGCTCGAGTACCTAGTCACCAGGGGTGCGAAGTCGAACCTCTACTCTAACGTTCACCGGCGTGCTCAATGGATTGGCAAAGGTGCGGATGCAGAAGGCTCCCCCAAACCCAACGTACACGCCAAGGAGGTATGCTCTGATTCTGGTGGAGCGCTCTCCATGTCGAATAATGGGAGCTGCTAGACGAAGGATGCACAGTGACCGCACACGTCTACATTACGCAACTAAGGAATTTGAAGGCGAATCCCGAAGCTACACGTCCACAGCAGCACAAAGTTCACTTCCAGCACGACAACGCTAGCCCACACATTGCAAGAACGACCAAAACTGAACCGACGAATTTCGGCAGGACAAGTTTACCACATCAACCATGTTCCTCAGACTTGGATCCCTCGGATCACCACCTTTTTCCACATCTTCAACGTCATTTGGATGGTCAGGACTTTCAAACCCGCGACGACATCAAAATGGCACTGGAGCAGTTCTCCAAGGGCCAGCTCCCAGCGTTCTGAAGCAAGGGCATTTGCGATCTGCCCAAGCATTGGCAGAAGACCATCGATGCCAATGGGGCATATTTCAAATGATTCGCTACTGTCGTTTAAAAATTGTAAGATAAATATTATCATTGCCAATTTGTCCGAGGACTTATGACTCAACCTAATAGAATAGTACCGATAAAAGTACTCCCGAGTCTCTCAGCGAGCATAAATGAAATGATCTGCACGAGAGTCAAAAACAAATTCATAAATGTGAATGTAGCTGGAAAGCAATATAAACAGCGCGCACTTCGACAAGATTAAAGGCACAGTTCATGATAATTTTTGGTAATCCAGATTATGACGAAAAATGGAAGCCCAGATGGGAAGTAGTGCGATGGATGCGAAAAACTGGGTGAATCGGTGTAACAAAGAGAAAACAACGCTTTGGAAAATTGCTTAAAAGGGGGGGGGGCTGGACGAGAATGAGACCAGACAAAAAATGAAGAAGAATGGGGGCTTGGACGAGCTATACAATGCGTAGCATTGCGTACGTTTGGGTCGTAGTGCGTATAGCTGAACACAGTAAGCAAAGATGTCCTTTAAAATTCATTTTCTAATAAGCATAAGTTAAGAAAGACACTAATAACAGTGAAAATAGCTCACCTTTTTAAGCATCTTGAGGTAGAAAATTAATATCAGGATCGCAGCTGCAAAAAAAAATAACAGAAACTGGTAGAAAATGAGAGAGACATCGCCTCATCACCGGGTACCAACTGGTTGCGTGCTGAACCTGTGGGTCCTGGCGGGGTAACGGAACTTCTCCTCTATCGCGGCATTCTCCCTTGCGGCATGCGGCAAATGTCACTGCAATTACCGTACTCACCCCGCCTCCCGCCAATCGATAGGACGCGATATTTTTCCTTGACTGGCTTGCTTTTTCATTGGATTTTATCGTTTTTTCTTCTGTTTCTTTTTAGTTTTCATGTTTATTAGACTTCATTAATTAAAATGATTCCTCCTATATAAACGACGATCAAGATCGCATTGGAATTGAAAAGAGCGGCCAGCCAATTCAAATAATTAAAGGACTCCGTACCCCACAAATTGCGCGCTCCAATCTTCCATCGCAATCCTGCGATAGGCGGTGGGTGTGGCGTGTGCGACGCCGTGTTAGGGGAGAAGTTCCCGGACCCGTTCTGGCGCGAATATGCGCGCGCGGGCCGGTCGGTAAACTATGAAAGCAGCCCAGTCTGTATCGCCTCAACACTCATCTGACACATCATCGGTCGAGAGGCAGGGCATCCGAGCGATCCGGTAAGCGCTGTCCCTAGCTGGTGAGTTTTGGGACCCGACAGCACGAAATAATCACAAAAACATGAAGAAATTCCGAAAACTGCGCACACGTAGGAGAGAAATATGGGGTACATCAAGTGAGTAGGATTGGGTCCGTGCAGATGTGGTGCATTACGGGGACGCTTCATTGTGCTCTGTTTTTCTGACGCTAAGGGCCCAGGGCACTAGAGAGGGGACGCTGTTTGACTAATAGTTTTGATTGCTGTAGGAACGATTCTGGTAGAGGGGGTGGGGAGTTTCCATTAAGGGAGGAAGGGCATCAGGTTCGCTGCTTTCACAATTCAACGACGCAACCGACGAGCGCGCTCAGACGCGCGCATGTCGATTGCGGTTGAAAGCAGCAGTTAAGTGAACATCACATGGAGTAAGCTGAATTGAGATGGAATCGACTAACCATCTGACCTTCTGAGTGAGAATACGCAGACAATTCACGAACCTTGATAAACGAAAATAAAGGAGGCACTCTGGAAGAAATGCATTATATTTGATTTGATGGAACCATTTTTTCCGTCTGTATGTCTGCACTCTCAGCGAGATAGTACCTTGGCCAACACATCCTCCATTCCAACTTCCCGTATCGGGTCGCGGCAACGGAGCCCACAATTATTTTGATGCTTTCTCCCCGACCTAGAAAAAATCAGTCCAACTCATGAAACACGAAGTCTTTGCTGTGGTTAATGATTCACCCGCGCTAGTACCACATATTCCTCAGATAAAAGTTGGCGTGAACGAAGTGAACGGCACACTTCGTTTGTTGTATATATTTCCTGACAAGTTTTAGAAGTGATAGTCTAGGATTGTGGCGGCAAAAGTGGCGCAGAAATTTTGAAAATTGGTTTATTCAGAAAAAGTTTGGGGCTCCATAAAGTAGTAAAGTTAATGGTTGGACGAGTATACGACGATAAAAGTTGCACGAAATTGAGACGAGCTGCTCAAATGTGTGTACCATTGCGAACAGCTGGCTACAGTAAGGTGTCTTCGTGCGGCATGTGGGTCTGGGCACGAACGGTACAAAGGGTACAGGTTTTAAAAAGTCGTGGAAACTCCTCCATCTTAAGTGTGTACGCCGGCGAAGCCGTTTTTAGAACCTTATTACGCCTTATCTAGTCAGTTTTTCAATGTCCCATGGGCTATCATTGGGGACGAACGCAGCCTTTAGGTCTGTGGGTCTCATTTCACAATGATACCAGACTGTTTTTGTTTATAATTTGCTGACTTCTATCGTTGTAATCATTTGATTACACTGCTCCAGAAAGGATGCTTTACCGCGCTATCTTCTTGTGGAAAAAACTAAGAATCAGAGAAGCAGAGCTGCAATGGGATGGAATCTGGATCCATTTTCTGCAGTAAATGTTTCGTAAAACGAAAACGCCAGAGAGATCAGTATTAGAACATTATTTGCTTCTCATCCTTCGAACATTTCCAGTAGGCTGCGTACAGACTTTAAGCGGAGCCGGAAAGCTGGCGATTTTCGGAGAAAAACGATATGTCCAACCCGCTCTCCCTTAGGGGAAGATTTGAGATGGTACTAGAAAGGAAATAACTCTTAGGTCATATCATTCCACATTCTTCAGATGGACACTATGTTCGAACGCTTTGTACTCCATTAGGAGTCAGCGAAGCGATTTTGTATGATCCGTGGAAGCTCTTCACTTCAACTCGAAGTACCAATCACAAATGAACGGTCTCCTGTGAACGAGACCTTCAGTGATCTGTTTCAGGAACCCAACAAATATTTTTCGCTTTGAAATTAAGTTTTTCATTGAGTATTGCGTACAGATGAGTCCCTGTCATGTCCTGAAAAGGTGATTTCAGCGCTTTTGGTTCAAAACAAGTTGGGTTCTGGGGTCGGATATAAGTCTAATGTTCTTTCTATTTGATCTGTAATGTGATGATTTGTGATCAAAAAGATTGTTCGATCATAATGTTGATGGTGGATTTCGTTGCTCAAACTGATTGCCTATTCATTTTTTACATTGTGGAAGAAATGCAGTATTCCGTCCCATTATAATTTTTTGTCTGTCTATGTGGCATTTATTCCTTTTTTTCAGACATCCAAAAATGTGACCACCTTCTTCAATGCTGGCGAAGCTCAACTTACCATCAAAACAGCGGAATCTTCTCACAGCGGTGTGTACAATATTACAGCCACCAACGCTGATGGCTCCAGTACGGCAAATATAACGCTTATTGTGAAATGTACGTTTCTTTCTAAGACATCAATGGAAATAATTCATTGACTACATGTAAAACATTAAATTGAGGTCTTGACGTCCTCGATGCTCTTGTTATTGTGCTAAATGAACAAAGTAATAAATTATTGCGCTTTTTAGCCCCTCCGTCTGCACCTGAAGGTCCTCTCGAAGCGTTAATCGTGGGCAACTCATGTAAACTGTCATGGAAACCTCCTAAGGAGGATGGCCGTTCTCCTATTCTTGGCTATTACATCGAAAAATATGACGATAAGACCAAAAAATGGACTTTTGGAGCTCGGTCGAAGAATACCACCTGTACCATAGGTGAGGTGTAATATCTCTCAATGTAGGCTTTTTTATGGTCTTCATAATTTTTTTCACGCATGGTTTTTTCTTCTTCATACTCGAAGATAGGTTTTTTCTTAAAGTTGCTCCATTCTTCAAGTAAATATCGTTTGTCATTGGATGTGGTATTGGTGGGTGGCAAAATTTTTAGTAGCAGTGAAAGATGTCACATCGCTTTGCAAAAGCCGATCAAACCCAACAGTCATCTTCGATTAGTCCCATTTGGTGATGATCCTAAAAGAGAGTTCGCTTTCACTCAAATTTGGGAGCGTTGGCTCAATCTACTCCTGAGGGTTTCCTGGAAAGGATGAATTCAAAGAGTAAATTATACGTGAGGAATTTATTTGTATGATTTCAGACAACATTGGTGATGCCCCTTCACATCGTTTCCGAGTGGCAGCCGAAAATGCTGCCGGGACGGGATCTTTCATTGAGTCTGAACCTGTTAGCCTTGATGTTCTTCCGCAAATCACTCGAGACACTTCGAAATCCCAATTTGTCTTCTCTGAGGGAAAAGATGCAGTAATCACTCTGTCATTCTCAGGTAAGCAGCTATGAGGCCGAAGTTTCTTCTTTTTTACCGAACAAGCAAATGTTAAAGGAAGGTAACCGCAGAGACGTTAGTGCGCCATGCCCTCAATGATTTAAGCCACAATGACTGAAAATTTCTAGGTCAACCAGTTCCGAGTGTTGAATGGACTGATGGTGCTGGCAATTTAATCAAGGCTTCGAAGAAGATTGAGGTTGATACTCTGAGCGCTTTCATTCTTTTGACATACCACGACTGACTCAGTATTGTAATTTAGATTGACAACACCGATTCGAATACTCGACTAACAATAAAAGGTGTTAGTTCCTCCGATGCAGGCCAGTATAGATTGAAAGTCAAGAATCGCGTCGGCGAAGATAGCTTACCGATAACTGTCCAGGCATGACTATTGAATTGTTTTGCTGGTCCTGTTCCACAAATTGTCTAGTTGTGAAATTCGTTCCAGGTTCAAGAACGTCTCGATTCCCCTGGAAGACCGAATGTTCAGCAGAAAAGCGCTGATTCGGTTGAGCTGGTTTGGAAAGAACCCAAAAAGAGCGGTGGCTCACCGATTCAACATTATACAGTGGAAATGTGCACTGTGAGTTGTCTCCCATTGTCAACTTTTCCGTTTTACTTGTACGTTTTCCAACTTGTTCAAATGTCTTTCAACCATTAAGGCAGCGACTAAAAAGTGGAAAAAGGTGGAAGCACCTCGCCAAGCCACAACTACGCTTTTCAACCTCTTACCTGGAGAAATCTATATATTCCGCGTAAAAGCGACAACAAAACTGGCAGAATCAGATTTCTCGGAAGAATCTGAACCCTTCAGCCTGAAGGTGAGCTATTCTCACTTTACCTGCCCAGCTTCCTCGGTTTGCCTCCTTTCATGGTGCGGTTTATCTACTTTTCGCTGTGACGCTTCTCAAATTTCGTGACACGATTGAATGCTTAATACTTTTTGATGCGAGTAAAAAAATAAGATTGTTGCTTAGGAGCTAGTACGTGAGGCAGACAAAGTCAAACAAAAGATTGACGATGAAATTGTGACGGAACCGATTGACTACGAGAAAGTCGACTCTACGATTGATCCACTGCAACAGAAAGAAATCGATGTCCACCGATTGTCTAATGATTTGCTTGATAAAGTACGAGTCATATTTTCTATCACTTTTTATTAATACTAAAATAAGAGTTTTTCAGTATATCATATGCGAAGAGCTTGGCCAAGGAGCTTACGGTACTGTTTATCGTGCTGTAGAAAGGGCTACCGGAAAGACCTTCGCAGCAAAAATGGTCCAGGTATTACATTCTTTTTTGGCTTTAACATAGGTTTATATCACAACGTAATCCGTTTGGAAATCTGGTAAACAGTGTTAAAGCATATGCGGATATAGGTACGTCCTGGAGTAAGGAAAGAAGATGTCCTACACGAGATCTCCATCATGAATCAGTTACATCATGACAAACTACTCAATCTGCATGAAGCCTTTGATCTCGGTCATGAGATGTGTCTAATTGAAGAATTGTAAGTTACATTATTTCAGTGAAGCATTATTCTCTCAACCTTATGCTCAATTATAGTGTATCCGGTGGAGAACTACTCGACAAAATCATCGAAAACGACACGCTGATGAGTGAAGAAGAAGCAAAAGACTATATGTATCAAATTCTTCAAGGTCTACAACACATGCACAATAACCAAATTGTGCACCTTGATCTGAAGGTGAAGGAGCGCTGATTCCATTCTTGTTTTACGAGTATTATTGCCATACCACTATGTTTGATTTCAGCCCGAGAACATATTGCTCAAATCGAAGAATGCGAACGATTTGAAAATTGTTGACTTCGGACTATCCCGGAAGCTCGACCCCAAGAGAACTGTCAAACTTCTTTTCGGAACACCCGAGTTTTGTGCTCCCGAAGTTGTCAATTACGAACCAGTCAGCTTCAGCACAGATATGTGGAGCGTCGGCGTGATTGCCTATGTGCTGTAAGTATTTTCCAATGGGATGAAATTGCTTGGTATTCTGAGAATATTTCCTGAAGTGCATTGTGTTCAGTTTATCTGGGTTATCACCTTTTCTCGGAGAAACCGATGAGGAAACGCTAGCCAATGTATCTGCAGCTGACTGGGACTTCGATGATCCCGTGTTTGACGATGTGTCTGATGCCGCTAAAGTAAGCGACACCCACCTCTCATTTTCACATGCGCCTTTATTGGTTCTGATCGAGTGTTTGCAGGATTTCATTTGTCGTCTGATGTGTAAGGATAAACGTCGACGCATGACAGTCAAACAAGCTCTTCAGCACCCATGGATTGCTGTGAGTATTTTAGATTATTCTTTTTCATCCTTACTGAATGAATTCACTGGATAGTAGTAGCTGGAATACCTCAAAGTAAGACATCATGATCCAGGTGGCAATGTAGAGCTAATAATCCGTGCGCATACCATGGAGTTTTCGAAACGGAATTCGTCCACTAGACTTAAAAAGCGCTGCGCTCGCGATTTGCAAATGTATGTGGTAGTGCGTACTACAGTACAAGTTCAAAACCTATCAACTGTGACCCTTTCTGTCTTTTGTTGTCGGAGGAACATTTTATGGAAGAGTGTTCAGCTGTATATATTTGTCATAGTGATCTCAATGTTTATTGCACTTTTTTGAGGGAAGTTTTCATTTCCAGAAAACGCCGAAGGCACCGAAAGTTCGCGGTCAATTAACTCCACAGCAGAAGAAGAAATTTATGGCACTAAAGAGATGGTCCGACGATCTTCTGCCAATCGGTCGTTTGGCTAATCGCGGTGCCATCTTTAGACAGTACTCTATGGATGGAGTGTTCGAAAGGGATATCAGCTTTGGTTCGTCTTGTGCAATTTGAGATAAAGTAGTAGCCGATGTTTTCTGTCCCCGTATTTTGTACGGTTTCAGATGAAGACTACCCTCCTCATGTGAAGAAACAACTCGAGGACATCGTGGCTTATGTGGGCGACCTGATTGCAGTGCTCTCTTGCGAGATGGACGGTTCCCCACTGCCACGAATAACGTGGTTCAAAGACGAGAAGGAATTGACTGTACCCTCAATTAAGTACGACTCTCAATTTGAAGATGGTTTGCTGGAGTTGACAGTAAAGAACATCGAACTTCCTGATGCTGGAGTTTATCGTTGTCGTGCTACAAATGAGCTTGGCTCAGTCTACACTGAAGCCAAGTTGGTCGTTGGAGTCAGAGAAACGAAAACATCTCCGGCTGAATTGAAGAGGAGGACCGAAAAGGTTTGCTTTTTCATATCACAAACCATCACCATACTTTACTTCTGCGAGCAAGGTAGAGAACTATTTGGTGGTTCGCAGAGAGGAGTACGAATAGTTGAAACAGTAAAGTTCGCTCCACTCGAAATCCAGTGACGTATTGATACTTTTCTTTGACATGATTCTCCTTTCTTACTATTAGCGTGGTCCTCCATTTTCTAAAACGAATAAAAGCCTACTTCAATAACATGGCTGGCTTTTCAGGTGACCGAAGAAGAACCTAAGCCAGCAGATTCAAAACCATCCTTCGATCCTGGCTTGGTCGACAAATCCGTTGCCTCAGGTGATAGAGTAACCCTCTCTGTAACAAGCACTGCTGCTGCTGAAGTAGAATGGTTCCACAATGAAAAACCTATAACGGAGACGGATTCACAATATGTGCTGAAACACGATAAAAATCGACATGAGCTCCAAATCGTCAGTGCCAACTCAAGCGATGAAGGTAGCTTTTTTTCTGATTAAAATTTGTTCAATGATGTTCAGGACGTGGAACGCAAGGCTAGTGTTTAACTGCGTAATCTGAAAAGATAGCAATTCCAGGTAAGTGGAAAGCGGTCGGCCGGAACAAATTGGGAGAATGTGAAAGTTCATGCACTGTGGTGGTAAAAGTTCCTGACGGTTTCATGGCCCCTTCATTTGAAAAGGCTCTAGAAGATGTGAGCTGCGACGAAATGGAATTACTCATGCTGCCCGTCAAAATCTCGGCCAATCCGCCTCCTGAAATTACATGGTAAAGTGAACACACCTGGCCCTAGGTGCCCTTGGTGAAATAGTGACGATCACTGATGATAGTGTTTTATAGGTACTGTGACGACAGAGAGCTTCAACATTCATTGAATCACCGACTGCAATTTGACGATGATACAAAAGAATACTCCCTTACTATTGTGAAAGCGTATACAGAGGATAGTGGAGAGTACAAGTGAGTTATTGCGCCTAGGAACTTTTTCTTGTCCCATTCTGTAGAATTTTTTACCCTATTTTTCATTCCGAACTTGATTAGCGTTTGAAATCCCTATCACTTGTGAAACTGGTAACAAGATTTTCAGCTGATATGTCTGCGTTACCGCTTTTCTCATAGCATAGAAGGACGAAAATACTATAGTAAACTAGATTACCAGTCTTAGTTTTTCGGAATCGCTGCCCAAGTTTTTAGTGGAAATATACCAAGATTCATAGAGAAGCTAAAATGTGATCGCTATTCTTATCTCACTTCGAATGCATTCTCGAACTTACAGATGTGTTGCGAGAAATTTGATCGGTAAGGCAGAAAGCGTGTGCCGCGTTCGCATTGTGGAGCCGGAAGAGAAACGAAGCAAGAAAATCGACGATTCAAAAGCTCCTAAGTTCAGCATGCATCTGATAAATCCACGTGAAGTTAGTGGTCTTTCACGGATTTTTTTTTTCTTTCTTCCCTGTTTCTTTTCTAACTTATTTTATTCACTGTATACGTATTGTCATACTCCAGGTATCAGAAGGATCTGAATTGATTCTTGCGTGTGTCGTAACTGGTACTCCTCATCCGAAGATTACTTGGTTGAAGGATGGTAAACGGTAATTCTTTGAAGCCCATTGTTCTTCTGTTCATACGGGCACAGACTCCTAAGTCCATTTGGAATTAAGCCTTTATTGTGACACGATCTCCACTTGTTCTGGCTGATTGCTCGTTCAATGCATAGTTTAGAATGATTTCATGATAACCACAGGTGAAATGACCAGCAGTATCCCAGATTTCTTTTTTTTACCCATCCCTAACGGAGATGTAGGCTACCCAGCGTCTTCTCGAAATTCATTCATCATGAGCCAGTTTGTGATTGGTTGCGTGAGCAGATCAAATATCTATCTCCTAGCTATTTTTCATCACGATACACTATTTTGGTTTTCCATCCAGGTTATTGGTGACCGAAAAGGAAGCAACATACGATAACGGTGTCTGCACACTCACAATAGCTTCCACGATTCTAACGGACAGTGGCAACTATATTTGTGAAGCAGAAAATATCCACGGCAAAGCACAATCAGAAGCTGTCGTAACTGTAACTCGTCAGTTGTTTGATAATTAAAGCGTTGGCTGCCTTGAACAATTTTACCTAATTTTCCTTTATAGCATCGATAGAGAAGGACCAATCGGCTCCCAAGTTCATCGAACTTCTAATGGATCAAACAGTGCAGGAAACTGATGAAATCCTTCTTGAATGCTGTTTCAAAGGCAAACCAACGCCTTCCATAAATTGGTATGGTTCGATGCTAGTGTTTATTTCGCAATCTTTGCTTGTACTTCAAAGAAGTTCTTCAGGTACAAAGACGGCCAAAAGTTGGTTGTGGAGAACCGTATGCTACAGTACTCTGATCGTAAAGGAGTAGCAAGACTCAATATTATGAACAGTGTCCCTGGAGACTCCGGTGAATACTCATGTGAGGCCGTCAATGCCTTAGGCAAGGATATGACGGAATGCCGTGTGAAAGTAACGGGTTAGTAATTTTCCTTGTTGCCAAAATAGGAAATGCCGTAGTTGCCGTAGTAGTAGTAGAATTCGTCTTGATAATAGAAGTAGAGTTTAGATCTGTACAATTTTTCCACTTCTCCTGTCTTGCGTTTGCCTTTTGGAAAAGTATTTTCAGGCGTGATTGATGGAGCCATAGATCGCAGCCCTAGCCGCTCCTCTACTCGATCAGTTGCGTATTCTAGCGATGACTCTCGACCTCCGCTTATAACTCGACCACTTGTTGACACCACAGTCCAAGCTGGTGAGTACTTTTCAGAGTTTCGTCAACCTTATACGGCACACTATTGGTATAACGGTTATTTCCAGGAAATCGAGAATTGCTTGAGCTAGAAGTGGACGGTGTTCCGACGCCCGCGATAGAGTGGTACCATGACGGGAAGCTAGTGGCTGAAAATCGAACTCTTCGAACAACATTCGATGGGAAAGTTGCGATTCTCAAGATATACGAAGCCCAAGCCGAACACCAAGGACAGTATACCTGCAAGGTGTGCTTTGATTCAACTTCTTTCGGCGAATCGTATTCTGGTCACATCATGCCCTCCTTCTCTCAGGTTTCTAACAAACTCGGAGTCGTGGAGTCGCGAGCTATGCTAGTTGTTGAGCCGAAAACCACAAATGAAGTCACTAACGTGCCTGTTTTCATTAAGAGAATCCAAAACGTCACAGTTAAAGAGGTAATTTAGTGTTCGTACTATCTAATGATATTCTCCAATATCTTCTTCTGTTAAGCTCGGCAGTACCGTCTCGCTTAGTTGCCAAGCACGTGGAGATCAACCTCTGGAGATAAGGTGGCTATACAGTGGTCATCTGATTGAACCCGATTCACACTACCGTATCCGATCTTTCGATGATGGTATCTCTACTCTTGAGATTCAAGGAGTCACCGAAGATATCTGCGGAACGTATACTGTAAAGGCATCAAATCCACACGGTGAAGCTCATTCCTCTGCAATGGTGCTGATGGATCAGATTACTGACAAGGTATTTTAAGTGGATTTGACAATAAGATTCGGGTGTTGTCCACCTAATTGTTTGGCTCTCTCTGTTTCACCTCCATAAAATAACAGTTTCTAATTTAGACTGCCGAGCCATCACCACCAATCTTCATCATTGCACCTAAACCCAAAGTTGTTGCCGATGAACTATCGTCTCTAACAATTGTTTGCGATATTACTGGTTCATCTTCGATGCAAGTATCCTGGCTCAAAAATGGTCGACCGATCACTGCTACTGAGAGAATACGGATGGAGCGTGACGGTTTAACATCCAGACTTATTATAACAAGCCTTACTACTGAAGACGAGGGGAAGTACACAGTTATTGCGAAAGACGAGTTGGGAGAAGTTACAGCTGACAGCGAAGTAGTAGTCACTCCGTGTCGTGAGGTTGCTCCAACTGTTGTCAAGATTGTCAAGGGACCACCTGACGTCATCAAAGGCGAACCAGTTGTGGAAAACTGCACAAAGGATTCTGTGTCATTGAATTGGGAACCGCCCGAGGACACTCATGGATCCCGCATCGAACATTACAAAGTGGAGCAGCGCACTCCCGACCAACAGAGCTGGACTGTAGTGGCGATGGTAACCCGACCAAGGTGTACCATCAAAGATCTTCCATCCAATACAGAGTATCTTTTCCGTATTGCTGCAAGCAATGCTGAAGGATACGGTGAGAGTTGCACACCCGTAAAAATAAAAACCCTCCCAGAAGGAACGAAGCCACACATCACCGAGTCACCAGCTTCATCGATTTCTGTGATAGAAGGTGGAGAATTCTCCATTCTGACAAAGTTCAGCGGCTCACCTACTTTATCAGTAAAGTGGTACAAAAACGGAAAAGAAATCAAAGACTCAGACGCTAATATCATCATTGATAATGACTCGTCGAGGCTAACCATAGCACATGCTCGTAGCGGTGTCGATGATGCTACTTACACGTGCCAAATCGAAAACGAAATGGGACAAGCTTCGTCAAACGTAGCAGTAAGCGTTGTTTCTACCAAGGACGAGGTTCAGGATGTGGATACCCGCAGCGACCGAAGTGACAAAGTCAGCCCCGGCGTCCCTTCTGTCGCCAAGCCGTTGAGCAACGAGACCGTGCAGTCAGGGCAGCAGTTCATTTTGAGCTGTAGGTTTGCGGGTAAGGATGGCATTGCGAAGTGGTACCACAATGACGAAAAAGTATCGTCTACTGGTCGCTATGAGCTGTTTAGTTCTGCGAACGGTATTCAGAAGCTAGTTTGCCATAACAGCTGCCTGACTGATGCTGGAGTGTACCGCTGTGTATTGACGAGCGAAAAAGGAATGGCACAAACTGAGTGTGAAGTATTCGTTAAAGTTGCAGAAGACCAAGCGCCTCCGTTGTTTGAGAAAGAACTGGAAGACATCACAACACTTACCGGCAAAAAGCTGGTATTGAGCTGCCGTGCAACAGGTCATCCCGAACCTGATTTAGTCTGGACTAAAGACGGAGAGCGAGTAGCAACTAGCAGACGAGTACGACTCGAATTCGACGATAAAGGACTATCTGAGTTGCACATACACGACTGTACTGCACAAGATGCAGGAATTTATCTATGTACTGCAACAAATATTTCCGGAGTGCAGTCCACGCAATGCACGCTAACGGTTGCTGAGTTGTCCGGCAAGGATGCTCACTTGGTTATTGCTGAAGAAGAGAAAATCGTGAAGCCTCGGTTCATTAGGGCCCCGCCTTCAATCCTGGAGGCTCAAGAGGGAGGACAGTTCAAGCTCATTGCGAAGGTGAGCTATATTCATATTTCATTCATTTACCATACAGATGCATATATTGAATAAGTCGGGTAATTCTTATTCGTTTCTCTGCCCTCTTGTCTTTTTTGCATGGGCGGGGACCCGTCAGATGGATTTGCTCGTTAACAATCAAGCTTCGGCTACAAGCTGTCCAAAACGCCACACGCCTCAATCTTTGATATCTGTGTAAACCGTCCTCCTTGTGTTCAGGCTGTCGGTGAACCAAAGCCAACATTGACATGGAAGAAAGATGGCAGAGAAGTGGTGCGTACGAATCGGCCCTACAGAACATATCTGACCGGAGACGGCGAAAGTCACCTAGTTGTGGAATGTGTCGTTTCAAAGACAAGCGGCATTTTCAGTTGCATAGCCCATAATATTCATGGAGAGGCTGAAACGGAAACCCAAGTTTTCGTCCGTGAGTACAATACTAGCAACAATTTTCGGACCTTCGCGTTAAAAAATTGAATACCTAGTTTGTTTTCAGATCGTGGTAAGACTTCGCGTCCTGCTGCCGAAAAGCCGGCTTTCTCAGAGCATCTTAAAGATACTGGAGTCGTTGCTGGGCATCCTGTAACACTGGGCTGTAAGGTGTGTTGCATGATATCATTCAGAAATTACTTGCGCCTCATACTCATTGAGCCAAAAGCTAAAAAATGCGTGAAAGTCAACACTTCACCAGAAAAGGAAATTCAAAAAAATTTTGATAATGCCTACGGAAGTTCACTCGGGAATTCGGCTACACAGTCACCCTGGGACCGTTAGAATGCAGTGGACGCAGAACCTTACAGACAACATGTTTCATACCACGAAATACCCTTATTTGAGTAGTTTCGCTCCACAAAATGACCTTCTAGAATAAATAATTCTCAAACCCGTCACATGCGACGCATTAGAAAGGCACATACGACACGGGTGATTTGAGTGGTATGGGAGCCCAACAAGATGTGGTGGGTCAACGCTTTCTAGCAAGTACCCACAGCTTGGTTTCTGCATGGACCGAGTTTTTGCCTCAGATATGCGAGTTCTTGGAGGCCTCATGGGATTAGACAGCTCAGTTCTCGTATTTATTGTTCTAGCGAGGATCCTACTCTGGAGCATAGGGTAACTTGAGAGATAGATAGAGACCGTCTTTGCGTTTTAGTCAGTTTACACCTCTTACTTAACCATATGCCACCTAATTTTCACCCATTCTTCTCAGTGTATGTTCCGCTTGCGCGATTGAACTATTCAACATAGTTAGAGTTCAGGTACACGGCGTTCCTGAACCCGAGCTGAAATGGTATTACATTGACGATGCCGGCAACATCACCTGCTTAACGGATGATGAACATGGTTGGATCGAATGCAGAGGAGGAGAGGTATTCGTATCGTTGTTTTTCCCCACTCTATTTTCGAAATTTATTCGCCTTCCTCTATACGGAAAGTTTATATTTAGGTGGCAGAACTCAAAGCTGATTGCGTGCTGAGGAGTCAACAAGGCACATACAAGTGTGTCGCAAGTAATGAGCACGGTCAAGCCAGTTCAATGTGCTACCTTCTCATTGGAGGTGATTGAATCTTGTCTCAAAACAAATTTTAAATTTCATGTAAAATTGGAAGGGTGTTTTATGAATGAAATGAGATTCTAAATTTCCTGAATGTAGTGTGTAATTTTAACAGATTTGAAAGACGAGCGTGCTGGACCACCGCGTTTTCTTCGATGTCTTCGGGATATTTGGACTCCTCTCGGAGAAGAGGTTGTATTCGAAGTTGAGGTGGCAGGCTATCCCGCACCAGACTTAACGTGGTACCACCAGGATAAGAAGATTGTTGAAGGAAAAACGGTCAAGGTTAGAGTAAATGCAAGGTTTACTTTTACCGCTGATGGACTTTTTTAATTACCCTTACTAGTCTTACTTAAATGTATAATTTATTATTTAGACATGAATACAGTATTTCAGATCACATATCTCTCGGAGTCAGTCTGCGAATTGCGAGTGTCGCAAGTATCCTTGAGGGATCTTGGCAATTATGCCGTGGAAGCATCAAATGTTCATGGCGTAGTGCGTACCGTGTCATCGCTGAACGTTGGTGAGCCTCGCCATGCTGAACCGCCGCAGTTTCAGCAAGTTGAAGCGCCTGGCATTGCAGTGAAGCCGAAAGTCGCTTTCCGTGAAGAAGTAAGTCTTTTTTATGTAAAGGATCATATTTGCTCATGTTTCCCCGTCTAGGTAAAGAGGTCCGCTTCAACGGTTCGTAAAGAATTACGAAGGAAGGGCGCTGCTCCTGTTTTCATAAAAGGTCTGGAAGATATGGAGTTGGAAGCGGGCGCTTCAGCTGCAGTTGCTGGAAAACTGAAAGGAAGTATGTCACTCGTGATTAGTGATTAGTTGGGAAATTGTGCGAACTCATAGTTAATGTTTTAAGAGCACCGTCATCGCCACAGTGACCAGAAAGGTGCCAAGACGGGGCGCATGGATGCACGCGGTCTTGCTGCCAGCATAGTGGCTGGATTGAAAATCGACGATGAGTCACGAAGGCAAAGTACCGATGAACAGAATAAAGGCAATTTGGGTGGGTCAATGTGGTTGATTTGTAAATTGACAACAGTTCTTTGGAATTCTAGCACTAGGCTCCAGTCGTATCGGTCCGAAAGGGGCCACATTTTATTTTATTTTTATTTTAAATGCACTCAGGGTGCACCCTTTTACACACACAACAGAAAGTTGGGCATGACTGGAGCGTAAAAAACTGGGCATGACTGGAGCATTTTAGTCGTCACAGTTAGTAACTCTGATAAGGGGATTCTGGTTGACCGATTTCGACTCCCAAATTGTCACCTTGATATCATCAGATGGAAAAATCATTTTGGAGCTCTGTGACGGAATGGCAAGTAGTCATTTCGTCGCAGATCTAGGCAGTAGGCAAGTAGTACTACTACGAGACAGTGTTGTTCATAAGCGATCAGTCATCTTCGTTCTCTACCTCGTTTTCACCTGCCTGTAAAACTTTGTCATCAGAGGTGTACCCTGTTCCTTTGTTCAGCCATGGAAGAAATTCGCAACACAATTCAAGCCAGAAATCAGCACATGTGCAGACCGAAGTTTATAGTCAAACCAAGACCAAAAAAGGTAATCTCGTCCGATTCTTCTACGACATCAAATTCTTCGGAGGTTGTTTTCAGGTGCTGGAAGAATTCAAATCTCTTCGCTTGAAGACAGCTATTTCTGCCAATCCGACACCTGTTGTTCATTGGGATCGTGAAGGTGTTATGCTGGAAACTGGCAACAAATATTCAATTTACAATGATGGAGACTTCTATTACCTAGAGGTTAGTATTATTCTTCTTCTCATCTATCATCTTGAATATCTGCTCCTTTTAAGCAGGGTGCTTCGCCCTTGCATTATTTTTTATCCAATTTCTCTTATGTATTTTTTTATAAATGCTGGAAGACTCTCTGAATCAATTCCAGTTCTTCATTTTCCATCTTTCACTACATTCGAGATATTCGCTACTTAGGTTCATCAAGTCTCTATATTCGATCAGGGATTTTACAACTGCACTGCTACGAATAGTGAAGGGATCACAACCTGCTCTTCAGAGGTAAGTGTTCATTTGACTGATTATGCAATGCTTGTTATCCTGGTATACTCTACTCAAGGTGGAGGTGGTGAAAGCCGCTGAGGAGACTTCTGTACAGCAGGAAAAACGCAAACCGAAAAAGGAGATGAAAGCACCGGATTTCATCGAAGTACTACCAGGGAAGCTAACAGTAAGTTTTGATTTTTCCAACCTTTTCCACTTTCCACTTTTCTTCTGAAGTGGAACACATTCTTTTCAAGGCTACCGCCTGTGAGCCGCTGTCAATCGAGTGCTCCCTTTCGGGATATCCGGCTCCGGCTATACGGTGGTTGCGCAATGGTAATCCACTACTCCCACAAACTGAGAGGTACATTTTGCAGGTTTTCAAGAGTGCGTTTTACAATGCATGTGGAAGTGTTATTCCAGTTTTTCGTCATGTTATGGGGTTAAATGTGTCCAAAGACCCCTTGTTGTTCACCCTTCAGCCGTATGAAACTTGTATGAGTCGAAAATAATTACATAATATTTCTAGATATGTGATGTCCTATGATGGCGAGTGTGCTACACTCAAGTTCGCGTTCGTGTCGGTTGCGGACGAAGGAGTTTACACTTGTGAAGCTAGGAATGAGTGTGGAGAAACAAGAGCTCAGGTATTGTTGACTTTTGTTTTTATTGGCTTTCCAATCTACATGGCTGGCAATAGGTAAGAGTGACGGATCCATGTGCTTTAGGTCTGTCTTGAGGTGGACCCTGGAGATTCATTATTAGCCGACGGCATTCCACCTTTGTTCAGGTGAGCACTTCCGTTAGATTCGCTCCTAAAAGGGGCTGTATTTGTTTTCCTTTCGATATTTGGGATTACATGTGGTGCTTTCAATTTCGTAGTTTTTCGATACTTGCAATCATATCATGAATGGAGCTCACAAACGTTCTTGCGATTTTGGATTTTGCATTATTCTATTAGAAATTGTCGAATAAAATGAATGTAATACAATCTCGTAACGTATTAATTAGCAGCTTGTAATTCTGATCGGTTTCTGTAGGTCTACGCGGCTACTCATGCGCCTTTTTGATGCACCCTCGAATTTAGATGTTTTTTTTTTTGTGTAGGCTGCTCTAAAATATTTTGGTATCAGTTTCGTTATATTTTACTATCTGCAGACGTATGTTTTCCCTTTTCAGAACGGAGAAAGTTCGGACAGTAATGAAGGCAAATGATGGAGAACGTGTCGAACTAGTTGCTGAACTAGTACAAGGTGAGTTCTGAGTGTGTTCTGGCTGATTCTTTATAACTTCTGTGGGGTCGAAACAACTTCATTTCCGCACCTCTTCGTTTTAGGCTCTGAACCTATTCAAATCCGTTGGATTCGTAACCGAGTGGTTATTACGGATTCAGAATCTTTCCAATACATACGAAATGGTAGGGATGTTCGTCTGGTGATTGCCGACGCCTTCCCCGAAGATGGAGGAGAATACGCCGTAGAGGCGCGAAATCAGTTTGGAACAGCTCGCTGTATTATGAGGCTCGATATTCACAGTGAGTTCGCAGGAAATTCTCGTCAAGATCTCTTTCTCTTCTATTTTTTGATGAATAACTTTCTCGGATACCTTTTGTAATTCACTCTTAATCCCCTCAATATTGTATTCATAACGGCTAGCTACGTTTGCCCCATTTAGTATTTCTCATCATTACGCTTTTGATTGTTCGATGATTGACACAAATGAAAGGAATTATGCGTTCGACTTGACCATCTGAAGGAGCTTTCTTTTTGTTCTCTAATGGGAAGCTTACACTAATCGTTGTTCTTCAAGGTCATGAAAGATCTCTTGTCGAAGATCCTCCACGCATCACTGATGCGACAGCGATTGTTAGAGTTGCTCCTGGCGACAGCGCCGAACTCTTTGCTCGCGTCAGTGGCCATCCCGATCCGGTTGTTGCATGGGCAAAAGGAGCAGAAGCAATTACAAACTCAATGAAATATACTGTAAGCGCACAAGCCCCTAGGCAATGGATATTCCGGAATGCTACACTTTTAAATTTAGCTAACAAATGATGGCGATATGTTTTCGCTCCACGTGAATGACGCAGTGCGAACGGATGCTGGCAAGTATTCTCTGACCGCAGTGAATGTCGCCGGAGAGGCCACTGCCACTATTGAACTAGTTGTGACAGAGCCCACAGGGTAAGTGAATTTTTTTAAATTTTCGTCAGACACCTTTGGAAATTTCAACATTGCAGCTCATCTGCTATGCGACCACGTTTCACCCACGCTCCAGTCTCGGTTCAGTCCCGTCTTGGACAACGGGTGGAACTGTTGGCTCGTTTCACTGGTCAACCCCAAGCCGTCTGCCGATGGTTCAAAGGAGACATTGGATTAGAAGATGGTAAGTTTTGCATTTTCAACTGCTCACCTTTTATCCATGTACAATATTTTCCGAGCATTTCACTCTTCAAGGTGTCGGCGGATACACAATCGTCGATGGTGCAGACAGTTCAACGTTATCCATCTTGTTCCTGGAAAACGAGCACGTCGGAGAATACCTCTGCACAGTGCGCAATCCCTACGGTGAAGATCTCGCCAACGCAATGATTTTGATTGAAGGTATGTGTGTTCGAGATCTTTACTCAAATGATTTGTGAATCTAGTTTCTGCAGATAAAGCTCAGCCACAGGCTTTTTGGAGCAAACATTTTCATATTGATAATGGTAATTGCATATGGACATAGCTGCTTATGAAGACCTACTATTTAATCGTGATGACTCTGAGAGAGAAAGAAAGATCCAACGCGCTAGTAGCATTTTTCGATTAAGTTATTTGGTATAGGTAAGGATGGATGCTTCACAATCTGCGCAATAAATGGCATGCGGTTTATTTTAGGCTGCGTGTAAGCGAGGTTTTCTATAATCAAAAGCTTACTATTCATCTCTGTACAAACTTTAAACATTCAACGCAGAGATTTTTAATTTGAAAGATATTCACTGACTAAAACCAATTTATTATTTATATATGTCGAGAATCTTGAAATGCTTCCCTACTCGCACCTCCGTACATAAGACAGATAAAAGTGCATGTTTTACACTTATTTTTTATCGCAACCCTTCCAATGTTCCTACATAATTCCAGAAAACGGTGAAACAACTAACCTATTATGTACTTCTTGCTTAAGGTTCGTCTATTGCGTTGCCCCAACGTCGATCGAATCAAAAGTAGAAGAGAAAAGTGTCAAACGAGCGAGCGATAAGCTTCCCCGTTGCTCTCTCTTCTGTTCCCTTATTTTTAACTTCTGATATTCGACTTCCTGGTGTTGTTGTGTGAAGCAACTGCTGCACGACTTACACAACGAATGTAAGCGAGAGCAGCAGCGATGACTAGGAATTTCACTAATTACAATTTTGTGCCTCTTAACTGTTCATTTGGAATTGTATGTAAAAATGTATGTCTGTGATTAGCGTGGTGAGGGAGAGCACATGCTTATTTAGTAAACATGTCCTTCTGGCCCGGGACATGCCGCTAGATGCATTGCTTTGTTATTCAGCATCTGTGGTTTTTGGTGTTATGCTGCTGATGTAAAATAAATGTTTTTAATGTTTATCTAATGATCACAAGGTGATTTTTCAGCCTGACAAAATATGTTATGCCTATATTGAGGTGATCGGCAAAGAAGGTTCCTATGATTTACGCATCTGAAGCCGATGCTTGCAGATGGGTTCTACTGGGAGTAAAGGGTTCTAACAAAATTGTACATTCAAAACAAGTATTCTGTGGAAAGTAGTGAGAGGGCTGTCGTAAGTGTAATAGAATGGAATCGGTCGGCCATTAGCTATCGTATGCAGAATTATGTAATCTTCAGAGCAAAAAGAGTCGACGCGATCAAAGCCGTTATGAAGGTGCTACCTCGTGAGTAGTTGCAGAGATCACCCCGGCAGCAGCAGGTCTTTTCCGTTTTTGTACCCTTACATCCTTCTTCCTGAAATAGAAGCATTTATTCAAAATAAAGTAGAAATATCTGCTAATATCACGTCTTGGACTCATCTTACACAGAAGGTGTTTACTGTACTCAAAAGGGTACATTCAAGGCTCAATCGTTTACTGCACCCTTACGCGAGTATGGCAACAAATCGATGAAGTTCACCGGGGGAGACGGAACATTCACCTAGAATTGGATGGACGCGGCAAACCACGCGACGAAATTCGTGGTGATTAAAACGACTATGGCGCCAATCATTTGGGCACAAATTTGAAGTGGGACAGACAAGTGGCATTAGCTGGCCCTACATATCCAATCTACATGAAACCCGTAACCCGTGCCCCAATGATACGCGCCAAAGTCGTTTTAATCACCACGAGTTTCGCCGCGCGATTTGCCGCGTCCATCGAGTTCTTGGTGAATGTACCCATACCCGTTCACCGGCGAGCTCGTTCATATTTCAACTTAATGGACAGTTTCCTTTTTGTTGTGATCCGCCTCATAACTTCGTAACCTGCACAAGCTCTGATATTTTCACATACTACACAGTTCAGTACCTGTCATCGCTATCATTTTCCAGAAGACCCCGAAGGTTTCTGGAGTTTTCCGCGCAAATTTCGACTACTTCAGTGGGTGCTAAGTGGGTTGGGAGGGGCCACGCCGCGGCGCGGTGCCTTTTCATGTTTGCGCCCTCTTCATCGAGATAGTAGTACTGGGCTTGAGTCTGGGAATGGATGGTGAGGTTGCACTGAAGTGTTTCGTGATTCAAACCAAATTACATCTTGGCCCATGTTATATGCTTGCATATTATGGATACTCTTCTTCTGAGCCGATAAAACCCTATTTTGAAGAAGGGGAGGGGCTCCGGGGTGGGTGAGCCAATTGGACGTTCAGCTTTTATCTCACCTCAGCTTTTTCGCACGATATAACCATCTCACCCACACTCGCAGCTAAATCTACAACACGAAAAAACGCCGGGCGAGTTGTCCGCGACGTTTATCAGCTTTTCGCGACAACTGTCTAACTCAAAATCAGGCAATTCGTTGCGGGACCAATAGCAGCTATGTTTAAACGCCAATTAGTGCAACTTTCCTCTCTTATTCTTCTATTTCCTACCCTATTCTACTATTATCCTAATCTGATGACTGCTGTATTCCACAATATTCTCTGCTGAACACTACTCTGCTGCCGTTCTGCTGGATAAGCCGCGCTAACCGAGGCTCAAGCACTGTTCGCATTTCACTTGTGTGTTTTATTCTGCTGCTATTATGTTCTGCTTGTTCTACTTGCTATCCATTCAAACTCGGGTTTCTGTAACTCGTATTCTGTATTTGACTATTTTGACTCGTCTACTTTATGACTTGACTCTGTATTTCACGCTGCTTTTAATTTTAATTCTGCTATTGCTATTCACCGCAGCAGTGATATTGGGAAACATTTATGGTGAGGTTTATTCCACATTTATTGCAACTTTATTTCTTACTTTTATTGGTACTATTCTACTATTACACCCCCAGAACTACTCTACTGTTACACCCCCAAAAACTCAAAATTTTAATTTTCGATGAAACTGTGCCTATAGGGGTAATCCGATGCCCTGATAACGAATATGACCTTCATTTTTGGCGTTGGCGCCATTTGGCTCCAATTGGCGCCAATTTGGCGCCAATTGGAGCCAAATGGAGCCAGCGCCAAAAATGAATGTTATATTCGTTATCAGGACCTTAAATAACCCCTAAACGCAAGTTTTCAGCAAATTTGGTGAAAACACCCTTGGCGCCAAATTGGCGCCAATTGGCGCCAAATGGCGCCAACGCCAAAAATGAAGGTCATATTCGTTATCAGGGCATCGGATTACCCTTATAGACGAAGTTTCATCGAAAATTAAAATTTTGAGTTTTTGGGGGTGTAATAGTAGAATAGTACCCTTTTATTTTGTTTTTAATTTTTCTTGCTCCTTTTGAATTTCATTCTGTGTATTGCTTCCATATAACTGTCTTTGGCTTGTTTCGCTTGAATTCACTCCTAGTCACGCATTTATGCGGCAGCATAGGAATGAACTGTGGGAGGACTTATATGATTCTACCCCTTTCCATTCTTATGCTGCTTTGGAGGTGAATTCACAACTTTCCCGTTAGTATCCACCTTTCTGCCTCTCAATCAAGCAATTAGTTTTCGCTGCATCTTCGCCCACTTATATTCTTCATTTGCTCTAATGAACTCTTCTCTTGAAAAATTTATAAAGCAGCAATTCACAATTACAAAAGCGTAATTAATTCTACAGTATGGAATAGTTCGGCGATAGAATTTCACTCTCATGACACCTGCTGCATATGCTTCGAGTTTGCAATCTATTTCATTGTTATTCGATTCTAGAAGAATTTGAGTGAGCTAGTGTTCCAACCTTAATGTAGTCTTTCAACAACTGGCTATAACTTATTCAGCATACTGTCGCGGTGAATAAGTACACCGTGCTGCAGTTTGCTTAAATGGGATTGGTAGTATCACTCTGACTTACAGTGAGTTTCGTTTCATACTATAAAGTTTTAACGGCGACTGGTCTGGGCCTTTGCTGGATGCGAGCTACCGCTTCGCATTTCGCCTTCGTGTTTCCATTGGATATCGATAATTGCCTGGAATACTCCTTTTCCCGATTAGTTAAACAGACATGTCGCGCCGTGGGCCGAACCCTCCGCCCGTCCGATCTCGCATCGGGGTTCTGACGGGGGTGAGCCCGGTCACGGCGTGATCGTAAAGGGGGTCTGACCGACCTGAGGGACTTACATGCTCGCTAGCTCTTCCTGCCACTGTACGGGCTGTACGCCGCGATGTAGGCCCTTAAGTCCCAGATATTAATTATCTCCTACGCCCCGCTCCTACGCGTTAACTACGCAATACACTTGTTGACCCCCTTCTCTCTCATCTCCCAGATGGATCTTTCCATGGCGGTTACTACTGACATCGTTATGACTCAGCACTCCAATCATTATCCAATCAATACGCAACACTCCTAATCTTCTAGTGTCCGATAAAAACGTTAGAAACACATAGAACCGTGTTAATAATGAATTCATATTAATGCGTCAAACATGTTATACCATAAAATACACGACAATATTCATTACAATGGTTACGGCGTCCTACGCCGGCTACTACTGAATACATAATGAAAGATAAGGTCGAACCCTTAACTTAACTCACGGAGGGGAGTACGCGGTCCATCCCATTTGTCGTAGTGATATTGACATACAGCGATACAACGATAATGGAATATACGCAGTCTCCTATACGGATACAACAGCACGGTGAGCGGAATATCAGAACCGGTACGCCAGAGAATTACATTACGACGAGGGGGCGACCGGGTAGACCGTGACGGAAAGCCGGAGACTACGCTGGACGTGGTAGTAACAGCAGACGAGTACGGACGGAGGCGATGTGAAGACTGAATGAAGACTGAATCCCTTTTTGGGCCCGGTGATGCATGGGCCATGCATTGGCTGCGTACGTTGTCTGCGCGCTAGGACCCGCGCACGCCCAAGGGAGCGCGACCCTTTAATAGAGTCGTACGCAAGTCACGACATACTTCACCCTACATAATATACAGAGGGCTACACACAGAGGGCTCAAATCCGATAAGAAATAAGTAGGAACACGCTAAGAGTGAATCCCAAGGAAATTCATTCTGCTGGATTTGTTTCGGGAAGATCCCGCTCTCCCAGAAGACATGGTGACAGCTCCCTAGAAGAACCAGATGCCTTAAAAATACCGTGGGTGGGGTGCACGCAGTGCTGCGTTTGGGCGCACGCTGTGTGTACACGAGGTGTGCAACATCGCAACTGTATAGCTTGCATGAAGGAGATATATAGTATCCATGTTAAGTGTGGGTCAAGAACACGGGGTTTAATGTAATGCAATTAAGGGTCAATGAGATATGAGAAATCATCGCTGAGTTGCTACATATTGTAGAATTAATTACGCTGTTGTAATTGTGAACTGCTGCTTTATAAATTTTTCAAGAGAAGAGTTCATTAGAGCAAATGAAGATAATAAGTGGCGAAGATGCAGCGAAAACTAATTGCTTGAATGAGAGGCAGAAAGGTGGATACTAACGGGAAAGTTGTGAATTCACCTCCAAAGCAGCATAAGAATGGAAAGGGTTAGAATCATATAAGTCCTCCCACAGTTCAGTCCTATGCTGCCGCATAAATGCGTGACTAGGAGTGAATTCAAGCGAAACAAGCCAAAGACAGTTATATGGAAGCAATACACAGAATGAAATTCAAAAGGAGCAAGAAAAATTAAAAACAAAATAAAAGTAAGAAACAAAGTTGCAATAAATGTGGAATAAACCTCACCATAAATGTTTCCCAATATCACTGCTGCGGTGAATAGCAATAGCAGAATTAAAATTAAAAGCAGCGTGAAATACAGAGTCAAGTCATAAAGTAGACGAGTCAAAATAGTCAAATACAGAATACGAGTTACAGAAACCCGAGTTTGAATGGATAGCAAGTAGAACAAGCAGAACATAATAGCAGCAGAATAAAACACACAAGTGAAATGCGAACAGTGCTTGAGCCTCGGTTAGCGCGGCTTATCCAGCAGAACGGCAGCAGAGTAGTGTTCAGCAGAGAATATTGTGGAATACAGCAGTCATCAGATTAGGATAATAGTAGAATAGGGTAGGAAATAGAAGAATAAGAGAGGAAAGTTGCACTAATTGGCGTTTAAACATAGCTGCTATTGGTCCCGCAACGAATTGCCTGATTTTGAGTTAGACAGTTGTCGCGAAAAGCTGACAAACGTCGCGGACAACTCGCCCGGCGTTTTTTCGTGTTGTAGATTTAGCTGCGAGTGTGGGTGAGATGGTTATATCGTGCGAAAAAGCTGAGGTGAGATAAAAGCTGAACGTCCAATTGGCTCACCCACCCCGGAGCCCCTCCCTTTCCTAAAATTAGGTGAAAAATACGCAAAAATACGCAATAACATAAAAGAGCTATGAAACGTTCTAAACACCATTACGGGCTCGCCTACCCTTCCTTGCCTACTACCTCACCGGAGAGGGCGCAGACATGAAAAGGCGCGGCGCCGCCGCGTGGGCCCCCACCCACTTAGCACTCTTCAGGGTTCTCCGAGTCGTCCCCTACTTATTTCTCCCGACCACAATTCTAACCATTTCTTTTCTACTACCGTTCGCTTTGAATATTTTCTTCCTGAATGTTCTTGGTAATTATGCTTTTACTCGAAATAATTTTTCAAACTGCATGGTATAGAAACAGACTATGAGCATTTCAATTTGCCTTCTAAAGAGTAGATTTCACCTTCATCGCTCAGGATCAAGGTTAATACTCAAGCCTGCTTTGTGGTCTCTAGTCTGTATTGTAACCGATGTGGTATAATTCTCGAACACCCATCTGGGTGTGTGTCAAGTCGTGCGTCCGAGGGTGCGCGCGGCAAATTGCGCGGCGAAGTTCGTGGCTAATTTGGACGACTCCGGCGCCTATCATTGGGGCCCAAACTTGAAGTAAGTCAGATTAGTAAAGTCAGCTGATCCTACTATTCTACTGTACTTCGAAATTGGGCCCAAATAATAGGCGCTAAAGTCGTCAGAATAGGTATTGGTTTAGCCGCGCAATTTGCCGCGCGCACCCTCGGACGCACGACTTGACCGTCCCCCCACCCATCTCATTGTATGGATATTTCGGGTGCTTCGTCCCGCACGTTCGTCGAAACCAGGTCACGAAGCACCCGTCGCACGCGACGCCCCAGTGCGCGATTCTTGACGGACGTCGCAGTTGCCAGTAGTGGGGCATACTTTCTGCATTTGGCCCGCTGCAGTCAGCTTGAGGAGAAGGTAACACGAACTAGTGCAAATCATTCGCTATATTGGCCTTTAAAACCGTAATTTCATCTCGAGACCGCAATGCGCTGCGCTGCATGCGAAGTGGGCGGGGTGACTTTGCTTCGGAACAGACGTTTCCCGGAAGAGAATTGGCGGCATTTGTACCCGGCAAACTGCAACCGTTTTGCGGCGTACCCTTTCGCCTAAAATTCAAGTATTCCCTTCATAACGCGTGACTGGGAGCGATGGCTGCAGGCTGTGAGGCATACTGTTCGGGTATTAGATACCGAACCCTCTACAAAGTTACTTACCAGATTTGTTTATGTTGTCTACCTTGAGGTGAAAGTGATCGGAGTTGACTTGTGAGTTTTCAGCGAAAACTTCCGAGGACTAGGGGAAACCTCCAGTCCCTGCGGAAGAGCGCAAGATCTTTTCAACGACTGTCCGGTACTCCAGCGGCACTGCTGATTCCCTTCTTTGTTTCAGCTATCACGAAACGGTTTTAAGGCACTGGAATCATATCGAAACTTGTCGATGCTGAGCTTCTGAAAAATGCTTAAGTACACTGAGAGTGAGACGTCGCGATTTTTCTCACAAAGTCGTTACTAATTTTCATCATCCCGTTTTTCAACCCCTAAATTGTGTCAAAATCAAGTTACAAAATTTTGTTCCCACCTCTACCCGTCCTGGATTCGTCTCTATACACCGCGAAATCTTGGTCTTATTCCTCCCATATGCTTTCACCTCTCCCTCCTATTTCTTTTCGTTCTCTCGGTCATCCTGGTGTGGAATAGTCACCTTTCAAAGTATCACTTTTCGTTCATGGGCATGCATGCGTTTTGTATTAAGGGCTTCGCCATGAAAATGTAGTTGGAGTGGGCCACCACTATACTAGCTAGGGCCAGAGGAGGTTAAGGCGCTGATCCTGCAGGTTTGTAATGGTTTTAGGAAACGCTTCTATGTCTGGCTGATGGGTTTTCAACCTGGATCTAATTGTAAGAAGGGAAAGAGCATTGGGGTGATTAAAATAGGACTCCACGCGAAAAGTTGAAATTGTTGAGGAATCGGTCAATAGGGTAGTGTCTCAGTGAGGGACGGAAACGAGTGGCCCTTTCCAAATACATTTCCACCAGATCTGCTACAAAGTGTTCGATTTACTTTGGGTATTTTTGACCTCTACAAATTTCTACAGTTTCAGTTACTGTCAGTTGCCTGTTTAGGTTGGCTCTGTCGACTTGGGATGGAGCTTTTTCATTACTTACCCTAGTTTTCCTTCCTTTAAAGGCACGGTTCACTATAAAAAAAAGGTTACTGAGTTCTTCCTTTAGGAATACTCAGCGCCCCCATGGGTGATAGAAGGGACCCCTCGCTCCCACAATCTCGGCGGTTAGGGCGTAGTGGAAGCCCCGTTGCTGCCGTAGTTCGCTTTCCGGCCCCTCGATCGGTGTCACGTTAGACGAGTATCGAGACAATACAGATTGCTATTATTCGTTCTAGGACCCACGCACAAACAGCTCATCGCCGAGTGATTAGGCGATGTTTTTCTCCCATTCTTTTTCCCTCTGTTTTTCTTTTTGCTGCCGCGATCCTTATTTAATTTCCTACTCCTAGAGGCTGAAAAAGGTGAGCTACTTCTGCTGTTACTAGGTTTTTTTTGTTCACTTATGCTTATAGGTGAATGAATTTTTGCTTACCATTGTCTGTTATTCGCACCAGGACCCACACGCGCGCAGTGAAACACACTGTTTAGCTCGTCCGGACGCCCCACTCTTTTTCATTTTTCTAATTTCATTCTTGTCCAGCCCCCTTTTTAACGGTTTTTGAAAGCCTTTTCCACTTTGGAAACACCGATGCACGCAGTTTCTTCACCTTAGTCGCACTAGTTTCGATCTTGTCTTTCATTTTTCATCATAATCTGGATTATCCAGGGATAGCGTGAACTGTGCCTTTAACCATTTCCTTGCTTGAGACAGAAAACATTTATTCCGAGTAGAAACCTGTGATTTTTCGGTTAGCTTCCTTCCCCCACTCACCAAGGAGAGGTAGTCTACTTACCGTGGGACTTTGAATGGGGACCCGGATGAATCGATAGAGTTTTGAATGCTGTTTACGAAAATGGAAATACAAACTGCAAAATGGCTTCCCTTAAAAAGTTATGGGGGCTGAAAATTTGTTTGACAGTAACATTATTTGGATTTGCGAACTCGTCGCTTCCGTACCAATCGCTTACGTGGCCTAATGGTAGTGGCGGGCGTGGTGCGTTAGGAACGAAATGGTCGCGTCGCGGTGAGAGGGGCGTCGCGCGCGAAGGAATGTAGCAGGATGCAGCAGTAGGTAAGAAATACAAGAACAAAAGTACTAATAGTAGAATTATGCATAAAATAATGATCGCATATCGATTGAGCAGTGTGAAGAACGCTAGAGCTGTAATAACGGCAAATGAGGGGTCCGCGACAGCCGCGTGCGGCAAATCGATTACCCAAAATCGTTCCTAACGCCCGTCTATCGGTAGTGGCCTCGCTGGGCGTACGTCGTGGGTTTGCTCTCCGCCATCGGCAACATTCTTGCATATTGTTTTTTCATTTCATCAAAAACTCTCTAAATCCTTTCTGACATCGTTTAGGTGAACGCCTTATTTCTGCTTTTATTTCCACCCGTCACCCCTATCCAGGTTCTGCACGTCAATTGTACGCATTTTTTCATGTTATTCCATCAATGTCTTGCTGGCATCTAGCTTATCTCTACTATCTTTCTGTTGCATGTTTCTTGAAGTTCAAAATAAAAAAGAGTCGTACAATTGACGTGCAGAACCACAAACCCTGGATAGGGGTGACGAGTGGAAATAAAAGCAGAAGTAAGGCGCTCACATAAACCATGTCAGAAAAGTTTTAGAGAGTTTTTAATGAAATGAAAAAATAATCTGCAAAAATGCCACCTTTGGCGGGGAGCAACCCCGCGACGTACGCCTATGAAGCGTTACCACTACCACTAGGCCACGTAAGCACTTGGTACGGAAGCGACGAGTTCGCAAATCCAAATAATGTTACTGTCAAACAAATTTTCAGCCTCCATAACTTTTTAAGGGGAGCCATTATGCAGTTTTAATTTCCATCTTCGTAAACAGCGTTCAATACTCTATCGATTCATCTGGGTCTCTGTTCAAAGTCCCTAGGTAAGTAGACTACACCTCCTTGGTCAGCTACAGATGGCAGACTTTGAATCCGAATTCCGCATTTCGCATCACTCAGTGGTTTCGTGTCAACTATCGTAATGATTCTCCGGGACTCCGAATCTTTTATCTATACATCCAGCCAACAACCCCCATTTCCGTTTCCGAAGCAGCGGCCAGGTCGAGAAAAATTGGGATGTGGGATCCTCACAGTTTGACCTTCAGTACTTCTCCGTAGTAATACCACATGCAAATCAAGTACGTAGAAAAGTAACTGTTAGATATTTAGTGGGTTTATTTGGTGAAGGTACAGTTCCTGCCCAAACGCCATGATTCTCATGATCAATCGCTGCTAAAGGTCCATATTTGAAGTGGAATCAGATGCCCGTCAAAGTCAACAATGACGTTCATGCTTCCGACAGATCGCGCTGCTGTTTGCCTTATAGCTTCTACGCTCAATTTATATTCATCTACTAGAGATCAGAGGGCAAAGATCTAGATGGGCCATTTGGAATTGTGACCGTAGGATATTGGAGATTTGAAGTTCTCTCAGGTTGGCATCCTGGCCATTGCGTATATTTTTGGAAAACATACTTGTTGGGACAACAGGAATTATCCATTCACTGGTATGCTTGCCATGAAATACTGGGGTCGTGGTCTGAACGTGTGACTCACTTTGACTAAAAATAGGGATCATTTTGGAAAACAAATACCTCTAAATAAATGTTCAGAAGACTAAGAGAAATCTGCAGTTGGTTAGTAAACAAGGGGGAATTGACTACGTTGTCCATCATTGACCTGTTAATATGGATCTTTTTTTATTAGAAATATATGTTCTACTTTATATTATAGCCAAAAGTCTTGAGTATGCTGCAATTTCTTGATCTCTCCGATTAATTTCAAGATTGCCCTGTCTGTTGAGGTTCCTGTTGTGGGCTGTGGCTCAGACCATTCTATGAACAGAGCCTTCAACTTCTTCGTTGAGTACTGTTGGCACTTTATGAAAAGCAGCAGGTCAGATAGCTCTTGTGATTTTTTTTGTCAAAAAACTAGAGCTCAGTATTGCTGAATACTCATAGAGTGGTGAGTGAGCTCTCGGACTATGTACACTAAAGATCTACAAGAAAAACCTTCAATTTTTAGTCGTTCATTTCCGTATGGAGATAATCGCTCTTGAGCCAGAGAAGCTAGGTCATAAGTCACCAGGCCTATCTTCCGAATTATGGCACTGGTCCCCCGGTTTGGGTATGTACATGCATACCTCCCACTTTACACTCTATTACCGCGGTCCCCTGTTTTAGAGCTTGTTTGTCCCTCGGTTCAGGAATCGATTTTTTCCTGTGGATATGGTGATGAAGAATCGAAAACCTTGGCTGTCAATCTATGGCACTCGAAGGTGATTCAATAATCGATTTCCAACATTAAATTTTCTGAAGGGCTCCTAATGTAGAGGCAATTAAACTTCATTAAAGATCGGACTGCTCTTTTTGGAACAATTTCTGACCCCACTCATTCTTATTGGAGTTACACCAAATAAAGCATAGGGGGATACTACCTCATATCGATACGCTTGAAATAAAGTAATGCTATTTCTTATAGTCGTAGTATGGTCACAAAATCAGAACTAGTGGTCCTCTCTCGTGCTGTTGAAACCTTTTGAAGTGCAACACAATGATCATCCAAAGGATTGCCATAAAACATCCAGAAAAAACTTATACTGAGGTAAATGGATGCATAGGTGGCTTGCTTAGGAAAAAGGATAGAGAATAAAGTTTTGAGGCAATCAATCCCGTCTTTGGAGTGCGCCCCGCATTCGACTTCCATTCAGAGTCCTAGTACATAGTGAGTAGCATACTGAGTGCGTACGTAACCTATACAATGACCTGCGGTAGCCGGCCGATGTTCAAGTAGATGTATCCTCCCAGACGAGTCTGGTACCCATCAACCGACCCCGGAGGGATGGAAGGCTTGGTTGGCAATCAATCTGTGACTCGAATTGTGATGCTGTGTGGTAGCGTGGATGTGTATTGGGAACCCAGTGGAGGCAAGGTGGAGTGCCACTCCACCCTTTCCCATCAGCTACATTTTCACCAACGCTCCTACTCCCTCACCAACTACGTAGTGTAGAATGGTTATTTAAAGCGAGCCGTCAGAAACTCGCTTTTGTATAGAGTTGATTTCTTACTCGACATAGGTTGGGCGTTCCACAGCTCCTTGTAGATAGCCAAGTAGAAAAAGCTTTCTGCTCCACGTAGCTTTTGAAACAGTACTGTGTATCGAATGGGCAATCTACCTGGAAGAATTTTCTGAAGATATTCACCCTATGTAGTATTTAAATTTAAATCGCAAAAAGCGCAGTCGTTGAACTACTCACCCAAATCTTCATAGGGTATTTATCCTCGTTGGTATCGGCATAGTAGGAATAACATCGAATAGCATGAAGAGGGGTTACAGCAGCAATCAGCAAGAAAAGCAGCTGCATTCCTTAAACCGCTAGACCTAATTCCCTTATGTGGGTTATGGTGAAATATAAGCAGGTCATAATAGATGTCAGAAAAGTGCGATGAATAGATGAAATAACGAAGAGGGGCCATATGGTAGCAGCTTTTCCCATGAAAACGTATTTAATGAGAAATCGTGCCTGTCTGAGTTGTGATATTTGGCTGTAAAAACTGTTTGAGGCTCATCGAAACACTGATTCGCTAGTCTAGGAGAATGGATATATGTTCAGCAAATCTCTGCCAAGCTTATATCTTAGTCAACAATCATTCATAAAGAAAAAATAGTTTGAAAAGTATGACTATAGGATTCGAAAAACGGCTGCCGGTAGGTATTCACGTCCTGACTGCTGGCACTAGGATTGTTTTCATGGAAGGTGCTCCCATTTTATTCTTGTGATAAGGGTAGACACTCTTGTCTTGCCTTCCCGTAGTAGCTTTCAGTAATGACTTCAGTTGATCGGCTTTCGGGCATTTTTTCCCATTCGTGCGATCGAATGAATCAGAGTCAAATCAGTTGGAGATAACGACGGAATTTCTCAGCTCTGTCTGATAAGTGTTTTATCACTTGGTTGGTACTTATCACTAAAAGAACTGCTAACGGTGAGATCAACAAAGCCGAGGTTGGAGCGTGAGCCCTCTGGATGGTGGTGGAGCTTGAGAGCTTTGAGAAACCGCCTGAATCAGAACGAGACTGATCTTCGGAAAAGAAAGGAAACGTCACAGCTTAGTTCGACAATTCATCGAGCGAGTTATGTGTACATCTGCAGGTATGTTCAAAATCTGAGCTGCTTCAGTTGACTAGTCATCAAACCCAAAAAGAGGTAACCAACAACCCTGAAAATGAGGAAGGCGCCGGAGCTTGGATATTTCGCAGTTTGGCTAGCGTAGCTACCGATATCTGATTGCTGATATTTCGGAAGAACAAGCTGCAGATGTTTTCATTTGGAACAGAAGCACAAGAAGTTCTTACTCACGGGGAAAATTCGTCAAAATAGCCTCTATTATGCAGCGTATGCCTGAGCAAAGCTCAATCTCCACTCGTTGGAAACCTCGAGAAGCGTCCTTGTAGCCCTTGTTCAGTAAGCTGTAGTATGGGCATAAGAGCTGAGCTCTGAAAGGTTCAGTCAATAGCAAGCGATTCTAGGATAAATAACCCAATGTATTCTTGACAGGAAAACAGCGGACATAGTGTATTGCGGCTCATGTTCGTAAGGGCAAAGTGGGAACTCGATGGGAAAAAAGAGGCGGTGCTCGAAAGGGCTGAATCACACTCGGATAGTCACATGTCTACTGTTTACCCACGGTTTGTGCTCCATACCAATTTCGTGAATCTGAAATGATTATCGATCAGGTGAGTAAGATGATAGAAGGGAAAAAGTTAGAGTATTCTGATTTTTTGGCTGACCGATTCAGCCGAATTGTACAGATGGGGATACTGCAAGAGCAGCATGCGTCAGAAAGCGTCGTTGCGGTCGCATGTTGAAACTATGTATGTAGGTAATCGCATGCGTTCAGAGTTATCATAGAGTGATGGCTCTTTATTTTACGAACAACGGGGTACTACGTCTTCTTCTAGAATTCGTGAAAAAGTAATGAAATAGAAGCGTATCAGGGAAAAAATCGACCGACTAGAAGGGCTTAGCATTATTGCGACACGGAAATTTGGCGGATGGCTGCCTCCACACTCCGGCATCTTTCATAGTCCACGACCGGTCGCTTGTGAGATGGGTCCGCGACTGGTCTCCGGTCGCTAGCGACTGGTCGCTCGACTGATCGCGCGGGACCGTCCACGGCGGCACCCATAACTAGCGCGGCCTCCTCGACCGATCGAGCGACCAGTGGCGCGATCAGTCGAGCGACCAGCCGCGCGACCGGTCGTGGACTATGAAAGATGCTTCCCACGTCCATCCGTTCAGCCGTCCGTTCAGCGCGTGCTGCGACGGCGGTCACGTGCCAACGCTGTCAACACCTTTCTAGAACCGCGGTCGCCGCACGCACGCGATTGCTGTCGCAGCACGCGTTGAACGGACGGACGGACGGACGGACGGACGTCGAAATGTGAAACAGCCAAAGGGTTGTGCATTGCCCAACGATGCCAGTCTATAAGTCGGCTAAGCGTCTTCATGTTAGAACGCACAGGGACACAATCTGTATTGAGTCGACCCCTGGCTCATCGCGGATAATGTTTCTGGAGAGCGAGACAATCTTCACCTCAAGAATTTTGGATCCTGATTACAGCAAATCTGCGACGATTTATCCGTCCCGTATCATCCTTTCTGTGAAGTCATGTCTACTAACTCATTCAAAGTTTAAAAGCAGTGCAAATATGGACCCGTGCATATCAGTGTTTCATGGAATTACGCTTACTGAGTCATGCTTAAATCTCTCTAAATGTCAAAATTGTGGGTCAGAAGCTGATTATCAGAGGGAGTGTCCGGCGCATCGCAGAATATTGAAGAATGACGGAAATGAGAATGATATTCAAGAACTGCGCTAGTTTCAATAGGTTGGCATTACAATATGGTGAACGATTTGCTGAGAATGCTTGGAAAACAGCTACAGCTCCACCGATGATTAGTGTTGGAAGAACTGCTCAGCAAATGGGTATTCGGTTCTGTTTAAATTGTACGTCGTCTAGTATAAACTCTTCCAGCGCTGTAGTCTACTTTTAGGCATATGTTTACCCAACTTCGCCGATTGGTGTATGTAAGGTTAATAAATTGTGAGGGAATGAAAGACCGCAAGAAAGTAAGGGAGGATTAGTGCACATAAGCAGCTATGGGAGCGGGGAGCTTTGCCTTGTTGAGATGGACATTTCGAGAACGAGAGGTCCCTTAAGTTTTGGGTTTGGGTGTGAAGGGGAACGTCCGTTCCGCACGCCCGTCAAAACTAGGTCACCCCGGTCACTTTGCGGCGGGAGCCGGTCGGTTGGCGCGATGGGCGGGGTCGCCCCGCCCATTTGAGGCGGAGCGACTCCGCCCATCGCGCTGTTCAACTCGTTCAAATCGCGTAATCTTCTGCTCTCCTCTCCTGTATAGATGATAGAAGCCAATTCGATCATCTATAGAGGAGAGGAGAGCAGAAGATTACGCGATCTGAGATGTGCGCGCTCCTTCTGAGGCCCATTTGAGGCGGCGCGACTCCGCCCATCGCGCCAACCGACATGCACCCCTTTGCGGCGGCACAGCCCACTGAGGTCTCAGGATGACATTACAGTACCACGAAGTGCCAGTGGAGCGAATGATTGCTTTGGTCCGCGTTATCTTCTCTTTAAGCTAACTGGCGTGGACCAAGCGCAAATCATGGGCCCCACTGACGATTGCAACGTCCGTCAAGTATCGCGGGCTGACGCGCCGCATGCGACGGCTGCGGCGTGACCTAGTTACGACGGACGCACGCAACAAAGCGTACCCGTGCGTGGAAGCGATTTAAAATGAATTTTTTTCTGCATTTTTTTTTTGCTGATGTATTTCCACGTATACACACCACCTTTATCAGAAAACGTAGTCGGACTTTTCGTTTTCCTCAAGATGCAGAAGTGGAAAGAACATTCGAGCAGCACAGTACCTTTTGTCTAGGGGGGACGTGCGATTCGTGCGATTCTGGGCGGGCGCGGCAAATTGTGCGGCGAAATTCGCGATGATTCAAACAACTCCGGCGCCTATCACTGGGGCACAAACTTGATGTAGAGTACCTCAGTAGGTTCGGACAATCCTACTAACCTAGTTTACTTCGAATTCGGGCCCCAATGATAAACGCTGTAGTCGTCGAAATCGCACCGAATTTCGCCGCGCAAATCGTTGCGCGCACCCAGAATCGCACGAATCGCAACACACCCTTTGTCTAGCCGGCTTTGTTGCCGGGTACTGATGGTGCCTCCCATATTTTTAGCAAATTCCTGATGAAATCAAAATGAATACACGATAGCGTCTAGCCGGTTACCAATCGGAGAACAGTGTGATCACTGCCTCACCTGCCCAGTGTATTCTCATTCTGACGTATGAAGGCCTCGTTCCCCACTTCATTGTAGTTTGGCTACTTGTTTGTCTGATATCTTCAGCATTTATACTGTAATGGAGCGACTCAGCTGTTTCAAACTAATAGCTGTTTCGATCATTTCTCCATTACTGGTTCAGCATTACATAAACGACCTTTTCGGCCGTATGCCAACAATTCCGTATGATGGAAAGACGTATTATCCTTTTAGCTCATCAACAGATATTTGCGTAGGGACAAAGAGATAGGTATTGTGAATAGCGTTAATGATCAAAACCCTACCAGTTTTGGAGTTGAAGCGGCTCTCTTGACTGAGTTCTGTGAATCATGCACGCCCAACACGGTTCGGTATGGAATTCAAACGGAGCACCTCAAACAGTTGTTTCATGTACCCACATGAACGGATAGGGACAGGTGAAGGGAAAAAAAACCGTGAACAAATTTCTCATGGAATCGAGCTGTGTCCATTTGATCAAGTCAAATAAGTTCTCTTGCATTGCGCAGTCGTGGTCGTAGTTGCAACTGTCCCTAAACCCCTCGCGATTTTCTCCTTGCTTCCCCATCAGCTGTGTGTTTATCCTTCCCCTGCTCTCGTGTCTGTACAGCCCGATCCGCCCACTTATCCGCTCCCGAACGAACTTTCCTCTCATTGCAATTTGACGCCGCTCTTGATATATTACATTTTTTTCCTCGTGTGTGGTACTGTTCTACCACTGCGTTATGTGGATTGTATGGTGTTCTTATTACGGACTGTAGAGGCCTCTTCGCTTAATTCATAGTTTTGAACATTTTACATAATACTGCTAACTATACAGTGTGGGAAGAAAAAGAAGCTGCTTGATACTTTCGATTTCTTTTGTGTACTCTTCAGTTTTCACTTTTTCTATATCGAAGACACATGCTTTAAATCGATCTTCTTGGACCTATGGGCTCGGATTTTGTCCTATTGCTACTATAGTACTTTCCGCATTGCGCTAACAATAAGTAGGAAGAGTGGGATTTTCTGATGTAGCACTTTGTGCTGGTTCGAGGTCTTTTTGTAGGTAAAGCTGGTCAACCTCTAGTATTCACATTTTTCCTTCCAACTTAGAATAATAGAATAGTCACGTCTTTGATTTTGCAGGATTCTTGGTCAGCTGATGCTGAAATTGTTTTGGAATTTACTTGTACCACTTTATGATAAGCGCCAATCCGAAACTCTTCAAAAAATGATCGGTAGACAGTTCCCTTCGTAGATTGATCGATAGCAATCCTGATTTGGCGGTAGTTACTTTTTTCTCAGAATATTGAAGTGCATTTGTTCTGAAAGGTGTAATTCTCAAGGCTTATACGGTCCATCAGTCTAAAGTGACAACGAATGCGAGTAAATTGTTAAGCTTAATGGCACAGTTCACAATAAAAACAGTTCCTGGAATACCCCTCAGAATGGACCCAGGGATAGCACGTGGGACATTGTCAGGCCGTTAAAACGACCCATTATGGGATGTCCAATACCACCGTGGACGAAGTACACACCCGAAAGTGGCCGTGTTACGACGACCTTGTTAAGGTTGCACACTTCTCAATGAAGCATTAGGACGCCTACAAATAGTACGCCTATGTGAGAGACATCCAGACGGTAACAGACACGTATTCTCGCACAACCCTTTTTTTGCTCCTTTGCTGAATCCTTATATTTCTTAGAATCCGCCGATTTTCACGCGCTCTTCACAATTCTTGCATTGTTCTGCGCCGTAACTTCCACCATGTCACTTGAAATAGGTACCTCATAATGATCATGATCACGGCCTTTAAAAAAGGTATGTGTGGGACGGGGGCGGAGGTGGTGTAGTGGCAAATGGCGCACTATATCACACGCACGGTCAGGGGTTCGAATCCCGGATCGATGCCCGCCTAGGCCAACCAAGCCTTCCATCCCTCCGGGGTCGGTGAATTGGTACCAGACTCGTCTGGGAGGATAAAAGCACTGACTTGTGCATCGGCTGGCCACCGCAAGTCATTGTATAGACCACATACGCACTCATTACGCCACTACGATTCTGAATGGAAGTCGAGTGCGGGGGCGCATCCTTCAGACGGGATTGATTAACGCCAGAAACTTTATCCTTTTTATCCTTTATGTGTGGGACGGACAACCGTCTGTCGGTCTGCTCGTGCCTGTCTCGTCGGGTTCCGATGTGCCCAATTGCTCGAGTGCGTCTGTCAACAACCTTGTCGGCACACTAGCTGCTTGAACGCTCTTCATTCAAAAAATTTGAAAATAACGTCCACTGAGTGTGGTTCCCGAAATCTTGTTCTGTTATTCTTGGCCCAAGTGCTAATTCTCCTTTACCCACTATTTCACAGCAGCTTATCATCGTCTGTGGCAGAGCATGGCGTGGGGATCGTAATCCAGTTTTATAACAGCTCATACCTACGAATCCTCCTAACCCTCGAGGGTAACGGAACTTCTCCCCGAATTCCTGCGGCTTGCCGCAGCTGTTCCGCGTCGACTCTCCTTATCCTTCCACTGGGAATTTGAATCTTTCCCTTCATAAAGCGCGATCGCGTGCGGCGAAATGCCGGACCTATCGCTCCACGCCAGTAATTGGTAGATACGTCTACCGGATAAAGGCACGTGGGGAAAATAAGGTGAGGGTATCTAAAAGCAGGAACGGCAAACACCGAACAAACTTTATTTCCTTTATCATCATGCCATATACGGCTCTTTCAAAGAGGACCATTACCATTAGAAGGTCTCAGCTCCTATTTTGGCTGGTATCCATGGTCGACGGAATTTCCCCTTCGCACTTTTTACAAAAAGTCTTTAGAACAAAGAGTTCAGTGCACGAATATCGATCGGGACGTGAAGCCCGTCTTCACGCAACGTTCAAGTGTCATACAATTTGCTTAACGAGCGTCTCTGAGAACACCGTAGAACACAATCACTCATGACCGTTTCGATGACTAAGCGCTTTTTGTTTGGACAGAATGTACGAACACAGCTTTACCTCAAAGTTGGTTACTAGAAGGAATAGCCGATTAAATATCGCGGTGCATGTTCTTTTCCAAGGATAATCAGTAGGAACTTTATATTTTCGAAGTCTAGAGAACACCGATAGCCACTCCATTTGGCAAACTCATTTGATCATTAAGAGATTAGCTTTTCGGTCAATCTTCTTATAATATTCCCAAAATCTTTGCAGTTATTAAAGTCTCTCTAAGCAATAACTGAAAGGCACCATTCACAATGAAAATAGTTATGAGACTACTCCCTAGAAAGGCCCTGTGATCCACAATGATAGCACAAAGAACCTTATCGGGTAGAAACACAGCCTAGATCGTATTAAGGACCCAAAAGGGGCTTAGATGACGTACATACCGAAGGACGGACAGATCTCACAACGTTGTTGAAGCTATGGAAGTTGCACTCTTTTGCACCCACAACGGGCACCCAGGCAGCTTACTGTACTCTCTTATTTGTACAGCTCGTCCAAAAATCTCCCGAGCAACCTTGTTGCCTCCACAATTCGACCCTTAATTGCCTACTTCCTTGAAGCGTTATAATTCTTTAAAAAGCTAATTCCGCATTTTCTTCGCCATTTTTGCGCAATCCTGGACTATCACTTCCATAATTCATCCGAAAACTAGTTATCACAAAATCATCGCGAACTGTGCGTTTAACTTGAAACCAATGCATAACTGATGTGCCAACTTGATCTCGGCCCATCGGTTATCAATTGCCACGGCACTGCGCAGATCACATTTGCTGTTTTGGTAGCCTTCTTTCGTATTTATCAGAACTTATGCGACCATTTTGGTGTAATTTCCATTTCTTTGCTATATACTTTAGTTTGAACTCATTTGCTGTGTTTTGCGAGGGTCCACTAATTCGTCATTACCGGATTTTTCTTGGACGAGAGTTATGTAGTGGCAAGCGGTGCATGATCAAACACGCATGGGTTGGGAATTTAATCCGGCTTGATATCCCCCTGGGCTGACCAGGACTTCCATCTATCATGAGGGATCCCATGATTTTTTTTTGGTAAATCGTTATTCGACATTACGTCTCTGCCATTGTCACTATCATTTCCCACCTTCAAAATCAATCAGACCAATCAGTGAAAAAGGCTTGAAAATGGGTGAAATGTTTGCACAACGGGGAAGCATTCCATTGAGAAATTTGTTCTTCAATTATGAAAAGTCTCCTGAACAGGTGAGTGTTCAGCTTTTCGTTTCCATGAGACGTCGTAGTATAGTTCGACTTGGACTTTTATGTAGCTACCGCTGTTTGTAGGAAGGAGAATAAAGTGTTTCATAGACCTTACTGTTGAGCACTTTACTTCTCAATCATTACCTCTTCCTTCATTGTCGTGATCTATGTCTTGTCCCCGTATTTTATGTATTCAGCAAAATCTTGTTGGTGAAATTGTTGCACAAAGTGCTCAAGCGGCTTTCATTCTAAGTGTTCTCAACTACATAGGCGCTATCGTTATACTGTGTTTTTGGTCCGGACACGTATTCTAAACTTTCATTTCTTTTTTTCGTCATTTTTTCACACGAAGTTAGTAAGGTTTTAAAGTCCAATGTAATTTTTGATATTGAATTTTTCTGCTGATCTTATTAAATGCAAGATATTTAGAAAATAAACCTAAGGACCGAAGTATATCTTTTTTGGTTTGTGGACAGTTGTCTGTGGAAGTATTATGAAGATGTGTTGCGCGTTCGAAACTTCTAGGTGTCCTTTAAATGATGCACATCCAATCGATTACACGATATTGCACAGATTTCGAATGCATGTCGTGTCTCACTACGGAGAGACGTACTGTTTTCAGATCAGTGTAATTATGCGGAATAGAGATGTCGAAGCTTTACAAAACCATTTCTTTCGAGTTGTTCGTTCTATTCTTTGGTGTTTCTCGCCAGTGTGTGTTTATGTGTTTCACGAGACCTCCCTGAAGATGCGCTCTCCTTTAGTGAAGTAGCTATCTGTCACGTTGTCAAGAGATTTGGGCCCAGTGCCAGTCTCTTTTGTCTGCCTTTGCTGCCTTTTTATCGGTCGCCGGAGTTGTTTAATGGGTTTGAATTGCAAGAAGGCCAGGGAGACCTGAAAGGTCTCGTGGACAAATGTTACCATCTTGCAGGTAGAATTGTTAGTTCAGCTTCGGTCGCTATATCTGTCACGTTGACTTTAGCTATTGACAATTTCTGTTTTAGAAGTTCCCGCCATCCTGTAATGGTTTGTTATACAAATTTAGTCATTATTTGGATGACAAGGTGAGCAGTTTAACCATTTTCTATCTCCAATTACATTTGCATGTGCATGCCGTGTGTGTTTCTCTTCTAAGTCGCTGGTTCATCGAATTTTTACGTGTTGGCTAAATATCATGTACACAATCGACTGGGATTTTTTTCAGTTGACTCCCAACAAACGCTCTCAAACACTTCGCCCGACGATAAAGGTGACAGCTTTTAATTGAAAACCTTGTGAAAAGTACCGAAGTGTTCAAAGTAAAAGCATACACTAGTTAATACTGCTGCACCAATGTGGTATACAAAGCTTTTCCGTATTCGCTATAGCTTTTTGCAGAAACACGCCGGGGGGTTGACTCCAGCATTCGCCATTAGGGTACGGATTCCCAGAAGAACATGCCCAGCTTGATCAGCTGATCCGGCATTTTCGCGGGTTATTTTCCCCTTAACTGGAGCTACAATCAATTTCCTTAGGATTCTATTTATATTATGTAGGAAAATAAAGAAGTTCAACCACAGGGAGTATTGCCTCTATTGCTAATCGGGTCTGCTTAATTGTGAGTCTCTTCACAATCAGAGGGAACAATCGGAATGGTCCATGTTGCTTCGCGATTTACAGCGTGTAGGCCTGGACGGATCAAAGCATACATATCCGCTAAGTGGTTGTGTCAGGGCCACCCGAGAACATTATGCTTCTTATCGACAATTAGTTGGCATGGAGGTTGCACATTCCGATCCACATTTCTCTGGCTACGCTTAATAATAGACGATAGGCGTGTTATACGTCGGCAGCGATCTGTCACTTTTTTGAACGATGAAGGAACAAAGCGTTAACTACTGGACTGCAATCGAATTCGAACGTGGCGTTTCCTAGCCACTGTGCCCGTCCCATTGCTAACAGTAAGCCCACGCTCGTTCTCAGGTCCTTAACGAAATGCACCCACACGGCTTATCAGCCCCCACGTATGAGTTGGTGGGCTGGTAGCTGGAATGGGCCTTGTAGACATGTCAGCTGTCGATATTACTTGATTGGACTTGTTGTCTTTTGTTAACTGCGACAAAAACTAGCACTCAGTGAAAACCAATCAGTCAAAACACGTATTGACCCCATCCAGATTCGGAACACGCACCCATTTGGAAAATAGGCTTCGGCCTACCACCTTTTGGTGATTTTCATAGAAAATAACCCTTTCAAGATGTCGTTCTTGAGTGTTTTGATCATTATCACTCTTTTTCACACTCGGTCACAGTTGTTTATGCCTCAAAGCTCGCCCTACGCCATGATGTAAACAATGGCGAGATTTGTTTTAGGATACATCTTATTTGGGTGCTAAGTGGGTTGGGGAGGCCACGCGGGTCGGCAGGCGGCGCGGCACCCTGCGCTTTCTCCAGCGAAATAGTAGTGGGGCTGAGTCTGGGAAGGAATGGTGGGGTTTTAGTGACGATTCAGAACAAACTAACTCTTGGCACATGTTAATATGCTTGCATATTATGAATACTCTTCTTCTGAGCCGGTAAAACCTTTTTTTAAGAAGGAGAGGGGCTCCGGGGTGGGTGAGATGGTTATCTCGTCCAAAAAGCTGAGATGAGACAAAAATTGAACGTTCAATTGGCTCACCCACCCCGGAGCCACTCGCCTTCCTAAAATTAGGTAAAAATTACACAGTTAAAATTTAAAAAAAGGTATGAAACGTTTCTAAACACCGTTGCGGGCTCCTTCTCTACTATCTCGCTGGAGAGAGCGCAGGGTGCCGCGCCGCCTGCCGCGCCGCGTGCCCCCCCCCAACCCACTTAGCACCCTTATTTGCAATCGGCAACGTTTCTCAATGCTACAGGTGCACCTTTTGCAATCACCGCATAGGAAATCGGTCTCGTGATCAGGACTGACAAAGCTGAGTCCACTGCGATTTCGAGATGGACACGCTCAAACCATGCAAGGGTTTCGCGGTTCTCTTTATTTTGGTGGTAGTTCTGCACGTATCTAGTGGGGAATCTTCTTTAATTCACCGCCTTACTGCCTCATTTTCCATTTTTCTACATGGAAAAAAGTTCGGTACGCTTTACTCTACTTCACATTGCTCCTCTCCGAACAGATTTTTTTCATTCCTATATGAAACAATCCGAGCTGCATTCAAGTACCCGCGCGCGGGAAAGTAATTCGAACAGCAAAATCTCTACACGGTCCAAGCGAGTCCATCTCGACATCGTAGTGTGCTGCGCCGCACGCGTCATGTGCGACGGGGTAACGGAACTTCTCCCCGGTTGCGGACGTTCATCTTGTGGCATGCGGCAAATCTTACAGCCATTACCGTACTCACTCCGCCTCCCCGCCAGTCGATAAGACGCAATATTTTTCGTTGATTGCCTTTCTTTTTTTATCACGTTTGACCGTTTTTCTCTTTCTTTTTCATTTTTATGTTTATTAGACTTGGTTGATTACAATGACTCCTCCTATATGAGTGACGATCAAGACCGCATTGGAACTGGGGGGAGTGGCTAGCCTATTCAAATAATTGAAGGACTCCCTATGCGATACGCGGCGGGTGGGGCGTGCGCGACGCCGTTTTCGGGGGAAGATACCGGACCCTGTGCGACGTGACGCAGTCTCGTCGACAATAGGAACAGACGTTCCTTAAATCGTTACTATGATAGTATGGCCTCGCTTATACGCTGCGCATTGTCCAGCACCACCAAGAGAGAATGTTTCATATAGTCTTTTTACAGGTATGGGACACAACTTTGAGGTCATCATATTAGTATCCTTACTTTATATAAATCGCTCGCGCCTGTCTGTCCGTCTGTCTGTCTGCTTGTACGGATATCCATAACTCCTGTCCCCGTGGAGCTAGGACGTTCAAATTTGGTAGGAGCACAAGTGGCAGGATGGGAACACATATGGTGGGTGGCAGGACCGGGCTCCGATCACAGGGAGCGGGGTTTTTACAAAATAAATGTTCCAGCGGAAAATCATAACTCCTGTCCCTGTGAACCCAGAAAGTTCAAATTTGGTAGGACTGCCCAAGGCAGGATGGGAACACATATGGTGGGTGGCGGAATCGGGCCACAGAGGGCGGGTTTGCGCCAAAATTGTGAATTTGGCCCTAGGGCGTTCGAACCTGGCAGGAGTACTGAGAGTATAGACGACAGGATGGGAACACTTATGGTTGGTGGGAGGATCGGACCCCGTCCATAGAAGGCGGGATCCGTAAACTTGGTAGGAAGACAGGCGGCAGTATGCGAACACCTATGGTGGGTAGTAGGTCCGGTCTCCGCTCGCTGGGGCGGGATTTGTGCGAAATAAATGTCTGAGCGAAAATCCATTACTTATGATCCCGTTGACGTGGACAGCAAAATAAGTAGGAGTTGAGGGGGCAGGATGGGAACACTGATGATAGAGGAGGCCTTGGAGAACAAGATCCAACCACCATTTGAATCCTAGCGCCTTTGTTATTGACGATCTAGCTTTGATTCTTTGATGTTCTGAAAGGGACCGCTTATGAAATTTGGTTCTTCTCTTGCTTACGACCGCTACCCAGCGAAGTTTGCGATCCAATGAAGGATCACGGTTTTTCATTGCTGTGACGTTATTCATGGCAAAACTTATCCGGCCGCTAACAATCTTCGATTCTCATTTCATGATGTATTCGTAGAGAAAAGGTGCTACATTCATACATTTGATAATGGTATTATTATGACTCGACAACATTTGTGAGTAGTATTCGAAGCTCTGAATGCCTACCAGTTAAATCTTCAATGGGTCATTATTTTCAACAACAACAGCGACAAATCGAGACAGACAGATTCTAATCAAATGCGTAGGCATCGGCACATTTTGAATATCCTCTGGATGCCATATTGTTCCTCTACCGAACCTCATGTTCCGAAAAGTATCATTCGTTCCAAAGAGGGAGCGTGCTGTTTGCCGTCTATCGCAACTCTATCATAAGAAGGAGGGAAGCCCTCCTAATTATGTTGAGCGGTCCGACTGGCTCTATATGTAAAGCGGCAATTTTGTGTCTTTTTGCATACCTGTTTGTGCGTCCTTCCGAAAGTCACGTAGGCACGAGAAAGAGTCTGAATGTTACGTGAGCGCGGTGAGGGAACAGTCATGAAATGGGAAGTCAATCGATGGTGTTCATATTGGTACTCTAACAAGTCGTAGGTAAGCAGTAGTGGACAGACATGTGGTGCACACATTAGCGTGCGTAGCCCAACTAGTGTAAATATAAGGCGTCAAACATTTCACCTTGAGGACCAGTTTGAAACTTACCTCCTTTATCAGCGAGTTATTTTTTCAGGCCAAAACCTGAAAGCGGCTGAAAGGGATGTTGTAGAAGCTATTCCGTATGTTGTTAATTACATTTACTATTTACTTTTCTTTTTTGCTGTCTTTATAACGATTCTACAGGTCAATTTGCTGTTTGGAAATCTTTTCATCATTCGGGTCGTAATAATTGCATTGTTCATATCTATTTTAATTTCTCCGTAAACAAGACGTTAGATAGTTGGCGTTTTAGGTCGGAGGAGAACGAAAAGGAGGCACCATTCCCGCCCAAATCACCCAAAAAGATATCAAGGACACAGAAGCGCCTGACTCAGAGCCTCGCCCTCCAAAAACTGGGAGCAGAAGATGATGGGCTCACTCAAGAAAACCCTGCTGAAAAATCACACGGAGAGCAGGGTTCTGAAGTTCGTTGTGATGACGCGGAATCTGCACCAGAAGATCATGATGTTAAGGCAGAATGTGCCGATGTTTTCCAGACGAAAGATGCGCCAGCTGTGGAGATTGAATTCAAGAAATCGAGCAATAACAGTTCAGTGGACCACGTCAAGGGAATATCGACAGCAATAACCACAAGTTTCAACGAGTGCTCTATCAATGTGGAATTTTCAAAGAAGGGCAAGTCATTAAGAGTGGGTCGAAGGCTGAAGCATAATAGTTTATGCAAAGATGTTTTGACTCGTGACATGACGGCACTTAGAGAGTTTGCAGGCCTGAGTGGAGATGCTGGTGTCCCTTGCAGCACAACAAATGAAAGCAATCGCGAAAAGAGCAGTATGAGAACAAGAGGGTCTGAAAATCTCTTGTTGTCGACGCGATCTGGGAGCAAACCCTATCCAGGAGTGATGACCACTACAAGAACCGATCAATCTGAGGATACTATGCGAGAGGATAGAAGAACTGTTGAGAAAACAAGCTTCAGCGAACGAACAGCTGAAGCCGAAATCTGCAAGACAGGTGACACTCAAGATGATAACATTGAAAAGGTCGCCGTAATGAAGGTCAATAGCAGTACGAGCGTCAGCGAACGAAGTACAAAAGCCAATCTAAATGCTAGAGGCAACCATTCAGATGCCAGTGCTGAGAAGTTTATTGAAGAAAAGCCTGTAGATAGTACGAGTTTCATTGACCGGTCAACCAAAACTAAATTGATCTCAAAGGGAAGCCGGCAGGATGAGAAGGCAGCAAAGACTATTTATAAAAGGACGAGCGATAGTACTTGCTATAGCGAGCGATCTTCTTCGAGCGAAATGATGAGGAGAGGTGATCGTCAAATCGAGAATGTAGAAAAGACTGTTGGCGAGAATGTCAATGTAAGCACGAGCTTCAGTGAACAATCCGCAAGGACTAAGCTGGGCGCTACCAGCGATGGTAGGAATGTCAGTATTGGGAAGACGGTAGACGGGAAGACTACTGACAGTACGAGCTTCAGCGAATGTTCTGCTAAACCTGAAACCTTCAAAGCCGATAAAAGTGAACACGACGATGTAGAAAAAACTGTTGGCGAGAAGGCCATTGACTGTACGAGCTTCAGCGACCGCGCTGCTAAAGCTAGACTGACTTCTGAAGGTCGTCGTCAAGAGTTCAGTGCTGAGAAGACAGTCGAAGAGAAAGCCGCTGAGAATACAAGCTTGAGCCAACGTTCTGCTACAGTTAAGCTTACCTCTAAGGAAAATCGTCAAGAACTCAATGCTGGGAAGGCTTTTGACGAAAAGACTGCTGACAGTGCAAGTTTTAGCGAACACTCTGCTAAAGCCAAAACACTCAGGGCCGATCAAAAAGAAAGCGACAAAGTAGGGAAAACTGTTGACGAGAAACCCGCTGAGAGTACAAGCTTCAGCGAGCGCTCTGCTAAAGCCAAGTTGACCTCTAAGAAAGGTCGACAAGAATTTACTGCCGAGAAGACTTTTGACGAGAAGACTGCTGACAGTATGAGTTTCGCCGAGCGCTCTGCCAAAGCTGAAACGATCAAAAGCGACCAAATTGAACACGACAAAGTAGAGAGAACTGCTGACGAGAAAGCTGCTGAAAATACAAGCTTCAGCGAGCGCTCTACAAAAGCTAAGCTGACTTCTGAGAGGAGTCGTGGAAACCTCGGTGCTGAAAAGACGGTTGACGACAGGACCGCTGTCAGTACGAGCTTCAGCGAACGCTCTGCTAAAGCCAAAACATTCAAGACCGATCGAAGTGAGCATGACGGTGTAGTGAAGGCAATCGACGAAAAGGCCGCTGACAGTACGAGCTTCAGCGAACGCTCTGCTAAAGCCAGAACATTTAAGACCGATCAAAGTGAGCATGACGGTGTAGAGAAGGCAATCGACGAAAAGGCCGCTGACAGTACGAGCTTCAGCGAACGCTCCACAAAAGCTAAGCTGACTTCTGAGAAGAGTCGTGGAAACCTCGGTGTTGAAAAGACGGTTGACGACAGGACCGCTGACAGTACGAGCTTCAGCGAACGCTCTGCTAAAGCCAAAACATTCAAGACCGACCGAAGTGAGCATGACGGTGTAGAGAAGGCAATTGACGAAAAGGCCGCTGACAGTACGAGCTTCAGCGAACGCTCTGCTAAAGCCAGAACATTTAAGACCGATGAAAGTGAGCATTACGGAGTAGAGAAGACTGTCGACGAGAGGGCTGCGGAGAATTTAAGTTTCAGCGAGCGCTCTACTAAAGCTAAGCTGACCACTAAGGAACATCTTCAGAAATTCACTGCTGAGAAGACTGTCGACGAAAGGGCCGCTGACAGTACGAGCTTCAGCGAACGCTCTGCTAAAGCCAGAACATTTAAGACCGATCAAAGTGAGCATGACGGAGTAGTGCAGACTGTCGACGAAAAGGCCGCTGACAGTACGAGCTTCAGCGAGCGCTCTACAAAAGCTAAGCTGACTTCTGAGAGGAGTCGTGGAAACCTCGGTGTTGAAAAGACGGTTGACGACAGGACCGCTGTCAGTACGAGCTTCAGCGAACGCTCTGCTGAAGGCAAAACATTCAAGACCGATCAAAGTGAGCATGACGGAGTAGTGCAGACTGTCGACGAAAAGGCCGCTGACAGTACGAGCTTCAGCGAACGCTCTGCTAAAGCCAGAACATTTAAGACCGATCAAAGTGAGCATGACGGAGTAGTGCAGACTGTCGACAAAAAGGCCGCTGACAGTACGAGCTTCAGCGAACGCTCTGCTAAAGCCAGAACATTTAAGACCGATCAAAGTGAGCATGACGGAGTAGTGCAGACTGTCGACAAAAAGGCCGCTGACAGTACGAGCTTCAGCGAACGCTCTGCTAAAGCCAGAACATTTAAGACCGATCAAAGTGAGCATGACGGAGTAGTGCAGACTGTCGACGAAAAGGCCGCTGACAGTACGAGCTTCAGCGAGCGCTCTACAAAAGCTAAGCTGACTTCTGAGAGGAGTCGTGGAAACCTCGGTGTTGAAAAGACGGTTGACGACAGGACCGCTGACAGTACGAGCTTCAGCGAACGCTCTGCTAAAGTCAAAACATTCAAGACCGACCGAAGTGAGCATGACGGTGTAGAGAAGGCAATTGACGAAAAGGCCGCTGACAGTACGAGCTTCAGCGAACGCTCTGCTAAAGCCAAAACATTCAAGACCGATCAAAGTGAACAGGACAATGTAGGAAAAACTGTTGAAGAGAGGGCCGCGGAGAATTTAAGTTTCAGCGAGCGCTCTACTAAAGCTAAGCTGACCTCTAAGGAACATCGTCAAAAATTCACTGCTGAGACGACGGTTGACGAGAACGCCGCTGGCAGTACGAGCTTCAGTGAGCGCACTGTTAAAGCTAGACTGACCTCTGAAGGTCGTCCTCAAGATTTCAGGGCTGAGAAGACAATCGACGAGAACGCCGCTACAAGCTTGAGCCAACGCTTTACTACAGCTAATCTTACCTCCAAAGATAGTTGCCAAGAATTCAATGCTGAGAAGACTGTTGACGAAAAGGCTGCTAATAGTACAAAATTCAGCGAACGCTCTGTCAAAGCTAAGCTTACCTCTACGAACAATCATCAAGACATCAGTGCTGACAAGGCGGTCGAAGAGAAGGCCGCTGATAATACGAGCTTCAGCGAGCTTTCGGCCAGAGCCAAAGTATACAAGGTCATGGCCGATAAATATAGCGGAGCTGAAAAGACTCTTGGCAAGAGAAGTGTTGAAGGCACGAATTCCAGCGAACGATCTGTGAAGGCTGACCTGGTTCGTGAAAGCGATCGTCAAAATGACAAAGCAGAGAAGAGTGTCGAGCAGATCAATGACGGTCCCATCTTCAGCGAGCGATCGGCTCAAGCTGGAATATCTGGGAATGAGTATGTTCAAGATGTTAGTAAAGAAGAAATTAGTGGTGACAGGGCCACTGATAGCACGCAGCTCACCGAACAGTTCGTTGAAACTCAGTTATCCGAAACTGGTTTTGGCAAACGTGAAGAAGTAGATATTGCTGTTGGCAAGTCGACTGTTGAGAAAACGAGCTTTTCTGAACGAGCTAAGAAGGTTAAACCGATCTCCAAGAGAGGTCGTCATGATGTCAACGAAGAGAAATCCGCCAATAATACGAAATTTAGTGCGCAAACCGCCGGAGCCAAAATATCAAGGGAGGATGACATTTCTGATAATATTGCAGAGACTACAGTTGACAGTACAGGCGAAGAATGCATGGAAGCCACCAAATTTGCAGGCCAAGATATCTATGCTGAGAATGCTGTTAGACGAGGACAAACGGGCAGTCACTCCCTCTGCGAGCAATCCACTGAAGCTGAAATACTTCAGACAAGAGAGGAACCGGATATCAAAGTGGAGAAAGTTTTTATCGAGGGAACCAGTGATGGTATCAGCTACGGCGAGCAGTACGCGGACGTTACATTAGCTTCTGCGAAGGTTCTGCAACGCGATAGTGAGAGAGTTTTTAACGGAACAATTTCGACTACGCTTAGCAGTCAGTTCTCCAACATCCAGCTTCATAAGCCTGATGGTGAAGAAGAAGCAACCGACACCACCGCGTCGCAGGTAGCTGATTATCAGGAGTATTCAGAGCTTAACAAAGAAGCCTTCTTCTTGAGTCAAACAGAAGAGAAACATTTCGAAGGAGCTTTGAAGGAAAATGCTACAGACCAAGTTGCGTTCAGCGAATGTACTTCAAGCAGTTACATTACCAAATCCAGCAAACAGGAAAATGCTCCTTTCTTAGGAGCCCCGGCGGCCATGAGAGATGTTGGAGGAGTTTGGGCGATAAAGGAAAAGACGAAGCAATCAGAGGAAAAAAGGGCTATTGCTGCTCGAAGTGAGGCGGCACCCATTGAAAAGGGTTCCGTCGGTTTCAACATCGAGGTAGGTGATATAGGCAACGCGATTCAGAAAATTTCAAATCTATCTGAACTTCTTGATACCGACAGCGCAAATCCTACATCTATGTCACGGGCCGTTTCAAATATGATGAATTGCTCTTCCCATTCTTTCATACCTCCGATGTCCACTATTTTCACTGAAGAAGAAGGAAGTGCCACAGACTGTGAAGAGTGTTCTTTCGCAATACTGTCCTTGCCCTTATCAACCACTGTGAAAGTTGCGGAAACCTTTGCTGTTGCAGTGAGTGAGCCTCAGCTGTTGTCACCTGCCCAGTCAAGATCTGGATTTTCAGAGGAAAAGGGGAGTGGATCTGAAGCCACAGTGTTAAATGAGGAGGAACTCGGGCAAGTCCAAGGGTCATCGCATCAGAAGAGATTGCCTGCTGGAAAATCGAAACCCTCAAATATCAAATATCTATCAGATGAGACCGAAAAATTGCTGAAGAAGAAGGCGAAACATTCTGAAAGAGCCAACAGAAGTAGTGAACTTATGGATAGCGAGAATGACTTCGGTAATCAGAGTACTGATCAAATGGCTGACCTCGGAACAGACTCAGACTTGGCAGCTGGACTATCTGACAATGATGTAACCAGTCGAAGAATATCGAATGTAATGGCCGCTCCCGAAGCTACTGCTGAAGGTAAGTATTTCATAGACAATGTTGTTGGTATGGATAAGTGCCTTACAAGTTTCATTTTTCAGCCCTCAACAACTCTAATGCCCACGAGAATGAGACGAACCATCGAGCGCCTGTATTCAGGATCAAGAAACAGCTGGTAAAATGTGCAGAGGGAAAACCGTTATCCTTGAGAACGTTCATTTCGGCTAGTCCAGAACCGACGGTGAAAACTTTTTTCCTCTTGTAACTTTTACGATCACATTTATTACAAACGCTTGTAGTTATCTGTGTACCACAACGACGATCTGATCTGCGCAAATCGTGCCGAATCTCTGGTGAAAGAAGGAGACAATCTCTATAGTTTCACTTTTTCTGTGGAATCGTTACGTGTGGAGGATGGTGGGAAACTCACAATCAAAGCCAAAAATCATCTAGGAAGTGACGAGTGTGTCACCTACATCGATGTTGCAGAAGAAGCAAGACAAAGTACAGAACTAAGCTAGATGTTGTACTTACTGTAAGGGTGAAAGAGACCTTCTGATTTGGGCGATTTTCAGGGTTTTCAAAATTCGACTTTAACAATTTTGAACGCGAATTCGAAGCTGCCGAAATAACCACATCAATAGCGGACGTGGCTGTTGTTAAAGGGGAAACAGCACGGTACAATCAACCTTTGGAGTGATTTATCGAGAAGGTATTTTAACGGAATTAACGGAGGAGTGCTTCCAGATTACATGGGAAGGTGTCTGGTTACCCAATCCCAGAAATGATCTGGTTGAAAAATGGAGTCGAATTCAATCCAATGTCTATGCTTGATAAATACAACGTCGACATTCTACCAGGTGTACATGAATGCTTTTGAGGTGGCACAACAATAAGTTCTTTGCCCCAAGAAATTCCCCCAATTCAGACGGCACGTTCACTATGGAAATCGCTGACTGTAACCTCGATGACGATGATGTCTATGCTTTGCTTGTCGAAAACATGGCTGGTATCGACAGCTGCGATTTCCAAGTTTTTGTGAGTAACCCAGGTAAGTACTTTCCACAAACTAGCGATCAGTAGTGGGAGAGTCCAGCACTCGGTGTTCTAAGAAAATTTGACAGGGTCATTAAGTGATCAGTGGTAAAGAGTTAAAAAGTAGGTAGAGTGGAAATAGTTGAGTGGCTAGCTGCCATAATTGGATCGTTGTGAGTTTCATTTTTCCCATTTTGAAAATTTTCAGTCGGTGATTCGAAGGAGCGAGGCCATCGAAAGAAGGCTCTGCGAAGTTTGAACCGCAACGAGGTTGTCTCTTCTGACAACGAGATCGAAAATCGGATCCAAAAGAAACGCAGGAGAATCAGAAAAGTATGTCGAACGTTTTAAAGTTAATGTGAATGGAGAAATAGATTATTCATGCTGTCAGGTTGTTGAAAGAGCGAATCCAAATGCTCCCAGACTGACTCAACGACTGGTTCCGCCGCATTTCGAAAAAATTCTCTCCGATCAAGATGCAACTGAAGGTGAAAAAGTGGTCATGATGGTGACCATGGAGGGGAATCCCCCACCGGAAGTGCGCTTCTACCGTGATGGGAAACTGATTTGTGACGATGATAAGGTGAGAAAAATCGACCATGACTTTAGTGTGTAGTTATAGAGAGCAAGAAAAGAAATATTACAGTATGAAATTCGTCATGAAACACACCCGATATCCAAGCATTCGCTCATTGTGAAGAACGCTGAGAAGACGGAAGAAGCGGAGTACGCTTGCCAGGCAGTGAATCCTGCTGGAGAAGCTTGGTGTTACTCAGATCTCACTGTGCGGCCTACAGGTCTCGGCCTTCTTGTAATAGCAGTCACACTGATTTAGTCGCGTTCAATTTGAAATAATTTTTGCCCAGTTAATGTTGTAGGAAGAACGGAGAAAATCTCAACCGACGACCAGTCCGAAGTAGAGACTCCAATTACGGATCTGCTGACTCCAGAAGAGCCTAAACTTTCAAAGGAAGTAACAGAGGTGAGCGAGGCAAATACAATTTGGAATCTCATATTTCGTGAAGCAAATGGTCACTTGAATTTCTCAATGTCTTCCCGACGATTTTCGGCCTCTATATCTGATCTCCTCTGAATCTTCAAACTGTTACGTTTGTGAGCCGCTGGTAGACGGTTGATAGTGCGGTATATCAGGAAGGTTTATTGGTCGAACCGAATGAGACGAATGATGAGAGAGAAAAAGTAGTCACTGATAAATTACTGGGTTTATATACTGTGTTCACACCTAGTAACTCATATCAGTGTTCAGTGATCTTAGTAATATGTGGATACCTAACACCTCCCTTTTTTAGGAGAACATTACATACAATACCGTTCTTTTCATATCACAATTGACGATAGGTCTTCTGACGCGGATCCACTTGGAGACGAGTTGTTGGTCGTCGTGTACGCGTCGATCGTCGTGGTTGGTAGACATGGCTATTATCCATTGATGGTGCTTGCTCGGTGTGCTGTGTCTGTTCTGGTGACAAGCTAGCTGACTGAAATGAAGGTGTCGATTGTTGTGGCAGGTCGAACATTTGGAGAAGCGTATCTATATCCTGGCGTTGCGCTGTAGCATCGTCGTAGTAGCGTAGTCGGAGTTGGTTGGCATGTCGAACACAGACTTTGTTGCCTATAAGAACTCTGTAGAGTACTTTCCCAACTCGTTTGAGAACCTTTCCACTGCTCCACTCTTCTCGATTCCCATGGTACTGTCGTGCCAGAACGGGATCTCCTGCGCTGAAAACACGCTTCCTGGCGCCATGATGCTTATTGAATTGCGATTCCACTGAATGATTAACTTAACTTTAACTGTAACTTCTGCTGTAACGTCGGCTTGAGTAGAGCTAGATCGGTCCGGAGTTTTCTTCCGATGAAAAGTTCTGACGGAGATTTGTTTCCATCCACTGTCGGACTTGGGTTTGAGCGATACGTCAGAAGGAAAGTCTGCAAATTTTCTGTGAGTGTTCCTTCTCCTTTTAGTTTCGATAAGGCTCTTTTGAACGTGTCAACGAATCTCTCTACCTGTCCATTGGACTGTGGATGATATGGCGGGGAGAAGACGTGTTGAATCCCGTGAGTCGCGCAAAATCTTTTGAATCCATCCGAGGTGAATTGTGTTCCGTTGTCGGAAACGAGTGTTTCTGGGAACCCATATCTTGCAAATGTTTTCTGCAAAAGCGCGATTGTGGCGTCCGTAGTGATGTTATTGGTGTTGAAAATCTCCGGCCATTTTGAAAATGCATCGACAATTACCAAAAAAACGTTCCTTCGTATGGGCCAGCGCAATCGACGTGGATTCGAGTCCAGGGCCCATTGGGTCGAGGCCAAGATGCGAGGGTGGTCTTGATCGGAAGTTTGGCGACTGTAGAGCATTTGGTGCAGTGTCGCACAGTAGTTTCGATGTCCTGGTCAATTCCTGGCCAGTAGGCATAACTGCGGGCTAAGGCCTTCATGCGTACGATTCCAGGATGTCCTTTGTGTAACTGTCGAAGAACGCGTGATTGCAGGAGTTCTGGGATGACCACTCGATCGGCCATTAAGAGACATCCGTCGAGAGTCGAGAGTGCGTTCCGACGATTGTAGAAACAAAATACCTTAGGATTGGTGATTTTTGTCGGCCATGCTCTTCTAAGATAGCTGTTGACTTGTTGTAGAAGACGATCCTGGGCGGTCCATTTATTTTCTGACTTCATCCGCTGTGACCGGTAGTGCTTGAACTGCGTTGGTGAATATGTCTTTGATATCCTCATCTCCGGAGATTGCACCGATGACTCGCTCTTCTTCCGGAGCAGAGTAGGTTGCAATAAGACGTGAAAGTGCATCTGCCTGACCGAATTCGTCTGTCGAGCGGTACTGGATATGAAAATCGTATGCCAGAAGTGTCGTTGCCCATCTCTGTAGTCTGTTCGCGGTGTATACTGGGATTCCTTTTTTTGAACCGAATATAGCGAGCAGAGGCTTGTGGTCCGTTAAAAGCGTGAATTTGCGTTCATGGGGCATCCTGTGGAATTTTTGAACGGCGAATATAAGCGCAAGTGCTTCTTTTTCGATTTGACTATAATTCTTCTTGTCGGCTGGCTGTAGTGAGCGAGAAGCGTGTGCAACTGCCTTCTCCGATCCGTCCGCGTAACGATGTGAGATCACTGCACCCAATCCATAGTTTGACGCGTCAGCGGCTACTATGATTTCCTGCCTTGGGTCGTAAATGTGCGAGTAGAAGATCTGAGGAAAGTATTGCTTTTGCTCGATTGAAACTGTCATTGCATTCCTTCGTTCAGTTGAATTTCGCATTCTTCGCCAAGAGAGCATCGAGAGGGGCACGCAGGCTTCGCATCTCTTTGATGAAAGTACCGTAGTAGCTTAGGAGACCTAGGAAAGAACGAAGTTGTGAGATTTCTTGAGGGACGGGCATCTTGGTGATTGCCTCGATTTTCTCTGAATCTGGGCGCCGTCCGTGCTTGTCTATGATGTATCCAAGGTAGTTGATTGAGGAAGTTGCAAACCGGCATTTTTCCATGCGTACGTGAAGTCCACTCTCAGCGATCCTTCTGAAAGCGGCGTGCAGGTTCCTTCTGTGCTCCTCTTCTGTGCGTCCCACAACGATGACGTCATCCAGATACGCTACAACTCCGGGCAGGCCGGCTAAAATCGTATCCATGTTCTGCTGGAAAATGGCTGGGGCTGATTTCACGCCGAAAGGTAGTCTGTTGTATTGGTATAGTCCCCGATGGGTGTTTATTGTTAACAACTGTTTCGATTGCTGATCCATTTCAATTTGAAGATATGCGTCAGCAAAATCGATATGGGAAAAGTATTGCCCGCTGGTAAGTGTCGCAAAGATATCCTCGGGCAGAGGTATTGGATACTGATGGAGGTCCAGGGCATCATTTAGGCCCGTTGAAAAATCGGCACAGATTCTCAGTGATCCATTAGACTTCCGTACTACAACTATAGGTGCGGCCCATTCCGAATAATTGACCTTTGAAATCACTCCATTTGCCTCGAGTCGATCAAACTTTGGAATAGCTGCGTATGGCACCGGTCGTTTCGGGCGGAAAACTGGTTTTGCATTTTTCTTCAGACGGAGAGTGGCTTGTAAGAATTTGTAGAGTCCAAGATTGCTGCTGAAGACTTCTGGGTAAGTCTTTTGTAGCTCTTTTGCAATGCGGTCACTGCTTGAGCAGTTGCTGCTTACACTGACTGCGGCGGAATGCGCAGGATCGGCATTTGGAAGCGAATCCATGATGCTGTAGATTCCCAGCTTAGAAATCCATTCTGAGCCTAGAAGATTGGGCTGTGTGCGTCCAACGTAAAACGTTCCTTGAGCAGACTTTGAATTGAAGCTGTAAGTGCAATCTCGCTGTCCTATGAACTGAATCCGATCTCCTGAAGCGCTATGAGCGATGAGCGATGGGGACTGCAGCTGTGGTTTGCCTATCGATTTCCATGTCGACTCGTTGATAATCGTTATGTCTGCTGCACTGTCCACTTGAAAATGTACAGGTTTTCCGTCCACAATGATTGTGGCATATCGCCGGTAGCTGCCATGCACACTTGACACAGTGAGCCTCGTGGGGTGACGCGTTGCGCGGTATCGTCGTCGTGTTGAATGACAGAATCATTCCTTGTGGCCTACTTTGTGACAGTCTGAGCATTTGTGTCGTCGATACGCGCAGAATCGAACAAAATGCATTTCTCCACAGAACCAGCACGGAGCTGGAGGCGGCTTCAATGGGCGGTTCGATCGTGTTCCGCTTCCGATGTGAGTTGACTGAAGTTCTTTGTTTCTTTGAAGTGGTGGATGCCGTTTAGGAGATGAGTGCTCGACTGCATGTACGCCAGGTGTCCCTTTCTCTACCATTTTCGTGTCTTGTTTCAAGTTGGTAAGTCGCTTGCATTCCTCCGTGAGGGATTGGACAGAACATGTTGGATCGGCCTCGATTTTGTCTAATAATTTCAGGCGGATGAAGGCGTCGTCGCTTGATTGTAGACTGCTTACGAAGATGAGACACTTGAATTGATTCTCGTCACACTCCGCTAGCCTGAATTTGGCGCATTCACGGTTGACACGTCCTGCATCGGTGACAAAGTCGTCGTTGGGATCCTTGGTCAGCTTCATGCAGGCGTAACGGCGACTGAACAACGATTGGTGCGGTCCGAACAGGCCCATGAGTGTTGAGACGGCTTCTTCGAATGTGACGTCGCGCGGTGTTTTAGGCAAAATATAATTTGAGTACTTACCATAAGCTGTAGCGTCCACCTTGTGAAGAAAAAGTCGAACTCGGGTTGGTTCATCTAGCATCTGAGCGTCCACTGTGAAGATATCTTGATGCCGTTGATACCATGCTTCGAAGGTGAGGTCAGCGTCGGGGTCATAGCTGAACTCCGCGATTCTTCCTGCCAGTATGTCGAAACTTCTATCTGCTTCCATTGCCTGTGAGGTCGACTTCGCCATTTGTTGTCCTTTGAGAGCTTCTGTGAGTGCCATCAGGAGTTGTTGAAACTGCTGGTCCGTGATTGTTGCCATAATCCTGATCGCCACTGTTACGTTTGTGAGCCGCTGGTAGACGGTTGATAGTCCGGTATATCAGGAAGGTTTATTGGTCGAACCGACTGAGACGAATGATGAGAGAGAAAAAGTAGTCACTGATAAATTACTGGGTTTATATACTGTGTTTACACTTAGTAACTCATATCAGTGTTCAGTGATCTTAGTAATCTGTGGATACCTAACACCTCTGAATCTTCATCGTGACGCAAGGCGGAATTCATCAACAGTTGATTCAGCAGAAACTTGTAATAATGCTAGCTTTCACTCGCTTTAGGTTGATCTCTGCATGGGTAAGATTAATAAAACTTATAAGTATTTTCTCCATTGAGAAACATCATTCACTTTTAAATCTTGTCGTAGTCCTCCGACATTGAAAACGTTTTTCTTCTTCTGGGTTATTTTAGCGGAATGAAGGCTTACTTTATGATAGTTCTGGGGTTTCAACTTTTAGACGAATAATGGAAGTTATGGTTCAGAATAGTGAAAAAGTGACGAAAAAAAGCAAAAAGTCGACGTGTTGAGAGAAAGTACTTCAAAAAAAGTAGTAAAATCAGCGGGTGGACAAAAATGTGACGGCAAAAGTTGCATGGAAGGAGTATTTGGGAGTCGAAGTATGTATGCTATTGCTTGCAGCTGGCTACAGCTGCCTGCGTGCAACATGCGTGTCGCGGTGTGGATGATGTGATCTCTACAGCCTCTAGAACGTCCTTGTCCGCTTTTGGATTGCACGTCGACTGAACCGCTTTTGGGCCCCTTTTTATGTTCTATTTATGCAAGTTTTTGGCCACGCCCTCCCCACCTCCCCCCGCTCCGAGGTCCCTTATGCTATGCTTTAGGGTGGGCAGGGATCTTTGAAACCAGTCCTATCGTGAACCGTGCTCGTCTTCAAGATATGAGATTATATCAAGGTTCAAGCCAAAATGCCAGTGAATATCAAGGGTCGGAGGCCCTCAATAATTGAACATGAGTGTTGTGTACCGAGACAAGCTCCTCCGAGACGGATCAGAGGATATTGGTCTCGGATCTCTAGAGAACTCTCTATTTGGGACAGAATTTCACGCTTTACTCGCAATTATAATCTGATCGTAGCCTTGTTAGTTTGCTACACTTGGGTAAGAATATGCCCAAGATGACTCATGTGAGATGTGCTTGTTCGCCTATGGCAGGGTATTCGGTCGCATTCTAACTAACTGATCGGCCAAGGAACCTTTACCTAAGACTATGGAACCTACGGCAGTGGTACCCAACCACTTGGTATGAAGATTTTAACGGAATCATTAATGCCAAAGCAATGCTCTAGAAAACCTATGTCATTTAAACTAAGACTTCAGGACCTTCTTAAAGGTTTTCTTCTACAAACATACAAGCAGTTTTCGAAAGCAGATTATGTCTCCATCTAAAGGAAGATTGAGTAATCCAAACACTACGCTATACTGCGTGGTAAGAGGTAATGAGTCAATTGGACTCTGTATTTGCTTTTGAACAAGCGTTCATTGAGCTGTGCCGCCATCCGATCGGAACACGTAAGCATTCTTTCTATTTTATCCTATGACGTCCAGATCTCCAAAATGAGACTGTCTTATCTCGTTCCTTTCCTTTTGGACTTTGTGGGACCGTATTGTTTCTTCTTAAAACCGCCTGGTTGCTTTTGCTAATATGTGTTAAGTCGCGGTGAACATGAGGTGAAAAAAATCGACTTCTCCGCTTTGTGATGGAAATACGCTTCGATGATCTGTGTGTTATCTTTAGGACCTGGATCGGGGGTTGGCCCTCAATAATGTCGGCATACCTTTTTTCTTTTTAAAGCCACAAGAAAGGGGAGTAACCAAAATTTTCGGTAAACAAAGTTCAAACTAAAAGATTTTCGAGAATCAATATGCTTGTTCACCTTAGTGCCGGTACGTCCACCACAAAGTAAGGGGTCCTCCTTGAATCATCAGCGGTTTACTTGTTTTACCAGAATGAGTTCAAGTTTTCCCTTTTCGTTCCCAGATTTTGGTTGTATGTAAATCACCCAGGCTACAAATTCCAATCATTTTGGCGGAGGCAATTTTACTATAGTCGCATATTTAATCCATTTGCAAAAGCTTTTCCTGATGTCGTTTCTCGAGGCAGTTCCCTTATTTAGAATGTTTTGGTCGAAAAAGGTTTTCAATCTCTCTTTCACTGACTACCGTTCATTCTACCCACATTTCTTGCTCACGCCAAATAACTGAAACCCTTCGAATCAGGTTTAGTAGCGCAAATTTATAATGGCTCCAATTTCTGCAGTGTCCAGTACTCTTGTTTCTATCATTTGCGAAATACTATTCACATAGAAGCTTGACTTGATGTGTGATTTTTCAGGCTTGCGAAGTTGAACAAGGAAACAGAGCGGACACTTTGCAACAGTGCGGATTGGAGGAGATGGGGGCGAAGGCGTCTACAAGAAGGGGGAAGCAGAAGAAGCAGAGCAAAGACGAACCGCAGCAAGGCTTACTGGACCGTAGATGGGGTGATCCTGAAGCGACGACTAGCGTAGAAGGAAGAAAGGGCAAGCAATCGGCTGCTAATGAACTTGAAGGCTCATTGCCTCAAACAAACGCGGGACAAAGAAGAGAGTCAAGATCTATCGAAAAGGCGGGTGATGTCGGTGATGGTGAACCAGACAGTAAGAATGTTATGAACTTAATAAAACATGGCCCGCCATCTCCGGATACAACTGGCAAGAAGAAAAAGAACATCCCAAAAGCGTTGCTGATACCAAGTCAGATAAGCTCCCGCTTTGGTGACCCAAGTATCCTTCATTCTGAGGCGAGCGTGACAAAAAGCATAAAAGCTCCAGACAAGTCTGCCGAAGTTACTTCACCAATTAAACGACCGCAATCGGCGAACATCTCAGTGAAAATCCACAGCACTTCACGCAGTCGCTCAGCCAGTGGAGCTCGTTCTGAAGGAGAGTTTAGTTTTGATCTGCGATCGGGTACCACTAAAAAGAATGTGGTAAGGAATGAAGCCTCTGCTACACTGAAGCTCCAACCTGAAAGCAAGAATCAGACTGGCTTGCCTCCTAAACATGTCAAAAAAGACGTGAAGAAAGAAGGAAAAGGTGAAAAGCCAAAAGTTGCTTCGGAAATAAATAACGTTGAACTCATTCCATCAGAGATACTAGGACAGGTCGGTACAAAGGAGGATATCTATTCACATCAAGACCGGAAGTACAAGGAAAATGAGGTACAATACAGCGAAAAGGAGAAAAGTGCTGTGGCGAAATATGTGGAGGAAAAGGAACGAAATCGACTGAAAGGCTCCGACGAAATTCCCGCGATTCCGCTTGACAACGATAGCCAGAACGTTCAGATGAGACAGGAATCTGCAGAACCTCTTGTAAGTAAAAGCCAGATCGTGGCTGATGGTAGCTCAATTACTAGCTCTTCAAAACTGCTACTGGAGGATTCATCCAGTAACAAAACGGGATCGGTTAAGGCTGTGGGGGAAGATAGCAAACTTTCTCAGGAAAAGAGTGTGGAATCAGAATTGCTCGACGGTTTGGGTAAGAAGAAGACTCCAATCAAAAAGAAAAGGGTTGCAGACAAAATCTCTTCAGAAAAGACGGAGGCAGCACTTCTTGAACACCATCCCGATCAGTCAGAAAAGGATGGAAAGGTCTTTGAAGCAAACAGCGTTGATAGCCAAGAGAATTTGGCGCTGCTAGCGTTTCCCCATGCAGATGAAGGTAGCTTTGGAAAGAGCGATTGTTCCGTGATGCAGAAGGAGGAGAAAAGCCAAAAGGATATTGAAGAGATGTCGAAGAAAGAATTCCGAGAAAAGTCGGAAGTCGAGGAGGGAGCTGCTGATGAAGAAATTTCGACGATAGTTACCGGTACGGAGCCGTTAGTTCAAAAACTGCAAGAACAAAATTCGTTCATGAAAGTCAAAGGGGCGGAAAAGGTTTTGTCGGAGAAATCACTTACTGGAAAAAGTGCCCGTGAAGAAGAGACTGATCTACGTAAAAATGCAGCCAAAAAGCGGCCGAAGCAGGAGACGGATCCCTCTTCATCAACCAACAACAGTGACGTCAAAGATATTGCTGCGAGCACCAAGCCTACCAATATTTCAAAACCTTTCGAGAGGGAAGCTTACGGTGAGGAAGAAAAGCCTGATGCTCTTCCTGACGACCTGAACCTTCCTGGGAAAGAAGGCAAACGGACCACAGATGACAAGGCTGCCACTATTCCTGAAAGGTTCGTATTGTCATCCGATAGAATGACGAATTCACTCACGATCAAAGAAACCGATTCCAATGATGCAGGCCGCCAAATGTTCCAAGTTGACGGGCTCCAATCTTCCACGAATCTTCAAATCTCCGAAAAACCAAAATTTAAACCTTGCACGAAGGAAGTAGTAGAGTTCGGAAAGAGTGAAGACATCATGTTCAGTGCAGAGTTTGAGGGCCAGGATGATGTGATGGCTACTTGCTTTTTCAACGGATCTCCTGTACGAGAGGATTCGAAGACTCAGCTTGTCGTTCAAGGAAACTCGGTGAATTTCCTGAAGAAGCAACCGACAAAAGCTGATTCTGGAGAGTACACAGTGAAGCTGTCAGGCGAATTTGGTGAAATCACAAAAGCGTTCACTGTCAAGGTCAAAGGTGTGCTCAGATTCTGATTGAAAAAAGGTAGGCTATTACAAGTAGTTTTTGCTTTAGATGTGCCTGGACCACCTGCTGGAATCTCCATCGACAAAATTGAAGGTAATACGATTTCAATCGCCTGGGAAAAACCTGCGGATGACGGAGGCGAACCGATAACAGGATATATGATCAAGAAGAAGGAGGCTGGCCGTCGTGCTTTCAAGAAAGTTGTTCAGGTAGGAAAATAGTGCGCAGTAAAAAGATCATATAAAGATTGTTCATCTTCAGGTTTCTGATATGAAGACATCGCAAATCGTGGATGATCTGAAGATGGACACGGATTATGTATTAAGCGTGGCAGCTATCAATAAATATGGAGTCGGGGAGGCTGTCGAGACTCCTGTGGTTCGCCATTTTTCTCCTCATTTTCTATAACTTCCCGAGAACAAGTTTTGGTGAGAGTAAAGGCCCTTGATCCTAATGAACAACACTGTTTCATAGATCACTACCGCCAGCCCCTCCAAAGTTCCGCAGATCACTCAACCACCCGTCGTTTTCGACATCAGCAGTGATAGCTGTATGCTAAAATGGGATAAGCCCAAGGAAGATGGAGGGTCACCCATCTGTGGTTACAATATTTTCCTCAGAGAGGATGCCGGAGAGTGGGCCAAGGTTAGTAATCTCTGCAGACACCTCAGCCATCATTACAATCCTCCAAGAATACTTTTGAGGTCAACAGTGAGCTCATCTCCGGCACTCTCTTTTCAATGGAACATCTTCGCCAAGGCGTAGCCTTCGAGTTCAAAGTAGAAGCTGTCAACGAAGCAGGACTGTCGTCGAACTCTAATTTGCCATCGAAGCCGTTAATCATTACACCAACTTCAGGTAGGAGTAACCATTGCTGGACTGCCAGAACAAGGTATACCTATTTTAAGCGAAGGTGCTGCCCTGTAGGCTTATTCTTTCAACTCTGTTGTGTTGCGCAAGTTTACTCCTGAGTAAGGCACACACTTGAAAGGAGAAACTGTTCTTCACTGAGTACCTAAGACAATATGGGTATGAAGCAATTACCGTCATCACACAAATTAATTAACTCAAGATTTCTCTGTAGTATTTTAAAGGTACAAAGTTTTATTTGAAGTTTCGACAGAGTATTTGTTGGCATGATATTTACTTGATATTCTCATTCTATTCCATCGTTTCATTCTTTCATGGAAGATATCAAGTACAGCCATTTAATGAAACGGCTTGCCTGGGTATTTTACCATATTACAAGTTATTATAAGCAGGTCTCGCCTGTAATGCAGATATGCGGTCGTACGGTCTATGATTAATATTTCTGGTGGTTGTGATTGGGTAAATCGTAGTAGTTTAATTCTGTGGTACGTGGCAAATGTTGTAATTCTCATACGTTACTGGCTTTTTATTGGTCCTCGTCTCAGTGAATTTATCAACTATGACCATCCAGCATCAAGGTCTATTTCATTTGCCAAAGTCAGCTCTACATTAAGCTGGAAAAGGCTTCCAAGAACTATGTGCCATTTCCGTCTCATTCCTCACCGATTGTTATAACGTTCTGTTACAAAAGTTCTACGATCTCGTTACTCCTTACATGGAACATCAAAGAGCGAAGAGAGCGAAGACGCTACTGCTTATAGGTGGAGTCCTTTGTTTCACGAAATAATTTTCAGAACTCCTTACTACGAATGCAATTTCTGATGTCACTGTAAAGGAAGCGCTGGCAGAGATAACAAAACCGTTGGAGCGTGAAACTCTCTGTAAAGAGGAGGAACCAGTTGTTCTTACCGTCGATCTAAACCGTCCGGCGAAAGATATTATATGGACCAAGGATGGCAATGCTATTACTGCCTCAGAAAGATTCGAAATGTCATTCGACGGGATGTCCTGTTCCCTCACGATCAAGGACAGCGATTCCAATGACATGGGACGGTACATAGTCCAGGTTGACGAGTCCCAGTCCTTCACCGATCTTAAAATCTTCGGAAAACCAAGGTTCAAACCATGCTCGGAGGAAATAATAGAGGTCGGAAAGAGTGAGGACATCACGTTCAGTGCAGAGTTTGACGGCCAGGATGACGTAGTCGCGACTTGCTTTTTCAATGGATCTCCTGTACGAGAAGATTCGAAGACTCAGCTTATCATTCATGAAAATTCAGTGAAGTTTTCAAAGAAGCAACCGACAAAGGCTGATTCTGGAGAGTACACAGTGAAGCTGTCAGGCGAATTTGGTGAAATCACAAGAGCGTTCACTGTCAAAGTCAAAGGTACGCTCAGATTTTACTTGAAACAAGGGCCAACTATTAAGAGTAGTTTTTGCTTCAGATGTGCCTGGACCACCTGCCGGAATCTCCGTTGACAAAATTGAAGGTAATACGATTTCAATCACCTGGGAAAAACCTTCAGATGACGGAGGCGAACCGATAACAGGATATGTGATCAAGAAGAAGGAGGCTGGTCGACGTACTTTTAAGAAAGTTGTTCAGGTAGGAAAAGAGTGCGCAGTAAAAAGATCACACTATGATTGTTCACCTTAAGGTTTCTGATATGAAGACATCGCAAATCGTGGATGATCTGAAGATGGACACGGATTATGTATTAAGCGTGGCAGCTATCAATAAATATGGAGTCGGGGAGGCTGTCGAAACTCCTGTGGTTCGCCATTTTTTTCCTCATTTTCTATAACTTCCCGAGAACAAGTTTTTGTGAGAGTAAAGCTCTTGATTCTAATGAACAACACTGTTTTATAGATCACTACCGCCAGCCCCTCCAAAGTTCCGCAGATCACTCAACCACCCGTCATTTTCGACATCAGCAGTGATAGCTGTATGCTAGAATGGGATAAGCCCAAGGACGATGGAGGGTCACCCATCTGTGGTTATGATGTTTTCCTCAGAGAGAATGCAGGAGAGTGGACAAAGGTAGAGTGGAGTAGTCTAGATCACAGACGCTCCATTGTCTTTGAAAGTGGTATTTCAGCTACTAGATACATTCGCTTTCCTAGGTCAACAGCAAACTTGTTTCCGCCACTCACCTGTCCGTGCAAGATCTTCGTCAAGGCCTAACGTACGAATTCAAGGTGGAGGCTGTGAACGAGTCAGGAATATCGTCGAATTCCAATCTGCCATCGGACCCGCTCACCATTGCACCGACTATGGGTATGAGTTATTTATTGGATGTGATTCGAGATCTCATTCACACTCATTTCATTTGATCGCTTCGTTATGTATCGATACATCATCAATGGTATTTCGATTAACGCGAATTTTGTTAAGGAACTGTCCCGAAGAGTGCCAAATCGGATGTCACTGCAGAGGATGCGCTCGCCAATATCATGAAACCGTTAGAAGCCGAAACTTTCGGTCAAGAGGAGAAGCCTGTTGTTCTTACTGTCGACCTAAACCGTCCAGCCAAAGCAGTCAAATGGACCAAAGATGGCGAAGTTATTACTGCCTCAGAGAAATTCAAACTGTCGACAGAGGGAACGTCGTGTTCGCTTACGATCAAGCACGCTGACGTTGAAGATGCGGGGCGGTACATGGTCCAAGCTGACGAGTCTACATCCTCCACTAATCTTAAAATCTCCGGAAAACCGAAGTTTAAATCTTGCACGGAGGAAGTCGTAGAGGTCGGAAAGAGTGAAGACATCATGTTCAGTGCAGAGTTTGAGGGCCAGGATGATGTGATCGCGACTTGCTTTTTCAATGGATCTCCTGTACGAGAAGATTCGAAGACTCAGCTTATCATTCATGAAAATTCAGTGAAGTTTTCAAAGAAGCAACCAACGAAAGCTGACTCCGGAGAGTACACAGTGAAACTGTCAGGCGATTTTGGTGAAATCACAAAAACGTTCACTGTCAAAGTCAAAGGTAAGTCTGAGTCCTACCGTGTGTCATGTCCGCCGAAACCGCCCGTCTTTTTTGGGCCAGTTGAAACCTTCGTTACTATATTCCGAATAATTCACGAAGATTTCAGCACGAACCGGAAATGTCTAGAAACGTGAGACGGTATCATTTATGTTATCTTCAAAGAGGATGCTTCATATATGTGCAATTCTGTTACCTTTAAATCTTCTATTTTCGAGCCATCCGGTCCATGTTCTTTTAGCACATATACCGTATCCTTCTGATGTGCGGTAGCCCTATATGGACCTAACTATTTCTAGTTATCGGATCATGCATATCAGCCGTCTCCTTCATAGTGTCATGTCAAAAGCCCTGACTTCAAAAGGTTTCCCTTGTTCCACCGAAACTCACACTTCGGAAATTTTGTACAGTGCCACTGCCTACGCGACGCTCAATTCCGTTAATGTTCATAGGATCCCAAAGGCCAACTCTATGTCTATAGGGTTTTGGAGACGAGCAGAATAATAATTACTCTTTGATTGTGCTTCCTCTTGAATTGAGCCACGCAGTCAACTTCTATTCAGATTCCTAGAAACGTTTGAACTATACAGTATGTGATCTGTACAATCTTTTGCGAGGCCATTAGGTGCGCAGGCTAAAATCTTTATTCTTCCAGCGTTTCTTGTAATTAGTTCAACTTCGCCTCATGAGCGTGCCTAATGCGAAAAGGTTGTGCGGAAAGTACCCGCCAAAAGTTTCGGAATAGTTCAGATTTCTGGAGGATGTGTTTTCTGGAACTTTTCAAGGGGTTACCATGTGAGGGTACTACCCATTCGTATACGCATAGCATATCAGGCTGCCTGTTCCTTTATTCATACTGGGGTTTATTTACCAATCTGAAATACAAAACGCTCACCCACTTCCAACAAGTTCGAATCAGCCACTTCGCGGTCAAAATCTAGTGGAAAATGGTGCCAAGCATTTTCCCTCAAGGCCCCCTACTACGCAGTCCTTTGTACAGCTCGTCCCAGCTCTTCACAAACAGAAATCTGGTCAACCTTTTGCGATATCATGATATCTCCTGATACATTCTGCGCATACAGCTGAGTAATCTCCTCTCATAGCACCTATGGAAGCCTCTGAAAAATCTCGACCTTCATTGTTGTGAAATTTTCGGTGGGGATTTTTCGTGCAGCCTAATGGAGTTCAGCCCCATGACAGTTTCGGTCTTTTGCTCTGACTTGTCTACGTTGAAGAAATGTCGGCTCCTGGACAGAATGAAACCGATGTTTACTAACTAGCGTTACTTTCTGCACTAAGTAAGTCATTCGGTATAGTATTCGTCATTGCGCTCTGAGACGTAACATAATTTTGTCACCACTACACTTTCATTGAATCTTTTTTTTCATCAATGACCTCGACGGTAGGAAACTTGACGGCCTAGGAGGCACTTGTTGCTTAGCGAAGTTCAAGCCTCACATTGGTACCGAGGCTATTAAGTGCTCCACATTCTACTTTTCCAGGGTTCAAGATCAAAGTTGTCCTACACCTCTCTGGGTAGAGACACTCATCAAAGTTAACAAAGAAAGATTCGGGCTCACACATTGCTCTCCTCATAGAAGAGTACGTTACTAGGGCTATGGAGGAGTGTGGCTCAAGTCTATGTAGTTATGGCTTAGCATAAACCATCAACGAAATGCAGTAAAAGCCGTTTACGTCGAAAAAGTGAGAACGGCAATGAAAAGGACTCAAGGTTGCTTATGTTTTCGCGTTTACTTCCATCATTTAGGCTTGGGCCTTCTATTGCTTCCTTACAGGAACCAAAAATAATAACATCTTGTTGAATTTCTAAAGGCACGGGAGTCATCATAGTGAATTTCAACCAATTGAAATAGATGGAAGTCTCGGAGTGGGCAAGATTAGTGAAGGCAATCTAGGGACCTCATCAAGATATTCAATGTTTCAGGTGTGCCTGGACCGCCTGCGGGAATCTCTGTCGACAAAATCAAAAGTAATTCCATTTCAATCGCGTGGGAGAACCCTGCAGATGACGGAGGCGAACCGATAACGGGTTACTTGATAAAAAAGAAAGAGGCTGGCCGCCGGACTTTCCAGAAAATCGCTCAGGTAGAACAGAAGGCACAACCGAAAAATTACTCCGAAATTGTGCTCATTTAGGTTACGGGAACGAGCACATCGCAAGTTGTGGATGATCTGAAGAAAGCAACGGATTACGTATTTAGCGTGGCAGCTATCAATAAATATGGAGTTGGAGAAACGGTCAAAATTCCTGTCGTAAGTCTCTCCTCTAATTGAAGACCGTGAGGACCGTGAAGACCGTGAACTTTTTTGTCAGCCCTACTTTCGTTTTCTATTAAGAGGTACTGTTTTACAGGTCACCACTGACGCTTCTTTCAATGCTCCACAAATCACTCAACGGCCCATCGTTTCCGGCGACAGCTCTGATGGATGCCAACTAAAATGGGATCAGCCCAGCGACGACGGAGGGTCACCTATCTGTGGTTATAATGTGTATCTCAGAGACAACGCGACAGAGTGGAAAAAGGTTAGCACTTGTCGAAAGTGTTCCATCTGATTTGGAGTACTTTTTTAAGGTTAATAGTAAACTTGTCACCGACACTTGCTTCCCCGTGAAAGATCTTCGTCAAGGTGTAGCATACGAGTTCAAGGTTGAGGCTCTGAACAAAGCAGGGATATTGTCAAACTCCAACTTACCGTCGGAACCGCTAACCATAACCCCAATCTCAGGTATGTGTAATTGATAATATAGTGTGGGTGGAAACTTTTCGACCTATTTTGTCTACACAAACTTCATATTAAGAACGAACTGAGAAGAATGCAACACCTGATGTCACTGCAGCGGGAGAATTCGCAACGATAACAAAACCGTTAGAGTGCGAAACATTTGGTTATGAGGAAAAGCCCGTTGTGCTCACCGTCGACCTTAGCCGTTCAACTAAAAATGTCATATGGACCAAGGATGGCAATGTTATCACTGCCTCAGAAAAATTTGAAATGTCATTTGACGGGATGTCCTGCTCCCTCACGATCAAGGACAGCGATTCCAATGACATGGGACGGTACATAGTCCAGGTTGACGAGTCCCAATCCTTCACCGATCTGAAAATTTCCGGAAAACCAAAGTTCAAACCATGCTTGAAGGAAATAATAGAGGTCGGAAAGAGTGAAGACATCACGTTAAGTGCAGAGTTTGACGGCCAGGATGATGTGATCGCGACTTGTTTTTTCAACGGATTCCCAGTACGAGAGGATTCGAAGACCCAGCTTATCGTTCATGAAAATTCAGTGAAATTCTCAAAGAAGCAACCAACAAAAGCTGACTCTGGCGAGTACACAGTTAGATTGTCAGGTGACTTCGGTGAAATCACAAAAGCGTTCACTGTCAAAGTCAAAGGTACGCTCAGATCTTACTTGAAACAAAGGATAACTATTACATGTAGTTTTTGCTTTTGCTTTAGATGTGCCTGGACCACCTGCCGGAATCTCCGTCGACAAAATTGAAGGTAATACAATTTCAATTGCCTGGGAAAAACCTTCGGATGACGGAGGCGAACCGATAACAGGATATGTGATCAAGAAGAAGGAGGCTGGCCGTCGTACTTTCAAGAAAGTTGTTCAGGTAGGAAAAGAGTGCGCAGTAAAAAGATCACACGAAGATTGTTCACCTTTAGGTTTCTGATATGAAGACATCGCAAGTCGTGGATGATCTGAAGGTGGCCACGGATTACGTATTGGGCGTGGCAGCTATCAATAAATATGGAGTCGGCGAGGCTGTCGAAACTCCTGTGGTTCGCCATTTTTCTCTTCATTTTCTATCACTTCCCGAGAAGAAGTTTTGTAGCAGCTATAAACCATTCCTTGCTTCTACTGTGCACCACTATTTCATAGATCTCTACCGCCAGCCCCTCCAAAGCTCCGCAATTCACTCAACCACCCATCGTTTTCGACGTCAGCAGTGATAGATGTATGCTAAAATGGGATAAACCGCAAGACGATGGAGGGTCACCCATCTGTGGTTACGATGTTTTCCTCAGAGAGAATGCCGGAGAATGGACAAAGGTAGAGTGGAGTAGCGCACATCACAGACTTTTCTTCGAAAAAGGTATTACAGCTTCTGGACACACTTGCTTTCTTAGGTCAACAGCGAACTTGTTTCCGCCACTCACCTGTCCGTGCAAGATCTTCGTCAGGGCATAAACTACGAATTCAAGGTGGAGGCTGTAAACGAGTCAGGATTATCGTCCAACTCTAATCTGCCATCGGAACCGCTGATCGTTGCTCCATCCTCAGGTATGAGTTGTTAAAAATGATCCGAAATCGTTTGCATTTCTTTTCATGAAAGTTTTTGAGAGCATCTCATAACGGATGCAACATCGGATGCCATCAGAAAGGGTACTCTCGCAGAAATCACAAAACCATTGGAGCGTAAAACTTACGGCAAGAAAGGGAAACCTGCCGTGCTCACTGTCGACCTGAACCATTCAGCAAAAGAAGTTAAATGGACCAAAGATGGCGAAGTCATTACTGCTTCAGATAAATTTGAACAGTCATCTGACGGCATGTCCTGTTCACTTACGATCAAGGATAGCGATTCCAATGATACGGGACGATACATGGTCCAGGTTGACGAGTCCCAATCCTTCACCAATCTTAAGATCTCGGAAGAACCAAAGTTCAAATCTTGTACGCACGAAGTAATAGAGGTCGAAAAGAGTGAAGACATCATGTTCAGTGCAGAGTTTGACGGCCAGGATGATGTGATCGCGACTTGTTTTTTCAATGGACATCCTGTACGGGGTGACTCAAAAACTCAGCTCGTTGTTCATGACAACTCACTGAGTTTCCTGAGGAAGCAGCCAACAAAAGCTGATTCTGGAGAGTACACAGTGAAGCTTTCAGGCGAATTCGGTGAAGTAACAAAAACATTCACGGTCAAAATCAAAGGTATGCTTCCGTTTTTCTCTCCGAAAAAGTGAGTGGTAACAAATACTTGTTGTCCTAGATATGCCTGGACCTCCTATGGGAATCGCCGTCAATTCAGTAAGCGATGACTCCATATCGATATCATGGGAGAAACCCTCAGATGACGGGGGTGAACCTATTACAGGATATGTGATCATGGGGAAAGAAGCTGGCCGACGGACTTTCCAAAAGATTGCTCAGGTAGGAAAAGAAGGAACAATAAAACGATGACACGGAATAGCTCTGCTCTAGGTTTCTGATATGACGACATCTCAAATCGTGGATGATCTTAAGATTTCAACGGGCTACGTTTTGAGCGTGGCAGCTGTCAATAAGTATGGAGTCGGTGAAGCGGTTGAAACTCCTGTTGTACGTCCTTGCTTTTACCAGTTAACGTGTTCGTTGTGTCTTTCTTTTTGCCTGATAAGGCTGATTTTCAGATTACTACCGGCAGTCCTTTCAAAGCGCCGCTAATCACCCAGCGACCAGTCGTTTCCGACATTAGGAGTGATAGTTGCGTACTGACGTGGGAAAAACCCGAGGATGATGGAGGTTCTCCCATCTACGGTTACGAGGTATTCCTCAAGGAAAGTGGAGGAGAGTGGACGAAGGTAAGACCGAAGAGTCCTCGACAGGTGTGAAGTGGTCTTCGATGGTTTTCTCCATTAAATCATTCTCTTTCCTAGGCTAACAACGAGCTTATCTTCGCCACTCGCTTTTCCGTAGGAGGCCTTCGCCAAGGTGGAGTATATGAATTCAAGATAGAGGCTGTCAACGAGGCGGGACTGATGTCGAACTCCAGCTTATCATCAGAACCGGTGACCACTCCATCAACATCGGGTATGAGCTTTTCAGGTTCATTTGAAGTTCATTCCAACAGTAATGATCCAGTCAGAATAAGTACATGAACGAGGTTTAGGTCTTCCCACGACCGCTCCTTCTGTCCCACGCATTACAATCACCGGTACCGACTCCGTTACTGTCGACTGGGATGTACCTGAAAATGTTGCACCCGCTGGTTTTACCATCGCATACAAGTCCGAGAGTTCTCCAGTATGGGCTGAGGTACGAGCAGCATATTGTTTAGCTCATTCTAATTTCTTGCTGTTCAGTCAGTTGCGCTTGTTTTCGTGCAGTCTTTTAGATTTTTGTTAGTAATTTTCTAAAAAGCTGGTTCTAATGATAACACTAGAGGTGTTATGAAAACGGTGCAAGTTATATTGTATTCCGATGAGGGGGTAGGAAAAGAGCAGCTCGATCGTGATTGTAACGAATAGGGTAGAAGGTGTTGTTGTTTCTTAGAGCTCACCCTGTTCATCGTGCCAGGCGTATTATTTTCTGAATAGATGGAAGTGGAGTAGCGCCGAGAGGAGTATTACTAAATGTATGGCTCAAGTGCCTTCGAACTATACCTGCTCATCTCCAGGTTAGGCCTCAAACAAGACCCCATACTCTCAACTTCCATTGAGAACCTTAGCAATGTCCAAATCCGTATGTGGACTACCGGATGGATCCAAAGTTCAAGCTTTGGACCATGCTTACATACTTGACACAACTCCATTGCCCTTCAATATTTGGGAAATGAGAGGAGATGGGGAGTGCCTTCCTCCTTTGTAATGAAACCTTTCTGGTAGAGCATGGAATACGTGTCGTACCTGGATACCTTTTTTAGGGAGGAGTTGATCACAAAGCGCTCAATTTTGTCTTCCAGGTGAACTGCGACGTCAATTTTTGTCGAATTTCTGGCTTGAGAGAAGATGTCGATTATGTGTTCAAAGTCGCAATACGGAATGAGTTTGGCGTTGGAACGTTCTCAGAGCAAACCAAACCGATCAGAATCACAGGTGAGTTGGTGAAAGCCCCTTTTTTCATGGCAGTTTCATAAAAGGTTTAACGTTCAGCCAACACTCCGCCGGTTGTAATCAAAGCTTTGCACGATGTCGTCATAGCCAAGAAACAGACCCTTCGTCTTGAATGTCATTCCAGTGGGCAACCTGCTCCCGAGTTCACTTGGTATAAAGACGGTGTTGAAATAATCCCTCAAAACAAAAACGTTGAGGTAGGTCTCTCCTTGAGCACATTTAGTGGAATTGTGATCAGCTACAGCATTTTTTTCTATTCGTTTTGGGTTTTTTCTCTTGATTTATGATTTTCTTCAGACTTTTTTCTGTGAGTTTTCTTCGATTTGTTTGTTTTTACTTCCCCTTATAAAAAGTGGAGTGGTTCTCCGAGCACTTCATAGCTGCCATACCATTTTTACTCCGATTATTCGAAATTCAGCATATGATTAGCCTAGTTTCTATTATTTCTATTGATTTATTTTATAAACTTGGGTTTTCTAAAGCATTGAATGACGTTGAGGGATTTTTCTGCGTTGGAGAGCGTTGACAATTCCTTCCCTCAACTTTCAAAAACAAAATTTCAAAAGAATAAAGTCTTCTGCCTTTGATGATTCCCATTGTGAGATGCGCCCCATGTTTGACTTTCATTTAGAAGTTTCGGTTGTGGTTGAATACGTATATGATATGACTTATAGTGACCATCGGATATGCAACTCAGTGCTTTTGTCCTCTCACAATCATAAGTGTCCGATACCAATCAACCGACCCTGGAGGTGTAGAAGGGTGCATGGCTCGATTGGCCTGGAGTATCACGCCGAGATTTGATCCGTGGATAATGTGTGTGTGATAATATGCCACTCGCCACTATACCACTAGAGTGGTGGTGACGTTCTATGCTATAGGGAGAACGTCTGTTGCGCATGTCCGTCGAAAGTAGGTCACCCGCCCACTTCGCGCGCGGCGCACCCCTCGGGGGTCTCAAGACGACACTACAGTACCACCAGTGTCGGTGGAGCGAATGATTTGCATTTGTCCGTGTTATCTTCTCCTTGGCTCACAGTCGTGGACCGAGCGCAATTCGTATGCCCCGCTTACAACTGCGACGCTTGTCAAAGATCGCGGGCTGACCGCCGCATGCGATGGCTGCGGCGTGACCTAGTTTCTACGGAAGTATCTATGCTTCACTTCGGTAATGTTATTGGGGCCCGCATCGTTTTCAACAATTTCGTTCAAATCGCGGCTACATTATTTTTTCATGAATAGTTCTGATATGCTATTTTTACTTTTTACAGTTTTCGCATAGATATCAGTCAATTAATAGGTACCATTTTGATCTAACTACCTTTTTTTAGATCGTAAGCGAGGGTCATATCAGTCGTCTCATGGTTCACGATGTTAATAGTAATGATTGTGGATCGTACTCATGTGAAATCGGAAATCCATACGGAATAACCAGATCCACAGCCTCGGTTACTGTAACTGGTGTGTGGGTTACTATGTCCCTAAAGAAAGTTGTAAAGCTGCAGGGTTCCTTATAATCTTCACATTTCAGATGTGCAATGCCACTTCGAGACTTCCTTCTCAGAGTACAGAGAAGTTATCGAAGGTGAAGATCACGAACTTTGCTGCACTCTCTCGGATGAGGATGGCGTGGTTGTCTGGTACAAGGATGGTAAAGAACTGACCATGGACGACCACATCCTTATCACAAGTGAGGGTAAAACACGGAAGTTGAAAATACTGTCGGCTGAGGACACTGATAGTGGGACGTATCGCTGCGAAACTTCCGATGGTAGAAGCAAAACTGAAGGAGAAGTGGTAGTAAAAGGTTAGATGGGTGATATTCGCTTACATACTGGACCATGTGTGCGTGCTACTCAAAAAGTAAATTTCAGGCCAGGAACCTCGAATCAGCGTTGGTCCACAAGACCTCACAGTCGACAAATTTGGAACCGTTGCAAGATTACATTGCGAGATCACAAAACCAGGCACCAGAGTGCTGTGGTTCAAGAATGGACGAGAAATTTGGCCACAAACCGACAAATACGTCATAACCACTTCTGGCAATACTTCTACCCTTGAAATTCATAATACTGAGATGGGTGATATTGGAGATTATTCGGCTGCTTTGAATGAGCGAGAGGTTTCGGCCCCAGCTCGCCTCACTCTTCTAGTGCCTCCTGAAATAATAATTCGAGAAAATTTGAAGGATGAGGTGGAGCTAAAAACCCACGAGGAGCTTGCATTCCATGTTGAGGCGATTGGTTATCCGAACCCCGCTGTCACCATTCTGCACAAGGACTCTCGTATACAAAACAGAGCGTCAGTAGAAGAGTACGATAACGTCACCAGCGTACGAATGAAGGATCTCAATCGAGACGACTGCGGCACTGTGAAGATCACAGCAGAAAACTCTGTTGGAACTGTGCACAAGGAAATTCGCTTGACAGTTCTTGATGTGCCTTCTGAGCCATTAGATTTGAATTCATCAGAAACCACTATGGACTCCACAATTCTATCATGGAGTGGTCCCGAAAGAACGAATGGCGCTCCGATCACCGGTTTTATCATAGAGAGAAAGGCTGTTGACAGCACTAGATGGCGATCCATTGGCAGAACTGATGGTAACACTTTCTGTTTCAAAGCAACAAACTTATTCAGCGGTCAAACCTACGGTTTCCGTGTCATCGCTGTGAATTCAGTGGGAGAAGGGTCACCAAGTCTGTCAATCGATATTACTACGGCAGCAGACGCAGAACCAGAAGTTGTCACCACTGATAGCCTGCTTCTCCAAACTCCAGTTGCTCCCGAAGCAGTCCTTGATGGAGCAAAAGCTGTGCTGTCATGGGCTCCAGTACCGAACGCCGACCTATATCATCTGGAGCGTCAGTGTGATGATGGTGAATGGCTTGAAATTGCTCAAATAGAACAAACGGACTTCATAGATTCTCTGGTGTCCAAGGACGGTTCATACCGCTACAGAGTGATTGCCAGGAATCCCATGGGCGCGTCCATTCCGAGTAACAGCAGTGCTACTCTGAAGGTAAGGGCAGTTGAGGAATCGAAGGAAAATGGCAGGAAAGGGAAGGCCAATGACGAGCTGGATCGAAGTGGAGATGGGACTGCAGATGGAAAACAAGAAGAAACATCGAAACCAACACAAAAAAAGACCTTGAACCCCGTGGATGATATAGTGAACACGAAGCAGAGACTAAAGAAGCGTAAACCCATAGAGAATGTATCTACTCAACAGAACGCTGAGCAGCTGCCTGTGCAGTCTCTGTCACCACCTGTCAAGCCAGTAGACGATTTTAAATTTGGCAAAACAGAAGCAGACTCTTCCACTGGGGAGGCAGATATCAGGACAACTGATGGAACAAATATTGTGGCTACTAGCTCTGCAGTACCGATACCAACAACTACCAAGCGAGGTAGGAATCGTTCATCTTCATTTTTTTTTTCTGAGTTCGTCTTTTTCCTAGCAAGATTTCTATCATAGTTGTTCAATCGATCTTTCATCGAATCACAAACATTACTGTAATTTCATGAAATATAATTGTTTCATTCAGTGAAACCTCGTATTCAACTTGAGTCGAGCAGCGTAGATGTGAAGTCCGGTGAACGTGCCATCCTGAGAGCGAACGTGCAAGGAGGGCCAGAGCTGAACTGTGTTTGGAAGAAGGACGGAAAAATTGTTAAGGTGTGTCGCTCAGAACTGCTTCAGCAGAAAAGTTCACCTGATAAAAACTTTATCTTCAAGATACTCCAATTAGTTAGAAGTTGTTTTGATTTTTTCAAGTTTGTATGGTAACTGAGCAACTGAAAGCGAATAGGTCTCCGACACTACCTTTTTTACTTCGGTTTTTTACTTCCTTCTGTCAATTTAATTTATCGGCAACAAAAAAGCTTTTTGAACAGATACGTCCGGTCTGAATCAAGTTATTTTTGGGATGCGTTAATTGCTTTCATTTGGTTTGAGAGTCATGATATTTTCGAATTACGTAAGTTGTCAAAGGATTGGCTAGCCCTCTAACGTAACTCTCGTTTCTGGCAAGACTCGTTTCGAATTGGAGGCATGTACAGAGCTCGAAAACGGCTCCCTGGCAGAGTGAAAGCGATCCGATTTGGAGCACTCACTGTGCCAAGAAGCGGATTATGAACAAGCTCTTTTGAAAAGGCAGAAATCCGGGGACGAGATCTAAATAGGACATCTAGGTGAAGCTAGAAAGTCTTTTGAAAGTCAAACATCTTCAAACTCATGAAAATGCATATAACTTTCCATTCCGAATTTGATCTCATACTTCTTTTCGGTCTCGTTCAATAAAATTGATTAAACACTCGAAGGAAACAATGAGACTTTGAAATGTCACGTTACTTGTTTTTTTTTTCGAGTAAATATAAGAGAATGGGATGAAATCTGAATTAATTTTTTGTGAAGATGGCACTCTTCAGACCTCCAGAGCTGTGAGCAGTTCCTACAGAAACGGTGTTGCCGAGCTTGAAATCAAAGATGTAAAACCTTCCCACAGCGGAACGTACTGCTTGTGCGTCAACAGCGCTAGCGGAACCGATACAGTTGACATCGCACTGACAGTTCAAAGTAAGTTGCTTTCTCTTTGCAATTTTCAGAAGTACAAGTATAGTCTGCACGAACGGGAATTCGAATAACAGACCTGGATGGGTATGCAATTTTAAAAATCTTTCGAATGCAAAAAAACTGATTGAGAAGAAGAGCAAGATTGAATGATTGAGAACCCAACTGAACTACCTACTCGATCCTGCATTTGTGATTCTGGTGGGTCCTAGCTTGAACGAGCGGTCGTAACGCAATGAAATCCTCCTGAGCCACTCTATTCAGACGCCCGTCTCCTTGTCCAGGTTTCTTTCCAATGCGTCGTATTTAGGAATAGTTGAGTGCTTGTGTCTTTAAGTAGAGTCATTCCGCAAAAAGAAATATGTTGTCCGTAAAACTCTGCGTCGATTGCATTTTAATTCACCGCGAACCCGCTGTAGGAGCCGAGTTCCCGCACTGAATTTTTGTTCCTGTGCACAACCTCTACCTCGTCTCTAGAAGGACCGTGATACTTACTCGATGAGCGGACATGTTCACATCAGTTCTGTTCGATTGCTCCGTTCTAGGGCATGAGAGTACAGTTGTAATTATGATGATGGTTTTTTGCAATCTTATATTACACCAGTTTGACTATGCACGCTAACGCGTACAGTATATGTCGACGGCCACTTATCCACGATGAAGTCATTCAGCGGAATGTTGATAATCAGAAGAAGATAGTTCTATCTAGATTCGAACGCTGAACTGCTGAGAGCATCACGCTCGATATATTTGAGCACAGTTATTAGTGGTTGATCATAGCTCCGTTCACCTTAGTGCAAGTCCTTCCCACAATAATCTGGACCACCCTTCTTTTGACTGCTTCAAACCATTTTTCCGCATTCCAGAAAGTTTTTGAAGAGATGAATTTTTGGTCCTAGCCTCGCTTCCATGTGCCAGCTCCGCCCCCTTCGAGGTCTTAAGTACATTTGTTCCAATTCCTCTTACCACTTTTTTCCCGCGTCCTAGAACGTTTCTGAATAGAGTTATAAATTTTTGATCTAAGCCCCGCCCACTTTGGTGCCAGCCCCGCCCACTTCGAAGATTCGGCCACACTTGTTAAATTACCTCTAACCACTTTTTTCCCGCACTCTGGAACGTTTCTGAACAGAGTTATAGAGTTTTGATCTAAGCCCCGCCCACTTTAGTGCCAACTCCGCCCACTTTCGGGATTTGACCACATTTGTCCCATTACCTCTAACCACTTTTTTCCGCATTCTATAACTTTTCCGAACGAAGTTACACTCATTTTTGAAAAGTAGCTTTCACCTCAACGCACGCCCCGCCCCTCGTGGGCGGGGCTTCGCTATACTTATGCATGCTCAGCACGCATAAGGCCTTGCCCACCCTTCTTGTTTTTTTCTTGACCTCGACGCCTTCGTTAAATCGAGAGAAAAAGAGAAGTAATGTTGCTCAACAAGTTACTAGAAACATCAAATGGTGATTCGTTTCGCCGCTTTACTCAGACGAATCACCAGGTGGAGTTGGCTCCCGTGGCTCGTTATGAATCTCTGTGGGAAGTACCGCCCACTGCGAGAACGCTCCACCCACCGCCATTAGGTTCCCTTTATTTTATTTGTTGACCCATCCCTCACCTTTGTACATCTTTTCCCGCTGTCTGGAATGTTATGAGACCGAATTAGAAGAATTCGCCCATGACCCCACCCAATTCCGGCGCATTGGGGGCGGAGCTCCGCTAAGCTCACATGTGCCCTGTTGCACTCACCCTATGCTCAACCCATCCCAAACTTGACCCGACTTCTCCAGGTGTTTCTTCAGGTTATATCGAATTTCTGTACAAACAAGCAAACAAACAAACAAACAAACAAACAAACAAACAGACAGACAGACAGACGCGAGCGCTTTATATATAGTAATGATGATTGTTCCGAAATGAAGGATGTAATGAGCAGCTGCAGGGTGAAAAGGGACGGAAATATAGTACGGATTCAGAAACTATTTCAGGATTATACAGGTCCAATTTTTTTCAACAAAACATCCCAACAGAGTAAAGTAGAACAGCTTTTTTTGAAAAAAAAAGGAAAAGACGTTTGGTTGCATGCTCCGTATTTGTGCGTAGCGGCGGCCGATCTTTCTTATCTGACCGTTCAATTTCAGATCTTTTCTCTGCGTTGTTCGTCCTGTACCATTCAGCCCATTACTGTCTTTCGTAGTGTTCTCAAATTATCTTTTTTACTCGCGATGCATTGAACTCACTCTCGATCTCTTGATCAATTGTTGACTGCTACCATGAGTGGAAATGCGGCCCTGGTTTTCATTTATTATTGAAAGAGGGCGTCGCCTTTGCTAACTTTAAACAGGGCTTAGAGAATTGAGGGAGCAGATCGAAGCAATCTCAAGGAGCGGGAATGACCCATACGTTTGATCAGCGGAGCTCGAGATGCAAATCAGCGCAGCGCATCGCATTGTTTATTTATTTATTTCGTGCACGCTTAACGCACCTAAGCGTACACCGAGCAATTAAATAAATAATGCTATCGGTAGTCATGAGATGACCAGAATGCTATCGGGTCAAGATCGAGTTCAATATATTGCGAGTAAACGAAAGACAAATCGAAAAATTTATTAAGTCTAGTGCGAGCATGTTGACATCACGATTTTCCGGAGTGCATATAGTCAGGAAAATCCCGCTTTCGCAGTTTTAATCTGCCCGATGGGTTGATACGGCTAGTTTGGATTGATGGGAGTGCCTCTGATTGTGGCTTCGTCACAAAATCCGATTGATTTTAAGCACGATCCTAGAGTACTGACGTCAAAGCGCCATGTCGTGTAAAAATTCGCAATGTAAGGTTAAGCCTCTATAGAATGGAACGGGAAAAGAGATAAGGGGTGGATGCATGTGCAGGGCCTAGAGACATGCGACAATCCTAGTTAAAGGACTGAAGTCCACAATCGCAGGTTCTTTGTTATCTCCAAATAGGCGAAAGCTAACAACTTGCGAAAGGGGAGAAAAGGGGCGTTCCTCGAAAGGGGATGCTACACCGTGGCAGGACCATATTAAGTTGGACATTTTGATAAGGTTCCAGACAATCAACCAAGATGGGCTGCCGGTGCAGAGCGAAAGGGCGTCGAGAAGAATTCCGAGAAGGAATAGTCCGAAAGTGTTATTTCTTTATTAGACATCACGAAAATTGGAAGAAAGGTCGCAGTTCTCCGAAGATCACTCCAGCGGAATGACAGAGTACTGTTTTTTTTTGGAAAGAAAAGGGAAAGGACGTAAAAAATTGAAAGAAAAAGAAGAGTCGTAAAAAATCATGTCCCGTATCGATCCGTGGCCAGCGTTGTACCATTCCTTTAGGTAATATTTCCTGGTCTTTCCTCTACCCATCTGCTCCGGCCTTGACTGCCCCATTATGACGGCGTTCCAGATTGATGGCGAATACGGGTCCACGGGTCAAAGAATTGCTAGATAGATCCAACCCTTGAAGATTTGATTCGACTTTCTTTACTCTCGACCCGAATTCTTTTTTTTTTCTTCGCTTTTTATGTTTGCGTTGACCTTATACCATTTTGTAGGTGGAGGTTGTACTGCTGCGATATTTATGCCATGCAAATGCCTCACATCTCAACCATTGTGCATAGCTATCGTATCCACTGCCTATGACGAATCTGAAGCTGTAAAAACGGAGAAGGGCAGCGATGGGAGGGTGTGGCTCCAGAACGTTATGTATTGAAGAGATAGACTCACCAAAGATTTTTGATGTTAGGGTTCCTGAGGCAAGTTGCAAGAAGAGCAGAAAGCAGACCTGGAGTTGATTGACGTAGGTGAAGGGGACGACGTAGGTGATGGGAAAAGAGTGGGGAGGTTGGAGAAATCTTTGAAATAAGGCTTACGTGTGTGTGTGCCTGTGCCTTCCAGTCAGTACTTCGAGAAAACAATTGGTATAAAGAATGACATGCATTTTCAGCCGTTCCGTCAGCGCCAGAGGGACCTCTTGAGGTGTCCATCACGGGAAAATCCTGCAGACTATCATGGAGTGCTCCTTTGGATGATGGTCATTCCGAGCTTATTGGCTACAGCATAGAAAAATACGACGAAAAACTGAGAAAATGGATGTTCATAGCCAGATGCACTGAAAATGTTCACACTTTGGGTAAGTGGATGTAAATGGAAACAAGTCTACAGTGATAAACGGTTTGTTGTTCCGCTTGTGATACTTGTTGAGAAATTCTTATAGATCGTCTTCCTCCCGGCTCTTCACACTGTTTCCGAGTCTCGGCTGAGAATGCTGTCGGACGTGGGCCATCCATCGAGTCAGAAAAAGTGAAAACATCTGAAGGTTTATTGAAGTTGCTTGTGAACGAAAGGATGACAGATCCCCTGAAAATGGGCTATTGCAGAGACAACGCTTCGAATGGAAAAACCCACAGCGATCTCGTCGGCTGGCTCGATAATTGCAATGTGGAAACCGTTGGCAGACGATGACGTCAACTACATCGTCGAAATTAAAGAGGTTTTGCTCTTTGGAGCCACTTGTGACAATTGAAGCAGGGAGGGCAACCCGAAGAACAAGCAAACAATTACTGCAAAACATGGGAACGTACATCCAACATGGGAACTGCCCACGAATCCGTTCATACATACAAAAAAGTCGAAGTTGAAAATTATGCTGAAGTTGTATCAAGCCGCTGTCCTGACTTTCGGTAATTCAACGGGTTACTTGATAGTCTTCTACTGCCTACTCCCGACTCTTCCAATTAGTTTTTTTTCTCCATTCTCCACCATAGACATGGAGTCCGTCCGACACGCCCTGTTCTGTTTTCATTCTGTGTCTTCTGCCAAGAGATCTGTATTGATGTAAAATATGGGTTGCAGGCAGATGAGAAAATTATCAGAAAGGTCCTCCCTTCGATTTGTTGGGAGCATGGGGCGGTACGACTGTGCATTTTCAAGGTGGAGACGGAAATCGAAGCTGCTTCGATATAATTGAGGACGCTTCGGTGCTCCGATACCAGGCGCCAGATTGTGGATGAAGCGCCTGCTTCGTGGGCCTTCACCGAGACTTAGAAACGATTTCTCACCGGAAGGTTTAGCTTTTCTGCACAATACATAGGAAGGTAGAGCACCTGAATGGCGAGAGGCCTAGGCAAAAGCTTGAATGGAAAAGGATAGAAAATGGAGGTACTATCGAGAGAGCTATGTGAAGATACATAGTGCCCGTCCATTTTTCACTCATACAGTGTTTTTGAACCATTCGCAGGGTAGGAGGGGGGGGGGGGGGGGGGGGGGGAGAGGGGAAGGGGAGCAGTGAATACTAAGTCCAACTCAGTACTTAGAAGCACTTCGTCTCAATCGCAATACAGATACGTTGAGAAATAAAGAGTGAAAGTACAGCAAGCATGACGGAAGAACAAGGCTGCATACGAACAGAAAACTTGAAAGAAGCAAAATCTCGAGACCTCAAAACAAACAAACCAGCCTCTCACCTTCAACCACGCTAGTGTCGCGTCTCTGCATATTCACTTCAACAGGTGTGAATCCTGAGAGGAGGACCTTCACAGTAGTTTGCTCATCTGCAGCCCTATCATTTACAACGGTAAAATCGCTACAGATTCGCTAGAGTGGGAGGAAAATTTTGAAAAAAAAGAGCGCATTGGATTTTATTTCTTTTAGTGAAGACCGAAGGAAAAAATTACTTGACTAGTTATGCAGTGAACAGTAAGAGGGGTATCCGCTAGCAACAGCCAAGCCACTGCAGACACTCAAGTTGACTTCAAAAGAACGGTTCCAACTGCACACTCCATCACTCTTTGAAATGGGAAAGCTTGAGCCGTATGCAGAACACCCAGGGTAAGGAAAAGGAAATTCATTCAAAGAAATGATTTCTGTGGAGCCAAACTTTAAAATTTGTGGTGACGTCTGATCGGCGACTGTGGAGCAGAGAAAGAAAGATCAAGAGCCTTGGCGAACGAGGGTCATTTCCCACTACGACTCCTGTGGTAGCGACTCTGATCAGAGTGGAGGAAGAATCTCTTCAAGACAGTGGTTATGGGTGGGCCGACGGTGGAATCCAGACTCCAAGTGTACTGTTTTCCATGAAGCATATCCTCACACAAGTGCCATTTCTCTGGGCTCTCCTGAAAGTAAAGTCATAGAGGCCAACGACACGTGATCCTTGGAATCGTTGGAATTGCAAAATGATCGATCGATTTCCTGCTCCACTCTCACTTATCTGACACAATGCAACGGAGAAAAGTTGTCGGAAACTTTACGCTGGCTGAAATATGATCCGAAAATTTTGTTCCCTTTCTCCACCCTAGGTGTTCCTCGTCAGCGACATTACTTAGCTCGACTTTGACCACGTTTTCGAAGGAAGTTCAAGTCATATGCGCAAGTAATTACAGATCTTTATCATAGATCGTTCACTCCATATGCATCGTAGGTGGTTGTAGGTCGAGAACTTTCGCCGTATTCGTTTTTTTAGTCTTTGTGGACAGAGGAAGTTGCAAGGTACAGATGGAGTGAAGCGTAGAGAAAAAACATCGCAGTGAGTTTGAGGGACACAGGCGCAGACGGGCAGAAATTGCTCGGAAGGAGGTCTCCCAGGAGTGGGACATAACGAAAGGGTGAAAATGCAAAGTATTGGGAGACCTATTTTAGGATTATTTACCTGATTCTATCCTAATGATTTTGATAATTCTGTTTTCAACGTTTATTTATGTGATAGCTTACTTGAATAGCATGAGATCTCATCTCAAATACTATCCTTTCCCTTCGTTCAGCTTCATATCTGCTAATTTGTTCGGGTTTGCGGTGTATCCGCGGAGTAATGGCAACGGCTATTGACTGTTTGTAATAGGCGAAGGTGACATGAGTTCAGGCTAAATCGAGACGATCATGGAAGACGGTTACCGCAGAACCAGTCAAAGGAGATTCCTACGCCATACGAGGGCTAAATCCCGGCTCAGAGTACATTGTTCGAGTAACCGCTGTTAATTCTGAAAGCCAAGGAGTGCCTTCCGAGGAAAGTGAAGCCGTTAAGTACGAGGATGTCAGAGGTCAGTTGTCTGGAGGGGAATCTTTCTTCCTGTTTCAACACAGGTGAAAAAACGAAACCGTGTATTTTGCCTATTCCCTATGACGAACACAGGGGAATCCTTAGACTCACTCATTAGATCACTGTAAGCTGAAGTTTTGGATTCCAGAAAAACCATCGTTTGTGAGTGTGCCCAAAGATACGACGGCGGTCAAAGGTTCCAAAATAAAGCTCACAGCTGAATTCACGGGAATTCCTACACCAGAAGTGCGTTGGATGAAGAATAGAAAGGTACGTCGAAGAAATACGAGTTACTGTAATCTCAGGATATTTCTCCCATTATTTATTCACTTTTTCGCTTCAGGAGATGTTTTCTGGTGCCCGACAATGGACTGAAATTTCCGATGGTGTGTCGTCACTGTCAATAACAGAGATACGAGAGGAAGACGAGGGAGACTATACTGTATGGATATAATTTACAAAAAGGCTGCTTGAAGTTCCCTTCCCTCTTTATAGTCTTTATTTCACGAGCTTAACTGATGCATGGCCTCACTCCTAGATTCGCAGCAAGGCTTCTAGACCATCACAGTCACGGCTCCAGGTAGCGCGGCGCTAAAACTAGGAAAACTGGCTTGAAAATAGATAATGATTTCAGTAGGCTCGTACTTTGGAGAAGGTGAAATTATAAAAATCCCTGACTTACCTGACTCCCCAAAAAACCAAGAAAATATTCGAGGAATAATGGATTCCACGGATGAACTTGGAAACTGTATGTCAAGATTTTCTATAGATTTCCCATTGTGAAAGGCTATGATGACACAAACAATAGAATGTACAACTTCAAGAAAGAAAGAAAGGGTTCTTGGAGCTGATGGCCATGAATTTGACCTTCAGCAGCGGGCTAGATCCAGTTGATACCCATATTTCAAAGCGTCGTGCATCATTTCTTTCAAATACATCTGATTGAGATGGGAATTTCCTTTCTCAACTGAAAAAATGCTTTGACTTCAGCTGAGTCATTAGTGAAAACACAATTCCATGTGAAACTGGCTCCCGTTGCTTGAAATATGTACAACTTCAGATTGAGCTACGAAATGCCGTTGGCACATGCGAGCATAGGTTCAAATTGAATATGGATGTTCAACCGGAAATTATCCGTCCTGATCGATACACCTCTACACTTGTCTACGATGAAGGTGACACCGTGAAATTGCGTCTGTCATTCACAGGTATGAGTCAGATTCAGAAAAAAGCCAGATATTCATGTGGAGGAACAGGTTCATCCCAGGGGGCAAATTTCAGATGTTTTACTTAATCAGTCTCTCTTTGGGATGCCACTCCGTATTCGTATTCCATTCAAAATAGTAATAGCCTTACAAATGCCTTTGTATATACAAACCAATGCTCTTATCCTCCCAGACGAGTCCGAACCAATTAATTGATCCCAGAGGTCTGAGGGGCTTGGTTGTCTGGGGGAGCACCGATACGGGAGTCGAACCGCAGACCATGCGTGCACCACTTGCCATTGCACCAATTCTGCCCTTCAAAAGAAGCCCAAGGAGGAAGCTAAAAATGCGCTTCAAATTGAACTCGTTAGCTTATTTGATCCACGTTCAGTCCTTGTAATTTGAAGACGCTTTCACAATCGCTTCTAAAGGAATGTATAGGGTAGTAAAGGTAGGAATGGTAACGAATTTATTCAACAGTTCTGAAACAATTTCACATGATCCTTCAACGAGAAAAATTAAAAAATGGATCACAAGGTAAGTGCGTGTGAGCTAGCCGTGGCTATGTATATATAATAGTATTCAATGCGATTATTGTAATTAGGTAAGAAATCTCTCCCGACTGTGAGAGTAGGAGGAGGACTAGGCAAGCGTCTTCTCACTACCTCTGATATGGCGATCCAAATCTCTCCGTAGGGTTTAGGATAATATCAATATATTTTGAAAGGAGATGACGCTATGCGAACGAAAATTACTGACTAGTAAGTACTTGTAAGTAGTGAGAGAGCAGAAGTGAAATGATTGCTGAATTCGCATTAACTTGCGTTAAATTTGAATTCAGTAAGAGAATGTGCACCTATTAAACTGACGATACTCGTATTTCACCAAGGTTCGGTAACGATCCTATTCGATCGGAAACAGTTACAAGGGTACAGTTAAATAAAAATCACATAATCATGATAGAAATAGCGGAACAGCTCAACGATTAAGAGAGTACGAAGTCTGGTCAGTCTTCGTCACCGTGCAACATGGCTTGAAGAGCTAGTTCTTGCCTGCTGCTGTCCAGCTTCGTCTGTTCGGCTTGCTGCTCGTCCTGCGCCACTTTGATGAAGTTGTCGACGATGATAGTGATTGGTAGCGCCAACACTAGTACTCCGCACATGATCGCTGCCGATGCGATAATTTTTCCCACTGCAAAGGTTTTTGATCAGATTCACGTTGTTCGATCTTTAACAGGTGAAACAGAGCGATTAGATTGAGGAAACTCACTTGTGGTGGCAGGAACAGCGTCGCCGTAGCCAACTGTGGTCATCGTCACGATACACCACCAATACGCAGCTGGTATGCTCGTAAACGGTGTGCCATCTTCATCTTTTTCCAGGAAATAGATCATCGTTGAAAAGAAGACGACTCCCGTCAACAACACGATCGTCATCATCTGCAGTTGCTTCTGTGACCGTTGCAAAGTCATACCGAATGTCTGCAGACCTGACGAAAAGCGACCGAGTTTTATGATCCGGATCACTCGCAGTACTCGCAAAATTCGCACGACAAGGAATGCCCATCGTAAATCTCGCAGTTTTTTGTCGTCTACTCCACACAGTGTGAGCAGCAGTTCGAGGTAGAATGGCACGATCGCGAGTAGATCGACGAGGTTCAGTGGTTTGAGGGCGAAACGCAATTTCCGTGGAGCCGCAAATAATCGCAAGCAGTATTCGACGGTGAAGAAGGCTATACATATGCGTTCGGTGAATACAAATGCCGGATGTTCGACTCGCATCTCTTCGACTTTTTCTACCACTGTTACCGTACCGTTGGGAAGCACGATTGTCTCGTTCTGCGGAGGCATGTAGTGCGTCACCTATAATTTTCAGTGGCTAAGCCATGCCTAAGTGGTCAAAAATCTCAAACCTGGAAGTCGGGAATGGTGCCGAAGCTAAGACCCATAACGGAAATGGCGACAAAGAGCGTTGAAGAGAGCTCGAAGGCCTTAGCTTGCATCGATGAGCCAGGCCGCTCAAGAAACGTCCACATTCGTCGCCGCACTTTGCCGAACATCAAATTATCGAACGTCGTGTCGTCAACCTGAACATTATAAACTGTCACAATAACGGACAGGCGAGATGTTTTTCTTCTTGGTCCTGACCTTCTCTTCCTCTTTTTCTTCCTCTCTTTTCTGCGGTACGATGTCGGCACAACAAGATCCCACATGCTGATGGGAGATGCGCCAAAAGTCGAGTTCCGAAAGAAATGATGCCGGACACACCTGACGAAGAAAGGGCATTTGTGAGCTTGAACTTTGAAAGTTTGACGTCGGCATGCTCAAAGCACAGCAATATCGGATTACCTTCCTGCACTCTTAGTTACTGTCTCGAAGTATTTTAACGAGCTCCTTACCTCCGACGGCCTATGCACAACTCCGGTCGCGTAATATTGGAATATCGCCTCGAAAGCTACTGGTGATCGTTGGAAAAAATATGAGTCCTCGGCGGCGATGTATGCGTCAGCCACCTGTATTTAATGGCAGATGCATGTTTTGAGTCCTTCCACAAAGAAGAAACGGAAGTGAATGATCGGAAGGAATCTACCTTTAGACGTGCTGAATGTGTTAGCTGTACGAATTTTGAGAGAAAGCCGGAAGGTTCAGCTCGTAGAAGAGCGTCCACGAGCAGCATATACCGTGTTCCACCAATATTTAACCGTAGGAACATCGGTTCGCCATCCGGACCAATAGCTCCTGGTGGAATTATCTGAAAGCGACAGATTCCAAGTTATATGGTTCTCCTGGATACAGATAGCACTAGACAACTGAAAGGTTCTATGGCTGAATTTTGCAATGGAGCGAACGAAATTTGGCTCGAAAAAGGTTTTCGCGACGTAAACATGACAAGATTTTGTTCAGCCTGAAATCTTGTTGACTTTATCAATAATTTGCGCTGCCTCACCTGAAAACATTCGCTGCCTCCAGATCTCCAGACGTCGTCGAGAATCAGAAAATTTCGTCGTTCTGCATGACTCATCGCATCCGTTTTTCGTAATGGAACAAGGCGTTTCTTGTGCTGTTGCGCCGCCCTGAACAGCCTCGTTTTCGTGATGGCCGGCAAAAATCCAATATCATCCGATCTGTTTCCAGAGTTAATTGCTCACACTGATTGCATATGCATTTGGAAGTCAGTTTTCATAAGGGCAAAAATGCTTATGCATTCCATTAGTGAATGGCTTCAGGGACAAATCACAAAGCGAAGTAGTAAAGTCACAAAAAAATGCATGCACAATTAATATGAAAGCCGTAGGGGTAAGTCACAACACGATACAAACAACGAAAACCACACAGTAGTTATGAAAAATGAAATAAAATAGCTGACCCACCCGCTGATCATGTTGCCGGTTACCCTGTAATTCTTGAATTTGAGTGCAGTATCAGTACCGGGTATGCCGAATTGTATTGAAGCGCGATGCTGCAAAACCGCTTGCGAAATGGCGATCGCCATTGCCGGCAGTCGAAGCACAAAAACGTCGTTTCGTCTGCCAACTACTTGTCGTGGTCAATTTTGCAGCAAACACGAAAGGGGAACTATGTACTCGTGCTCAGGGGGGAGGCGGTACCCCTAATGCTCGTAAGCGCCCGCCTCACCTTGCGCCTAGGGCTTTTTAGTCACCTGATATGCGGATATTTGCATTGGTCTTCATAAGGAATGCAGGCCTTCAATTAGCTCTCTCAAGCGGTCTTTTTTGATCCCTTACTTTCCGCTTCGCATGAAGTAAATCTGTAGAATGGAAGAAAACGCATAAGAATGGGCAAAAGAGAACAGGGCATGATATGAATGCCAAGAATTTAAATGGTATATCGTATGTACTTACTGTCCATTGGAAGCGAGTGCCGAATAGCTTATACTGGCACAGGCCATGGCGTAACAACGATTGGGACTAGCACTGTTGTGTGAGAAGTGTCGGGTGTGATTTCGCCAAGAAACCGTCTCCCACGGTGAGGAGAGCGAGCATTAATCGATGCTGAGCTCGAGCACCTCCTCAGGTGGAAACAGCCCCCGGCGATTAATCTGCTTAGATTAGTCGGCTGTGAAAGCTTTGATGTTAGCCACACCCCGTTCCGGAGTTTCATGTCGCGACATGCCTCACTGGCTTTTTTGGTTCAGCTGTCCGCACAAGCACAACAGCCAGTGTTTCCGTTTTGAAGGACCCGTCAAACTGACTATTTCTTCTGATTCTCTGAAGGCAGTTTGACGAGGCCTCGCTCCTCGCGACCGCATGAACTTTTTCGCGATGGGAGAAAAACCGTTTCTGTCAGAAAGTGTAAGGAGGCTATGCTTTTGTAAACCTCTTCTGCTAAGTTAATCAATGTCTAGCATAATTCCTGCAACTAAATGGCGCGTATCCCGTCACGAACAAACAACCATTAATCAATAGCAGTGAAAAGGAATTAATGACAAATGGTATGAGAACTTGGTGGGTGAAGTAATAAGCTGACATTGAGGTAAACTCACTTCCGAAGGTAATATTATTAAAAGGGTTCAGTGTCAGGTGGGAGCAGCACCAATTAGTATGGGACGTGCCAAGAGTACTGCACCTAGCTGCAGCTTGTACCAAGGAGGCGGTGAAAGTGGTCTTCAAGTGGTAGGCAGTGTGTAGACACAGTTCGAGCGAGAACGGATCGGAGAAGGCACGAGAGGGAAATGAGAGCGTCTTGACAAGAGGTGTGTATATGTGAAGAGCATGTACGTGTGGTGTTATCTGAACTAGTACATTACTTCTTAGTCGTCATTCGAATCCTTCTACAAAGCGTCCCTCAGCGGTATCCGTTCCGGGGAACTGGATTTTCATGCTCAGAAAAAGTATCATATTACACAGGTGTGATTATTGGATGCTAGGAAAGGAGGTAATGGCATTTATGAAGTGCACAGCTGCTTTGCCTGGTTTTGCTAAAAGTCAATTCCTATGTTGAGCACTGCACTGAGCGTATCACATACCGTCGGGTTCCATTTCGTGATATATCATTAGCAACCGCTGGCCGTCGCATACCTCTACCACACACTCTGTATGTGAGGTAGGGAATTGATTTTCTGGAAACACCTCGGTTCCACAGCAAACTTCTGATCGATCGCTGTCCATATTCAGAACCATTAGGACATTTAATTAGGTAGGTCGTGAGTCCAGCCCATGTTCGTAATGAGATTGGTGTTCTCCGAAATTAGAGTAACTGGTCATTAATCCTGAGAGATACAGAGCTTTTTTTGTGTGGGAGCGGTTTGATTCACAGATCGATTGGTTAACTAGAGTGATTTTTGCCCTTATATGAACCCTTTCTCAAATGACATTTGAACTTTCTCCCGACGTCTACTCGACTTTGGTAGGCCTTTGAATTCGCCGAAAGCAAAATACGGATTATTAATGCTATGAGGCCACTGCACTTTCTGCTATGGAATTGGCCCCAAACCGGATCGATATCATGCTTTTGATATGATCCGATCTCCATCGGATGGTAAAGGAACCACTTGAAAGCAGTATGCGTACCCTAACTATTTGCAGAAAATTTCTGCCTGATGGAAATGACGAAGCGGACAAACGCCATTTGATTAGCTAATTGAACTGTGATATTCCCCCCCCCCCCCCCCTATGATCTTTCGTAACCCAAATAGGAAGACTTTTCCAGGTTGGTCTTTTCCCCTATTTGGGTTTGGGACTGTCTGCAAACAGTCTAAAATCGCGTGGGAAGTAAGGAAGCCTCTTGAGTGAACAGTGGGCTCGTGGGCTCGACAAGAAAGAGATTAAGGTCTGTGGTGCCATGGTCTCGCCCCCGTTAATTTGTTCTTCAGTCAATAGGGTGACGGCTAATGGGCGTATCACCTGTGCGACGAAAAGAAAAATACACGACCACTTGAAGTGCAAAAATACAGCACTTCAAGTGGTTCGACGGATGTTACAGTTGGTTAAGCGTGAATATCGGCAAATACACTTCTGGTCTCAGCTGACATCGATCTCGTCCTAATCAGTGGCACAACGAACGGAAAACGGCCAAAGAGATGTCCAAGCTAACACACAACCAAGTGAAAAGCGAAAGAATTAGGGCGTATAGAAAGCTGAAAGAGACATGGTTGAGTTGATAATAGGGTTAGAGGGTTGGAAGTAATGATGGATGGCCGAAGGAGGTGACTGGCGGACGGCAAGACAAACTAATCGCCGATTCACGTCACCTATACCATGCCCCATAGTCTCAACGGAATTTCATCTGACTCGTAAGTCGTGCAGCAAACAAATCGCGTGACTGCAAGTCAGGTAGAACAGCATATAACTTTCAGCTATCAGCTTACGCTCAGGTTTTTTTTCGGATGTCCTCGGCATTCCTTTCGGAAAACCTGAGGCATAATAGAAAAACTGATACACTATGAGAAGCGTCCAGCTCAAGCGTGGTGGGAAATGCACGATAGTTGAAGAAGAGCTGACTTTTGGCTGAAATTCTACTTATGTCGTTGATGAACAAAGCAAAGGAAGAGGTTAGGTAGTACGGAGAACTTTTTTATAGACATGCCCTATAGCTGGACCTTGGATGGAAAGTTCTTTGGAGCATTCGAACTTTGGTCCTCTTTTGCCTAATTAGAGCCAACTTTGTCTGGAAAGCTAAAAGTACCAACCTGTGCATTGACTGGCCCACGCAACTCATTGCGAAAGGTAGACGTGTATCCAAAAGCAGGGCAAGGTCTAAGAATTCAAAGGGAGGTCCAATGCGTCGACACATCACCAGGACTGATCACCACAAAGATAATTTGGATTTTTCAAACCATTAGCACCAGATGTCTGCATTAAACTTCAGTCAGTGGTAACGCCTTTGATCAGTTCTAGATAGCCACGAGCTGCCAACTGGCTCGAGGATCTTTTTAAGCATGCTGATATGGGCTGGCAATCGAAGAACTGGAACGAATTGACAGAATGTGCTGAATTTTTGATCCTTCATGGGCATCAAGGGCTAGTTCCCTAGTGATAGCTACATTTTCATGTTTTTGGATGCTTTTTCACAAAAACTCTCTCGCGGAAACCATTAGACTTCGGTTCCCAACTACCCCCAATCATACTGTTCCCAACACATGTTCAACTCATTGGATACTGGACATTTTGAGCAGTAGTTGGATAATTAAAGAAAACCTGGTGCCCGTGAAGTTACTCATCAACTAGCACCCCCTCGAACATTGCCTAAAGGCTTCTTATTAATCGCGCTGTCGGACAAAATACATTTGTTTACAATGGCGGTATGCTCTTGTTGCATTTGAGCAGTCTTCAGTTCCCGACTTGTTGACATCAATTTATGTGCATTGACTGAATAAACGGAATAAATTAGTTACAAAAGCGCGAGGATATGACAAGGGCAGATGGCTTTGATTTGTGCTGTAACAATCGCGAAGCAGAATTATTTTTTTCTTGGGTTAGATGGTGTTTGCATTCTGAAACTTCCTCCGAAGACTCAATCTGGAGAACGATCATTAGCCGCATGAGAGTTTCAAACAACTGTTCCCAATCAACTGTCAAGTTTTGGGAAGAGCTGTTGCGTAGCTCGCAGCGCGTTTCCTTGAATGAGAACTAGACGACCCTGACTAGACGTCCAGTCCATTTCTTCTGGATAGGGTCAAGCAGGACAGAAGAAAATTGCTCCAAAGCTTGGCTTATTCTTCAAAACCCCAAAACTAGGGTTGGGGGTGGGGAGGGGTGATTGAAGCGGGGGGAGAGTGGAGTAAGACAAAGTTCTGACTCTTTTCTTGGTCGGAAATCCTACCGACACGAGGACCACTCGTTATACGCTTGCCCCTCTTCATTGCCTTATTCAAATGTATGTCAAGCGAAATAATTCCAAAAATGAAGTTGAGTGGCGACAGTCAATGTTCGCAACCTCATCGACCCTTTCCTTTTTTTTTTTACTTTCATTGATTCGTATAATGGGTGCGAGGTTTGATTGGTGTAATTGATGCAAAATGCTGTAGAGATATTATTGGCGGAGCAAAAGTGAAGAAAAACCCTAAAAACTTTTAAAGCCCGGCTTTTGGGATGGGCGGCAGAGCATTTAGCAGACTGTTGTTCCAATTAGTGCCTCAGAGGTATGGTGGAGATTTCGTTGAAGAGCGAAAATATCTGCTAGTTGAAAACTCCCTTACTAGTTTGGAGCGTTCTTATTTACGGGACAGGCGGGAAAATGTAACGCAACTGCAGGGAGCGCATTCGGAGCAGTGTACGACTTATGTTCGAGAAAGACGTCAAAAGTGCCTGACAAGTTTTTTCTACTGCGGAGTGATGAAATGAGTGATAGATAGACGACAAACAGGTTGGGTTAGCTCTTTTCCGGAATTTCTATGTTTAAATATGGCTGTCTGACTGAGACATTGTTTATAGAATTTCTTAAACAGCCACGACCGGAACAGCAATTGACTATTTCCCGAATCCTTCTCACGGCATATTCTACCTTATAGCTCATGCTGCTGGAAAAAGTAACTCGAGACGTAAACATACAATCCGTTAGAAATTTGTAGAAGTGGCATTGATGACAAATATGGATAAATAAGTAGGGCGCTGGGCAGTTACTTTCAGTATGTGCCAAAAATTCTACTGTTATCATGATTGGTATGAACCGGAATGTGGAGTTGGCCTAATCGTAAGATATGCGAGATCGCCGGAAGCAGTTATCCCAACATCCTAAAGAAATTAGTTCTGAAGACCTCGAGGGATTACCTGGCCATAATCAGAGCCAGAAAAGGGTTCTCTGTGGACTGGGCTAGCTAGACGCTGGGTGGTCGCTCCTGCTCCTTCAAGAGGTAGATACCATTCAAAGACATCAAAGGGTAAGGGGGGCAGTGAAGGCCCCAATAAAGAAAACTCCAACTAGCAAAAGTAGAAAACCTTCACGGACCGAACGCAACAGTGCTCAGTAACTTATAGATGAGTTGGATCTGTGATAGATAATTCGACTCTAGGTCAGCTACCAGCTAGCAATTATTTATTTCATTTAGGGATGTGGTGGATTTGAGAAACTGCTCATGCTTAAACGCTGGCTTTTCGAAAAATATATCAGTAACAGAAACTCAGTCGAAGAATGAGAGTTTAACTTCTGACCTGTGATGGGAAACCGCCGCCTGTCGAAGGGCCATGTCGCAAATATGAAAAGTTGGAGCACCTGGCGCAACATCTCACTGACAGGCAGCAACCCGGCTCATCCTAACTCCCATATGACAGCCGGAGTTCTCACTTTCAGTTCACTCCTCTCCTATCAACTGAGTGGACAATGTAGTCGGCTGTTTCAGAGACAAAAAATGCAAATGCGAAGGATGGAATCCTTTCCCATCGAGAGAAACAGGAAGGGTAACTCCATAAAACTCACCCATCGGCAAGATCGCTCAGCGAATTCAACCTATCAGGATTCCTGTATGCTGACGATCGAGAAGCACGAATCATATCGACCGTCGAGTGTAGTCAGAAGCAGATCCAAGTTTCCGTGGAAGACGCCTTCAGTTTGTCAAGGGTTTTGACGTTATCCCAGCTTTCAGCATGCAGCAGAGAGGACACGCACCAGAACGGTTGCTTCGTGCTGAATGAAAGCGATGTCAAGACTTTAGCGTCCGCCTCAGTCTTCTGCTCGATTGCCATGGGAGACTGGTTTTCATGCCCCTTCCTTCCGCTAAAGACTGCAGCTGCAATAATCCTTTATCGTTTGGCTGCTCCGCTAATTTGTCCCTCCATAGTATATTAGCTCTACATTTCTTTACTACTGTAAGAGCAGTTTCCGCTGTCTGAAGGCAATTGAGTGCCGGCTTTGACGTCGTTTTTGTACTACACTAATTGGAGAGGCTTTGTCATCTCACATACCCGAAACCACGTATTGAGTTGTGAGCTCAGAAGGTAGCGAAAGGGTCTTATAATCTTTATTTCATTTAGTACTATCAAAGCTGAGTGGTAACTTTCTTTCCTAAACTAAATGAAATATGTTAATGTGCCCTGGATTAATTGTCTTTCTTTTGCGACCAATAATTTCGTCGAAAAACAGTTCTGGTAAACAATTTCAAACGAAACGAGTTAATCATGTGAACCGACGCGAACACCCGCAACTTCACCTTATCCCGAAGAGATTTTCAAGAAATTCTGGTCGCTATCAGAGAATATCTTCCAGGTCACAACTGCAAGAGGTCCAAATCTGTTCTCTGACAGGATTCGATGCCAAGATCTTTGAGTTCCGAAAAATCCTACGAAAAATGTGAAAAAGTGGCACAAAGTCGTAGAGAAGCTACAATCAAGATGAATTGTCTGAGATTGGAAGCAGATGATGTCGTTGCGAGTCGGAGCAAGTCGTGGGGATGAGGATACGCCCAGAGGAAAGTCGTATGTGGACGATTTGAGTATCTCGCGAACGCAAAATCTATATAGAAGGGAAAAGTAGTTCAACGTATTTGCCGAGCTGTGCAAGAATAACTCTGGGACTGCGTTTCAGGAGTTCAGGAAAGGAGGCTGGTCAAAACAACCCTAGAGCCTTCTTGTACAATCAAAATGAAGGGGTCTGATAAAATTAAAATAGTTCCCACTGATATTCAGGTTTGTTGCTCACCTTGTGCCATGCATAGAAAACTGGGTAGGTTATTCTGAGCAGTGGCTGTCGATTAAAGGAGTGGTAGTTGGGCGGAGAAGGAGGTGGTCTTGGTAAAAGGTGGCGGTGTTAGGTTGCTCTTGGACGGCATTAGGTCTCGACTACTTCACAATTACGTAAGTGATCGAAACGAGCCCATAAATGTGGACGGGGCGCAAGTGCTGAAAGAGCCAATTTTCCATAGCTCGATGTGTATTGAAGTGGAACCATAACGGAGTTCCTTTGGGCAAAGTTCTCTCCTCGGGTTTTTGACCTCCTCTTCTTGGTAAAGCATTTATGGGGCTATTGGAGAGTCTGAAAGAGCCGAAATCTCGATGGAGTTCGTACAGAAAAAAAGCAGTCGTGGGCCTAATGGGGGTGAATGGAAGCGCAAAACTTTTTGAGGAGCACCCTCTTCTCCCTACCCCACTTATAGACAACGAAGAGGCTTATTCGGAAAGAAACGGACTGTAGATCAAAGTGCGGATGTTTTTTGATTGTTCCAACTACTCTACAAGTATTTCAAATGAGTACGGAAAAGAAGTACCGAAGAGAAACAAATCAGCCGAACAATGAAGCAAATTGGAAGGCAATTCAGATTGTTAAACCAATTGCAGTCGATGGAGAATGAAGAACTGCTTACTTGCATGGAGTTCAACTCTGTCGACTTTCATTCTGTTACGCCCGCTGACCAGACAGGTGCAACGGCCAGAATCCTTTTTTTGAAACTCTGCTTAAGGTCCTCTATTACAATCCTGGATAATCCCTACAGTGTCTTATAGTTCATGCCCGGCACAATACAAAGTGCAGTCTCCAGCATTGTTTTCAGCCAGCAGATTCGAACTCATTCAGCTGACGTCGCTTGGTGAAAAACACCTGTGAAACGCACACCGGAAGGCCATGGCGCAGGGTGTCGCTACTAACAATAGAAAATCGCCGTCGTTTACTGAAACAATAGGCAGAAATCCGTAACCAAGAAGTCAAGCCAAGTAGAGTGGTACGAATTCCCAATGTTCCCTAGCACATTTGGTGCTCACGGGCCGTAGTTGTACGTTCAGCCTACTGCCACCTACGAACTAGCTTTCTCAGTATGTTGTACATCGAGAAATTGTGCCGCTTCAATTCACACAATGGCACTCGCGCGAGGCAGTACTTGCTACTCGATTTGGTGGGCATTTCTTACTTTGTTGGTTTGAGGATTCGATCAAGGCCTATGTAGGTTCCTGTCGCACAATAGCTAATTGCACTAAATGGCATACTGGGCAGATAGCTTCCCTCGTTCCCTACCGTGGGCCACAAACTGTATTACCAAATGCTGTGAAGCCCAAACGAAAAGAAATGTTCTGACAGGCTCTGGTGCTAAACAAAGGGGAAATAAAGCGTACCGTTTCTCAACTGACGTACAGAAACGCTTTCAGAGATGCTGCCTTCCCAATGATCTAAGTTGTTCCTCAGTTGGGGTCAAGTTGAGAGGTGAGATCGGAGGCAAAATCTATCAAAACAGGTCTCGCGTTACAGATCGGTACGAAAGTCGATGCTAACAGAGAAGACCCTTGAAAATTGTTGTCCCTCTTTCATTTCCGACAGATATGCCCTGCTTCATTGTTCATCGTACTATGTATATCGGAAGCAGAAATGTGCCTCGTTGAGGCGAACATTCATTCCACTTGATTTTATTGCTGAACACAAAAAAGCGCGTCGACATTTGTACTTTCAATCCCCTTCTCTCTCAAATGGGAAAAGTGCTAGGACCATGCCCTATGACAACATGCATAGCACATGGGACAGTTGTCTCAATGAACTTTTTTGATTGTGATGGAGGCTTTCACTGCAGCTTTTCACAAGTCCCATACAGCGGACAGCAATGTGTTATCCTACAGTCATTGTTTCACGGATGAGATTTTACTCAAGTATCACTTCCAAGAACTCAATCATCGCTCGGGGTAGTCACGACCGACTCTCTTCTGATCCGTGCATGATTATAGTCATGTTCAGTTCTTTATCTGGTTATGCTTCTAAGATTGATGGAAACTTAAAGTTTTCGGCTTGAGCAATCCCGCTTCTGAGTTGCTCCCTCACTCCGCTTCTATTTAGAATGCGTTTATGCCTCAAAAATGTCTTGAGATGACCAGACGATGTAGAAGTCGGTACCTTTATCCTCCACCACGAATCCAATACCAATTGACCGACCGTGGAAGGAAAGAACGCTTGGTTGGCCGTGACGAGTATCGGTCCAGGATTCGATCCCAGGACCATGCATGCATGATAGTGCGCCACTTGTCACTTCACCACCTCCGAGATTGACAGCGCCGACAAAAGTTCGAGTGTCAGTCAGAAAATACCAATGTCTCTCTCATCACTGTCGACCGAATCGCTCCTATTTGTTGCTCGACATAGTTAGATATAACTTTAATTATGGAACCATTATATCACTGAAATACTGCGGCAATTTCAAGCGAAATCAGGCGAGATCAGAGAATGGATACTACATCTTGGCATTAAGGTCTAAGTAAGTCAAGATCAGATAGCGCTTCTGTTACCTCTGACTAGCTACCTATTTTTGAGTAACAAAATAGTAATAAAAAAAATCCGATTCAGAAACGTAGTAGCCCTTAGAATATTTCGATTCGGCCGCCTACAAGACGCGGGGGCCAGCTTATGTGCGTTTTCTGATTTCGGACGTTTCTGGTACCGAGTAACCGACCCAGGAGGGTTAGAAGGCTAGATGGCTCTGTTGAACTACGCGAGTACTGCTCTGTGATTCGAACGCTGGGTCATTCTCCTGTTATAGTGCGCCACCTGCCACCACTGCCAAAACTTTTCAGTATGAAATATAATAGCGCTCCGAAATATTGTTCACGCCATCATATTGTTTATAGAACCTTTCAAACAACATCAGTGTTTTTCCTGACTGTGAGCTGTTGTGATTTTTTCAACCCTCCTTGCTCCACAGATGCATGGCCGTTTGCTCTTCCAGTCATCCTCTCAGAATAAGGCGGTTCAGCGAACTCCAATTGACTCTATGGTCCGGCATTCATTATACAATCGTTAGAGAATACCTCCCGAGTTTCCCTGATCTGTTGTTACGGCAACTGCTCCACGGGTGACTCTCGCGAGGGCCGATATTACCGAGCATCGCGAGTTCAGAGTACCGTTGACTAAGGCTGATTTCAAGGCTTTACTTAGTGTTATTTCACGTCCTGGTTCGAGGCAATCAACGTTCACACGAGCATAATCGGTCTGTTCCACGGAACTCAGCCGATTCACTATCGTTTTTTTTTTTGCTGTAATTCATAACAGACTCGAGGAAGCAATCTTTGCTAAACAATTGTCTTTGTAACTAACAAGGAAAAGGGCACTCAGGCGATGGGGAATCCGATATGGGACCGTGAATTTCATGAGAGTTGACCAGTCCTGTTTTAGGGTCAAACCACCCAGTTCCCTTCCATTCTGAATATTAGTGGTGTTTGGATGCGTACATGACCCACGCACATGTGGTAGGCGGCTGATGAACACGTGAATGTTTTTATCCTCCCTGACCAGTCTGGTAGTAATCAACCAATCACGGAGAATGGGAGGTTTACTACTGGACTCAGGCAATATCGATCGTAGAATCAGATCAACTTTTTTTCCCAGACCTAGAGAATGGCGTTATTTTGGAGGCTGAAAAGACGAAGCCCAAGCCCACACCGTCTGCTCTTCATGAGAAGGCGCTCCCCCAATAGACTTGAAGTGAGGCACGTAAAACAGCTCGGAAAATGCAGTTATTGCTCAATAACACCTAGCCTGGAATCTTTTATGCCTTTCAAAACTTTTGAGTGAGCCATTTCTTTCAATGACCAGTCGGCTTCCGCTGACGATGTATCGGACTCTCATATCATGTATTTTCGAATGTATTTCGAGTGTATGAGCATGCTCTCGCTCCTACAGGGGACAGTAAAGTTGTCTCATTAGAAAGGGGAATAAATATACAGACTCTGGAGTGATTCCGATTACTAAAAATGGGAAGAAGTAAATGAATTAGAATAATGAAGAAGTGAAGAGAATGAATGAAGAGTGAACTTTCATGTATGAGCAGATACTAGAGGAGCTCTCATTCGCATAGAATTACCAAAAAACTTTGCCAGTTCAGTAATCTGGAAAATCCGGTCATAGATGGGAAATATCTCTCTCAAGCCAGCTTTTAAACTCCTTCCCCACTCAAAATCATCTTGGAAAAGAAGCATCGTTTAAGTTATCGGATCTAGTCGCTCGATAAAAGTACCATGGTCCTCAAAGACGCTGTTAGTCCTTCGAAGGTTAAACACTTGTCGGAAAAACCGTCAATATCAAAAAGGAATTCCATTTCAAAGTAACTATCAGAAGTGAAACCAAAGCGGCAGGAACCGGAATGCTTATCCAGTACTTCTTACCTCCTTAGTAATATAACAAGAGTAGGGACGGACCTCAGTTTCCCGAAAGGATATTCCATATCAAGGGTAACTCGTCTTATTTATTAAAGATTGTCGAATTATGTGGAAACGGCTGTGCTTCTATTACCGTCCCTTAGATAGTAACGAGTGCCTGCCATGTGTGATCCGCATCCAGTATAATTAATGAGTCAATGAAGATTGGCGTAAAAGCCATCGAAAACTTATTTTGATATCTAGCTGTTGACTATTACTGACAAAGGCGCTCAGGATGAAGAAACAAAAGGCTGCATTATTGACTCCGGTTGGTACGATGAATATGCAACAGTTTGAGACTACTTCGTGCCCAATATATTTCATTTGTAGTGCGCTTCTGAGTGACGTCCTAAAGGGGAAAAGCAAGCCTTCCCTCTGCCTAATGAATAGCGCTAAAATTTCAACTAGACGAACTGCTGAACCCACTTACCGGGCTAAAAGTAGCGGAAACCATGGTAAAAGTAAAAAAACAGCAAACAATGGAAATATGGGAGCACTGGGGAGCGATTTTTGACATTCCCTGTTTTTCTGTCAACTTCTCTATGGTTACATTGATGGATTGAGTAGGCAAGGTTTTGTTAGTTGTTCTACTGGCAGTAATAGATGGCCCTAGAGGACCACAATGACGCTCTCCGATGAAAGGATACGCAAACACTAAGAAGTCTTCTGAGCGATAGCCTAGAGCGGCAAACGACAGACGGATAAGATGACAGAGTGCGTGTTCCATTCTGACACGGATGTGTTGGAATATGCCCGTGTATGGTCGATTGGAATGCGTTTTCCGCTTCTCGCTCATCCCTATTTCCGGAGTTTTTGTCCCATCTGCTACTTGAACCTACTTTTGCAAGCAACGATGATTTAGATAGCCCACACAGTCACATAAGGCGTGGGGTGAGGTACGCAAATTGGGATATTGTACGATGGGGAATTGCCATCTACCATATACCCCTCAACGGAATGCCGCCATCCCCGTAGCCGTTCGGATTCGTCGACGCCCATTCCGGAAGAGCGTTTTGTTCGGGTAAATTCGATTTTGTAACCTCTCAACTACGCCCGTATAGGAGGCGCCGCACTTGCATTTCCTCAGCGTAACCCACTTTCATCTCCGATTTTCCTGCAGTCGCCATCAAATGACAGAAGTTGACGTCGAAATATGGGAATGTAGGTGTGCAGAAAATTGTTACCTCGAATAATGGGCTTTATTACACCATTCATGGAAATTACTCTCGTAAATCATTTAGCATTTCGAAGAGTGATTTCCTGAGATTTCAAAAAGGTGCTACTATTCATATGATAGAAATTGAAGTAGACCGTGCGTTTAACGATAGGTGATTATCGGTAGAAAAATTCATCCCTTGATCTGGTCCCTTTGAACCCTCGGAAGCAAGAAAGTTCGCTAAAACGTTCCTCGTCCCATGCTGTAAATCCATGTTTCCGTGATTTATTTTTTGGGAAGAGGCAGATGCAGGGAGCATTAATCTCCTGGGCGCGTTCACAACATTCCCAAACCTTTTTTTCATTATTTGCAGAACTTTACAGATATTCAGACATGCATCACTAATGCTGAGCGAGTAGCGCTTTTTGCTGAATTCATTTGGCGGATCCAAAACGGCAAACTCTACTTCTTATCTTCCAATCGTACTGACATCGAATGAAGGCTTCCGAAGAAGTGCCCGGAATGACTGCGTTTTTGGCGCTATTCGTTAGTCTGATTGACCCTCAGCAAGAAGCGCTAAGAGGCCGAGGAGAACTGGTCGACATGGTGAACTCTGATTGTTTATATTAGTCCCGGCACTCGTCGTTTTTCTCAGAGCTTTTCTCAGCGAGGAGCACACCTTTACCAAGGCGTATGGATACGATATATGGTGGATACATTTGGGATTTCATCAAAATGCGGTCTGAACTGCTCTAGTTCGATGCTGGGTGTTTTCGTTATTAGTCAACTGTTGCACGAATCATATATCAATCGATCAAAATAGCGTTAAACCTAAACAAGATTCGATTATAGCAGATCGCTTGCTTTCAACTACCGGATGAACGTTGACAGGAAATGTGGAAATGGAAATAAATCGCGTAAAAAACTCACATCGTCGGCATGGTGGCTGGTGAATTAATGTGGTTCAGAGAAATACAGAAAAGGGGTAATTCAATTTAGCACCTGTCGCCAAGCGGAACTCTCGAGGAGTCTGTCTGTTGAGCAATTAAAATCACGAGAGTATGAAAAGCCGCGGTGGCGTGGTGCCAAGTCTTCGCCCCACGCCCCGCCCCATCCCCCGTCGGCGGAACTCATCGCTCATTGAATTGAAGTGCTAATTTCAAATACTAACTCTACGGTGGAGTATTCTTTGATCGTGCTTCCTTTGACCGGCCTCTGGACACTGTTCACCCGTTGTTTCCTTTTCTTTCCCACTAAGCGATTAGGATGACAGGATCCTGGACGATTGACTTCCCTTTTATTGGCTAGATATCAGTAGAAAGAAATTTTCCAATTATTACTAAGTACCCTTAAGCCTAACAACTTCAGTCTAGCCCTAGGACGTTGAAAAGTCTGAGCGATAATCGATAATGAGTGGTCTTCCTCTCAGAGTTACTTCCACCAACTGACTTTCCTGACCATACCTTCAGAACTGGCTACATCTGAGTCGCTACCAATGAGACCTTCACTACTTTGAAACTTTGAGCTTCTCCTGATAAATGTCATCCACAGCTTTTGATGTTGTAAGCGTTCTGATGAGCCCTGTCAAATTGTGGAAAATCGTTTATTTCTGAGGATCAACCTCTAAAAGGCTTCTTTCAGGACGACCTGCACCAACAGTGGAATGGCTAGACAACAATGGGCAATCGATCAGTAATTCTGAGCGATTCATAGTGAGATAAAAAACAATCGCCTTTCTAGTCCCAAGAGTTTCTTTCCAAGAGGCTTTCATTGTTGTAGGTGGATAATGTTGGTCTGAGTACAGTCTTGACCATCCGACGACTACTGCTAACAGACCGTGGAGAATTCAAGTTGAGAGTTTGGAATCGATGCGGCGAAGATACGTTCCCGATAAGTATTCAGGTGAGAAGAGTTGTGAATGCTTTAATTGAGGCTTTTTAGGCTTCTTTATCATATTTAGCTTTTTGATCTCTGGCGTGGCCAAAGTCATCTATAGGGCCATGAAGCACTCCTCTATTTCATATCGTCCTAAAGACAACATAGTGCCCTTTCTGAGCGACTTGTGAAGAGAGCTGGCAAGATGAAGGGCTAATTGCATTATATTACGTCTTGCATTTGCAGAGGAAGTTTCTCCGAAAAAGGGAAGTGCTCCCTCTAATGCAGTGGCTCGAACTTTAGCCTGACGCTGTGTGACAGCACCCTTGTAGCTTCGCCACTAATTCCATGTCATAGCTGTTTTACCAGGAAGGGTATTGCTACTCTATATTGCTTTTGATACAGTGACTCCCTGAGAAGGGAGACCATCTCCTCAATCGTTTCGTGAGTTGCAATCCTCACCTGACTTGTAGCAGCTGGCAACAAGAGTAAAAATCAAATCAGAATCTCTCACGAGTTCATTGTTGGAATGATCGGAATGCCGTGAACTTCAAATTCAAAAATTATATATCTGTCATTGCAAGGCATTTAAATTATCAACCAGGCTATATCCTGTTCTTACAGTTTGAAGCATCAATGCCAAACAAATTTTTCGCGATTTTGTTCCTCTCACTAGTGCATATAGACGACCAACGCCTAAGCGCTGACTTTATCCTCACACCAGGGGTTCGGATTGACCGATATTCGCAATTGGTAGTGACATGTTATAGATATATGGTATAATAGTACATGAGGCTGACTTAACAACGCTTAACCTGTGTCCCGTGCGGATCCATCAACCAACTTGCCCAACCACCAGACCAGCTTGGGAACGGCCAACTGGATCGGTCAGGATCCGCGGTTCCGCTGCCCTTCGGCTTAGAGGCCCAGTTCACATTAAAAATGGTTTCCAAGATTAGGATTCCTAGATGAACCTGTGACGAGGATAGCCCAAGGGACGGTGCCGGAACGAAAGACAGTCAGGATAGGGCATAATGAAAGCCCCCAAAACTAGCTCAACCGACAAGGCGGACGAGTTAAGTAAGCATTGTGAAAGCTTCAGAGGTGGCACCATTCGCACCGGGACCCACACTTTGCACCACGCAGGCAGCGTGTTACAGCCAGCTCTATGCAATGGCGTCCATTGAAAATACTCGTCCAAATACTCTTTCCATGCAGCTTTTTTCGTTATATCCTCGTCGCGTTTTCTTAGTCACTTTAGCACTATTCTGTACTATCACTTCTACTACTCGACTAGAACAAGGTAATTCGAAGTAATCGTGATCTGGGCCTCTGATAGGGCCGGATTTATTGAAAATAGGTAAAAGATCGCTGATTCGCTGTGGGTCAGTGTGTATTGTCGGTATTACCACCTGCGCATGATGTGTAAGGAGCGGAGCATCTCTTAAGAGTATAAACGTAATGAATTGTTTCAAAGTGAGAGGGAATTATTAGTGAGTTAGTAAATGGGAACAATGTGAACTAGTGACGATAGAAGGTATCCTAATGTCAATAGCTTCTCAGTAGTATTGAAAATCTTTCACTTTTGTTATACGCCTATTTGGTCAGAGTTCCTTCCGGGTCTAGGTCTAGGCCTATCCAGCTGCATCACACCCGACCTCCTTAGTGCCCTATACAAAGTGACAGCCAAGCTTGAGCTTAACCAGGATTCTGAATGGTCAGGAATGTCGAACCTGAACTTGAAGATCCAATGACCTTCCAAAGTACGACCATACCCGGAATCAAACTTGGTGCTCTTGTTAGAAATTGGGAGGCCGAAGTCTTGGAGACCTTATAAAATCTTGTCAGATGCATAGCCAACCGAATCTTGCCATAGCCGTCCAAAGAGTTACCTGCTGTCCTGCATGTGACAGGCCATTTGATCCTTTTTTTTCAGGCCAACACCTTCAGGGAACTAGATGTCTGCTTGTTGTTATGAGAGGCTTCGATTCCGAATAATTTGTTTTTCTCGCTAATCTCCTAATACTCATGTCGTATTCTTCCCAAAACCACAAAAACCTGCTTTTGTGCAAATACTCTTTGTGATTACTAGCGTGCTTACCTTGGCACAATTTCTAAGAGGAAAAGAGCCAAATTTTATCTGATGCATGGAAACTCACGTGCCAGCAGCATTTGAGCCCTGAAATGGATTTGGTAAAAGCGAGAAGTTTTATTGGGTTGAGAGGAAGCAAGATAGGGAAGGAGCGGAGTCGCATAATTTACTCTAATCAAACAGAAATCGTTTACCGTCGGGATTACCATCGTGATGGTGGCCAGCGTTTTGTTTGCTGCGGTGGAGTACAGCGAAGCAGAAGGATTCAGAGCGAAGCGTTTCTGCCAGATAGGAATTCCTATGTGTAGGTGAGAGCAACAAGCCTTATCCCCAGGGACTCTGACCACTCGACTGCGAAGTTGTTTCTCCGTATCGTTGCAAGTGACAATTTCTTCGCACACCATCAACAAATCCATTTACAAAGTTCTACTACTCACTGAGAAAAACAGCTTCGTTGCATACTAAAATTTGTTGCCAATAATTTTATATTCACGGCTCTGCTTGGAGCTTTTTCTTACAACTCTTTTTTTGTGTTTCTGACATGCGAAAGAAGGACCTCGGAGTGGCTCGGGAAGGGCAGTGAAAAGCTTAAAGTTCGCTCAAAACGACTGCTGCCGCCAAGAATGAGGCTCAGAGCTAAGAGCGAAGGGGTAGTCTTTTTGACTTTCTGTGCTTCTTTTTTTCTTTACCATATGCGACATGAATGCTACGCAACCCGACTGTTTGATTCTTCATCAAGTCGTCGTTGGTTGAGCTTTGAAAGTGATACGGTGCTGCGACATGGGGCAGAATAAAACTCCCATTTAATCGTGAAGGGGCGGCATTTCGAAGAGACTTTGGGTTTGGCGTATGAATCATGCAGCCCCATCGCGTTAGCTGTAGTAAAACAGGAACGCGGCGACTTTGGATAGTCCTTACAGGTCTCTCCAGGCTCTGACGTTTTACGAACTGTCGATGACCATCCTCTGAACCACTAACGTGCAAAGAGTCTGGGAATTTGAACGCTCTCAAGACAAAAAAAGAGGGAAGCACAAGTTCACAGAAAAAAGGATGGTGTAATGTGGAGATTCTCGAACTTCAATATGCAAGCCTTTGAGAATTCTATTTCAAAGTCTGTAGAAAATGAGAGGGATGTTTGTGAGGGTAACGTAAGGAAGCTGACCGTAACAAGTACATCGTCAAGTCAGTGAAATTAAGCTTAATGTTAGACTAATTTCAGCGCATTGGCTATGCCTTAAAGCCTTCGATTTCGACCTTGTAGTGGGATTTCGACACAGGCCTGGTCTGAAGTAATGCTTAGAGCGTACTGGGCATTTAGTCGTGCCTTCGCCGCGTTCGCAACGTGCCTTAATGACATTGTCGGTGTCTGTTTCATCTATCTGGAATTGTAATCATTATTTCTAGATGTCCGTAGTTGCTCATGTTATGCAGGGTGGGCCAAAATTATGATTACAGCGCGCGCTGACGCTCATAACGAATTTTTTCTGAGGTCATAGCAATTCGTTCGCTTTCTTCTATTTCACAAGGTAGATTACATTATTACCTTCCCGATGATTTAAACTTTTGGTAGATTTTGAAAATAATGTAAGCGTAATTACCCCGTGAATAAATCGTCACTTCGCATTTACAAGCACTTTTGGCACGGTGCATCTACAGACGACTCAGCGTAGCAAGGCAGGGCGTACATTCGATTATAAGACGCTTTCGAGAGTTAGGAACAATTGCAGATAGGAGTGGTAATCCTAAGAGGCCTGCGATTATATTTAGTGGGAGTTTTAATGAAGCAGGGCAAAGGTCTGCGTAACAGGGAAGTTCATTCTGAGCCCAAAATGACTAAATGAATGAATATCTCATGAAGTTTTCTGCGCGAAATCGTGACGAATCATCTGCACGACGAGGCCTTTATACGATCAGAAAGTGATTTCCCCAGTGAGCAGACTAAAAAGAAGAGAAATGTTGGCTCACCAAAGCTGCCCCACCGCATACAAAAAATTGTCGTACGGGATTCCTGTACACCGGCGGAAAGATATCCGCAATGAAAAAGGTGTCCAATAAGCAGGGCTGCAAGATTTGTACAAAGCTGAAAAAAATGGAAGTAGTGCAGCGCTAGGCTTGCTTACTTTCTGCAATATCCTTTGCGAGCGACACCGCCGAGGCGGAAGCACCGATTATTTTTGTGAAACTAGGAGTGAAAGTTGATTTGGAGACCTGTTCGATTTCTTCGTGCGCAATAGAACACTTTGGCGATTCAAACCGGACATATTGTCAAGATGATGCTCCTGACTGCAGATCAGAAATTGTCTAGAAATTCCGTAAAAGGGGTTCCCTGACTTCATAACTTTCGATCAGTAACCACTCTGGAGCCCTGACCTAAATCCCTGGATGTCTCAGTATGGTCAGCCTTTGAGATGAGAGCATCCGTTAGCCCAAACAAGAAGTGGAATAATCTCGAAAATGCCTTGCAAAAAGCTGGGATCAACTCGATGACCTTAGCTGCGTGCCACCGCTAATGTTGTCCATCATCGTCTCTGGGGTTGGGTGAAAGCAGAAAGCAACAGATCTCAGTCTCAATGTACTATTTTGATAAGAAATTAGTGATAGACACTTTTATGAAATTGGTTTGCTTTTTTGGTCTTCTATTCATTTTCGGGAATGTGATGTATGAGTAATCATAATTTTGGCCCACCCTGTAGTTCACGCAAGTCGGGCAACGTATAGTCACCCACGCCCATTGAGTTGGCAATTCGAGGCAACTAGCAAGGAAGTAAGTGCGACAAAAGATATACAATCGCAAACGCATCATAATCATCCCTTCGATCGTCACCGACTCTTCAAGCAGTCATCAATGCTACCGTTCTGAGGGCACACTATTACCGCTCGGGCATGCTATTCTTACAGTTGAAGGGGCCATCCATCCGTGACGGAGACGGAACATTCACCCAGAACTGGATGGACGCGGCAAATGTCGCGGCGAGATTCGTGGCGTTGGACGACTTTGGCACCTACCATTGGGGCGCAAACTTGAAGTAGAGTACATTAGTATGGCCAGATGATCTTAATAATAGACTTTACTTCAAATTTGAGCCCCAAAGAGAAGCGCTGAAGTCGTTTAAATCGCCACGAATTTCGCCGCGCGACTTGCCGCGTCCATCCAGTTCTCTGGGTGAATGTACCCATACCCATCCGTGACCTCTCAATTTGGATGTGACGTGATCGCAGAACGCATTGTCATATGCGTTTTTAGAGGTGTGGGTTCCTACACCTAAACTGCGTTTCGCGCTCGTTGCATCGGATTGGAGAAGATTTAAACTCTCAGTGGAGATTACGGTAATGGACGCGACATCGCTGCCGCTTACAGTGGGAACTCTTGTAGAATTGCCCTGGTGCTTTATATTGCCCTCCAGGCCCTGAAGGGCGACGGATATTAGCGCAATGTTTATGTAATCGTTACCACAGCTTTTGATCCCGCATACTTCTTCTCGGCAAAAACGCCTTGTTAAGTAGCACAGGAGAGATCGTTCTGTCAGCCTTTAGTGCGCCTACATTCACTCAGGAATATGCGGGAGGCTGATTTTTATGTCGACGCAGCTCTTTCGAAAAACTTGTCGCTTTTTCGGCCAGAGCCGTTAGTAATCATGGTACCCTCGATTTTGCTCGGGTCCATAGAGGCGCTCGTTTTTGACGCCCGAAGTTGCCTCAGTCAGTCGCATCAGGACCTATTATGTGTCATACCGGCTGAAGGTTAGGTACCGATCAGATCAGGAGCTGCAGTAATCAGTACATGCTTCATCGATTACGGTAGGATGCTAATTCATGCCTTTGATGGCTTACTAAGTGTCCACATTTTATCTAGTCATTAGTGTTCCTGACTCTTTTCAGAAAGTATTTATGAATAGTTCCCTTTAGCGTTGACTTTGATTCGGATCTAAATTTCGGCGGTAAAGCAGTGCGGTGAATCTATACCAAGTTAAACCTGGAATCGTAACCACCACTGAAATTTATAGTTGGGAGCCAACCCTCTTCTCCAACCTTGAGCGCAAGAGCGCTGAGAAGGACGGACGTATAGCTGAATTTGCTTATGCTTGGAAACGGTTTTCAGCCGAAGGGACGTACTTTTTATTCGGCCTCAACAGGGGAGAAGCATCGGGGTAGGTGAGACGATTTCCTCTTGCTCAATTGACTGACCCACCATTTGCTCCTCCCCTCCTGTGGCTTAGGTTGAAAAAACTGTTTTCTGGGTTAAGAAACGTTTCTAAGCCCCCGCCTGTGGGCCGCCAAGTCTGTTACTCCTGCTTCTCGATGCTGAAATAGGGCGGTCCTCCCCCTCCCAACTAATCGTTAAGACGACTCACAAAACTTACGCTATTTTTTTTATGTTTAATACAAATAACTGCAATGTTTCTAAATGGTATAGGGTTACATCTTCCTTAATTCTTGTAAATTCGCTTATGAATGCTGTACATCAATTGAACTCGTAAGCGTAAACACTTTCCAGATTACCGACCGTCCGGGACCTCCTGGAAGGCCTTCCGTGCAAGATCAGAACGTCGATTCCGTGCGATTGTTGTGGTCGGCTCCCACTCAGGATGGCGGCTCACCAGTCCGTTTCTATACTGTGGAAAAGTGCACTGTGAGCGAGAATCTCATGCTTTTCGGGGATTATAGTCATAGAGCTCATGAGGCGCTGTATATTGTATTTTTGTAATTCCTTGAGATAATTATGAGACAGCTGATCAACTTCTACTAATGCGTTCAGGAATCTGAAAGAGTGTGGACGAAGGCCGAAACTACGAAACAACCCTTTGTCACTCTGTTCAACCTGAAACATGAGGAAGCGTATCTGTTTCGTATCAGAGCTGACAACACACTGGGACAGTCGGAGCCATCAGAAGAATCAGACGTCATTTATGTGAAGGTATGTCTAATCTGGAGAAGTATTCATGAAGAAGAGGTCAACTTTGTTCCAGTGTTTCTGTTTATTCAAAGGAGTGTTCAGCTTTTTTCATGCAAAGCGCGCTGGGGCATGTTGTTACGCCAAAATAAGCCTAGCCTCCGGGGATGCCCATCTCACCAGGATTCGCTCGGAGAATTACTTACCGCTGAATTCAGTTGGCTGGTACATTTGGTGATTGCGCGGAGGTGCTTGAAGAAAGCTGGCTCATTCATGTTCTGGATTTTGTCCAACCTTCGAGAGGCTGAGCGCTCAGTGCGAGGGTTTAATGTGTGCAAGTCTTAAGATTATTGTGAATGAATCAAGGACCCATTTTATCCAAAAATGTAGTGGACAAAAAATCCGCAGACCTCTTTTGTTCCACTGGGGTGCACACACTTTTGGTCAATGAGTTGATTCTCGCAAATAATGAGAGCTCGAATCTTTTCAGACATAAAACACATTCAGGGTGTCTCCCGAGCCGTTGAGGAACCAATAAAGAAAGCTGGCCATGAAGAACCTGAAGCAATCAACTATGACAGGCTTGACACAAATGTCGACCTATCCAAGCATAAACCTATCGACGTAAATCGACTTCCAAACGATCTCCAGGCGAAGGTACGGAACGCTCCTATTTTTCCGCCCTGCTTTCAGCATTTGAGTTTTTAAGTATAAAATATATTTCGTAACTTAACTAAAAAACGTAACGTAACTGTATGTATTCCATCCTCTTGTCCATTTATTGACTTGAGATTTGGCCTGCGTTTACTTGGTGCTTATGCGTCCTACTTGGTGTATGATAGGGCGTCATTTTGGCGCAGAAATGAATAAATAAATAAATAACTTCATTCTAGTACATCATTTGTGAAGAACTTGGACAGGGCGCTTATGGCACTGTATACCGCGCTATAGAGAAGGCTACTGGAAAGACGTGGGCCGCGAAAATGGTGCAGGTAATACATAGTTCTCTGAGATAGGTTCTCAAGAATTTCAAAATGTAGCTAACCACGGATAGCTCGCCTCGTGTGCAGTTCGTTGGTTGCTCATGCAGGTACAAAGCGATTGTGGAAAGGTGGTGTCAGAGCATGACACATTACTTGGAAATTGTAACTGCAGAATGAGTCGCTCACGCTGCCATTGTTTGAGGCAAAAATCTATATTTTGCACTGAAACCTTATCCACGATACCTTTCCGCTGCTCTTCAGCCTTGAGATGCGCCCTCTTTGCACTTTAGGTCCGTCCTGGAGTCAAAAGAGAAGATGTTCTTCATGAAATCACAGTCATGGATCAACTCAACCACGAGAAGCTGCTACATTTGCATGAAGCATTTGATCTGGGCAATGAGATGTGTCTGATTGAAGAATTGTGAGGATTTCTTCTTTAGTTTTCTGTAGAGAGGTTTTGCTATGAAGTCTCTGTTTTAGTGTGTCTGGAGGAGAACTATTTGATAAAATTATGGAGGACGATTCGCTTATGAGCGAGCAGGAGGTTCGAGATTACATGCACCAAATCCTTCTCGGCGTCCAACATATGCATAAAAACCAAATAGTTCATTTGGATTTGAAGGTAATCATCTTGTATTTTCTAGGAAAAGCTTATCACTCATAGTCTTCTTCACTGTCTAGTACTTCCATCAGGTCAAGGCTGATTCGAGTCGCTTACGATTGTGAGCCTGTGTAATTGATTTTCAGCCTGAAAACATTCTCTTGAAATCGAAAAACTCGACGGACGTGAAGATAATTGACTTTGGACTAGCAAGAAAACTGGACCCAAAGAAATCTGTCAAACTTCTGTTTGGAACGCCGGAGTTCTGTGCTCCCGAAGTTGTCAACTACCAAGCAGTCGGTCTCAGTACCGATATGTGGACAATAGGAGTAATCACTTATGTGTTGTGAGTATTCTTTTATAATGAGCAAACATCGTTCTACCTATTTGAAACTTGTTTATTGTTTCTAAATACTTTGATATGGGGTAACGTCATCTCCATGGGTTTATATGCTATCCCTACCTTTACAAGAGAAGGCTCATGCATTAGGTGCCCTTCGTGCTAACTAAAGAAGGTTTCTCGGAATAAGGAGCTATCCAGGAAGTAATATTGTTAAGACTCTCCGGCTTGTCACCGTTCCTTGGGGATTCGGACGATGAGACGTTGGCTAATGTTTCCGCTGGTGACTGGGATTTTGACGATCCATCGTGGGATGACGTCTCTGACATCGCTAAGGTGAACCTTCAGTATTTTTTCTTTGTTAACTTCGAGGAATTGCATGACGTTCAGGATTTCATCTGTCGTCTGATGGTTAAAGACAAACGTCGCCGTATGACTGTGCAGGAGGCCCTTCATCATCCATGGATCACGGTACGCTTGCATCGTTCGTTCTTTCATGAACTCTTCTTTTCTTTTATGGAAAACCAAAATGCAACAGTAACTGCCTCAATGCAGAACGATGTCGAGGGTAGGGTTGAGACGTAAAAGCAATTGTTCCTGCTATTTGAAGTGATTCTAAAACCGTGTAGAAAGGATACTATTAGTATTGGACAGGATTTGGAATTCATCTTTCCTTTCGAGCACTTGAACGAGTGAAACTCCTTACCCATACTAATTGATGAACGATAGAGTAAAGTCTCCATTTCTTTATATTTAGCCAGCCTGGTGATGAAGCTCTCTTTTCTGCATATACGGCATCTTTTGCTAGTGTTTTCTTTGCTCCGTGTTATTGTGGGCATCGGCTAGTTCGTAAACTTCAATATTTGTGCTTTTTGTAAGCACAAAAGAGTGCAAAAGAGGTGTCCCTAGAACTAGGTGTTCCTCCTTGTGAATGAAGAAGTTTCAAAGCAACACTTGAGCAAACTTTGATTGGTTCCTAGCTATAAAAACTGCAAAATTTTGCTAGACGTACCTGATGGAATGCTAAATTGATATCCCAACGACAGTTCAGCCAATTTTATTTTCAACTGTCAATATTTCAGGGTCCTCTTCTTTCTGCATTTAACGACTTATCCGAGTACGTCAAGGTGAGTACTTCAATTTTCTCCCACCATGGATATCTCTTCTAATTGCTCCGGTTACTTGTTTTAGAAAACACAGCCTGCTGAAGGAACTGGACCATTGCCAACTAGACAAAAGAAGAACTTCATGTCGCGGCAGAGATGGTCAGACGACCTCCTTCCAATCGGACGTCTGGCGAACCGAGGGGCCATATTCAGGCGGCTTACCATGGATGGAGTGTTCGAGAGAAATATTTGTTTCGGTCAGTGTGAAGGTTAAATTCCAGTGGAAATTCTCTTCGTTCCTTGACCTAATGAACTATTATCAAAACTACGCTATTCATTAAAGTGGTAGATTAACGGCACTACATTGATGGCTGAACTGAGTTCCACCGCAGAATACAAGGCTCGGGAGCCCTGTTCAGAACATATTTCTGCTTAGTGCTCGGAAACCCTCATTTCAATCATTCCAAACGATAAAAAAGTTTGAAGATTCTTGCAAAAATCGTGCTGCCAAATCTATGTTATGATATTCTCCATGTAGAGGCTTTGTTTCAGAGACGGAATGCGCTCCATCGGTGAAAAAGCAACTAGAGGACATTGTTGCTAATGTTGGCGACCTGATTGCCACCTTATCCTGCGACCTTGAGGGAAATCCTGAACCTCAGATAGCATGGTTCAAGGACGACAAAGAGTTGATTACTCCATCGACTAAATATGAAGCGCGGTACTCGGACGGTCTCAGTGAGCTAACTATCAAGAACATCGAGGAATCAGACGCTGGACAATACTGTTGTCGCGCAACGAATGAGTTCGGCTCTATCGCTACCAGAGCCACTTTGACTGTAGCGGGACGGCAAGCTGACACTCCATCGATCAACCTCCGTAAAGGAAACAGCATTAAGGTTTGAATAATTCCTTTTAAATTGTAAAGCAGCAAGCAGATCTGGTTCACGCTGCACGCTTACTTTGAACAATTTCCTCGAACATAAACTCGTTTTAGATAACACACGAAGGAGTTGAAATCGACGGCTTGCCTCCTGCATTCCACCATCAACTGACTGATTGCTCAGTGAAAGTCGGAAAGCAAAAGATTCTTTGTGTGACAAACACAACGCTCCCCGAGCCGTCTGTTGAATGGTACCACAATGGCGATCGTATCTTTGAGAACGATCCTGATTATCTACTCAAGCACGACAAAGGCCGATACGAGCTCACCATTCTCACTACCTGCTTGAATGACCAAGGTTTGTTTGCTGCTACGGTTTGCGACTAAATGAGATCTATACTATATAAACTGGAGAGAAACTTAAGCCGTCGGCGAGGAGGGGAGGTAGGGAGAGGAGGGGGATCTTCTGCGTGATTACGGTAACTGCTGCGAAGGTCGCACCCATGCCTGCACGCGTATGTGTTCCACGCCGGAAAATAGTCCTGGAAAAGCACTACAAGTGTTCGAAATCAAGTGTTTCACTCACCTTGTCTTGTGTGAAGCTCTGATGCTTGTGCTGGTTACTGCTACAAAATTTCTGCAATAACTCTGCCAAGTTGAATACGCAGCGTTTCGCCGAAAATCTTAAAATACTTCTGACTGCCACCCCCCCCCCCCCCCCGCGAACCCTCTTCCATAGGGTCTCCCACATTATGGTAGCGGTCTGGAGATGTCGTCCAAAATATTTTGGTACCCAATTTCAACTGACATTATATCTATCAAGAAGTATTTCACGGCAGAAGCATTGCTTAAGGTGAAATCACAGGTGAAGAGAACGCTACAGCGAAACCATTACTTTGATTCAGGCGAGTGGAGGGCTGTTGGAAAGAACCCCTATGGACAGTGTGAAAGTTCATGCTCTTTGACGGTTCTGGTTCCGGACGGTTATGTGGCTCCAACTTTCGACTATCCTCTCGAAGACATTCGATGCGGAGAGGGCGAGCTGTTGCGATTGAATGTTAAAGTCACTGCAAATCCCCCACCTAAAATTGTCTGGTAAGTGAACACTTCTTAGTATGTTTAAAAGATTTAAAATTGCGCATTTCATCGCTGCTTCCCCTTGCAATTGCCATGTTGAAATACCCCTGTCTATCTGCCTGTCTATCGTACATACTCTACACTGCAGGGGTATAAAAGCAAATCTCTTTTACTAAATTTGTTGCGTTCCTTTTCATTTTTCTGTCGTTTACCTACAATTCACCATGAGCAATTTGGATCTTGAACCCATCGACCGTACGTTGTTACATCGTACCTACAACAGTTTTGCCATTCTTCCATGGAGCAATGAGTCAGCCAAGGAGAATTCTCTGAGGCTTTATTTTTTGACACTTCTTTTGTCATTTTATGAGAGATAAGGTAAAAGAACTTTTTAAGGTACCATGACGGCGAAGAAATCCATTTCGGTGACCATTATCGACCTCAGTACGATGACGAGAAACGGAATTGCTATCTATCAATTATGAATGTTCAGCGAACAGATAGTGGAGATTACAAGTAAGGAAATGTAATTCAGAAGAGCTGCATAGAGTTATTCCGGCTTTTCAGATGTGTTGCACGAAACGTTGTCGGCAAAGCTCAATGTGTATGTTCTGTGCGAGTGGAAGGAAAAGGATTCCTGAGGGCAAGGAAAGTTGACCACACGAAAGCGCCACGGTTCCGAATGCCTTTAGCCAATCCTCGGGAAGTGTGTATTTCTTCGAATCGTCTCGTTTCAGTCCATTTGAAGGGCTACCATATTTTCCGTCCTCAAATCAATTTTAATTATTATCCTTTGAGATACCCAAAGGCGCCGAGATGGTTCTAACGTGCGTCGTGACCGGTGCTCCTCTCCCCGACATTTCATGGATGAAAAATGGTAAAAGGTGAGTGCATTTGATCGGTGTATTCATGTTTTGTAAGTTTATTCTGAATGATGCTTCCTAATTTCATGAGAACGTAAATGAATAGGCCGTATCGTAATCGTTCTGACGTTTCGCAGGGTAACCACCACTAATTGTGATGTGAGGTACGATGATGGTGTTTGCACGTTGACCATATTCTCTTCTACCGAAGACGATGCCGGCTGCTATACTTGTGTGGCAGAAAACATCTATGGCTCCTCCGAGTCATCTTGCTTCGTTCACATAATTCGTAAGGCTTGAATAACTCTGTATTTGAATATTTTTCTTTCTCTCGTGATTTCAGGGATTGAATCTTTCCAACTTTCTTTTCAGCCCCACTAAGAAAAGACCAAATAGCTCCGAAATTCGTCGAATTGCTTCAAAATCGATCTGTTATTGAAAATGAGGAGATCCATCTCGAGTGTATGGTCACTGGAAAGCCTATACCGTCCATCACGTGGTACTTTTTGTTTCATTCTTTATTTCTTCGCTTGCGTGCTGATGGTGAGAGCAATACTGCTCCTGTTGGTTCACTGTCTAGAAGACTCCATTACATCTCTGCAGTACTTCTGCTTATGCAGGTTATGACTAGGCTATCTCATTGCCAAAAATTCATCAAAACAGCTCAATCCATCTCTTTTCCTGTCATTCACTCCTTCCCTAGCTCAATCCATGCCCTTTTCCTGTCATTCACTCCTTCTCTACAGGACCAATTCATTTGTCTCAGGTACAAAGATGGGCTCAAATTGATGCTCGAAAACCGAATGTTTGTCTACACTGACCGAAGAGGAATCACTCGATTGAATATCATGAAATCTGTACCGCAAGATTCTGGAGAATACTCTTGTGAAGCGAGTAATGTGAATGGCAAAGATTTCACTCATTGTCATGTCGAGGTTATTGGTAAGAACCTTTGCTCGATTTTGATATTTGTTCTGTTCTGTTCTAGTAGACGCGTAGTGCAGAAATCTGTCTAGGTTTGAGCTTTGGGCGATCAACTCCAACCCTCTCACGATGTACCAGCCCCTGCCCTCCATCGCCATCATATAAATCCCTCGAATTTCGTGCTCCGCTGATTACACGCCCCCTTGAAGACGCCGTCGTAACCATAGGTGCATTTTGGCTCGTTGCGGCTTCTTAACATAATAACATAACATAACACTTCTAACATAACATAACACTTCTTAACATAATAACACAACAATAACATATAATGTGGTCGTCCTTCTAAGGTAATCGTGAGCGCCTGGAGCTCGAAGTAGACAGTCCGCTCCCTACTACGGTTGAGTGGTATCACGATGGCAATCTGGTAGCTGAAAGTCGAACTCTGCGAACATACTTTGATGGACGAGTCGCTTTCCTGAAGATATACAATGCACGACCTGAACACCAAGGAAAATATGTTTGCAAGGTGATCACACAGGCAATTCTAGCTAACGATTTTCTTCAAGGAGCCCTTCAGTTTTGTCTTCGTAAAATTCAATTTATTATGGAATAGATTCTGGCGGTACGTTGTCGTGACTATTTCTGAACCCATGCGTTTCCAGGTATCTAACAAAGTTGGAGCTTTAGAATCCAGTGCGTTCCTTACGGTTGAAGAGGAGGCATCTGTTCATTTACCGAATATGCCTGTGTTCACCAAAAAACTTCGAGATATCGTCGTTAAACAGGTGCCACTCAGTTTTCAAACCTGTTTCCAGATCCCTTAACCACTGGTCAAAGTAAGTCGGTTCCGTAACAGTAATACTTAATCCAAATTAATCTGGTTATTTGACCCATGGTTGTGCTTTTGCGAGAGCTCATTTAATCCCCCATTAGTGAGTTTCACGTAGTTTCTACTGCCTGCTACTTCTGGCTATCATGTAGTTGTACCTACTTTTTATTGTAAAGGTTAACATACAAATGTTATCGATTGAAGTACTTGGAAGGAAAACTTATAACCAGGCATTGGGGACTAAGCAGCCAAACGTTACCAACCAATCTTCTTCTGCAGCTGCTTTTCCCTGTTAACAGTTAAATAGTTTCCTTCCCCTCTGATCAAGTGTGGCTCCGAGCGCATCAATAGTGAGGGTGCTAGATACGCATTTTTGGGAATCATTTTTCCTAAGAAAATCATTCATCAGTTCTCGTTTGAACAGTGAATTTTGACGTTGTCCTTTCAGTCAGGAGACTCGGCCTGCTTCAGCTGTCAGGTGCAAGGAGACCCTGCCCCTGTATTATGCTGGCTTCACAACGGCAGAGCAATCCATTCCGATTCATCCTATCGCCGTCGATCACTTGATGATGGAGAGGCGTGTCTGGACATCCCCTCGGTATCCCAGCGACTCTGCGGCACCTACACGGCCGTAGCCACGAACCCCTTTGGTGACGCGCATTCCTCTGCCGTTCTTCGGATTGACCGACCTGATGAAAAGGTATTTTGCTAACAAATCTAATCTCTATTTAGCCGTGCTTATTTTAAGTGGATGAATGTCACTCGGCAATATCACTTCAGGTGGAACTTCAACGATCGTCTAGTCCCCACATTCTTCGCCATCATTTAGCATAGATTCTTGCCATTTGGATTACTACTCTGGAGCTGGCCTCAGGGGTAGGATAGAATTTGAATTGCTTACACAGAATAGTTTGTGAATTTATATTTTTGTCTAGAATTGTAGAATATTGTAAAAAGCATTAAAAAATGAAGGATAGAGTCTTTGAGCGCTGATCAATCCTGTCTGAGGGATGCATCCTCGCAATCCACTTCCATTCAAAATCGTAGTGGTGTATTTAATGCATATGTGGCCCATTCAATGACTCGCAATGGCCAGTCGATACGAGTGAGTGCTTTTATCATCCCAGACGGGTGTTTCACCAATTAACCGATGGTCTAGACGGATATCGATCCGGGAATCGAACTCGTGGCCATGCGTGTGTGATAGGGCGCCTCTTACCACTACGCCACCCGCGCATTTATAAAAGCAAAAGAAAATGAAATATGGTAGAATTTTCCAATGAGTTGGTTTTTGAATTGTTCCAAGTCAAATGAGGTTATGATGTGGCCACTTTGTTATAACTACGTCGCTGTTTGTGTAGCTACTTCGGCTAGTCAATCCTTCACTTTTCATAGATTGGAAATGAAAGAGTCATCGAGAGGACGTGGGTCAGGACTTGCCTGCTATCTCGTTAGAAACAAATGACCACATGTGTAGCTGACCAAGATCACTGCGTATGCGGTAACCTTGGTTTTTGCGGGGTACCTGGTTAAGTTCTAACCCACGTCTTTTCAATTCTGTAACATGACGGCAGTTCGTACAAAGTGCAACGATAGCGGAAGTTCCTAGACGTAGCATGTGCACGTTTAATTACCAAACTGTCTAATTAGCTCCACTTGCACTACATTGATGAAATTTTAGGAGTGCAATCGTGATTGTGTAGTTATTTGCTTTCAAGACGAGGAGAGTCTGTCTGGGACAATTTCGACGACCGAACGAGATTTTCTTCAATGAAGTGAACGATATCGTTGTTATATTAGAGAAATCGAACGATAGCTAGTTTTAGTGGTTTTACGAGATGTTTGTTGACAAAAGCTGTATATTGTTTATAGTAACAATGTACATAATTCTCTGCATTTAAGGTATAGTTTAGGCGAAGGCTATGTAGAATGGCCATTGAGAGGAGAATGGATGTTAATAAGCATAAAGAATTTGAAAAATAGTTGTTGTTCAATCCAAATGCGTTGAACGACGTGGTTCCGTATTTCTAAGAAGAACAAGGACGGACTTTCCATGTCCTCTTCTTCGATTCCATTTGCGTAGGAAGTAGGGCTTCATTTTAACCCGAGTAGATGTAAAGGTGGGAAAAGATGAACGAGACAAGTAACTGTCGTAATTTGCAAGAACACCTCTGGAATTTTGCTTGAATTTGTGTAAAGATTCATGGGACATGTATGGCTGCTTTCATAGTCCGCCGGCCGGCCGGCCGGCCGGCGCGCCGGCGCGCCGGCGGACTATGAAAGCAGCCTATGATTCATTTGAGTTTTTTATGAGCAGTGTAAGTAACCAGTCAGATCGTCCGGTGCACGCGAAGGCGCTCTCCTCCTACTTGTTATAAAGTCTGGATGCTTGGCTGGGTCTTCAATACTCTTTTCGAAACAAATGACTCCCTTCAGTCGAAAATTTTTGATAGGATAATGCCTGGAAGATCCGTCCCTGTAAATTTTGGTCCCCAAGAGAAGACCTAGGCATTATTTGGGCAATGCAACTGGTGGAAGGCTCACTAGATGTCACCATAGCCCATGTCATTTGATGACATGTAATACAGAAACATTTCATTCATTCTGGCCGGTGTTTTTACCTATGCAATGAGGACCACAAAACCGGGTTAACTAATCGAATCGTCGTTGGAATAGAGAAATGTCATGCTCTTGCAAAACTAATAGCAGGCCATAACATTCTTTATGGCATTGGATGCTCAACTCTGCTGAAGCTCTATCTCAACCTTTTCTTTGGGTCTGGTTCTATCTTCTGATATTTTAACCATGGTGGTTTCTTCTATTGGCTTATTTCATGGCGTGTCGATATTTCAATTGTTTCAATATTCTGATGGGAGGACTGACATAAAAAGAACCCACCGCATTCGAGGATGCTATTAGGTTGATGCATAATTATTGCGGATTTTTTCGCGGCTCTTTTCCTCTTGAAAGAATTTGACTTTCGGGTTCGGGTTTTTTCTAAAAATGATCTACTTGATTTCCTCTACAAAAATGTACTTAGGAAACCATCCGTATATTCGCGAAATTAGGCTTTACTACTTCGAGAAAGATTGGAAGGTGGCGCACTCATTCCGCGATCTCAGTAACTTTACAGCGATCGTTCATTAGGTGATCTAGTGAAAGTACACATGATGTCCTCATGGTCAAACACGGTCAAATACGGTCAAACATTTTGAAATTTTCCATTTCCCTACATTTTACCTGCCTCTATATATTAAGTTGATGCATAATTAGTGCGGATTTTTTAAACAAATTTTATTTAACGAAATGATAGAAATACTGAACGAAGACATGCTCAAATAATTACTCCGGAACTTATTCACCATCGACGCCAAGCACTGCTTCCCATTGATTAGTTAGTCGGATCCCAAAAGCGAAGAAGTTTTGATCCTTGAGGACGATCCACGCCTTGACATCGGCCATCAAGTCATGCAAATCGACGTAACTTCTATTCTCTAGCCATTTTTTCGATGAACGGTTGACGAGATAATCCATAAAAGTTTTTGCCGGTGAATATGGAGATTTAGGGGCAGATCCCATTTCTTGGTTGGCTCTGGCTGATTGTTCGATCGCCGAAAAGTTACTGAGATCGCGGAATAACTGGGCCACCTTCCAATCTTTCTCGAAGTAGTTAAGCCTAATTTCGCGAATATGAGGATGGACCCTTAATTATATTCTTGTAGAGGAAATCCAGTAGATCGTTTCTAGAAAAAACCCGAACTCAATAGTTAAACACTTTCGGGAGAAAAAAAAAAGCCGCGAAAAAATCCGCAATAATTATGCATCAACCTAATAGTAGTAGCGAGGAAAATCAGAAGTCTACATATATCGGTGTGATGGTAAGAGTAGCACAAATGATATGTAATGGTGTAATCATGATATACATCGTCCCGGCAGTCTCGATTAGTTAGTAGTCATTAATATTGACGTGTCGTGTCGTTGTCGTGTGACTAGTCAGTTATCATAACTCTTCTACAGTATACAATCATTATCCATGATAAGTAATATCTATCCTTCTGCCATTCTGCACGAATGAGGTGATGATGTGAACTAGTCGTATTAGGTTGTTTCGTAAATCTTGAAACATTGAAACATGCACAATTCAACTCTCTCACAATTTTAGCCAAACTTTCATTCATCAAACTATCCAGTCACCCTGATTGTCCATGGTATCCATTTAATAAGAGGACACGCCAACTATTCTCTGTCGCCAGAAACAGGACGATTGTTATTCGAAGAATTCAGCCACGGCATTCTTGAGGTCACCGAAACTGGCAAACTTCTTCTTGACCAGGAATTGCTCGAAGGTAATCAAAAAGGTGATAGTAAGAGGACGTGATCAGGTGGTAGGAAGAACATATCAGTGAAGTTCCTGTGACCTGGAATACGTTGCCTTTGTGACTGGAGGCTTAGTGCTTTCATGAGGAAATGGACATAATCTCTTCTTAGTTGCTTCTTTTCGGTTGCATGAACGAGTTCCTCTCGCTGACCGCTGTACATAGTAGCTGTGACTGTCCAGTCTTAAGGGAGCAACTCGTGTTATGATATTCCGTGCAAGTTCAAGAGCAGCCCAACAAAACCGTTCTTGTAAGTTGTTTTGGTTTAGTGCACACAGCGGACTTCTCACTTCAAGAAAGCGACTCACTGTTCTCCAAGAGGATCGAGCTTTGGTCTCTCATTACAAGATTGTGTAAAACCTCCTTCCGATTAGAGATGAGGAGGACCGACTGGCTGCTGATTGAGGCACACGTCTGACGGCGGAGATCGCCGGTCAAAGTTTTTGCGGAATCTGCAAGCATGAACTTTTTCTGTAACCGTGTTCGTGAAGGCGAAAGCATGCTGCTCTGATCACACTCAAACTCAAAACTCAAAAAGCTCCGCCAATGCTCTCAGCCGCCGGCTTCTTCTTCACTCCACTGAAGAATAGGTCAATTGGTGGTAACCGATCGTTCAGATGGGTATCGTCGTCGGGCATCGTATCACCAGAATAAAAGCGTGCGAATAGCGGTTGTATTGTTGACGTAGTCCTCTCCGAATGCAGTACCGACGCCGGAGTCAGCGGAATGAGCACTTTAGCAGTGAAACGGTTCGTAGAAGACGATTGCTCGGAGTTGATCTCTCTTCGTGGTCGCGACACGGTTTACAAAAGAGGCTGTCAGGCACCTATCTGAACATTGCTGACTGTGAACCTGAGATGGCACTAAATGGTGGTGATGGTTCGAGGGTGGCGACTAAGCTTATAGAGAAGCGACAATACATTTAAATTTGTGCTCCAAGACTTTTGCAAAAACCTATTTTTATAACTCGGGCTTCCTGATATGTTTACCCATATGCCTATCTCTCATTTACATGTGTTAGCAGCCTGGGTTCAACAGCGGATTTTCCATGTTTGTGATGAAATATCTTAATGAAAAGTGTGAAATTAAGTTAATGCCGGGCATAGGAAAATCAGTGTGGGATTTGCTGTTGCTCTTTAGGTCTCCATTTAATTCTGCAGCAATGATCTATTTCTTTCTGGTTGGGTACTGTTTTAAATGTAACGACTGTGAAGAAGTCATCCAGAAATGGGCATTTCTCGTTTTAGAAACATACGAAAGGGACAAGGAGAAACTGGAAGGCAACAGGGGTCTGGTTTCTCCTTATCGCAACTTCTCTGGATGACTCAATCATCTAGGAAGACTGGTTCACAGCACGTATAAAAATTTTGAGGGATGGTGAAATTCACGCCAGAGTGAGACCGGCAGTCTCCTCTTATCGCTAGTTCTTATCACGTACTTACTAATCGTGAAGCTTTTTGTCTTTTTATGCTGTGCAGACATCAATCAAACCCCTCAAAATAATCGGTCGGCTTTAAGTATTCTATAACCTTCCCATCCTTCGCAGTGAAGTAGCGGTTCAGTCGTGCCAAGGTCTTTATCGCTTTCGAGTCAGCCTTTTCGAATTCCCTTATTTAATCTGAAAAGGTGACCATGTGAATCACGACCATGCCTTCGACTTGAAGGCTCCACAGAATGCGAATTACTCGAGACGTCAGCCGAAATGTTTGAGTGGATTTGTTATGTCTGGAATTCCTTTCGTCTAGAATATATATATACCAGTCGGATCGCCCGGCTAACGCTAGGCTCTCCTCCTTCTTACGGGTTCGCCCGGCTACGCCGGGCGCTCCTCCTTCCTGTGAGAAATTTGCTATGCGTAAATAATGATTCGGATTCTCTTTTTTCTTAGAAAGCTCTACACCCTCTCAAAGCTCTGAGTATTAGCTCCGAATTGGGAGCGATTTTTCCTGTAAGCCATCTTCGCTGTGTCCTAATAGAACATCGGATAATATCGCAAAGGTGATTATTCAGAAAAAATAGTATTCAGAGACTTCATCGCGGCTGAGGCTACTATGTTAGCTACCATCAATGTTCCTCAATGCCATCATCAAGTGCTCTCCTCCTTCTTGGGGCAAAGGGACTTCGCCCAAAAAAAATCAAAATAATGAAATTCTTCTCCCTTTTTTCTAGGTTATCTCGCTGTTTCGCTGAGCGAGAGTATAGACTATCGAATGCCTTAAAAGATGTACCCCTTTTTCTCTACGGATACATCATTAACTGTGAATTCAACATTATTAGCGGTCGGATAAATTTTGCTAAGAACGATATCAAAGCAAAGAGAAACCGTGATCTTTCACTTGATCGCAAACTCTGTTGGGTAGCGGTCGTAATCTGATAGCAAGAAGTGAACCAAATTCATCTCCTTATAATCGCACCACTCACCTTTCTTGTCGAATGAAACATATCAAAAAGTCAAAGCTAGATCGTAAATAACAAAGGCGCTAGGAGGTAATTGGTGTGTGGATCTTCTTCTCTGAGGCCTCTTCTATTGTCAGTGTTCCCATCCTGCCTCCTCCTACTGATTTTGCTCTCCAAGTCCACGGGATCAGGAGTTATGGATTTCCACTCATTTATTTCGCGGAAACCCGTCCCTAGGGAGCGGAGTCCGGCCCTACTACTCATCATAAGTGCTCCCATACTGCCGCCTGCCTCCTATCAAGTTTGAACGCCCTAGAGCCAAACTGAAAATTTTGGCGTAACCTCGCCTTCTATGAGCGGGGTCCGGTCCTCCCACTTACGATAAATGTTCCCATCCTGCCGCCTGTACCCCTGCCAAGTGTGAATGCCCTAGGGCCAAATGGACTATTGCGGCGCAAAACCCCACCCCCTGTGCACGGATTCCGCTCCTGCCACTCACCATAAGTGTTCCCTTCCGTCGCCTGTGCTCTTACCAAGTTTGAACGCTCCAGGTCCACGGGGACAGGAGTTATGAATTTGCGTCCTAAAATTTTTATCGTGCACGCCTCGCTCCCTGTGAACGGAGTCCGGTCCTGCCACTTACCAAAGGTGTTCCCGTCCTGCCCCCTTTACTCCTACCAAATTTGAACGCTCTAGGTCCACGGGGACAGGAATTATGAATTTCCGGTCAGACACACACACATACACACACAAACACACCGACACACCAACAGACACACTTAGCGAATTATATAAAGTAGGATAAGTTTTCCATATCACTATGTTTATCATAATCACAAAGCAACCCGGACGGACAGACCGACAAACCGACATACCGACATACAGACATACCGACATACCGACAAACCGACAAACCAAGTTACTGCTTTATATATAAGAAGGATATATATATATATATATATATATATATATATATATATATATATATATATATGCAAATCAAACAGCTCCCAACGATGGCGAGCCTGCTAGCGTGACATCCTTATGATTGTTAGGAATTTAATGGAGATGAGTTTATCGTAGAGGAAATCTATGGGTAATGGCTCCAACCGTCCCATCCACAGGCTATATCCTACATCATGGTGACACTTTAATTTTCTACTCTTTTCTAATTTCTCTAATTTTCTACTTTTTTTAGAGAATTTTTTTCCGGTCCTTCTTTCCCGTTCCTTTTCTTTTTACACATCTTGACCATTCTTTAATAGTTCATTTATTATTCCGTTTAATCAGAACCGGTTTGATCCTATAAAATGACTGTATCGGGATGCAAAGTTACATGCGCAAACGAGCAAAGAGAACAAAAGTCAAGTGAGTCAATTCCCGACATGATTCACTCACCTGTTTGATATCGATGGACGCTAACGCCGTTTCCCTTTCGCCCTTCTGACGACGCTCACTATAAAGATGGCCACAAATTGTTCTTTGTGAATAGGTGGTTGTGCATTCGCAGGGCTCGAGAGCAGATCTGAATCTTCTGCATAGATCGTCTCGTCCTATAAAAGTGGAATTGACCTAGGTGTGGGTTCGGTCACCTATCTCCATGTGCACGAGTCGAACAGATTGGAAAATTGTGTAATGTGATTTGAATGAGGTGAGAAAGTTGCAGATCCTCAACTGCTTCTGATAAGATAGCCTAGTTTCGTTTCGCTTCCTGTCCTCCACCTGGGAATGGATTATGCCCGAGTCTTTCTTCGCAGCGATTTTTTATCTGCAAGCGCTACTTTGGCCCCCCACACCAGCGTCATATCGATCATACGGGAGCGCGAGCAAAATCTCCCCGCACAACTCACACATTATGCACATTCGTACCTTTATTTACAAAGTTTGGGAAAATGACGTAATCCCCTTGAAGTTCCACAGCGATAAGGGCTTATCAGTCGGCTACTGATGTATTTAAACTGCAACGCAGCGCTTCTGGATATTTTATATTCGGTTTCTCTTGGAACATGTGGGTTGGCGGCTAATCGCTTTTCTTCATCAGCTGTTTTTATTGATTATTTACTTCTGCCGATTTTCCATTAATTTTCCGACATCGACACTGTTTTACGTGTGTTGTACTTGCTCTTTATCTGACATTGTACTTGCTCATCGCCTGATCTCATCTGTCATGGTTCATTTCCCGGGCGTCATGCGCCCCGCGAAGGCTGCGCTTTCATTTCCCTTTCAACCGTCCGCTACGTAAACATGACGATCAAAGATCAGAGCTTTTTTTTTACACAATAACGTCAATGTTGTTGTTGAGACGCCTCCGAGGAAGCGCAGATCGTTTCATGAATGTTTAACTATTGTTTGTGTATGAATCGAATGGCAGACGTAGTTGAACATGCCTTTGCGAATGGTCTTACGGCTCTATCGACAAGAACTCGTCTTTATTTCTTCCCTTCTCGTTATATTTTTGGGCTTCTTTTCAATCGTTTTTTTTTTGCAGGAGGTAATCATCCCAGCCACCACGTGCTCCTACCATACCCAGGCTTATTTGGGAAACTAAATTTCCTTAGCTGAAACCGCATAAAAGTACTAAGGTGGTCGGTTCCCATCATCCTCTACGCATCCTGAACAGTGCTGATATAACAAGGACTACCACGTTGGACTGAGTTCATTTCTTAATATATTAGGTTGATGCATGATTATTGCAGATTTTTTCGCGGCTTTTTTTCTCTCGATAGAATTTTAATATTGAGATCGAGTTTTCTCTAGAAATAATCTACTTGTTTTCCTCCACAAGAACATACCCAAAAAACGATCCGCATATTTGCGAAATTAGGCTTAACTACTTCGAGAAAGATTGGAAGGTGGCACAGTCATTCCGCGATCTCAGTAACTTTTCAGCGATCGAACAATCAGCCAAAGCCAACTAAGGAATGGGATCTGCCCCTAAATCTGCCATATTCACCAGCAGGAACTTTTATGGATTATCTCGTCAACCGTCCATCGAAGGAATGGCTAGGGAATAGAAGTTGCGTCTATTTGGATGACTTGATGGCCGATGTCAAGGCGTGGATCGCCCCCAAGAATCAAAACTTCTTCGCCTTTGGGATCCGACTAACTAATCAATGGGAAGCAGCGCTTGACGTAGATGATGAACAAGTTCCGGAGAAATTATTTGAATATGTCTTTGCTTAGTATTTGTATAGTTTCCTTAAGTCAAATTTGCTGGAAAAAATCCGCAGTAAATCCGCAATAATTATGCATAAACCTAATATATAAAGGCAGGAAAAATGCAGGGGATATAGAAAATATCAAAATAATCGTGTTTTGACCGCCAGGAAGTCATGTGTACTTTTACTAGATCACCTAATGAACGATCGCTGAAAAGTTATTGAGATCGCGGAATGACTGTGCCACCTTCTAACTTTTCTCGAAGTAGTCAAGCCTAATTTCGCGAATATGCGGATGGTTTCTTGAGTATATTCTTGTAGAGGAAATCAAGTAGATCATTTCTAGAGAAAACCTGATCTCAAAATTCAAATTCTATCGAGAGAAAAAAAGCCGCGAAAAAATCCGCAATAATTATGCATCAACCTAATACTAACCTTCGGATGGATGGTTTTGTGGGCTCTACGGTTTCTCCGATTGACAAGTATCTGTATTTTCCGCTGATCTCTTATTCCTCGATAATTTTATGAAGAGCCAGGGCGTATGGGACTAGAATATGCTGGAGTGGGTGGGCGCATTCAAAGAAGCTGCGTCCTGACGCAATCTGTGCATCATGGCGAACATCTGAGCGTCAGGTCGCAAGCACTATGAATGCACCTACTGACTCTTGATGCGGTTGCTTTCACACGTACATTTCCAGCTGCTCCAGCGCTGTCTGTGGATTTGGACCTTGCTAAAAGTAATGAGCTCAATGACAGTGATATTTAATGACAGATGTCCTTCTACCCTGTTCCGATTCTTCTCGTAGGAGGGAAGGGTGGAAAACAATCGAATCATTTTTACAGTTTTTTGGTCGATTTTGAATTTATCATTTCTTTTTGACTTTTTGTGCAATTGACTTCGATGTGATGGTTCACGCACAAAAAATTTTTTTCTTCTTTTTTCAAGTTCAATTTCTTTTCTTGAATTTGTTTCAAGACTTTTATAAGTTAAGTATCGGTTTGACTCGAAGTAGAAACTTGACCTGCTGTGACTTTCACGGTTCGTTAGTTTTGATTTTTGTATGTGTTCATTTTAATTTATTCGGCTTTGAAATGGTTTTTCCGTGACTAGGGCACCTTGATCAGACCTATAGTATGGCCGATCCACTGACTCGCTAAGGGGCGGCATATGAACTACACCAACGCCACGTGTTGAAGGGCAGATGACCACGTAAGCTTTATGGCAAGCACCTGTTCGTTGTACTTGTCCTCTGCCGTAGCGTCTTCTATCTGTTCTACAGTAATCATATGACTGAGAATGCACTATAGGACATCGCAGTCGTATGTAGGAGCGAGATTAGCCTTGTCGGTTATTTCCAAGGTAGCCCTGGCACGAAAGATAAGCACAATTCATCACCTTTCCTCGTTCTTGATTGACATCGTCGCCGATCATTTCAGGCGACTGTAAGGGGAAACGTTCCGTCTCCGTTAACGTGCGTGCTAAAAATGGTCAAGCTGCTGCTATAGCAATTATGCAGGGGTGGCGGCTTTGCGGCAAATATGCCGGCTACAATGGATCTGTTGCGATTCAATCGCCAAGATGACAGGGTCAGGCCGCACTACCTCGCACCCCGCCCGCGCGGCGCACTCAACTGAGGTCTCGAGATAACATTACAGTACCACCAAGTTTCAGTGGAGCGAATGATTTGCATTTGCCCGTGATATTTTCTCTGCCGTAGACCAAGCGCAAATCGTATGCCCCAAAGGCTGCTTTCATAGTCCGCGATTTGGCCCGGAGCGAGCGAGGGAGCGAGCAACGGGGTACTACTCTTCCGGCGGTGTCGACCAAGATTCACTTGCAAACAAGGGGCAAGCGCCGCCCTGATGCTCGCGCGTTCGCTAGCGCGCTCGCGGACCAAATCGCGAAGTATGAAAGCAGCCAGTGACATCTGTGCCTCCGTCAAGTATCGCAAGCTGACTCACCGCATGCGACGGCTGCGGCGTGACCTAGATTTGACGTGCGTGCGCAACGGAGCGCATCCGTCCACGACCCATTGCGCTTGGAATTTACGCCTGTTTTTTAAGCATGCAGGGGCAAATCGAAAATGAGATTTCAACATAGAGACAGGGTCTTTTGAAAGTGCAGAATCCTGTTTCTTTTGATTGTTCTGTCCATATGCAAGCTTACTCTTTATACATGTTTCCTGCGCTTGTGGTCTTTGTTATTTTTCCTTCTTTTTCAATGCATATTCACTGTGAGACGAGTGCGCCAAATTGCTCTCAACTGTTGCATTGAAACTCGGCTTTACTCTGCAGAAAAAAACAGTACGGTACTCGGCTCTTACAATTATCCGCCACGGCATGGCCCATTCTAATAAGCAAATTCTCACCCATCACATATACTACGCATCGAAAATGGGCCTAGAGTAAGGGCACGGGGAGAACACGGGCTGGTGGGGAAGCTAGGGGGTCACTGTAAGAACATAGTGCCCGCACTGAATTTTCACTTCTCTCTCTACTCTTGCCGTCGTGGCGTATTTCATCATCTCGGAACTGGGATCGCACGCTCCTAAGTTTGAGCATAGCTCTCTGAAAATTTGGCGGATTTTATTGTTTGAATGGTATTGTTCTGTACGGTCAAAATCAGTTGTTATTGTCACCGTCATGATTGTGAGATATGATCTGTAAGGGAAAATTGAGGAACAAATCTTTTCGGTGCTAACCAGGAAGGGGTAGTCTGCTTATTTTGGAACATTGAATTCAGACGCAGATGAATCAATAGAGTTCTGAATGCTGTTCACGAAAATGGAAATTAAATTGCAAAATGGTTCTCCTTAAAAAGTTATGGGGGACCGAATTTTGCTCGACAGTAGTATCAATTGGAAATGCGAACTCGTCGTTTCCATATCAAACGCCCACGTGATCTAGTGGTAGTGGTCTCGCTTCGTGGGCGTAAAATGAGGGGTCCCTCCCCGCCATTGTCCGCACTTTTGCAAAGTGTTTTTTCATATTATCAAAGGCTCTCTAAACGGTTTCTGACATTTCTTTAGATAATTGATACTACTGTCGAGCAAAATTCGGGCTCCCATAACTATTTAAGGAGAATCATTTTGCAGTTTTAATTTCCATTTTCATAAACAGCATTCAAAACTCTATCGATTTATCTGGGTCTGAATTCAAAGTTCCAAGATAAGTAGACTACCCCTCCCTGGTAAGTGAGTTGGGAGGAGCCACGCGGCGGAGCGGCGCGTTTTCATGTCTGCGCCCTCTCCAGCGAGACAGTAGTAGTGCTCCTGACCTGGTGAGTCTGGGAAGGGATGGTGAGGTTGTACTGGAGTGTTTCGTGATCCAAAACGAATTCCCTCTTGGCACATGTTACATGCTTGCATACTATGGATACTCTTCTTCTGAGCCAATAAAACCTTTTTTTTAAGAAGGAGAGGGGCTCCGGGGTGGGTGAGATGGTTATTTCGTGCAAAAAGCTGAGATGAGATATAAGCTGAACGTCCACTTGGCTGACCCACCCCGGAGCCCCTTCCCTTCTTTAAATTAGGTGAAAAACACGCAGTTATAACATAAAAAGAACTATGAAATGTCCCTAAACACCATTACGGGCTCGCCTATTCTTCCTTGTCTACTATCTCGCCGGCGAGGGCGCAGACATGAAAAGGCGCCGCGCCGCCGCGTGCCCCCCCCCCAACTCACTTAGCACCATCTTTTCTTGCACTATTGCCGCCATCGTTATTTCCTTGTGTTGTGATCATTACTGGCTTTTGCATGCGGTCGTTAGGTTCGATTTCGCAGTTGCATCATCTCACCGTATTTTTCAATGCTTGCTTGGCAACTTCTACTTATCATATGTAGTTGGTAGTGAGAAGGCAAGCATTCCGACCAAGGACGAACAATTGCGATCAGGGTCGTCGCTTTCCGCCGTCATTCCAGATTATACTTGCATGCGCAGTTTTCCGATTATAAATAGCTATGTCCCTCTGTATGTCTGTAGTCCCTATTCCGCTATGTTGGTCATGCGAATTTGAACAATTGTTGAATCTCCCAACATTGTTTTTTGTTAACCTTTGCTTTCTCCCGCCAATAAGCACGATTTCAGTGAAATGCTCGATTCCACCGCACTTGATGGTATAGGCTGGAAAGTTAGATGTGACTTCGTTGCACCCGAATCTGACAAACGGGGTCCCTTTTATCCACGATTCGCACACATGCTCAGCATGATTCCTCTGGTAGTTCGGTAAGTTTTCTCGAATTATTTAGCATGATGCATTTTTTTGTGGATTGCTACTACTTACATTTTCCGCTGTTATCTTTTTATATGCCACGAAATGGAATATCTAGTTATTTTTTTTTCAGATATTTTTTCTTCGCTGCTAAGCAGTGGCTTCACGGTAAAGAAGTATTCGTTAATTGTTTCTCCCAACTAAAGCACGATATGTATACGGGTACGTTTGATGATGGGAAGCATCCTTGCTCATGCGGCACTTTCTGCCCTGTACTGTTGTAGGTGTCCCGATTGGAGGTATAGGATGTGGATCGATAGGTACAGATTTCCGTGGTGCTTTCAACAAATTCTCACTTATACCGGGTATAAAAGAGCAGAGGTTTGAAAATATAAAAGCTGATCAGGTTTGTCCATTCATTTTTCTAACAGTGCTGTCGAAAACCTTCCCAGCTTCTGTATGTCTCCTGTCTTCCTAGGAATTTCAATACATGTTGCAGTTTATTCTCACTGTACACTCGGCAGATGGAATGGAATTGATTTATCAGTCTATTCTTTCAACCGCAAATTTTCGAGACTCTTCGTTATCCGAGTGGTGCTCAAAGCTACGCGGTGAAGATGTTAGGTACGCTACATTCTCCAACTTCCAAGCTGAACAGGACATTTCTAATTCCATGTTAATTTGGCTGCAATGCGACAAATCACTTACGATAATTATGTGAACTAAATAGTGGCTATTACATCAAATTTCAATATCGAGGAAAGCAACGCTAGGCAGAACTCTAAACAGTATGCCTTCGAATATGCTGTGGGTCCATTATCTTCTCCCCGACACTGTATCGCCCTCGCCGCACCCGCCGCGTATGACTGCCTTCATAGTCCGCCAGCCGGCCCGCGAGCGAGCGAGCGCGCGCCGGCCGGGGGCGGCGCTTGCTCTTTGTTCACAACTGAATCTCGATCGATACCGCAGGCCGAGTAATCCCCGGCCAGTGCGCGCGAACTATGAAAGCAGCCTATCGCAAAATTGCGATGGAAGATTGGAGCACGCAATTTGTGAGTTAGGGAGTCCTTCAATTATTTGAATTCAGTGGCCGCTCCCTTTAGTTTCAGTCGGTCTTAATCATCGATAATATGAGAAGAGTCATTGCGAACAATCAAGTCTAGTAAGAATAAAAACGAAAAACGAATTTTGAAACTAATCAAAAAGGAATCACAGTCAACGAAGAGTATTACGTCCTATCGATCGGCGAGAAGGCGGAATGAGTACGTAACTAGGTCCGAGCCACGGGACAACTTAAAAACTTTAGCTGCATGCTGCAAGCGAACTTAGAAATCGGGGAGAAGTCCCGTCACCCTTATGCTCTACACCATCTAATAGCTGACAATGGCAACTTATCACCATACCAGGCAGCTACGCACGCTCTTGCGTGCGCTAGGGGGTCTAGCCATAAGGGACGGAGCCACATGAGCTTTTGATTTTCATTATAGATCTTCATCATCTGAGCCTCTTCCCTGACACTTCTGTAGCGGCCATCTTTTTTTGGGATGTGAAATGGGGCTGTGCCATGAAAAGCATTCCGATACACTTTGAACAGATCCGAATCAAATACCTCTGCAGTCCATGTAATCGAAGAAACCCTGTGTAGTTTGGCTGTGTGTGGCCATGAACACTATCTTTGAAAGGAAAGCCCCCTTTGGGTAGTTGTAGGGATTTTCACGTCTTCACCGGGTATGCACCTGTGTGGCCAGGGCTATTGTAGACTTGAATTTACTTTTCAACTTATCCGTTTGAAAAGGCAGCTGCGCTGCTCATGATACCGCGCGCGTCTAACGGCTTCTCATGAATGAATTCCTTGAAAATAACCTAAAGCGCAATGGTCTTGGCAACTCAGCAACCGTTCTCCAGGGAACTCTACTCCCATCGCAACTAATAACGTCATAAGCCGTCTACCGAAAGTGCTTATTCCTGGAAGATTGCACTTGACTACCATGAACGTTCGTTATTACCTCACTGTACTAACCTAAACAATCCTGAAGTCCAAGAGAGGGTCTCGAGTTCAGTTCCCTTGTTTATTCTCTCATCATTGTTGAAATACCTGTACTACACTAAAGATGTAATGAGAACTCATTTCCACTTGCATTCATCCATACTTGTACTGTAGTATTTTCATCAACCCGATTTGTATACATATATTTTGTCAGCTGCAGACTTTTCAACGCTAGCGCAATCAAATGGAAATTCGAGTCGGAGGCGTATACAAATAGTTCACACACGTTCAGGTTGCTGTAGAGAAAACTGCTGATAATTAGTGGTATTTTCATCAACACCCAATTTCCATTTATTCCGGCAGCAGTACACCTTGCAACGCTAGCACCATTAAAAGAAGAAGTGGAGGCTGTAGCGTATCCTAAAATTTCACAGTGGTTCAGGTTGCTGTCAGGAAAACTGTTGCGGGTGTTGGCAGAGTCCAGTGCCTCCTACTACAGAGAGTACATTCTACCAACTATCACTTCCATTTCGAACGCTTTGAGTCGATGAAACCAAATTTCGCGCAAACCCTGCCCCCCGTGGGCGGAGTCTGTACCCGTCACCTACCATTAGCTTTCCCATCTTGTAGGTTACACCTCTACCAAATTTGCACGCTCCATGTCCAAGTTTACTATTTTCGAGAAAGCCCCGCCCCCAGTGGGCGGAGTCTACACCTGTCATCTACCATCAGTTTTCCCTATCTGCCGCTTACACCTCTACCAAATTTGAACGCTCCAGGTCCAAGTTTACTATTTTCGAGGAAGCCCCGCCCCCAGTGGGCGGAGTCTACACCTGTCATCTACCATCAGTTTTCCCTATCTGCCGCTTACACCTCTACCAAATTTGAACGCTCCAGGTCGAAATTTAATATTTTTGAGGAAGCCCCGCCCCCAGTGGGCGGAGTCTACACCTGTCATCTACCATCAGTTTTCTCTTTCTGCCGCCTACATCTCTACCAAATTTGAACGCTCCAGGTCGAAATTTAATATTTTTGAGGAAGCCCCGCTCCCAGTGGGCGGAGTCTACACCTGCCATCTACCATCAGTTTTCTCTTTCTGCCGCCTACATCTCTACCAAATTTGAACGCTCCAGGTCCAAATTTAAACTTTTTTGAGGAAGCCCCGCCCCCAGTGGGCGGAGTCTACACCTGTCGTCTGCCATCAGTTTTCTCTTACTGCCGCCTACATCTCTACCAAATTTGAACGCTCCAGGTCCAGGAGAACAGGAGTTACAGAATTCGGTGACGCCCCGCCCCTGGCGGGACACTCCGCCTCTGGTGGGCGGAGCTAGCTCAAGTCACGTTACTTGTTGTAACCTGTCTGAGCTGTTCCAGTTGATTTCCGAACGGCACCATATAAGGTAGTGTTACAGACAAACAGACAAACGTACAAACATACGGACATTTGCGGTTTATATATAGTATGGATTACGATCCCAGTCAATTATCTAACATGAATGTCGTGGTTCGTGATAAATCAGAGCGTTTAGTAGTAATTAGCGTTCTTAGAGAAGCACATAGCTCGCTCATGTAATTCCTTAACAAGAGAAATTTGGTAACAATAACTGGTCATTACAATGAGAACTGCTAACATAGTTATTCAGGTATCGAGGTCTTTACCCTCGCGCATGGCGTGAATTTCGGATACCTAACATTGACTTGATTCTAATTTGCGAGCAGATTTCACCAATCATTCCACATAACTACGAGGTGAAGCCTTGTTTTATACATGTTATCTTTTTATATTTATATGTTTTATATTACATGGGGGCAAGGGTGGTGTAGTGGCAAGTGGCGCACTATATCACACGCACGGTCAGGGGTTCGAATCCCGGATCGATGCCCGCCTAGGCCAACCAAACCTGCCATCCCTTCGGGGTCGACTAATTAGTACCAGACTCGCTTGGGAGGATAAAAGCGCGACTTGTACATCGGCTGGCCACCGCAATTCATTGTATAGGCCACGTAGGCATCCATTGCGCCACTGCGATTCTGAATGGAAGTCGAATGCGTGGGTGCATCCCTCAGACGGGATTGTTTAACGTCAAAAGACTTTGTTTTTTATTTATCCTCTACATTATATGCCGTGAAAACAATAAAACCATTTCGTGTTAGTAGTAAGTAGTCTTTCACTCTAAGACTGTCCTTCTACATAGATGCATCTACAATGTTCTGAACTGTGATTTTTATTTAATGCATTTTTAGCATCTTTCCTGTACCGCTACAGTACGCAGTATTTCATTCAATACACTATCCTTTTGAAGGGCAAGCCAAATTTTCAATTCGCACCCTCCACCATCCGATCGCATTGGGGAGTTGTCTGCAATGTAGACTTCCTGCATTTCCTCATCACAGATGACCGATTCTCAGCTCAAAATATATAATGCAGTGCCCAAAACGATCTATGTGCAAAAGTTTTAGTTTAGGACAGCTCATTCCCCGCCAGCATTTTTCAATGGACCGTTATAAACGAATCAAAAAAGGGTTATTCCGTATCACTAACATTTACGTTTCGAAATGGCACCGGAAATCCGAAATGGGACAACGAATCACAGTGCGAGTAAGAATACTGCTCTTCTTACTGAGGTGACGTATTGCAATGGATTTGATCTGCAGAGCTAAGGAGTTCACTACGAAATCCGCAGCGGGACTGACGCTAAGTCATACGATCAACTCCATGCCGGTCTCATATGCAGTGGCTTGCGAGGAGGTATGAATGTATGTTTTGCATGACGGCTTTGGTCTTTCTTAAGCTTTCATTTCTGTGAAGTGCGATTTCAGGCCGATGACAAGAAAATCACCTACAGCACATTCAATCCCTGTTCAAAAAGTGGGAGGGAGGTATGGCGAAGGCTCATCAAGTCGATGTCCTTGTCCGGAGGTTTCTACATTAGTGACATTTTTAATTCTCAATTTTTTTGCCTCCATGGTTTTCTTTTACTCAAGCGCATCAGGATCTCTAAAAACTTCGAGATAATCTTTTCAAAAGTAGAGACATTAGGTGGTAAAAGTGCCGGTCATCTCTGGTAATGTAGGTTCAGCAGAATGGGATTCAAAATCTGGAAACTTCGGTAGGAAAGGACCTTCTGCGAAGCGACTTTGTTGGGTGCAAAAATTTAAGGTATTATATAACCTCATGACGTCACCAATCGAATCAAATACGTGAAGAGGATAACAGGAGTAGGAAAGTGAAGCGCCCGAAGAAAAGCGACGTTTTTGAGCAGCTGCAGGCAGCTTACTGTAGCCAACTGAACATTGGCAAACCCATTTCGACAGCATTTGGAGAGCTCGTCCAAATGCTCCTTCTATGCAGCTTCTAACTTCTTTTCCCCTCTACCAGCCAACCAATTTCTCTACTTTTTTGAGGCTTTATGTTTCTCTAAATACGCCACTTTCGCGTTTTCTTCGCAAATTTTGCGATTTTCTGGTCTACGACTTCAATTATTTGTCTGAAACTCGGTTCTCCAGAGCTGGCGTGAATTTTGCCTTGACTTTCACTGTAAGGCTTGGTTGGAAACAGCCAATGTCCCGCCAACTACAACCTTATTAAACTTTTTGTTTACACAATCATAAAATCTTTGGTTGGTGACATATATGATTTGCCTGTTCAAAAACCATACATTTTCATTAACGTTTTAAACCCCTACTCCTGTTATCCTCCTACCCTTGTATTTCGTTTTATTCATGAAGAGATGCAGATAGTATACCTCGAGTTGCGTCTAATTAAGGTAGCTCCTACCTAGGGGTGAACTAGCCACTTTTATCAAACTTGTACGCCCATACATGGTGGACACCTAATTTACTACATTTTGCTTTTTTTCGAATTAGACCTTCCATGCTTCCCCCGCTGGGTTGAATAATCCCGATCACCTGATATGTATTATTTCAGAAATTCATAGTGATCGAGAGCTGGGTATCGCTGTATCAACACAATTCCAACTAGCAGCTGTACAGACAAAATCATGCAAATTTTGTCTAGCATGGCATATGCCAATCGTGCAGTTCGGCGGTAAATCAAGATCATATAAAAGGTTTGATACTGTCTAGTCTTTACGCAGTAGTATAAGAACTGTTCAAAGCAATTTTTACAGATGGTACACTCGCTTCGTTGGCGTTGAAAGGGATGCCATAGAAAAATTAGTTGAGACTGCGTTCTCGAGAAGCGAAAAGTGGCGAACGGAAGTGGAGAATTGGCAAAGAGGAGTTGTCGATGACAAGTCACTGCCGGAATGGTAAAAATTTTCTCTCATCCTACTTATATAATCGGTTAATTGAGTCGGCTGGTGTATGTGTTTGTGTGTGTGTGTCTGTTCGGAAATTGGTAACTCCTGTCCCCTTGGACCGAAGGCGTTCAAATTTCATAGGAGTACAGGTGGCAGGATGTGAACACTCGTGGTGGGTCGCAGTCTCGCGAGGTCTGCGTGAAATAGACGTTTGAGCGGAAATTCATGACTCCTGTCCTCGTGCACCTGAAACGTTTGAATTTCGTAGGAATAGTGGCGGAGGGAAGGAAAAACCTATGGTTGGTAGCAGGACCGGACTCCGCTCTCAGGGACGGGGTTCGAGCGAAAATTCATAACTACAGGCTCCGTGCACCCAGGGCTTTCGAATTTCGTAGGCGTACAGGCGCCGATATTAGCCGGGCTATCCGGATGGTAAATCCTACTAATTATAATTCGCTAAGTGTGTCCGTTGGTGTGTCGGTGTGCTTGTGTGTGTGTTTGTTTGTGTGTGTGTGTGTGTGTCGGTGTGTGTGTGTCTGACCGGAAATTCATAACTCCTGTCCCCGTGGACCTAGATCGTTCAAATTTGGTAGGAGTGAGGGGGGGCAGGATGGCAACACCTATGGTAGGTGGCAGGACCAGACTCCGTTCACAGGGAGCGCGGCGTGCGCGTTAGAAATTTTGGGGCGCAAGTTCATAACTCCTGTTCCCGTGGACCTAGAAAGCTCTAATTTGGCAGGAATATAGGAGGCAGCATGGGAACACTTAGATAGGTGGTAGTACCAGACTCCACCCACGGGGGGCAGGTCGTGCGCGATAGAAATTTTAGGTCGCAAATTCATAACTCCTGCTCCAGTGGACCCAAAGCGTTCAAAATTGGTAGGAGTACAGGGGGCGGCATGGGTACACTTACGGTGGGTGGCAGGACCGGACTCCATGCACAGGGAGCGGGGCGGGGCGTGCGCGATAGCAATTTCGGGCCGCAAATTTATAATTCCTGTACCCGTGAACCGAGAGCTTTCAAACTTGGTAGGAATACGATGGGCAGGATGGGAACACTCATGGTGGGAGGGCGGAGCCGGATTAAGTGCACAGGGGGCGGGGCTTGCGCAATAAAAATTTGAGCTGCAAATTCGAAACCCCTGTTTACGTGGACCTAGAGCGTTCAAATTCGGTAGATTCACACTTTTCGTATTACCAGTGGGACCTCAGCATTCTGTAGGTGATGCGCGATATGACGGGATCGTAGGTACCAGGTGACAGGAACTGATGATAACTGATAGCAGAAAATAAGGGACCTAAGAGAGGCCACCTACCGATCAAAATCCTAACATCTTCGGTATCTACGATGTAGCTTTGACCGTTCAGTATGTTTCATTCGATAAGACGAGATGGTAGAGCAGGGTGACAAAAGTGAGTAGTAAGTGCAGCGATAGGGACCCATTAGGGCAATATGATAAGCAGATTAGAACTTTGTTCATTTCTTACTATTAAATTACGACCGCTACCCAGCAAGATTTGTGATTCAATGAAGGATCCTCTTTGCTCGACGTCATTTGCAACAAAGCTTATTCGACCGCCTACAATCTGGGATTCTCAACTAATGATCCTACTTTATATAATTCGCTGTGTGTCTGTTGGTGTGTCGGTGTGTGTGTGTGCGTGTCGGTGTGTGTGTTTGACTGGAAATTCATAACTCCTGTCCCCGTGGACCTGGAAAGCTCAAATTTGGTAGGAGTACGGGGGGCGGCATGGGAACACTTATGGCAGGTAGTAGGAGCGGACTCCGCCCACAGGGGGCGGAGCGTGTGCGATAGAAATTTTGGGGTGCAAATTCATCACTCCTGTTCCACTGGACCCAGAGCGTTAAAAATTGGTGGGAGTACAGGAGGCATTATGGGAACACTTATGGCAGGTAGTAGGAGCGGACTCCGCCTGCAAGGGATGGGGAGTGTGCGATAGAAATTTTAGGTCGCAAATTCATAACTCCTGTCCCAGTGGACCCAAAGCGTTCAAATTGGTAGGAGTACAGGCGGCGGCATGGGAACACTTATGGCAGTTGGCAGTATCGAACTCCGCCCCAGTGGGCGAGGCGTGCGCGTTAGAAATTTTAGGTTGCAAATTCATCACTCATAATAATAACATAACAACAAGCGAGCAAGCGGTGCGATCCCTTTCACGTCAACACTGGAACCTTTTCAATGACGGCAATGTACGATGTGTCGTGGTCTCTGTGCTAGGTACTCTGTGACAGGAACTGATAACAACTGATAAGAACTGATAAGGGGCCTTAGAGAGCAAAAGGGTATTCATGATCAAATACTGACTCTTTAAAATGTTTCACTCAATAAGACGGGTAAATGAAGTAATAGCGACCGATCAAAGACATTTCTCCATAACGAAATGAGAATATTGTCCATTTCTTGCTATTAAACTACGACCGTTACGTAGTAAGCTTTGTGACACAATGGAGTACCACGATTCCTTTTTGTTTTGTGACATATCATTTGTAACTAAGCTCATCTGACCGCTAATGATTTGGGATTCCCAATTAATGAAAACTCGTGGGAAAAATGTTCTTTTGATGACGACATCTGTGATAGGCGTTACTATCCATTTCTGGGTACCATTCAAGACATTGGCTTTCAATCAGTTAAGCCATCAATGTGACACAATTTCGAGATGAAGAGCAATGAATCGAGACTTCTAATTAGTATACAATCAATTATAATACAGAAGAAATCGCTCCCAATTCGGAGCTAATGCTGGGAGTGTAGAGCTTTCAGGGAAAAGCAAATTTATTACAAGAAGGAGGAGCGCCCGGCGAAGCCGGGCGACACCATAAGAAGGAGGGAAGCCTGGCGTTAGCCGGGCGGCCCGACTGGTATCTCCATAAAGAAAAAGGTCCATTGATAAAAAGCATCTGATAACGGTGTTATCTTCACTCAGAAGATCCCCACAGCATCATCTTTGATTCTAATAGTTGGATTTTTGATAGGTATTTATTTCTAAGCGAGCACATGTTCGAGACTTCCGAACAAGGGTGTAAGCACCGACCATAAGTGAACACCATTTGCACTGCCCTGTTAGTCCTGCGTCAAATTTCGTGTACAGTAAGCTGCCATTTGTTCCAAAAAGAGAGTGGAGAGTTAGACTTACTACAACTATCAAAGAAAGAGGAAAGCCTTCGATTTTTGTTGTGTCAAAGAACGATTTCGAGCTCTATTCCAGTTTCACACTCTCACTCAGCTGAGCACGGAAAAAAACTTAAAAACTATAAACCCCGAGAAAGGGAATAAAAAAATTCTTCAGTTCAACATTTCTCGGGATAGGGTGTTTGACACAAGAGCCTGGCGTTAGCCGTGCGATCCGATACCTGTACATTTACCAAACTTTACTGTCATTCATTTTGCTTTTTTTAAAACTACTCCACTTCTGCACTGCAGAATGTTGGGCTATCAGTGCCGGATCATTCCAATTTCACTGAAATTTAACGGAAATACGCCTCCTTAGCCCATCTCTCTTTTTCTCTCTGAATAATCGTCTTTTTGATACTGCACGATGTTCTATTCGAACACAGCTAAGATGGTTTACGGAAAAAAAACGCTCCCAATTCGGAGCTGATACTGAGGGTATAGAGCTTTCAAAGGAAAAGGAGATACGAAGTGTTATTTACACATTGCAAATTCTCACAGGAAGGGAAAGCGCCAGGCGTAGCCGGGCGAACCCATAAGAAGGAGGAGAGCCTGGCGTTAGCCAGGCGATCCGACTGGTATAATAATAACGAACTACAGTAAATGATAGTAAAGGATTATAAGTAACAGAAATGATAATATTTGATGCTAAACGATGATAAATGATGATAATAAATGATTATAATAAAGGACAATAAATGATAATAGATGAAAATAAATGATAATACATGATAGTGAAAGATAATGCATGATAGTAAATGATAACAAGAAGTAATATAGATAATAAACGGTAATAAACGATAGTAAAGAATAGTGTTGATAACAAATGATAGCAAATGATACATAATAATAAAAGATAATGCATGATAATAAATGATAACAGTTAGCAGTAATTGATAATAAATGAATAATAAACGATAATAGATGATAATCAATAATAATAAATTATAATAATCAATAATAGCGGCAATAAATGATGAGTGATAACGGTAATAAGTGATATTAAACGGTAATGAATAATAATAAAGGATAATAGATGATAACATATGATAATGAGTGATAATAGGCGTCAATAAGTGATAACAAACGATGACGATTGATAGTAACTGATACTAGACAATAATAATGACATTAAATGATAATGGATGATAACGAGTGATAATGAACGATAACAAATGATAACAAATGATAATGAATGATAATAAACTATAATAAATGATAATGATTGATAATAAACGATAATAAATGATAATGTATGATAAAAAATGATACTGAATGATGATCGATAACAATTGATAACAAATGATAATAAATGATGATACTCGATAGGAAATGATAATAAACGGTAACAAATGATAACGAGTGATAATAAATGATAGCAAATGATAACAAATGATAATGAATGATAATAAACAACAATAAATGATAGTGAACGGTAATAAACGGTAATGAGTGATTATAATTTTTTATTGTGGTGATAATGAATGATAGTAAATCATAATGAATGATGACCGATAACATTTGATAACAAATGGTAATAAATGATACTAAGGGGTAATAAATGATATTAAATGTTGATAAATCATAATAAACAATAAACCAAAACTCTTTCAGGTATCGGTCTGCACTTTTCAATGAATCGTATTATATATCCGACGGTTCAACCATGTGGTTCGAATACGACCCGTCATGGAAAGAAACGGAATCAGAGATCGACACACATACCGAAGCACAACTGCGGAAGTTTGGGCGTTTTGGATACATGGAGTGTAGGTGTAATGTCTACTTCTTCAAACTTTATACGAAGATGAATTTGTAGCCCGATCAAAGCTGTTCTTGCCTTGAGCGGTGCTCACTTTATCAAGGAATTTTGCTTCGTTTTTTAGCATGGGAATACCTGATGATCAACACGTACGATGTGCACTTTTACGCAAGTTGGGCTTTGCTCAAAAACTGGCCAATGCTCGAGCTATCTTTGCAGTTGGATTTCTGTAAGCATTCCTTATCAGATTCCTGCCTTTCTGCACTATAAATCTGCTATGTTTGTCTTTGGTGTGTTAGTTTGTTTGTACGTGTATAGCAGTGTGTGTGTGTGTTTCAGGGTGTTAGTGTATGCGTGTGTGTTTCGATGTTTCTCCCGGTGTGCGTGTGTGTCTGTGTTTCGGTTTGTGTGGGCGCGTGTGTGTATCATTGTCTATGTGTTACAGGCGGTGGAAACACTCATGGTCATAGAAAGTGGTAAGTACTTATGAGAGCTAATACAAGGCCCTAGGAGGTAAGAGCAAGTGGAATAGTTACGTCTTTCGCATCAACAGCTGATCCCTGACATGTCAATGGTGATGGAACTGTAATTTTTCGAAAGCACTTGATTGTAACCGATATAGGGGCTGATGAGAACCCCCCCCCCCCCCTGAAAGCCAAAAACTACTGGATATGTTACTTCGCAGTGAGGCTTTGACGTTTTGATATGCGATATGTAAGTGTGGTAAAATAGTGAGCCATTGGTGACGAAAAGTGATAACAACTGATCAGAGCTGTCAAGGAGCGTTTGTGTGAAATAACTTGTAAATAGTGATGGGATCGTGGATAATCGTTAGCAGGAACTCACAGTGACTGATAAAGGGCTGTATGTAGATGGCTGAAGCCAATCTCTGTGTTACGCCCTTCGTGTTCAAGGTTTGTGGGCAGGCAGACAGACAGATATACAAACACAAAGCGGCAGCCGGCAAACAAATCTACACACCAAGTTTATGCTTTATTGTCTTGTCTCGCTAAAAATATGTTCTAAAAAGATTAGTCTCCGAAGTCTGTTCGATTTGATACTCGTTACGTTTAGGCGACCAGTTGGGCCGTAAGGACACAACGAAAGCGACTAGTTTGTGTGAAGGAACGAAAATGGAATTGAAGACGATTTCTCGTATACCTCATGATATGGGACACCCTCGTGAGCATATTCTTTAATGACGGTGACCCATTAGCCGAAGCTGAAGAAACTGGAAATGCTCTTGTTTGTAAAGAAACATTATTTTGCACAGTATTTAGGTTTTTTACAGATGGCGAACCATGGATGCAGACGAACGCCTACATTCTGCACGACACGGCAATATGGCGAGATCTGAACCTCAAGTTCGTACTTTCCTGCTGGCGAGATTATAAATTAATAGTGGAGAAGTCTTTCGAGCCTCGAGAAGTACGTTCCTCACACGAAAATCTTAAAATGTCCAAAGTCTGAGCCAATTGAATCCCTCGGTACTCATATTCAGGCGAAAGAAATTCTTCAATACTTTTACAAACAAAGCGAGGTGATTATTCGTAATGCGTTGGAAGAATGGGATAACGATGATGATGGCATGATCGAAAACTCCGGAATAGCCGATCAAACCTACGACATTTGGACAATGAGCGGAACGAGGTTCAGTGATTTAAGTACTCTCGGTTGTAGTTGAAATTGGTGAGCACGTGGCGAGATATTCATAAACCTGCCCATGGGATCTGCGTATCATTTTAGTCAAATGACTGTTGCAAGAAATGCTCTGTATTTTCTGTCATACCGGAGCTCGATGAAAGTTTTTACAACTCGTTAGAGGATCATGTTTTGGGTAACTGAGTGATAAGATGTTTATTCAAGAAATGCAAAGAATAAACATCCACCAAATAAATGCAATGCTACCTAAAAATGCATGTGACAAGGGTTTCAGTAATGGTTGAATACGACACGATATAGCCGTTTTAGTGCCTACTGTGGTTCTCTTTGGTTAGCATCGCTTAGTTCCATATTGTCGATGGCCAGAACACTCGGCCACGAAGACGCCACGCAACGCTATGAGGATATGCTAGACCAAGCAAAAGTTGCATTTGTGAAGAAACTGTGGAATGGAAGGTAAAGTCGTCAGACGTATCTCATTTCCAACGATTCATACAAACTAGCTTTTCAAGCTATTTCAATTTCGACGAATTGTCGTCAGATCAAGGAGTAATTATGGCCGATCAGTTGTGTGGTGTGTGGTTCCAGACAATGATGGCAGGAGAAGAACTTATCTCTGATACTCAGGTCTGAAACAGTACATGTAAATTCAATTGTAGATGGTGATGTCAAGTGGTCGTCGGAGTTAGGCATCGTTAGAATCAATCTTTGCGACTCCTATCGCCATGTTCAGTTTCCTTGAAATAGCACCTGTACGTTTTGAAGACCGTTCTGCTTATTATGAACTCCCATTACTGTCTTAAAAGATCCGAGTGGCATCAAGATCCGAGTGAACCGAGGGCTACGGCTACCGACGGGTTTACACCCTCTCCTTACTTCCGATAATGTCAACTGCGTCTTTGTGGCTCTGCCTCGAGCTACTCGTGTAAAAAGTAAGCAGGCTCGCTAAGTATGGACGCGAATTTATCTGTTGTGATGTTGTATTGAGTTTATTTTGGAATGTAGGGAAGGAAAGTTCTGTGATAGTCTACGACTGGGCAGTGATTGTAATCTAGAAAAATCTGTAAATGATATAATGACTAAATAATAATCGGTAAATAGTAGTATAGTTAACAAGGAATTGGTTTGTCGAGATTATTTCGTTGTTACCAGGTCCTGTCCACGTTGGATACTATCTATACACACAACGTCAAGATGTTTGCTTCGGGGAATATGGGCCCAGTGAACGGAATGTTGTAAGTTTTCGTTCGTAGCAGATAAAAACTATTTGTTACAATGAATTTCGCAACATGTGTTCGAGCAGTAAGTTTTAGGAGTAGAAACACATCTAGCTTCAATTCACTACAAGCAATTCTGTTCTGTTGATTGATAGTACCCTTTAGGAAATCTGATCTATGTAAAGTTCATTTTTTGTAGCGATATTTGACAGTTTTTCATGCTCCGAAATAATTCAGTGAAGATGGTGTAGTCGATATATCCAGTATCCAAGGTGAAGAAGTATGGACAGGGACAGGATACAGTGTCGCTTCATTTATGATAGCAAAGGTTCATCTTCCAAGATTGTTTAGATGATTCAAGCAGTGTTTTACAACTTGTTGAGTTTCTAGTACACTCTTTTGGTAAAAGAAAACCAAGCTCACTGCTTCTGACGTCTCCAACTTTTTATATATTGCGTCAATCAAGGATTCGCTTAAGAATTTCTCTTGAAGGGCAAGCAGCAGGAAGGTTTCCATACGGCACGAGGAATTTTCGAAACATGCTGGAATCGTGCAGGGCTCCAGTACCAAACGCCCGAGGCAATTTATGAGAAAAAGCATTATCGAGCCATCGGTTACATGCGACCTCTAGCTATCTGGGCGATGCATCACGCTCTTGAAATGAAATCCGTTCGATGAGGTTTGGTCGACCGCATTAGGTGATCCAGATAGTGTTATTTTATACTACCGTATCTTTAATTGCTTCAACTGAACCAGCCATGTTGTGGTAGTGCTAAGCGATTATTTTGAAGCTCTAGAATATCCTGTATGGTAATAATTGTAATTTAACCTGAGGAAAGTACGCCCTTAATGCTTGAGGATCGGGGATTTTCTTCACGAAGGCGTGTATGATTATGTACATATTTATTATTGTTGTTTATCTATGAATCAATTGGCATTCGAAGACTATTCATTGCTTGCTCAAAAAACTTTCTGAATGAATCTGAAATGAAATGGAACTGGATCTTTTTTTTCTGCAGCCGTTACTCATTTGGCTCTTCAGTTCCTTTTGACAATCTTTTGTCAATAACTTTACTTTTTGTCCTTTACATCCTATGGTGCATAAGCCATGTGCACCGTGGAGAGAGTTTTCCACAATCGAAAATCTAATAACAAAAAGAGTATATGTTACTGAGGTGACGCCATTGAGCTTAGTTTGGCCCGGTCACTGCTGCTAGACCGCTAGAGGAAATTGCTGGTGACCATTTTACGACTGACCCGAGTCGGAGTACTTGTAGAGATACACAGTTGCTGGATGTCCGAACTGATTTGATGGTGGTTCAGTGGTTAAGTGATATAGCGTGTGTAGCGAAGATCGTCGTAGTTGATAACTTTATTGATGCCAACGCCGATCCAATGAGATGAACGATAGAAGTGAAGGTGAAGTGAAGTAAAGGTGAACCCTACTGCTTAAGAGGGTTCTTATACCCAGATTGTTTTGGTGCGTTATCAAAACAACCCTAGATCACTTATCACAAGCAACACAATAGAGTGAAGTACGACTCATAAACATCTTTCGGTCTAATATCGATGATCGATGAGTCGATATACTCCGGGCCCACGCGTAGTTGATCCTCGATGAATTTCCTTCGGCTAGGTCGTCGTCGTTTGCCGTCGAACTGGACAAACGATTGCTCGCGTTCTGCTTAGACACTTGTTCGTCTCCGTCCAACTCGAGTGGTACGAGCAGGTTGATTGGGCGTCGCGTTGTGCGCTTGTTTGCTAGTATCAGTTCGACTTCACGTATAACTCCCTCTTTGTTGGGTTGAACCTTCGTGATGCGGCCAATTTTCCAACTGTTTCTGGGAAGGTTAGGATCCATCAAAAGAACAACTGTTCCTTCCGTGGGAGTCTTTGCTGTGCCATGATTGTTGGCGAGGTATCGAGTGTGTTGCTCTCTCAGGGCGGTGAGATACTGCTCTCTCCAGATCTTCCAGAATTGTTCTGTTAGGTGGTATGAGCTTCGTAGCGCTTCCTCTGCTTGTTGTCTGGTGCGTAACTGGGGAGCGTCTTCTGATGGATGATGGAAGATTGAGTCTAGATTAAAACTTTCCAACGCCAACTAAGAGGATGGAGCATTTCACCAGCGAAACAGATCAACACAAGTACTTTTCGATGTCTTAAGTAAAAAGAATATCAAAGGGTCTGCCAATCGATACTCAAACTTACTTTACCTTACTTTCTTCAGGTTCGTTCCACCGGGGCATTGCTCTCAAACCTCACCCCTTCCCGCTCGCCTCATCCCTTCCCCTACTAAATCAAGTGGTTAATCCCTAAATTATCAAAATCATTTTTACTTCATTCAGATACACGACACTGATGTGCGATTATCAGTTTTCAATGTGATCTCAGCTTGTGTGGTCGCATTACTGTTAACAGCCTTGATAATCATCCTCGTAGTTGCCTATATCAGAGCCAAGTCGAAAACTGGGATAAAGGTAAGAACTTACAACGAATTAGTCAATATTTATCGAATTTTTCTTTGTTTTTTCCTCTTCCTGTTTGTCTTTTGTCTTGCTGACTTCTTCTCCAACAGTTTCTCCTTTAGACTTTTTCCTTCCCTTTCTTCATGATCCCCTGATTTTCTGACCACATTCGCTCTTCGTATTGCTCATCTTTTAAATTTTTGAAAACATTTTGAAAGATTCTGAAAGAAATGTGAGGGATAAGAGATATCCAGTACATAGAAAATTTACATAACATGTACTTTTGGACTGCTCTCTTATATGTAGACCAATACAGATGCGGAGATTTCGTGATATCCCATTTGATTGATCAGATCAGGGTTCATGTTCAACCCTCTTGTTTCCGGCTTCGAAGCTTTGAAAGGAGTCCAGTAGAAAAACCGTTTAGAATGGTCCTCGAGTTCTGACGTCTAACATGAGTCACAATGGGTTTCAGCAGCAGGGTGGCTGGATTTGAACACGAATATCGGGAGGCAGTTTGGCCATTATGTGGCTGAGTAAGGAAATAAGAGATAGCCGTACATGCTATGCAAATACAAAAAGGTCGTGTCTCTATATAGCATTCCCATGGAATCTCCGGGAATATTCTAGCAAAAATCAGGACCATTGCATAACTTTTGGTCGATACTTTCTGGATTGCCTAATATTTATGGGTTTAAAGTATCTAGCTAGGATTATCTACATAGTGTCGGGAGGGTACCGACTGATTCACTTCTCGACGCTTTTGCCTTCCCTAAATTGTTGATAATACTTTCCCAGAACTCCAGTAGATACCACGGCTCCCAAGAAAACTAAGAAAGGAGCAGGTACGTTTTTGCCACCGTATATGTACACACCATTAGCACCAACTCGATAGAATCCAGAAAACCAGAGAAATGGAAAGCTTGAACGACCCGAGCGGCTATTGGTACTAGGTTTCCCTCCCTTACGGTACAGGTGGCGTGCGCTTCTTGGCACTAGCCAACTGCTTTCCGTACCAATTATTTTGTTGAAAAATTCAATCCTCTTCTCTTCAACCTCCTCTTAATCGAAATCTTTACGCTTCTCATAAAAACTATTGACGATATTACCGATTTCGCTGATTAATCACTCACGTCAATTTTCAGAAGGGAGTTAGCAGCAGCGTGACTGTCGAATCGAGCCTCGATTCAATTTCAATTTCCAACAACAACAACGACACGCGATTCATGAATCCATTCTTAACTTGTTCAAATAATAATCAGCGTTATGATTCAGTTGTGGCTGTATGAACTAGGTAGACCTCCCGAACATCCTCTTTCTACTCTTTGGGGTCTGGAAATAACTGATCGATCAGCTACTTAGACCTAGACATGTCGGCGTTGATTTTATCCGGTAGCTAGGAAGGCTACTGTCTGGACGGTTGCACAGATCAGTTACGGATCGGTGTCGGTGGCGGATCGATCACTTATGTTCAGAATTTCTGAATAGATGAGACTCCGGGGTATGGTACGGATCCCTGGGATACTGTGAAACCTGATATTCATGAAATCCACTTTCCCAAACTGATCCGTACCGTTGCCCTAGCCACAGATATGGAGGGTATTTGACAACACTTCAATGGTACAATGATCCACCTTACCATTTACCTGAGCCTTTTTTTATGCTAGTACTTTTTGAACTTTTTACATCCTGCCATTTTGATATGGATACCCATCGGCGTTATTCGAGCCCATTAGCCTCTCACTCAGAGTTTCACAACGACTTGTTTAGCTGAAGAAGTGCACCACATCGGAAGAAGAAGCTGTGAGAAAAATCTGACGTTCGGTTGTGCACTTTTTCATTCCACTGATGTCTCATTTGTGATTCTGTACGGGTTTTTGAGACTGGTTTATTGTTTGTCGTATATTTGAATGAATCAATGTTACTTTGTGAAAAAATAAACCACAATATGTATGTTCTCAACAAATATATGTATGTTTAGCGAGATTCAAAAAGATTTCGTCAAATCCAAAGCCAAAAGCTCAACTATGAAGCTAAGTTACCTACAGCAAACAAAACTGTGACGTTCTATTGAGAACTCGTAAGCCCCTTCACGGCGCCATATGAGGTGTAGTGAATAGAACTGGAACTTTCCAACCACTGATTGAGGGTTCTATTCCCTCCGTGAGCAGTATTTTTGCTGTCAACAAAAAGCTCAAGAGGCTGGCTAAAAACTGATTCCAACCAATCACTTCCTCTATGCTCGTATATGAAGAGCATTTAGAACAGTGGTGGAATGAGGTGATCATATGTGACCAGCAATGTGGTCTATGTGGTTTAGTGGGTATGGAAGATGTTTTCCCCTTATGTGCGAGAACATGGGTTCGAAAACAGCATCGGACAATCTTTTGTCAATCACCTTGCCTTTTATCAGTCTGGCATCTCTTCGTTAGAGGTTTGCGGTACTATACCCGCACTGAATACAGATCATCAGCGAGAACGGCTCATTGGAACGCAACACGGATGATTTGAAGGGCTTGTTCAGCGCCTGAGTCATCGCTGCTTAGTGGTGCAGGGGTGCATGCGCCACGTGCATCGTGGAGACAGTTTTCCTCGGTTGCAAACCCATGTCATGGAGAGCATGTGTTTCCGAAGCGGCGCTAGTGAGCTAGATTGGCTCTGTCGACTCCGCAAGAGGAATCTGCTGGTGACCATTTTACGTACGAGCCGAGTCGGAGTGCTCATCGGCGACATTATGTGCCGTTGGCGTAGGGTATAGGTATGAGAGGCAGAGCAGCAGGAATTGGATCACATCATCATCTGATCGAACGATGGTCGAATATAAGAGGGCAGGCATCTGCGTTATTTCGGTGCCATAGGTGTCGATCTCGGCAGTGCTTCCCGACCATATGAGCTTCTCGCTCACGAGACCAATATACGAAACCATGCCCTCGGTTTCCTTCATCTCATCAAGTAGGTTCGCCCCTTCGACTCATGGGTGCCTGTCATCAGCCGATTTGGGCGGAAGACGTCTCTGCCAATACCCCTAGAACTTTGTACAAGGTACAGCACCGTACACCGCACTGCTCGTGTGCTCCGTGCCAATCGCTGAGAGAGAGGTAAAGAGAACCGGCGCACATGGAGTACTCGACACGACCGCTCTCCTGTTTCCCTGAGGCAATCTCCTACTGTCTGTCCTCTCTCACTCAGTGATCATTACTAGTACGAACAGCAACTGATACGATGCTGATCTTGACCACCTGCAATTGAGGGGCTCGGCTCGACGGCCGAGTCCACACTCCATATTACTGGACTCAGCCGGAGAGCCCCCTCAGAATCACTCAACCCCAAGCCCAAACTCCCACCGACTGACAGTTTTGCCGCGATGAAACGCTTCTCACTTAAATTTTGATCCGAGCGTCGTGGTTTGATGTCAGTCCACAACGCCTTTCTTGCATCCTCTCGGGGTGCTCTCTGTACATGTGGTATAGAGCCTTTGTGTTATATTTTCCTTGAAAAACACTGTTCTGTCAAAAAAAGAAATCCTAAAATTTCCTAAAAAAGAAAACACGGAACAAATTAATTAATCAATGAATGACACACAAGTTAAGACTGCCCTTACAATTCAGGAAGTCCCACTGGCGCCAGCGTGGAAAAATCGAGAAAACGAAACCTCCAAGAAGCAGTCATTTGTTTGTACAAATCTTATGTTCATGTCCTATGAACTCATGGTATGATTCATGTACTTCTGCTTGTTGTAATAAAAGTTCTCTTGTTATGATCTTTGTAAAATAGCTTGTATCATACGAGAAAATATCGAAAATTGAGTTCATGCAACGAAAAATTGTTGAAAAAAAGCACAAGTCACAGAGAGATTGCCATTTTGACGGGCGTGGCGTGAATGGGTACGAGAACTCGATGGTCGATAAAATGATGATGCTACCTAGAACATCGGAGAGGGCTCAAAAGTGTGTTGTTCGATCAACAAATATGTGCAGATATGGTCAAACGGTTAGTGGAATAGATTACGAGACTTGGAATGAAGGGATCGAGTCCTAAGCTTTCTGGAATTTTGGAACATGAATTCGACAGACTATCTCTCTATCATGTCTAGCAACCGAAAAGATGATCTATTTTTTTTTTGACAAGTTGAAAAAGGCCCCCCCCCTCCCCTGTGAAAATTTCCGGAAAACAGGATTGCGAGCACATCGAGTTTGCCATCCGCGTCACAGTGCATTTTCTCTGTGCACTCCCCGAGAAAGATTGACTGTGAGCAAACGGCACAAAATACGATACTTGTGTTGATGGTGACACCGTTACCTCATCTCCGATGAGGTCTAGACCCAGGCCGAAAGCCTGAGAAGAAGCCGAAGCCTGAGCATAAGCTGAAGCCGAAGCCTAAGCATAAGATGAAGCCTAAGACGATGCCGAAGCCTAAGACGAAGCCGAAGTCTAAGAGGAAGCCTAAGCCTAAGCCTAAGTGTAAGCCTAAGCCTAAGACGAAGCCGAAGCCTAAGAGGAAGCCTAAGTGGAAGCCTAAGCCTAAGACGAAGCCGAACCCTAAGCATAAGCTGAAGCCTAAGAGGAAGCCTAAGCCTAAGACGAAGCCTAAGCCTAAGCCTCGGCCGAAGCCAGGATTGCAAGCACATCGAGTTTACCATCCGCGTCACACTGCATTTTCTCTGTGCACTCCCCGAGAAAGATTGACTGCGAGCAAACGGCTTAAAATACGATACTTGTGTTGATGGTGACACCGTTATCACATCTCCGATGAGGTCTAGACTCAGGCCGAAAGCCTAAGAAGAAGCCGAAGCCTGAGCATAAGCTGAAGCCGAAGCCTAAGCATAAGATGAAGCCTAAGACGATGCCGAAGCCTAAGAGGAAGCCCTAAGCCTAAGCCTAAGTGTAAGCCTAAGCCTAAGACGAAGCCGAAGCCTAAGAGGAAGCCCTAAGCCTAAGCCTAAGTGTAAGCCTAAGCCTAAGACGAAGCCGAAGCCTAAGAGGAAGCCTAAGCCTAAACCTAAGTGGAAGCCTAAGCCTAAGACGAAGCCGAAGCCTAAGAGGAAGCCTAACCCTAAGACGAAGCCGAAGCCTAAGACGAAGCCGAAGCCTAAGCCTAAGACGAAGCCGAAGCCTCGATTGCAAGCACATCGAGTTTACCATCCGCGTCACACTGCATTTTCTCTGTGCACTCCCCGAGAAAGATTGACTGTGAGCAAACGGCACAAAATACGATACTTGTGTTGATGGTGACACCGTTATCACATCTCCGATGAGGTCTAGACTCAGGCCGAAAGCCTAAGAAGAAGCCGAAGCCTGAGCATAAGCTGAAGCCGAAGCCTAAGACTAAGGCTAAGCCTACGACGAAGCCGAAGACTAAGCATAAGCTGAAGCCTAAGAGGAAGCCTAAGCCTAAGACGAAGCCGAAGCCTAAGAGGAAGCCTAAGCCTAAGCCTAAGTGTAAGCCTAAGCCTAAGACGATGCCGAAGCCTAAGACGAAGCCGAAGCCTAAGAGGAAGCCTAAGCCTAAGCTTAAGTGGAAGCCTAAGCCTAAGATGAAGCCGAAGCTTAAGAGGAAGCCTAAGCCTAAGACGAAGCCGAAGCCTAAGCATAAGCTGAAGCCCAAGAGGAAGCCTAAGCCTAAGCCTAAGAGGAAGCCTAAGCCTAAGACGAAGTCGAAGCCTAAGCATAAGCTGAAGCCCAAGAGGAAGCCTAAGCCTAAGCCTAAGAGGAAGCCTAAGCCTAAGCCTAAGACGACTCCGAAGCTTAAGCCCAAGCTGAGGTTTTGTTGATGCAGCTTTTGAGATCCCAGCCCCCCAAAATTAGATGCGATACCTCGCCCTCCGGACACTTCGACTTACCTAGTAGCTTCTCAGCCAACGCCCATTAGAGAGATAAAGAGAATCGGCGCACAAGGAGTACTCGACACGACCGCTCTCCTGTTTCCCTGAGGCAATCTCTTACTGTCTATCCTCTCTCATTCAGTGATCTTTACTAGTACAGTAAAAAAAGTAGAACAGTAACTGATACGATGCTGATCTTGACCACCTGCAATTGAGGGGCTCGGCTCGACGGCCGAGTCCACACTCCATATTATTGGACTCAGCCGGAGAGCCCCCTCAGAATCACTCAACCCCAAGCCCGAACTCCCACCGACTGACAGTTTTGCCGCGATGAAACGCTTCTCACTTAAATTTTGATCTGAGCGTCGTGGTTTGATGTCAATCCACAACGCCTTTTTTGCATCCTCTATGGGGGCCACGCCCACCTTAGGGGTGGGAAAAACGATCGTCGACGAGTACCTTAGCGGATTTGAGATTGTTGCCGAGGAACGAAGAAGACAGAAGAACAGTCCACCAGTTAGCCAAGGATCACAAGCACAAGGCCATAGACAGTCCACCCACCAACAGGAAAGGAGATGGACGAAAAGGGCGGTATAGTTGGAGCACCCACCAGGGTATGGGAAGTTTCCCCGGCAGGTCAGGACCCTGCTACGGCCCTCGATGTATATGGAGGTCGGAGTCCAGGGCCATATGTGCCGGGGACTTCCTGGAATACTTGGTGGAGGCTATTCCAAAACTTTCTGGCCTTACGGAGAGTAACCGATGTGGGTGACAAACGCCTCCTCTTTCTCCAAGAGGTTGACGCTTCAAAGTATGAGCTCTTAGAATCTTTGTTACAGGGCAAAGAGCTAGAAACGTCTACAATGGTGGAGCTGAAGCAAGCTATGGAGCAGCAGTTTCAGCCGAAGAAGCTATTGATGGCGGAACGCTTCGGACTCGTGTCCAAGTCGCAGAAGGCTGGTCTTCGTCCTAAACCTGTCTACCCTACAACAAGTATTAGTCACAAACTCGAAAAAAATTGAGAAGGCCCAAACACACGAACACTCGCAGGATCTGAACTTTTGACTTCGCAGACATAGGCCTGAAAGCTTATCCGCTACGCTCTACTCACCAAAAAAGATGCAGCATCCCGACCGTATCGCCTGCTGTTCCTACCACTTAAACATCTATCAGCCACAGGAAGCAGACAGGTGTTTGATGGCGCTCTAGACCAAGAGAAGGTTTGTATAGCGATAAATGTCCGGAGACCTCGGGGGACCATCATTCCAATCCCAAACTGGAGGAACATTCTTCCGAGAACTTCTATCTGTGCCCGCTTTAACTTACAAGTCCCTTTAGGCAAGAGTAAGTCACTAACTGCAAGACAAATAAGCAGAGGACCACCAACTACTTCAACGATTTTCCATTGACTGTTGCAAACACTACTAATGCCTCCAAAAATCAAATCATGCAAGCCCTTCAGGCTTTCAGGCGCTTTACGCTCTGCCTTAAGTTGCAGCGACCTCCTCTGCACCAGAAGAGCAGCGTATTTCACGCTGCTCTGCTGGTGGCGCACACTTCGCTTGAGAGGGAACAGAGAGATGTTCTTATTTGAAAACAGACAAACAACTTGACAACGGATACAGGACAGTCACAAAAGCTGACATTTCTAGCGAGTCGAGAGGCTTCTCACTGTGAATCTCTTTCCTAATCAGTTTCTCTCTTTGAAGAATTACTGCCCTCTGGGGCGTTCAAAAATTGCTTGTGGAACCCATCTGTCATGAACCAAGGTAGGCAATTGGGATGCGTTTTCAACAAGCAATAAATACACTTCGGTAGAGCCTTCATCGGACACGTTATCGCCACTACGCAAGGCTATGTGGATGCTCTCATATCTCATATACGTCCCCTTCAGTTGGCACTGTATATGAGACAAGTTTACTTATGTATTTACGCTATCTGTATAGTTATGGATACCAATCAAAACGGTGTATACTGGTCTACCAGAACCGGAGTATTCTGGTCCACCAGAACCGGCGTATTCTGGTCCACCAGAACCGGCGTATTCTGGTCCACCAGAACCGGCGTATTCTGGTCCACCAGAAGCGGCGTATTCTGATCCACCAGAACCGGCGTATTCTGGTCCACCAGAACCGGCGTATTCTGGTCCTATGATCAGACTTTGAATTGTCACAAAGAAAAACGGCATAGACAGAGAGTGTTGAGGGCTCCAATCTAGTTCCGTCGACGCACTCACGAGGAAGTTGTCGTGTTGCGACGGTCTCCTCGAGGCTGCACCATTCACAATCGAGCTTCGGAATACATAATTGGAATATTTATGTAAAAGACATTCAGCACAGCTTACAGACTGCGATGCATCTATACGAAAACTGCAGTCATAGGTATCGCTCTTCTGTCTCAGGGAAACAGTATTTTTTATGCTATGAGCTGAGCCGTCAGAACCAATAACGCGTTAAATAGGAAACAATTGTTACCGTTTTTTGTCTACTGTCGCCAGATCTTCACACTACTGCGCCAAGTGGTGTCTCGATTGAATAATCCTTCAATGCTGTTTCTGTCGTAAGCTTGTACAATCCCTTTTTCCTATTTTCTGAAGCATTATAATTCATGGCTTCCAAATTATGGCACTTCCTTCGCCACTTTTTCACAATATAACTTCCATTATCTGATTTGAGCTAGGTACCTCATATTAAGAGTTGTCGTGAACTGGCCCCCAAAATAGTAAGTGTATGGAACATCTTGGCCGATGACAAAGCATGTAAATGGGAAGATTGCAAAATGATCTTTTAATTATGATTACAATTGACAAGGAGACGCCCCAAACTCTGCCCAATGACACATCACCAATTTCTAAGACAGGAACAGCGCTGTTTCAATGTGATACACGCTTGCAGCTAAATCTATCAGGGAGGACTTTTGATGAAGATTAACTTTAAAATGGTAAAAGAAAAAGCAAGTGATATATGTATTGAGGAGACAATCCCGATAAGAACAACATCATCATAGTGGCAGAGCTAATTGTTCAAGACTGCCGCCGACTAAGCCGGCTGTGCACGATCACGTCCCTAACACGCACACGGGAGCGCAGTGAAATCACAGATAGATCGACGAAACACATTCCGTCAATAGCAACAAACTGACCACGAGCCCACAAAAATCCACACCGAACGCAATGATTCGCAAGAGAAAAAGGTGGATGAGGGGGGCTTAGAATGAAGACGAAACAAACTAAAAAGAGGACATGGGTGACAAGTAAAAGCTTTCCTCATTACTGCCACTAAATGCTGTCAATACGTGACATACGGAAAAGATACACTTTTCGCTGACAATCAAGTAATACGTAGAACTTTTAACTTCTCGTCATGAAATGAAAAAAAAAGAAAACGAGTGCTATTAGTATCACAAATACACATGAACTCGGTTAGTTCGCGATTGCGGGGACTGAAGATGATGATAATGACGAAGACGATAGAATTAAAACACACATCACGATGAATAGACGTATCATACATCATTGAACTCGACGAAAAACGAAAGAGAACACGATGATACAATGAATTAATGAATGAAGAAACAATAAAAACTGACCTGATCAAGCTACGTAAGTACAAACAAGTTCCATATTATAACTCAGGGACTAAACGAGTAATAGGTCACGCCCAAAAGGAAAAATAAGGTTTGTTGCGGCGTTTTCCAATCAGAATAAAAAAATCACTAGTTCCTGTCCATTTTAAGAAATAGCCAGCTACGACCACAGGAGGAGAATCTAGCACCCAACATGAAGGGAGATAGTTAAGGGATGAGAAAGTCTCGATGACTTTAATTCCCCACACCGACTCTACTACAGAGATGGAAGGAAACCTTTAAAGATTGAAACAGAAACAGACAATATACAAAGGAAGGAAGATAATGTTAATGACAGAAATCGCGATAAAAGAGCATCGAGGGTGCCGAATATGTGGATTCCATCGATCAATTGCAAAAACCATCTTTTGCATCTACAAGTTGAGCTCTTGTGCAATTTTAGACGCGATATTCTTGAACCCGATCGAAGTTCCCGAGATTCTCTTGAAACGCACTCCATTCAGGCTGAGACGCGGAAGTTTGCAAACCTGTAATGTGAGCTGTATTTGGGGTCGGCGTTTTACCCAGAACTGCATAAAATATGCTCTCAGAAGGCAGGCGAGAAACAAGCCGTTTGGGCTTCTGAATTTACAGGACAACCCATAGCTACGAAGCATCAAGCAGCATTCAATAGAAGCAGTAACTCTCACTGACCTCCATCTCCCACTGTACCAAAGAATCTGCATTTGGATCGCCATGTACGCAAAGAATCAAGTATCTTTCACGTTGCTCGTAGTCACAATTGTTGGCATCGAGCACCTTTCGAATTTCCCTGAAAATATCAACACACATAGTTAACCTCAAGGATTAGGGTGTAAAATATGCCGACTAACCTCATCATTTCATCAGGCGCCAGACTACTAGTCGTCTTCATGCTCCACGTGAAACGTAAGCTACGAGGTTTGATCTCGTCCTCTCGCATGGATTGTGGAGTGGTATTACCGGAAGGAGCAACTGCGTGGCCTTCACGTATCTGCGTTAGAGCGCCTGCGATCGGCGCTCCACCGCTCGAACCAACAGTTCCAGCTCGAGAAGGCGGTTGTCCACCAGCTGCTGACGTAATCCCGGCCTCGGGTGGTCCCCTGCGAACGGCGGAATAAGGTGGAGGCAGGCCAGATCCACTATCGTAGTGATGTCCTCCAGTGACCACTGACGGGCTGTAATCCGATGAACGATGGCGGTGAGTAGCTGAGTCGGGTGAAGCCCCCGCCATCGAGATAGAATGATGCAACGGACGACGGGTAGCCACCGAAGCGACATTAGACCCCAAAGCAGTCACACCTGCAGGCGATGCCGTGCTGCTACTGTAACGAGGGTACATGCGGGATTGGTAAAAAGGAAAAGGGATGGAGGCAAAAGAGAGAAAGGAACCGTGTAGATGAGAGTAAACCTATATGGAACAGACTGACGATGCATGGAACATAAGCCTTTTCTTAAGCCGAGGACATCACAATTTCGCTTTTTTTCTACACAAAATCAAGTCAGCAATTTTTAAGAAAAAATCACTACTTAATTACCGGACAGTGCCTAGGGATGATATTCACCACAAGAAATAGCGTAGTGTCAGAAATGAACGATAAGCTAGGCTTCAAGGGAAGCATATTGGATGGCAGTAGCCATTCAAGATGAGATGTATATCCACATTTGATTTCAAAACGCTGATCTCTAAGTCAAATTCTGAATCCGCAAAGCGTTTCTGTGAGCAAAGCACGGGAGCATTTCATCTTTAGGATATGAGCTTTTGGGAAGCATGTAGGGTGCGTTGCTGATTCGGATGTGAAACGACGATGCAGCAGATAAGGCAATGAACTCGCAGACGTGGCATGGAGCTTGCATTCCGTGTACATGTTGTTGCTTTACATTATTATAAAATCTAAACGAAGAAATTGCAGAATAGTTCTGCACCTCGCGAAGCTCACAACCGAAATTACGAATAGTGAATCTTGGAAAAGTCTTTTCTTGCGGAATTGTTCAATATTCTTTGTATAATCACAAAGAGTCGAGAGTCCCTCTCGAGATTTGCTGGAGCAATAGCCGCAGCTATTACCAGAAGGGTAGAAAGGATCAATATTTTCAACATCAAAAAGGCACTGACGCACGCTATTGTGAAAGGCATGTCAAACGAGCAATCCCCAAAAGTGATATCACCGTAAATGTTGGAAAAGTTCGGCTCCAATAATATCCCGCGAGCACAAAACCGAGCTAGCCAACTAACATTGAGGAATCTGCTTCAAAGGCACAGTTCACGATAATTCAATGGGCGGGGACGTCAATGTCCTTCCCGCCTCTCGGTCGATGTCACGTCAGACGTCAGAGACGAGTGTCGACACAGTACAGATTGCAAATTTTCGTTATAGGACCCACGCACAATCACTAATCGCCGAGTGGTAACGTGATGTTTTTCTCCCATTCTTTTTTTTCCTCTGCTATTTTTCTTGCAGCCGCGATCCTTTATTCGATTTCCTACCCCAAGAGGCTGAGAAAAGTGAGCTACTTTTGCTGTTACTAGGTTTTTTTGTTTACTTATCCTTATAAATGAATGAATTTTCGCTTACCATTTATTACCTTTTATTCGCACCAGGACCCACACGTGCGCAGTGAGACACGTTGTATAGCTCGTCAGAACGCCCCACTTTTCTTTATTTTTCTGAACTCATTCTCGTCCAGCCCCCTGTTTAACGGTTTTTCGAAGCCTTTTTTCAGTTTGGAAACACCGATCTACACAGTTTCTCCACATTCATCGCACTATATTCGATCTTGTCGTTCATTTTTCACCGTAATCTGGACTACCCAAAATTACCGTGAATTGTGCCTTTAAGCAGACATTACTTTACATTAGCAAGTACAGCAACTATACCGCATTGGAAGTTCTTGAGGTTCAAAAATGGCTATACAGCACTTTTCTTGGACGGATTGCAACCTTTGGCGAGATTGGGCTGCAAGCGGTCGTTGGGAAGAGTGAAACTACTTTGCAGGACTTTACATCCTCCAAAAAAAAAAAAGGTTTATGTATGCTGAATGCAAGCCCCATGCAACAAATGCGATCCCGTTGCCTTACCTGCTGTGTCATTGCTTCAAACCTTCCACAGTGACGCACCCTCGATACATACTCGACCAAATGCCATGCCACATGAAAGCTGCCCCCTAATTTTGTTCTCATTCTTGCAGATTTGAGATGTTGATTTTAGATCAGCGTTCTAAAGCACATGGGGTATACATCTTGAATGGCCACTGCGACCAGTGTACTTCCCTTGTTAGTGAATCTACGGACATTGACATTTAGCTAGAGAATTAGAGACGTGTATCCTATGTGATATGAGGCTGCAGGATCGGGATCTGTGGTAACAGACATGATCGGGATAGGACAACATGAGCTTTCACCGCCACCATCGTTATACTACCGTCAGTGGTAACCTGGTGTTAAGACAGTTATCAAATAAACCAACAACGTCATATCTGCCACATTTCACTAGCCCATAAAATGTCAAACACAAATAGCAAGCATTTTGAACGGACAGCACATGAAGTAACCCATGCAGTATATTACACTTGACCACACCCTTGAATGTTCACTCCTCAAAAACCAATTTGCGAAAATTTAGTGGATGACTTCTCAAACGGAAAAAATCTTCGTTATTCAAAAATAATTGTATTCCAGAAATTTCTCGGCTAACTAATTCCCTTGATCTTCGGCTATGTATTCAGATCTGTCCAGAACTAGATGTTAAAAACGCATGCCACCATGAACTTATGAAATTTGAGAGTGCACGAGCTCTACTTGTTAGTAAGAAAACATGTTAGTGGAAATTTTCCGTTAATATCACCATTGGAAAAACTGAAACAAAACAAGGGAGGGCTAGTTCTCGGCCAAATACACCTTTGAACTAGTCTTCGATTACCGTAATTAAAATCACAGCAACTCACAAGGCAGAAAAGTAGCATCATCATCACAGAATCACGACATGCAAACGTACCGTCGGGTAAGTTTCGTGAGCTTCGAGAGGAAGAACCCTCCCTTCTGACCATTGCCCATCGACTGACCGGCAGGAGCTTGTTCACCCTCCGATTCTTCATCCTCTCCATTTACCTGCATAAGAAGTAAAGAAATTACATGTGAAATATTATATTTGTGAATAGTACACAAGAAATAAAGCGTACAAGACAACTTGACCCAGAAATTTGAGCAAGGTAGACTTAGCAAAGCACATCTGCCGATTTAGTGCAAAAAAAAATTTAATTTTTACTAGTAATCTTGGATAAGTCGAGACACCATTGGGAGGTATTGAGGCATTATCGAAACGGAAGAGAGAGAGAAAGCCTAGCAGTTGATATAGAAGTAATTTTTCTCCGTGACTAGGGGTTAATCAAAACTCAAAAGCTCATCCAAATTTACACCATCCAACTCGCCAGGAACGTCGTTTCGTTTCACTGTCCACAACACTGACACTGGTGTTTTATTAATATGAGGAGTGGGGTTACTTTCAGAAGAGGAAAAAGCACAACGTTAAATGATAGCAGGCAAAAGAGAACAAATTTCCAGTGCCAAGAAAGAAAGAAATGCAGCGGCACATGCCGTTCGCCGATGATTGACTTTACCTTATTGTAGTCAGTTTTGCCGTGGAAAGTCTGTCGGTTTCGAGTGTTTCGCGGAAATGCGGTTGCGCTGACTCCGGCGGTCGCAGCAGTTGCAACGGTGGCTGTGGCAGTTGCAGTGCTACCACGTTGCTCAGGCACCACAGACGACTGATAGGTTGAGGAGGGCGCATAGGTCTAAATACAGCACAAGTACACCGGGGAAACGTGAGCAACAAAACAGAATGACACAATATTGAAAGTGACAATGTCACTCGTTCGCACTGTCCAGTACAAAGCGAACATCCAGCAGCAGGAAAAGCGGAAAGAGCACAATCCTTGACGAAAATTCCAGGCAAGCCCCAGTGGATGTTTTGAGGACTGCTCTCAACATTTTCCTCGTATCCCCACACTTGGAGATCATACAGCACCGAACACGAGCCAACACACAAAACATGGCTGCATGCTTACCACGACTTTGAAAAGCCTAGGCCCCCTGGGTAATGCCTCTTGTTGGTTTCTACCTGATCAATTTTAATATTATCGATAGAGAAGACAGCAATATTACCGAAATAGGAATTACAGACGGAAGAACAAAACTATATTCGCGTAGCAGCGCAGTTCAAAAGAAGAACAAGTACAAACAAGCTGAGTAAACAAAATTTCACCATAAGGCTTTTGAAATACTGCCAATATAACACCACATGAAAAAGCAAAAAAACTTAAGCACAATCGCATGCCATTGAAGGAACTAGCGGAATGCAAAACTCACAACGCTCAAGAAGGCTTTCCCTCGAAATCCAGCCTTCTTTACATACTAGAATACTTCTACTCAGGACGGAACAAGTACAAAGCAATGCGAAAAAATTCTTAAAAAGGCTGTGCAAATGCTCCAATTTGCAAAACGAACTGCCAGTTCCCTTATATTGATTGCACCCCGGAAACTACAGGAGGATATCCAGCTAACAAAATGTAATGCGAGACGCGACGGCCTAATTTTGTAACATTTCCATCACCGATCGATTTTACTCGAACATTGACCCACCTGAGACGGAGTTGATACAGGAGGAAGACCAGCGGAAGGAGGTGGCGTAGCAATTAGAGGATTACCGGTAGCCGATTTGGTCATTTTTGGAGAATCTCGTTCCCCCGTTGCCGACGGTGAGCCACGAACTGTCAGCTCTCCCATTGCTTTCAACATCGTTGGTGGCATCGATGGACTTTGATGAATTAGTGACGGCCTAAAATAACGATGATGGATACACTCATAATCGTTTTTCATCAAATCCTCTTATTTTTGACCAATGCCGTACAATCCTTTAGTTCTTACTATGCAATAATATTGAAGTTCTCAGAACCATGTATATGCAATCGACTAATCTTGAGGTCTTCACATCACAACAAACACCCTGGATACTAAGCACTTCAAAAACGAAAAAGTAAAGGAACAAACTATAAAATATTAAGCACCATTCGAAAAGAGATCGTCCTTTTGAAATATGGCGATGTGTTAGTTGGAGCCTCTACATCAGTGGCAGCTCGCTGGCGAATTAGAGGTGGTGTTCCAGAAGCAGTACTTGCCACCGAGGCTTCGTTGGAAACATACGGCGTTTCATACGCAAGCGATGGCTGCTCCTTCTCAGAGATGTGAAGGTTAGTAAGTAAGGTGATCCAAGAGTCACGGCTGGACGGCAGCGCTTCAGAATTCGTCGCTTGCCCGTGGTGGCGGTGCATCAGGCTGTTAACAAAGTAGAACTAAGGATGTGAGGTGATGATGGTTAAAAAAACAACGAGGGATTTCTTTAATGAGTACATCGCCACTTCATACCGCACCAATTCAACAAACTACAAAAATGTTGAAATTGTCCATAGCTCACATCATCAAAGACTTTGGTATTGAGGCAACTAATAAGGAAGAAAACAACAAAAACATGCATCTGCGAAGCACCCAGCCTCGTCGAATTAGTGAGCTTTATCTACTATATGAATGATTGCACTTAATTTCCCTGATTCTGCGCCAGCAAAAATCAGTTACACGGGACCCCTTCGGCTATCACATATGCCACTAATATCTAGGTCTAGGGCCAGACAGCAAAATAATCAAGAGAAATTTTGAGATTGCAAGCTATAGCACTGCGTCTAGTTACGATGGAACTTGAACCCATACTTGTACTTCCATGGTGCCCGCAAAACATCATGAAATTTTTGCTGAGAACGGAACAGTTCTCTCAAGGACGTATGTCATAAAAGGAAAAAGAAACCATATTTTATCGAATAATTTACATAGAATACTATCTACCCACGAAAAATAATAAGTATATGCCACGCCACCCTGAGTTCAAATCTTGCTCTTAACAAACCAAAATGACAAAATTTGAGTGTATGGAACAACGCGACCCAAGAAATTTAAGGAGGGCTCCAGCAGATCTAATCACAAAAAATCGCGATTGGTTGCGAGAAACGCAATATGAAAACAAGCAGCTTACTTGTGCTCCCTTTCAGGTGTGACGGAAACTGACGGTTTCGCTTCACCAGCTCCTTCTTCAGCGGGTGGAAGAGGACTCTGCAATCGCGGATATTCGCCTTCCCGCATCCTAAAGAAACTTCTCGAAACTGACCTGAGCCAGAGGCGCCCCACCAATGAGAGGTAAGTGGGTGATCGTTGCAACCCCATTGGTTGCGCCAGTTGAGGACTCACTGCTTTCGTCTTCATCCTCCTTTATGACCGGTTCAGTAGGGGTATGTGAAATCTGCGATCCGGACTTCTGAAACACAGAATGCATTCGCAATGATAGCACGTAACGCTAGGCGAATTGCTCACTTGCAGAGGCAATGGGATTTGTGCAATGGCAGCGGGAGTCTTCAATGAAGGAACACCAGAACTCGCGCCCGAGCCATTTCCTGTCGTGGGCAACTTGCCAACCAAAGAAGCCGATGTGGGCACTTGATAAGTAGCCGAAATTCCAGAAGTAGGATGCGCTGTCCGTGCAGATGAAGAACCACTAATAAACAAACGAATACTCAATCAGGTGCTTAACAAAAATGAAGACGCAACGTTCAAAACACCTACTCTGTTCGTTGTCCTGCTGCTCGGACCCCCAAATTTATCGGGACTCGTCCTTTTGGATCACTCGACTTTCGTGAACCTGACGTAACAGTTGACGACGTTCCACCGCGAGTGAACGAAGCCAAGTAGTCCCTATGTCCCTCGCCTGTACCTAGAAAAGAAGGTCCCACAACTGCACCGGTTTTCCTTCTATACGAACAGCAAAAACAAACCACTTTGATAGGAGGCCGGAACCATGCTCATAGCAGTATGTCGTGACGTCGGTTGCTGACGCAGTTGCACCTGACAAAGAAGCAGTTCCGAAAAGTCATGAATAACGAAGCTGAGCTAAACACTCTCGACAAATGTATCTGTGGCTTACCTGCGCGCGAGCGGACGACGATGATGGTGGCTGAGGTGGCGGCTGTTGACTGCTTCCTCCAGCTGCGTCATTTTGGCTGCTTCTTCGTGATGACTGCTTCGGCAAAGGTGTCGAATTAACAGACGTTCCTGCCACGGTGGCCGTTTGGGCTGATGAAGTCCTCGCGTATTTCGACGGCTGAAATGATTCAACAACTCAACAAAGCTTGTAACCACAATCTGCCAAGTTTACTCGTAAAGCCTAATGGAAAAGTTTCCAATTACACACCGCGGTGAATACAACACAACTGTGTCTGACATCGAGAAAAAGTTGTTGCATGAAATTATTGCTGTACTCGGTAGGAAAAGTATAATGTGTTTGTCATTTGTTCAAGCTAAAAGCCTTGACTCTGTCTGGTCTCATAAGTATAGTCGCGTGCAACCTCAACCTCTAACCGATCATTTGTACAATACTTGAGGGCGGAGGGTGAACAGGCAACATATGAGTAACCTTCGCAAAAATAGCTCGATGGTATCAGTGACTGCGAAAGATGAGCATTTCCCTACATGTGCCTACATCTCTGGGTAGATGAAATGGATAAAAAGGAACTTATTTCTAGAAATGAACACTTCTTGTCGAACAGACTACTATTATTTCCTGAATTTTTTACTCCAAAACATGGACCAAAAAGATTAAACCGGCGGTACTGTTGATTTGACCGTGTGTGTTGCGAAAAGTTCGTCGAGATGACGAAGTCACGCACGCCGAAGCCTTTTTGGACTTGTAGAATCTGTTTCTTCTAACTCAGCTTTTCGTTGCAAGCTGATTCCTCGAACAAATTATCTGCCCTTTTAATGTCTAGAAATTTTCTTGATTTTTCAATGCATATGTAATTGCAGTAAGAAAGGCGCTCAGTCGTGCCCAATTATAACATTACAACTACAACACAAGGCTTCGCATGCCACGCTTGCGGCATGGCCCCATTATCTTGACGATAGAATGGCACATCACCCATATGAAAGGCTAGTTCTGATTACGGCTCTGCTTTCCAGAACTAAGGTCCAAGCCAAGGCTTGATTTCAGTGGAGACTGTGAAGCGATTCAATTCCATACCAGTTCTTATGTCAAGTATATGCTGAATTGAGATAGTGTTTTCGTCTGGTTATCGTTTGACCATGATTCATTATTTCTGCGAGCGTGTCGCCGTCGAATCAATAAAGAATCTATTACTCGAGATGCGAACTCGAACACCATGCGATAAAAGAACGAGAACACTAACTAGGTAGAATCACATGCAACCACAAAAACATGTAACGAGTTCATGCACCTTATTACACACGAACCACGTTTGTTGGACAGAGTATCAATCTCTTACCGAATGAGTCGAGGTAGCTGTTGCTGTGGCGCTGGAGCCAACAGGATGCGAGCCAACACCTGAGGAGACGTTGTGCGTAGAATGTGTGACAGCCTGTTGAGCCAGAGCTAGGTCACCAGCGTCCATCTGTAGGCTCACATTCAAAACACCGAGTAAACACATACATGAGGTGATAACCAGACGGTATCAAATCGCTGTCAAGCTCCATCTTATTGCGTGCACTCTAGAATCTATGAACAAGCTATGCGAGGAAGGTTCCACTGACTCCCAGCAAAGGATTAATACTTAGTGAGTTCCGCCCGAATAAATATTATTACAAAATTTTTCACGTGTAATATCACGCGAATGTTAAGTAGATGTACTGAGTACACTAAACAACAACATTGCGCGAGGTTAGTAACACTGGGAAGTTTCTGTGAATGCATGTCATAGCAAATCGCATTACTATAAAACATCACGCTGTTAGCAAAAGAATGAATGCTTATAAAATTCGAATGATCCAATAGTCCTACCTCACACTTTCGTTCACCCAATAACAAGTAAGTTGCATGGATATCCTCGAACTTCTCCTTTTCTAACGCGTCTAGAATGCTGCCTTTGTTGAACCCGAGCTGAATAGGTTCATTACAGATGTAACTCTAAAAAATTACAAACTGTAGCGATAGTTCCGTACCTGGATAAGTTTTTCTATCCTCGCCTCATCAATTTGATCTTTTGGTGGTTCAACATAAGGCTTCAACTCGCCTTCGTCTTCGTAGCCGATGTTCATCCACCTGCATGAACTACTTATTCTAAAACTGCACTATGATGAGCACAACAAAACAATGGAAACTCACACGTATACCGCTCAAATGATCAAAAATGTATCTGATCAGTGCCGACCTATGTGTGCCCCTTGGTATTACCTACAAGTTATAGGTGAAAAGTATGAGCATCTTTCAGGGTATAACCTGACAGTCCAAGTCTTTCGCCACCTGCCCTCCACCCCATCAACTATCCACTTCAACTTTGAACGCTTTAGATAGAGAGGAATAGGAGTAAACGGTTTTAGGATCTATGAACCTGCTCATCCTGGCCACATCTCGACCGATCAGTTGCCGGCAACTGATCAGAAAGCATCGGTCATACATTTGAACCTTCGTCAAGAGTCATGAAATCGAAAAGCTCCTCACAACTCAGACAAACGAACCTGTCTTTCATAATGGTTTCCAGAGTTCCTCGACGAGCTGGGTTCAGCACGAGGAACTTCTTGAGGAGATTTTCGCAGTCCGTTGACATGTAGAACGGAATGCGATACTTCCCACGCAGTACACGTTCTCGAAGCTCCTGAAATGTTGAAGTAACTTCCAAACGCTATAGCACCCAGATCAAAGACCATGAGTGTTCGAAGAAAGAAGAAAATGAGAGAATGTTCACCTTCAAATTCTGTCCATCAAAAGGCAGACTGCCTGATACCAATGTATATAAAATTACACCAAGGCTCCACACATCAACTTCGGGACCATCGTATTTCTTTCCTTGGAAAAGCTCAGGGGCAGCGTAAGGTGGGGATCCACAGAAAGTGTCCAATTTGTTGCCTGAACGTCATGATTTTCTAACAATCAGTAAACTACATAATTATCAAAAATATACAACACTAACCTAAAGTAAACTGATTGCTAAAACCAAAATCCGCAATTTTTATATTCATATCGGCATCTAGTAACAGGTTCTCTGCCTTCAAGTCTCTGCAAGAAAAAAGTTAGAAAGATGATGTGGACATTGAGAACTAAGAAATTGAGAAAAGCTGAAAAATGAGTGATCAGAATACGAAAAAGAAAAGCACTGAATTTCAAATACTAATAAGAAACAATAAATACCGGTGTATAATATTTTTCGAGTGCAGATATTGTACCGCCGAGACTATCTGTCTAAATTTCACTCGAGCTTCCTTTTCTTTCATTCTGCCATGCGCAACCAAATAATCAAAGACCTTAAATATAACCGAAATGATTCCTACTAGACACTTTCGATTTTTTTTTTTTCTCATATAGATTCAAATTTCAGAGTCGGCTTTATACAGCCGGCTCTCTGAAATTTGAAAAAGCTGCTGTAATAATTTTAAAGTTGAATATGTTTAAACCACTTGCATTATACCAGGACTACAGCAATACTCCGAAAAGCAGTACCAAACATATGTCGAAGAATCACAACCAAAAAGTCGTAATTGTGCCCCTCTCTTAGAAGAGGTTTTAATTCATTTTTACGGCTACCAACTGTCACTGTAAAACAGTGAAAAAGTGAAGACATATACTAGGGGTGAAGAAGAGATGAAATTCGCAAGAACCGTTTTGGGGAAGGAGAAGGGAGGTCGTAAGGGGGAATATTGGGAAGGACATTGACGGACAATTTTCCTCGACGTCATGCTTGTCTCTGCGAACTCGTGAGATCCTAGAAAGGGGCGCTCTCGTATTGGAAACCGAGGACTGCAATGGCATCTATCTAGCCCTCCATTTCACAACATTTATGCGCATATCAAAAATTTGTTCGGAGTCAGTCCAACAAAAGGCCTACGAAACTCCAACATGAACCCATCCTTCTTCCATTGAATATGAGTCTTTATTTTCATCTTAAACTTCGTTCTCTAAAATTATTGTGCCCAATACATCATTATTGATTACTGAGGAATTTCGTCTATCACAGTAGAAGAAATAAAAAGCAAACGGTGCGCTAGCCAAGACAACAAACTCACTTCACCACCGGATGCATATTCTAGTACCAGGTATAACGTTTGCTCGTTTTCCATAACTTGATATAACTTAACGATATTGGGATGATCAAGCTGCTTCATTATTTTGACTTCACGGAATAGCTGAAATTACATTATCACTTGCCCATGCAATGAATCCAATGACCAATTCTCATTACTACGGCATCATTAGAAGACCTGGCCCTTCGCAAGTCGAATTCTCTTCTTCATTCGAAACGACACAAAGCCTTACTTATTACGAAAATCGATAGCGCCTGCACATTATGCAAGACACCGCTGGCATCACTACACTTGGTAAACAAAAACGAAAACAACAGCTTTCCTACAACGTAAACCCTTTTCCCCCATTTTCCGAAACCCCGTCATAGTAACCCGTCAAGATTGCCTAAGCAAGAACAAGTTTCTCGCAACTGATTAATTGTACCTAAGTGCCTTTGAAAAAAGTGAGATTCAGAACAATGCCTGTGGTGAACGAATATAATATGGACCTCAATATTTACGAGACCATTGCTCACACTGTAAAGCCAGAGCAGTCTCGTTGGGCGAAATTTTGCACAGCCCATTACACCAACTAGAAGGTGATGAAATGGAACGGGTATATTTACTAGATTTGACAAACGCTTGTGTGGCAAACAATCACACAGTGCAAGAAAGAAATTAATTTAAGATTATAACATGCGAATCTGCTGGAACCCACCTTTTGTAAACTGCTGGGATTCAACGCAGTCTTATCGATGATTTTTATAGCAACTTCTTGACCCGTAATTGTATGTTTGGCTAATTTTACCTTAATCATAAAGATCAATCGAAAGAGCACATTATGAAGAG